>CM065796.1:15200564-15800564 GCA_033296515.1 Macrochelys suwanniensis
TCAGGCTCGGGGGGGGCGCTGTTGCGGGGGGGGAGTGCAGGCAGGGCTCGGGGGGGCGCTGTGCGGGGGGGGGGTGCCAGGCAGGCTCGGGGGGGCGTCTGTGGGGGGGGGGGTGCCAGGCAGGCTCGGGGGGGCGCTGTGCGGGGGGGGGGTGCCAGGCAGGCTCTGGGGGGGCGCTGTGCGGGGGGGGGTGCCCAGGCAGGCTCGGGGGGGCGCTGTGCAGGGGGGGGGTGCCAGGCAGGCTCAGGGGGGGCGCTGTGCGGGGGGGGGGGTGCCAGGCAGGCTCGGGGGGGCGCCGTGCGGGGGGGGGGTGCCAGGCAGGCTCAGGGGGGGGCGCTGTGCGGGGGGGGGGGGTGCCAGGCAGGCTCGGGGGGCGCTGTGCGGGGGGGGTGCCAGGCAGGCTCAGGGGGGCGCCGTGCGGGGGGGGGGGTGCCAGCAGGCTCAGGGGGGGGCGCTGTGCGGGGGCGGGGGGTGCCAGGCAGGCTCAGGGGGGCGCTGTGCGGGGGGGGGGGTGCCAGGCAGGCTCAGGGGGGCGCTGTGCGGGGGTGCTGTGACAGGTAGGCTCAGGGGGGCGCTGTGCGGGGGGGTGCCAGGCAGGCTCGGGGGGGCGCTGTGCGGGGGGGTGCCAGCAGGCTCGGGGGGGCGCTGTGCGGGGGGGGTGCCAGGCAGGCTCGGGGGGGCGCTGTGCGGGGGGGGGTGCCAGGCAGCTCGGGGGGGCGCTGTGCGGGGGGGTGCTGTGATAGGCAGGCTCGGGGGGGCGCTGTGCGGGGGGGGGGGTGCCAGGCAGGCTCGGGGGGGTGCCGTGCGGGGGGGGGCTGTACGGAGGGGGGGGGCTATGGCGCTCTGGGTAGCCCGTGCGGGGCGGGGTGACGATGCCGCGGGAGCCCCACAGGGAGGGCCCGCGGGGAGGCAGCGCCGTCGGGGGCCGCCCCTGTGGGCACCGCGCACGTGGGCCGCGAACCAGCCGCGTCTCCGGCCCTTTAGATGCCCAGCAGCGCCGCGTCCCGCCGGGCGGGTTCCCTAACCCAGCCCCAGCGCGGGCTGCCCACCCCCATCCGCCGTGTTGGTACGTTCCGACCGGAGCAGGGGAGGGGTCAGCGGCAGTTGGCTGAGACGGGGCGTGGCCTGCGCGCGCCCTCTGGCGCTGGGCGGTGGGGGCGGGGCCCGGGCGCGCGCGGGGGAGGGGCCGCCCGGGGCCCCGCCGCCGAGTGCGGTCAGTGTGCGCGAGGCAGCGGTCGGGGCGGGCGGCGGTGGATGGAGGGGCCGGTTCGGATCGCCCGCGCGCTCTGGAATGTCCTGGGGGCGGCTGCCGAGCGGGAGCGGGGGCTCGCTGGGCACGGCCAGCCCGGCTGCTGAGAGGTACCGGGGCGGGGCCGCGGGGCGCCGGCCGGCCTGGCCGGATCGAGCGGGGGCAGGTTACCTGGAGGAGCGGGGTTGGGGGGTGCAGGGGATGCTGGGTACTAGGTGCGGGGTTGGGGGGGGTAATGACTCAGGGGATCTGGGGTGCAGGGTGCCAGGCGGGGGGATCGGGGTTTGGGGGTGCAGGGTGCCAGGCGGGGGGATCGGGGTTTGGGGGTGCTGGGTGCCAGGTGGGAGGATTGGGGTTGGGGGGTGCAGGGTGCCAGGCGGGGGGATCGGGGTTGGGGGGTGCAGGGTGCCAGGCGGGGGGATCGGGGTTTGGGGGTGCAGGGTGCCAGGTGGGAGGATTGGGGTTGGGGGGTGCAGGGTGCCAGGCAGGAGGGTTGGGGTTTGGGGGTGCAGGGTGCCAGGCGGGGGGATCGGGGTTGGGGGGTGCAGGGTGCCAGGCGTGGGGTGCTGGGTGCCAGGCAGGAGGGTTGGGGTTGGGGGGTGCTAGGTGGGAGGGTTGGGGTGTGCAGGGTGCTAGGTGGGAGGGTTGGGATTGGGGGATGCAGGGTGCCAGGCGGGGGGATCGGGGTTTGGGGGTGCAGGGTGCCAGGTGGGAGGATTGGGGTTGGGGGGTGCAGGGTGCCAGGTGGGAGGATTGGGGTTGGGGGGTGCAGGGTGCCAGGCGGGGGGATCGGGGTTTGGGGGTGCTGGGTGCCAGGTGGGAGGATTGGGGTTGGGGGGTGCAGGGTGCCAGGCGGGGGGATCGGGGTTTGGGGGTGCTGGGTGCCAGGTGGGAGGATTGGGGTTGGGGGGTGCAGGGTGCCAGGCGGGGGGATCGGGGTTTGGGGGTGCTGGGTGCCAGGTGGGAGGATTGGGGTTGGGGGGTGCAGGGTGCCAGGCGGGGGGATCGGGGTTTGGGGGTGCTGGGTGCCAGGCGTGGGGTGCTGGGTGCCAGGCAGGAGGGTTGGGGTTGGGGGGTGCTAGGTGGGAGGGTTGGGGTGTGCAGGGTGCTAGGTGGGAGGGTTGGGATTGGGGGATGCAGGGTGCCAGGCGGGAAGATCGGGGTTTGGGGGTGCAGGGTGCCAGGTGGGAGGATTGGGGTTGGGGGGTGCAGGGTGCCAGGCGGGGGGATCGGGGTTTGGGGGTGCTGGGTGCCAGGTGGGAGGATTGGGGTTGGGGGGTGCAGGGTGCCAGGCGGGAAGATCGGGGTTTGGGGGTGCTGCGTGCCAGGCGTGGGGTGCTGGGTGCCAGGCAGGGGGATTGGGGTTGGGGGGTGCAGGGTGCTAGGTGGGAGGGTTGGGATTGGGGGATGCAGGGTGCCAGGCGGGAGGATCGGGGTTGGTGGGGGCTCGGTGCCAGGCAGTGGTTGCTGGGTGCCAGGCGGGGGAATTGGAGTTGGGGGGTGCTGGTTGCCAGGCGGGAGGAGCAGGGTTGGGCGGTGCAGGGTGCCAGGCAGCAGGGTTGGGGGTGCTGGGTGCCAGGCAGGAGGAGCGGGGTTGGGCGGTGCAGGTGCCAGGCAGGAGGTTTGGGGGTGCTGGGTGCCAGGCAGGAGGAGCAGGGTTGGGAGGTGGATGGCAGAGCTAAGCTCTCGCCTTCTCCAGTGCTTCCAACTAATGAGTGAGTGGCAGCAGGGGGCAATCCCTGGGTGCTGCGGGGCCAGGTCCCCAGGCAGGGCTCCAGGGCAGTCTCCTTCAGGGACTGTGCATAGGGCTGTGATGCATTAGGTAGGGCCAGCCAGTGTGATGGCCCCTCTGTAGGCTCCAGGAAAGGTGCTAAGCTGTCCTTGGCGGCTGTTAGCATTGACGGGTGTTGTACTGGGCTGTTTACCTTCCTGTGATGCTTCAAGACCGTGGTGTGACTTCCCACCCCGCAGGTACCATAGAATTTTCTGGCAATATAGGCAGGTGGGGATGCGAGGAAGGGTCACTTCTGGAGACAGAGATCCCCAGATACCAGCTGCTCCACGGTGGGACTATTGTGGTCTTGTTTTTGATAAACACCTCCTCACATCCTCCAGTTGAAGCCTAGGAGGAGACGTAGGAGTGATTGCCTTCCTGAGTTGAACTGGATTAGGTATGAGAGGAGAGGGCTACTCTGACACTGACTCTTTAAGATCCGATGTTGGTAGCTTACGCCTGCAAACGTTCCCCGAGCAGAACCAAGGGCAGCAGAACCCAGGCGACCTGGTCTTCAGTCATTCTGCTGCTAAGTACAATAATAATAGTCTGGTACCTCGCAGACAGAAACACATACTCAGCAGAACTAAAGGCAGTGCCTGGCATATGGTTGGTAAATGTGATTGAGAGAGACAGCTGTCAACTTCAGATTGTCAAATTAACATTCAGTACAGCTCCTTTTAAACATTAAATTGTAAGTTGCATCTTGTTTTTCTTAAGACTATTTATAGCAGCAGATGTTGGGAGGTTCTCTTCATTTGGGACAGGATGAAAGATCAGAATTTGTTTGGAAATTTTAAATTTGCTGTTTGTTTTCTAGCTGAGTAGCAGTTAGTCATTTTTACTGTCGAGGAGCAGTGCAGACTGCTACTCTCTGTTAAGCACGTGTTGAAATTGTACAGTGCACAAATGAGAAGTTTGGAAAAGTAGACAAACAGTGTCAAAGGGGGAAACCTTTGCACTTCCTCAAAGTTTAATTCAGCCAGTGTTTTGACTGTTTAACATCCGAAATGTACTTATTTGTTCTTAATGTTGTTTAACTGCAGTCAGAATCTTGGTTAATTGGTAGTCTTGAGAGGAAGATATCATTTCATGAGCCAAGCATAGATTCCCAAGGTCACTAATAATTCATGTGCAACTCATTTTTGTCTAATAAAAAAACCCTTCTTGGGTTGTTCAAACTGTTTATCTTTGGTATGAAATGCTTGAGCACATCTCAAGCTTCAAGATCAATAAGTACAAAGGATCATAGAGTTGGACCTCATTGATCCTGCCGGTGTAGGTTTGCATCAGTCCTCGCCTGCTGTTGCAGGTGGTTTGACTTTGAAGTGAGCTAATTAAATTGATGTTGTTTAGATGGACTGCTTTATGCAGGTCAGCAAGGCAGAGTTGAATGAGATTTGTGTACTGGAGTGGGGGCTCTTGTCACTAAAAGTGAAAGGTAAACCTAATTTAATTGTTCTTGTTCTATTGTCTCATCGGACATGGTTTGTTTGCAGTTTGACAAAACATTTTCATGACCTTCTTTGCTTATATTAAATTAGGTAGTCTGGGCTCTTTCTTTTATCTTAAAGTGTAAATGGGGGGAAAAAATCGTATTCACTAGGAATGTTTTCCTTCAAACTTATATATATAAACAGAAAAATGAATATATATTTGTGGATTCCATTTGTTTGTTTTTAAACAGAACTTTGAGGGGAAAACCCCAGAGTTATTTACTATAATAGGAATAAACTGGGATATGTTTTTTATTTTCTTTGAATTCCCCAGTGCATGCTATTATCAGTCTCTTTATTGGAATCTCTTTGAGGTAGGAATTTTTTTTGTATCTTTCTGTCTTGTAACAGACATTGTACTTTGGGACGTAAACAAAAAATGACTGCAATTAAAGGAGAGAGTTATTTTGTGATTGTGGTAATGTAATACCTGGAGAATGTAAAAGACTCATAAAATTATAATATTTAATGGCCCTTTTTGTGGCATTTATTCTAAAATAAGGAGATGAGTTGGTACCAGTTTCAATATAAATGCCAATTTGTATTAAAGTGCACTGAGTAAAAGAGATACTTTTAACCAAAGAAACATAAAGCTAAGGAATCCTGCCATATGGAATGTCACTTTCAAAATCTTAGCTTACAGGAAAATAAACCGCTTTTCCATTATTCTTTTTTCGTTTCCTACAGTATCACTGGCGTGACCTGAATAATAGTACTGAGGTGATATTATTAATGTGGCTTTTTAAAATCAAACTAATTATATTTGCCTGAAAGTGTCACATTAGTGTGATTCTAGCTCCCCGATGCCTTTTTGGAGCCCTGGAGACAGCCTAGTGAATAGGGCTGAAAATTCATTCTGTATTTGATTAAATGGAACAGACTCATTGCTCCTTACCCCAGCAGGGGCTATGAGATCTCTTGATCCTCGAAGCGGCTCAGAGACCCTGGGAATTCCATTAGCGAGCACCTGAGGAATTTCTGCCCTGCAGTGCCTTTTTTTGGGTGGTAGTGGGGGGAGAGCGCGAGTCGTATAGCAGTGTTGATGGTGGGCGGAGGAGGCTGCATTAGAAGAATTCATATGTTGGCTGATCTAAAATCAAGGCATGACTTAACAGCTTATCTTGTAAGAGAAAAGCCCAACCCAAAGGCATACTATTAGCCACGACTTCTTATATTTAAAGTGGAACTGTGGTGTGTATTGGGCACTGAGATGAACTCATCTACACACTTTATTGAACCCGTCTGACTCTTTAGTTCTCAGACTCTAGACACAAATTGGAGGAAAACAAATATAAAAACATATGCCTGCAAGCCTGGTGAGTTTCTAAAAACAATGTACAGTACGTCAGCTGTTTTGCCTTGACTCTAATTGTTAATGATTTGGGGTTTTATTGCAGTCTTCCAAAGAAAGTAAATCTGTATGATTGTTTTCTTTTAACTTGTCATCACAAAAGTCAATTAAAATAATTATATATGTTGATATTTTTTGTCCCAGGTCATTGTAGATATAAAATTATAATGCTAGAAGAACCGGAACTCACTTTTCATAGCCTCTTTATTGTCTTAAAACTTTAAAATTGGTACCTCAATATTATTTTTGCCTAATATGTTACTTTCTCTGAAGTTAGTCTGGAGCAAAAAAGTGTAATTCTTAAAGAACCCTCTTCTGAACATTTTAAAACATCTTGAGATTTCAAATAACTTGTATTTTTAAGATTTTCTTGATGCAATTATGTGTATTTTTATTAAAATAAAATCTTAGTAACTGGTCTTGAATTTGAAATTAATGTTGGTTAATTGGTTGTTTTGGTTTTCTTGTGAGTCAGATTATATGGCTGATGACTTAATGGAAGAACTTTCAGCCAGCCTTGAGTTAATATAGGATGTTGTTGTATATTTGAGAGTTTATTTTTATCATTTTGATTAAAAGTAGAAATCTGAATTTAAGTGCAAACTTACAGCGCTTCCTGTAATTAACTCACTAAGTAAATTTACATGATCACTAAAGAAATATGTAAAGTGGTGTTTTAACTTAACAAAAAGAATTAACATAAATTAAAATAAATACTTTTTTTCCATACTCTGTTGCCTTGTCTTAACTTGAAAGGACTGGGAAGTTAATAAATCTAACCACATGTGGGACACCTTGTATTTCAGTTACCTACTTGAATTGTTCTGTGCCAGCAATAATATAGCGACTTTATTACATTTTACGTAATGAAGTTCCTAGAAACTAGTTGTATAAGAGTATGCATTCAATATGTTAGTCTTAAGATGTCAGTTTGGTTAGGATTTTGACTAGGTGTCTTTTTTAATTTTGTAAATGCACAATTCCGATATGTATACAGGTTAAAGACCGCAAAACTCACTATTATATGTAAAGATTGTATTCACTTTACAACCATCTGTAATTAGGATTACCTGGTAGCTAGATGCACTCTCCCCCCCCCCCCCCCCCCTCCCCCCCCACATTTGGTGGTTTATTGACAGATGTTTTCATTTCATGATCTTGAACAAAATAGGTCATTCTGTGACATCTATACCTCTTAAAATAAAGTTGCACTTTGGAGAGCTTAGCTGACAGTTTGACAGAGTCATTTTGTGTGAAGTAAACTGAACAACAAAGTGGTGCCATGCTGTCTATTAAAAAAAAAAAGAAGCCTTTAGGAAGAGGGTGTGCTTTTGTATTAGACAACTTAGTTGCTGATGGCAACAATTCTTTTCTTAACATTGCTGTAGTATTCTAAAGATGTTCAGATCTTGAATATCATTATTTAAACAGTTCATGGTATAAATTTATTTCAGGTTGCTAAACTTAATAGTACATGTCATAACTGTAAAAAGGGTATTTTTGTTGCATCAAGCTAAAACTGTGCTACAATTTGACTGCATATGTACTCTTCGGTAATCTAGTTACTTAAAATCCAGTTTTAGTGGGTTTTTAGTTATAAGAATTAGATGTAGTTACCACCTGGACAGGTTCAAGACAGGACCACACCCACAAACTTCCACATCACTAAAAGTCTGCTTTTCCACATTGGAGGGGAAATAAAAAAGGAACCCGCCACGTGGTTGAGTCCATAGCATTTCAGTAACTCTCCCCCCCTACCCTGCCCTTAAAATTTGTGAAGTGACATAACTAAAAGTTTGTGTCATTGTTAATGTTTACACTTGTTTGTTTAGTAATTTAAAGCTGAAGTTGGAAGTGGCAATACCAAGTTAGGCTCATTAGCTTAAATAGCAGAGGAATAAAAATAAGATATGGTAGAGTAAAACTGAAATGAGTTTTCAAACGGGGAACAGTCTCAGAAAATGAGAAACTAGGTCTTGCTAAGATAAATACCGTTTTTGATATTTGAATTACCGTATGATCTGATTTTTTTTATAAGCACATATTTAACCATTTATTTACTATTAAATGTGCCGGCATTAGAGGCAAAATACATATTGTGCATTGTCGCTGAACCAGGTACATCATATCGAAATGCTGATGCTGGAATTTCCCGTGTTAGCAGGGGGACAACAGCAGAACTCATTTTTTTTTTTTTAACATCTTGCAGATGCTGAAAGTAACTAATAGTTTGCAGTTCTTACATCTGTTTGGAGTTCCCCCTGAAAAGCAGGAAAATAAAACTTGCTTTCTCATATTTTTGTTTTCATTTTGCAGACATTGGCTTTTTTGCCTTTGATGTTTCTTGTAGAAGCTAAGATACCTCTATTTTGTTTACTACTTTGTGTACCAGCATTTTTGATGCTTATCATGCAGTTCTGGGAACAGTGTAATAGCTACGGTGTACTCCCTCTGCTGGTCAGCTGTCAAGCGCTGCACAGTGCTGAACGAAGTCTGATGATGTAGAACGCTATAGAAACAGTGGCTGCTGGTTTATATTTCTTTATACGTTTTTGTCTAGCTCTGGATATTAAAAAAAAAAAAAACCCACCTGATTTTCTGGCATGAAAATATGATTGTAAAGGTCTCATCTTGGGCCTAAACTGTTTGCCATTATCTCATGGTTTGTTTTAAATTCATAAAATCAGATTAAGTCCTACTTTATTTCACCGGGTTACACCCTACCCGTTATGATCTGCATTTCGCAGACAAGGAAAAAGGCAGGGCAAAAAGATTGATTCACCTGCCTTAATGCAGCAACGGTAGCAGGACTGGGAATAGAACTCACATAGTCTGGCTCTCAAATCCTGCTCTGTCTAAATATCTCTAACTATTAGACTAGGACTCCCTTGTCTAATAAGATCATTTGTTATACTAAGGCCCATGACATGACTGGAATAGCCACTTGAGAGTTTCTGAATTTCCGTTTGTATTTTTTCTGACCTTTAATATTGTTTCAGCAGTCTGTTTTTTAATGGTAGCATCTAAAAACAAAGGAAAAAAGCTAATTGGGAACTGTAGAGAATTAGTGTAATCAGTGAGTAGAACTGCCCTATCCTAAGGTAAGACCTGATGCAAGTAAGGTCGGTGAGTGCAGGAAAAGTCATGTGATCCTGGTTAAACTAATTGAAAATGAATTTTTAAAATGTCTTCTCTCTCATTGCTCAATTATATTTTTAGATCCTCTAAGGAGAGCTTGTTGTTATTCTGTAGATATATTCAGTCATATCGACACCTGCTGCTTTATACTCTCCAATGTTCCATTCATTTTACTGGAAAACTACTTTAAATGGCCAGTATGGAGAGCAATGAATCGAAACAGGCACGGACATTTCTAAATGATGAGTTTCTGAATAGGGCGCTCTCTCGCTCTCGCTCTCTCTAGTCCACTGGTTCTGACAGTGGTTTCCTGGCCTGCACTGCTGCAAGACACATTTGTTGGTTCCATTTGCAAGCTCAGCATTTCCCACTGAAGAGCCCATCAGTTCTGTCTGCTTCCAAGTCAGCAAGGAGCTACAGAAACTGGTTCTGAGGAGCACAGGACTTAATTTAAAAATACAAATTGAAAAAGGTCTTTCAGTTGATCTGTCTAAATTATTGGAGGATGCACTCCAAAAAAAAAATCCTATTTGAGACAAGGCAGGTTTTCTGCAGTGGGCTCCCCATCATGCATGGTTAGACCCCACGTTGTTGTTATGGACCCAAGAAGCCCAGGAGAAAAAATGATCCTATGCTATAACCAGCAGAGGGGGAACTATGCCTGTCCCATTACTAATAGCTGGGTTCCATAGTGGAGAATAAAACATCTGTGGTCCATCAGTCAACAAAGGACAGGTGAGCAGCAGCCTGTCTCTCTTGAAAAGTGAAAACATGGCATCCAGCTGCCTGTAGGCAGGCTGAATGTAGTCCTAGCCAAAAGCTCCCCAGATGGCTTGGCAACTGCAGGAGTTATTCATCAGAGACCATTTACATCCTCCTGAATTAGCCCAGACAAGTTTGTGGCTCTCTCCATAGGAGATCTTGCAGACAAGTCCCAGACAGGTCCTCCAGCCTCCTCAGTCCCAGTTTAAGAAGGAGTAAGTCCCAAATTAAGAACCCATTCCTGTAATTGTAATGTGCTGCACAGAGTAACTGGGAGCCATCTAGAAGTTGGTGGACGGGTTTAGTCATCCTATGTCACAAATTTATGTGCATAGTCTTTAATCCAGATCGCAGTCTGTTCCACCATATGCATATCTGGGCTGAAAGGATGTTACCAGCAGCTCTCCTTGCAAGACTTCACCCAGTAAAACAAAAGTGGGACAATGAGGTACAGGCAGCCCAAATTTAGGGAATCCCTTACACTGAAAAGAGAGATCCTTCCTGAAGTCCCTGACCAGCAGACCCCACTCAGAGGACAGATATCTCTTGGGAAAATAAACCACCAGTCAACAAGGTGCAGTGAGTCATGGCACCCTGCCAAAGAAACTTAAGAAGAAACTTCATTTTCCTACTTTTGATTCCTAAGTCTTCCATTCTCACTCTTCTGACCTTAGTGAGCCTAGATTTTCCAAATCTAAAGCTGTTGGAATTAAGAGAAGTGGTAGTAATGTTTTTTTACCTCCTCTTGTTTATTAAGAGTTGACGGAACAGGCCAAGTGAGGGGCTGAAAACAGATTGGAGTTATATTTTAGGACCCTCAGACATTCGACTTGCTGGAGATCTTCAAAGGGCAAGCTAATCCGTTTCTCTCAATGAACTGTTTACCAAAGACAAGTGGGTATAAGAGACTGAGAAATGAATATAAATAACTATTAAACAAATACTCCAGAAACTCGCTTCTCTGATACTCAGTGCTAGGGCCGGCAGTGGGAAACATTTGCAGTGTTTCATCTGTATAGAGCCAGAGACGGAGAAGCTGTAAGAGAAGAGGAACAGGGCTCATGTCCATATGCTATGCTACTTTGGTTCCAGATAGATCCAGAGGGTAACCAGAAGTTTCTTCAATTTTGAAAAGGTTTGGATTCAAGAGGGAGACCCTACAATCTACTGTGGTCACAACAGTGCCTGGCTGCACAAACTCATCATGCCTGTTCAACTTCTCTTATGGCACATGACACAGCCAATACTGGTTCTGATCTTCTCTGTCTTTCCACAGCAGTAATTGTGTTCACAAAAACATTAGAAGTACTACTAGTAAGCTGTAAGCCTTTAGGTAAAGAGGAATCCAAATGGCACTTTTTCATTCCTTATTAAACAGAAATGTTCCCCTGTAGTTATCAGATCTCTGCAGTGGTTGTGAATGAGGGGCAGAGTCACAGCATGGCAGAACCAAATAGAACAATGGTTCTTTAAGGTGGTTTCTGAATATAGTCCCTCCCCCCCATTGTGGATTGCAGGTCTTCAATGCTGCTGTACTTTGGGAACGTTTTAGAATAGGGAGTCCCCAGTGGACTGCTAGAATGCTCCCTCACGCAACAAACATTTGGCAGGGATAAAGGTAAAAGGAAGTGGAGTTCAAAGGAAGTGCTGTTACAGAGGAGGAGGAAGAAACATCACTACAAATTAATCAGATGTGGGCAGATTTGGATGTCTGTCCTATTTTCTTGATTTTGTTAGGCCTTTTTGGCCCTTTGGGAATGGTTTGCATGAAAGGAAATGCAGAGAAAGGAGGGGAGACCAAGACAGAAGAGGGAGAGCTACAGAGAGTTGGGAGTATGAAGAAGGAAGAGAAACAAAGAGCAAAAATAGGAGTGGTCCTTAGGATGAGCATCTTTTCCACTGAACAGTGCTGAATGCACAACATAGTACACAGATAATAAATACCATTCTGTGCTTAATCTGTGCAAGACTCCTGTTGACATTTAGTAGCTCATTCTCTGAAGAGTCCAACACCCCTGGCATAGATAAGGGTGAGAGAGGTCGGCATCTCATTTTTAAACTCAATCTCTGTTCCTAGTCTAGACATAACCAGAGAGACTAGTTCGTGTTGGTTTTTTTTTAAACTAATAAGGGCAGAACAATAATTTTAGTGCAAAACCAATATCTTGGCAGACTGGCTGCCGCGTTTTAGACCAGTGAAGTGGCATTTACACCTCTTAAGTAACAGAATGATGAGTGCAATTCAGGACAGAACATTCCCCTTCCGCTCTCCTCCCCACCAACCCTCCCGCCCTTCTTTACAAAAGAACGTCGGGGCAATGGCAGGAGGTGTTTTATTAAGCTTAGTAAAATGCATTGCAACTAACCTTTAGTTTTGGGCCCCACACTACAAGAAGGATGTGGATAAATTGGAAAGAGTCCAGCGGAGGGCAACAAAAATGATTAGGGGGCTGGAGCACATGACTTATGAGGAGAGGCTGAGGGAACTGGGATTGTTTAGCCTGCACAAGAGAAGAATGAGGGGGGATTTGATAGCTGCTTTCAACTACCTGAAAGGGAGTTCCAAAGAGGATGGATCTAGAGAGACTGTTCTCAGTGGTAGAAGATGACAGAACAAGGAGTAATGGTCTCAAGTTGCAGAGTGGGAGGTTTAGGTTGGATATTAGGACAAACTTTTTCACTAGTAGGGTGGTGAAGCACTGGAATGGGTTACCTAGGGAGGTGGTGGAATCTCCTTCCTTCGAGGTTTTTAAGGTCAGGCTTGACAGAGCCCTGGCTGGGATGATTTAGTTGGGGTTGGTCCTGCTTTGAGCAGGGGGTTGGACTAGATGACCTCCTGAGGTCCCTTCCAACCCTGAGATTCTATGATTCTATGGTTGTAGAAAACTATAACGGGCAGAGTTCTTCTCCCAGCCGGGGGAGTTTTTACTCTAGAGATGTATACATTGCAGAAGGCAAACGTTGCTTATCTGGGTTTGGGGACGTGTTCCATTAGGGTGGACAACACTAGTATCAGGTCAGGCACCTCTGTGTGACTGAGCCTTGTCTGTAAGCTTTCTTTAAAAGTGAAAATAAACGCTAACAAAGTGAACATTCACTGTCTTTGATTGGCAAGTTTAAACACAGACCAGAATAGTGATGCTGCTTAATCTTGTTATTCACAGTAGCTGATTGATATGCATGTAGGATGGAATTCACTCCAGTAGAAGGCCTGTGTAAGGCCCTCTGTGCCCCTTGAGCCCTGTATTAAATGATTAAGTGGAGCTCAAATGATGGGAAGGGTCTTTGGACCCGTTACCCTATTTTGTGATCATGTTCTGACCTTATTTAAATAGCTCTCTTGCAAAAAAAATGTAACATTCAACTGAGGACTCTTTTAACAAATTTCAGTGGTTTATGTAAGCATTTCTAAAGCACATAGCATTGTAGGATAAGACCTGCGCATAAATCATAGAAACAGTGAGAAGTGTGTGGAGGGACAGTTAATATACCTTGCTCTTGATTTTATTCTGCTGTTAGTATGTTACTAAATTTTCTTCTGCTTTGGTACTTCGGGAAGTGCAGTGGCAAATAAGTCAGTTTGCAGTGCAACCTGAAGATGGTGCCGATGAGATTGATCCCAGTCTGCTTTGGGAAAGGGTCTTCCAGCCCCATGGGCCTGCTGTTCTTGTTTTGGTTCCCTCGGGTTCTATACCTGGACTCTGTTAAACATTGTCTATGTCTGGATGGATAAAAGAGGTGCCCTTTTCAATCAGGTAGCTTGGTCATGTTGTGGTTGTGTTTGAACTTGTTGTGTTGGTTGTGACAAGTTTCATGGCTCATGTGAGTCATGCAAGGAAATTTAGTCTGAGAGATAGTGGATCTATTCTATTGAGGGCCTTACGGATCAGTTCTGCACTCTTGGCTGGGTGGCTGTCATGAATTGCCTTTAATTTCCTTATGACTCTTATCCGGGCCCTAGTAGAGTGAGTTTAATATTATTTGTCACAGTTGGGATATTTGGGGCCCATTGAATTAGGTGTTGTGCAAGGAAATAGTCCCTTCTCCAAAATGTTTAGGATCTGATTTTGAAACCAGGCACAGCATTTGAGTATAGGAGGGAAGGGGAAGAATGAGAGTAACGAGAACAAAATCACAGGTAGCTGTTGTACAACTTGATGATAATCATTGGAACGCTATAAAAGTCAGTAAATAAAATCTGCTGTTCCCAACTACCACTCCTCCTTGCCATCATTGGTTAGCTGATTTCTTGTAAATATCACAGCAAAAGTAGGTCCTGAGGATGGATTTGCAGAAGGACACTATATTGGCCTTACAGATTACAATAGTTGAGCAAGGAGACCTGCATATGGACTGCTATGACCAGGTGATTGTCTGAGAGGGCAGACAATAGAAGATGGCGCTTTTGATGACTAGTGCTATTAAGTTGTCTAGGGCCAGAAAGAGCCCAGCAAAATCTCTAAGTACGTGCTATCTTAACTGCCTTTGGGATTTAATTTTAGTTTTCTAAGTGTTCATGTTTAATAATTTTCTAGTTAATGCATTACAAAGAGAACATACGCTTTTGTACAAAGGTATGGCTCCATCTGGAACACCGTGTTCAGTTTTGGTTGCCTCGTCTGGAATTAGGTTGAAAATGTTAAAGGCACGTGAAGACTCAGTGCATGTTCCAAGAAATTGAAAAAAGGAAGATTGTTTAGCCTGGTAAGGAGAGTTGATTGAGGTGTTCAGCATTATGAAGGGAGTAGTCAAAACTGATCAGATGTTTCTTTTTTGATATAGCATTTAGTCAACTTGTGGAATCCACTGCCATTGTATGTAAACTGAAATCCTATATAAACTACAGTGCCCAAACTTTGCTCTCTGGTTCAAGGGAGCCTCCCATCCCCTGCAGCCATGAGTTTACATGTTCCTAATTGCCCATGATGTAAGACAGCAATTGATTGGGTTGCTGTAAATTCTGGCTGCAGGTATGGATTTAATAGACTAGTTGTATTTCCCTTTAAGGGATCACAGGTAGAATGGATCACTACAAGTTGCAACAGAATGAATCAGACTTGATAATAAACTGGTTTAAAATACCTTTTGCCTACATTTTACAGAACTGCAGGGGTTGTTGGAGGCTGCCAATGGAAGTATGGGATTACTTTCTGAAGTTGATGCGAGTTAACTGAGTTTCTTTCTTTTAATAGCTCTTTTGTAACGGGTTCAGCCACAGAGGGGTGTATTTTTTCATTAAATTCAAACTTGAGGTAGATGGCTTCCAAGTGCAGGAAGTCAAACTGGTGAGGCCAGATCCTCCGCTAATGTAAATTAGCATAGTTCCATTGTCTGAGGGTCTATTCTTAATTTTTTCCTGATGCTTACAGCAAACTGATCATTCCAGTCCTTTCCCCATTTTTTTTCCTTACTTCATTAGTCCAGGTAAGTGATCTGTCAAGGTATAAACAAGTGTGAACCATCTTGGTGTGTTAAATATGTACTCTGCATTGAAAACACTATACTTATAGGTAGGTTTGAAAAGTTTGCTGTACAGTGTATGTATTTAGTCTTCATAGTTAAGTTTGTGGGTGTTAGCTACTTTGGAGTATCTAGCTGAGCTTGTGAAAATAAGTATTATTGCTCTTTTCTGGATCTTCTTGTGTCAGTTGAGAACTTTGTGTGTTACTAGCATAAAATTAAAGTAAGTCCACCTTGAAATTGCAATAGTTCGGGGAGCTTGGGAGACTATGTATTATTAAATACACCATCATAAATGTACATGATGCTTTACAGACTAAGATACGACCCCAGCTCCAAAGAGGTGCCAATGTAAGGGTCTGGTCAGTAGTTCAAGAAGGGGAGGGGATTACTGATGAGGAAACAGAAGCATTCCTAGAAATAATATTTTCAGGAGTGATTAAGAGAAGGGCTGGCAGGCAAGAAGTCTACCCCAAGCCTAGGGACAGCATTATAGGCACAAAAACAAGAATGGAGAACCATTAAGGTTTTATTAACAGACAGGTACGTGAGATCAATATTATGTAAGGCTCTGAAGAAGGGAAAGCAAAGAGCTAGAACTTGGAATTTACTCACTCTACAATTATTCTGATGGAGCCATTAGTCTGTAGTCTGCTTAGTCTGATGGCTTCATCAGAACCATTGTGGTCTGAATAAGTCATGTTTTTGCACATTTCTGTTTTTATAAACCACATTTCAATAAATAGGCTTAGTTCAGAGATTTAAAAAAATACTTGCAACCCAGAAATACTGCATGTTAATACTAGTGGTTAATCCCAAACTTTCTCTTGAGGCTGGAAAGTTGGGAAATCTGAGATCAGTTCATGATGCTGTGAACCACATATGCTGCTTTAGCAGGGCACAAGGGGACTTGGTGTCACAGTTGTGAACAAAACTAGCCTAAGTTGTACATATTGTATGTTACTTATGAAAAATCCTGTGGTGCTCCTGTAATTTCCTGGATTTTATACTTTCCATATATAATGCTGATGTTCTAGAGTAGCTACTTGAATGTAGAAATCTAGTGTGAATGGTTCTAGGCAGGAGGGCAGATGCATGGGCTGGTAGAGGAATATATTCTTTCAGTTACAGGCTCAGAGATAACGTATCTAACTTTGGATAATGTAGAATTCCTCAAAGCAGTAAGATTAATATGTTAGAGTCCAGAGGAAATTCCAGCAGCGTGGCTCTCACAACTTAATTCTGCCTGTTGTATGAGTGAGAGGCAGTTGATAACCCAACATGTAATGCTGCACAGATGCATCTGAAGTATAAAAATCTGTGGTCTCCTTAATGTGTTACACGACAGTGTTGTTCTGCTCTGTGGCGTTTACTGTGTGATAGAAAGGCCTCTCTAGGTGTAAGCTCAGACCTTGCCCCATTGCAATGTCATTCAATTTGGCTGAACTATGAGCCCATGTTGGTGTGTGTTCACATCAGGAAGAAGGAAAGCAATATACTGCACATGCACAGTACACAGACTGTTAAAAGTTCATAACTCTGTTTCAGAACCAGTTTCTTCAGGCAAGGCCAAGCATGCATTTTTCAATCAAGACCATATGTGTGCCAAATTTGAAATTTTGAAACAAAGATGTTTTTGAGTTATCAGAGTGCAAAATAAGCATCTGAATAACTTTAACAGCTGAAAAAATCCTGCTGCCCACCTACTGTATAACTCAAACAGATGAATGGATTTGATTCAGACTTTATAACAGAACTCACCTATGAGCTGACACGAAGCGTGAGACGCTTCAGGCCTAAATGTAAAACTTAAGGGATGTCTGATAAGCCATTGAAAATAAGGAGTGTCCTGGGGAAAGATACAGTCTCAGGGAACCAGGCCCCAAAACATTCATTTAATTTCTTCAAACAAAAGAGCACCTATTTGTAACTCTAGGTTTCTTGACATTAATTAAATGCTCATACAGCATTGTACAGTATAAGGCTACATCCACACTACCTGCCTGATTCGGTGGGTAGCGATCGATGTTCTGGGATCGATTATCGCGTCTAGACGAGACGCGATAAAATCGATCCCAGAGCCGCTCCCCGTTGACTCCGGAACTCCAGCTCCGCGTGAGGAGTAAGCGGAGTCGATGGGGGAGCCTGCCTGCTGCGTTGTGGACCAGCGGTAAATACTTTTGAAATTGATCTAAGATATTCGACTTGTTATGTATCTTAGTTGTGTATCTTAGATCGATTCCCCCCCCCCCCCCCCCCCCCGTGTGGAGCAGCCCTAAGAAAATTGCCAGGTCAGTTTTAGCCTCATAACAAATTTGGTCCATAAACATTAATGCAATAAACAGACGAATTTTGCAGTGTGCTCTGAAGGCCAAGAGATTCAGACTCTATTGGACTAAGTTGGGGAGCAAATTCTGAAGGTTAGCAGCCCTTTGGAAGCTCCCTCTGGTTTAAACCAAGTAAGCTCAAATACTGGCCTGGTCAGCAATGATATGGGATGTCTCATGTTACGTAGCACTTCTTTGGTCAAAAACACCACCTGAAGTTCTACTCAAGCCAACTGGTAGCCAATGCTGCCAGTCTGCAACTTCACTTAATAAATGCACAGCCACATTTTGTGCTAACTTCAGTTTCTAGTGGTGTCATGTCTAGCCCCCACGTAGAGTTTAAGTAATCTGAGGCTAACAAGCGGTGAGTCAGTGTGGCACACAGACAATTATCTGAATTGGATAAAAAGGCTGCACCCTTGTCATGTGAGAGGAAGATAATCCATAAAGTTTTTTGTAATGTAACAAATACAAATTTATGTGGGGCGGGAGTTTATCCACTGGAAAAAGCATAGTGTGGTGTAAGATATTTATTTTCCCTTTACTAATCTTAGAGTAGCAGAGAGTCTTATATTTCAGGGTGCAATCAATGCATGGTGTATTCTAAATGTCAAGTATCATTTCTGTTTCTAGATTTCGTTTGAGTATTCATCCCTTTCCACCTCCTTAGCACCATTGTAAAAGTTGTCCTCTGCTTATAATTGCAAAAATTAAATCCTGTATCCTCTTGTCAAATAATGGATATTGAATGAAGGAACAACAGAAAGCTGTACTTGCTGCCATCTGTGGTTTTACTAAAGAAACTTTAGCTTTAATCAGGTGTTCTCTGGGCAAATGCCATTCCCTGCAGAATCAAGCTCAAGTACTGCCCCCCACTTTTGTGGTAGCCTCTTTCACTGCCTCTTGTTAGAGGAGCTGTGTTTGGGGGTACAGGGGACCCCGGACGAGGGTGCTGGTTTTAGACACTGTCCTGCCATCCCAGCAGAGGCCTTTGTGTACGAGTTAGCATGAGCTGATTTTGGTGGGGGTATTGTCCAATATTAACTTATTGTAGTGGGGATTGGCCTGTCATTGATTTTGATGTGTGTGACAGGGCAGCACCACCTGTCAGAAGGCAGTATGCTTGGGGACGGGAAAGAGAACAGAGGTGTGCCTTGTGGCCTGTTGCATTTCATCCTGTTGAGTAGACTCTCCTCATGCTACTAGGCGTTTAGTAATTATTTTTGTCAACAAAGAAATGTAAGAAATCTTTGTGTCATTTGGATTTTTCAAATTTTTCACATGGAAATGAAACTTTTTTTTTTTTTTTTTTACATCTACACCTTAATCTTCAATAGAGAGGATTTTCACTGGGCAGCGAGATGAATAAAAAAGCTGTGAGGGCACTTTTTAATTTTAATAGAAGCTTTCTTTATTACAGGTTCACTTTCTAGGCAATGTGTTAATTTGGTTTCTCATTAGTTCCCACAAAAATTATCAGAGTCTGAGATTCAGCATTATCATTTCAGTGCAGGACCAAATGGGAGTTATTGTTTTTTCCAAAAGATATGCTCTAGTTCAAAAGGAGTTGCAGGAAACCCCGCTATAATGCGATAATTGGGGTCCAAAAAATTCCATCACGATAAATGCGGGGTCGCGTTATAGGGGGGTTACGAAAATTTACCGTTTCAAACCGGTCTCATCTCTTCTCCTCTCGTCAGAGCAGAGAAGTTTGACCAGCTTGAAACTGACCAGCTTGAAACTTCTCCACTTTGAGGAGAAGAGAAGAGACCGGCTTGAAACTCAAGCTAGTCAGTTTCAAGCAGGGTCTCTTCTCTTCTTCCCAAAGCAGAGACGTTTCAAGCTGGTCAGTTTCAAGCTGGTCAAACTTCTCCACTTTGGCCAGAAGAGAAGAGACCGGCTTGAAACTGACCAGCTTGAGTTTCAAGCCGGTCTCTTCTCTTCTCGCCCAAAGGAGAAGCAGGGGCATGGGGGAAGGAACGGGGGAGATGGGGAGGAGATGGAGCCAGGGTCAGCTCCAGGCAAGGAAGCATGCTCTGGACACTTTTTTTTTTCTTTCTCTTTTTGTTTGGGGCCGCGGGAGCCACCTTATGACCTGGAAGAAAACATAAAATCCTCACTGATAAAGTTTGCAGATGACACTCAAATTGCAAGAACATTAATGTTGATTGTACAGTATATATTCTTTAACAGACAAACTAATGTCCTCTATAGAGAGAATGACCACAAAATATAGACTCTGATTCCTTTTCTGATCTTTTTGAAAGCTTTACTTTGTTTGTTTGCATTTCAGACTGAGTTTGTTACAGCTTTCTTTCCTTTGGTTCCTGCAAAGCTCTCTTGATTTCACACATGGTCCTGTTCCTGAAACTGCATGCAAATATGTTGGTTTAGTGTGCTATTTTGCTTTGGTCTTTGTAGACAATATTTTATTGGGTTGGGCCACCTGTTGTCCTCCTCCCCTTCCCCCCCCCCCATTTAATCTGTTTGAGTTATTCATTGTTTCACATGAAATGTCAGGTTCATCAATGACCTTGTGGTTTTCAATTTGGATCAGTTGTCTATTTGTTCATCCTGGACTTCTTGATATGCTTAAATTCTTATCATTTTGATGACCAAGGATTATGGCTGGTATATATGTGAGAAATTGCCCTATAGTTGTCAGTCATAGCTAGAAAACAGGAGCCAGTTGGTGGTGAGTGATCAGTTGTTGTCACTAACATTTGAAATGTGACATCCTTGAAGGTTCAGTCTTAACCCTTATGTTCAGTGTGTATTAATGAGGCATCTTGTTTCTCACATGGGATAGTGGCAGGTACTTATGTGGCTTTCTCAACTTCATCTACCATATGCAGTCATTATATCTACACTTTTGTCCTGAGCAAATATATAATCGTAACTGATTTTTATATATCTATCTATATAAATGAACCAGTTCAAACACCTGCAGAGTTTTGTTCTACACAAAAATTGCTACCAAATTTAGAACAATCACTACTCACATGAATCTTCCTAAACTTTCCAGAAAAATATATCTGGCTGCCACCATTTACAAACTGACATTATCCATCACTTATGCACACCAATACAAAACCATGTGCAGACCTACATACAATGTTTATGAAAGTCAGATCAACCTTATATTAATAATTAAAACACAAACCTAATAAAAAACCTGGTTTGAGTTTTGGCTCAATATTTTCTTGGATAAGGGAATAGTTGGGGGGGAAGGGAATTAGTTAAGGTCAAGAAGGAGAACTTGGGATGTCTTAGGGATTTAATGCCTTAACTGCTTGCTTCTCTCTTCCCCCCCCCCCCCTTTGTTTTGTTTAGAAAAGTGTTTGTTAGGAATATATATTAGTTTCAAATATGAACTCATTCTGAAAGAATTTCATGACTTCTAAATGGAAATACTTTTCTGCTTGATCTGTGTTAGTTTTTCAGTAATCTTGCCTGGTAGACAACCTATTTTCATTTGATTCGCAGGTGTGTTTACTGCTTTCATTGGTTTGTAGGGTTACACGTGATCTTTCATAAAGCCACCCTTGAATATCTAACTAGAACAAATGTTGGGTCTGCAAGACTGTTGGGCTGAGTTTGACTTCCAAAACAAACAAAAATATACACACAAAATAGAAACCCAAACTCTTGATGTGGTTTTATTATGCAAAATCCCGTCTTTCATAACTGCATAGTTCTAATACAGATGTTTAATTATGTTTTTTTAAACACGTACACAAAGCTCTCCGTCCACATTTGTGTAAATGCATGATTTCTTACCTACTTTGTTTGGTTTCTTGTAATCTAACCACACACAGAAATGGTCGCTGTGGGGCCTGCTTTTGAAGGGAGTAGAACAGGAGCGCTTTAATTTTTGATGCAAGTTGTGACTACAGCAAAACTTTTCCTTTGAGCTCAAGCCCCTCTTCTGAGTGTAATTAGGAACACATTGATTCTTATTACAGCTGGCAGCTACACTATTGCCTTTTTCTGCTTGTGACCCCCATGGTCCTGATGACCTTTCCTGGGGTTAGTCGTGGGCCCTTTTCATTGTGATGGGCTAGAAGTGGCTCATGTGGAGTTGATTATTTCCTTGCTCGTCTGGCCTTTTTGGTGCCATAACTCCAAGTCACTTCCATTTTCTTCCTCTGCTTTTGGCTGACCACAGTGAAAGGAAATGCTTTTGCTGGCGACAGGATCAGTTTGCATGCATGGCTGACTCGATTGAGACCCTGAAGGACGAAAGGGGGGGAGGGTTATGAACACTGTAGGTGCTGCATTTTCTTGTTAAAAGTTGGTGTGAATTTCTGAGCGATTTAAGCGTTCTTAAATATGATGCTTAAATAAGATTACATTTCCCTTTAAACAATGTCAGACCTTCCTATCAGCGCTATACCTATCAACTGTGTTCTTCATGCACAGCAGTGGTGTTTTTACAGATGTATACTGTATGTTTCTGTAGTGAATGTATGAGTTATGTGATATGTGAGAGACTACATCCGTGTCAATTGCACATGACTGCTTCAAGAGATTTCATAACTACCAAAAGAACCAAGAATAAACACCAGGGGCCAGTAGTTAAAACTGATGGGCAGTATGCCAATTGCTACTGGGCTTTTCACTGCCCGCTTCCAACAAACAAACAAAAACTAGCAAAGTATGTATGCCAGCTGCTATGTGCATTTTTGCCAGATCCCAGGAGGACAGCATGAAGACAGTGAATGATCAAAGGCTTTGGTGATCACTGAGGGAGTCAAAAGTTAAAGGAATGATTACGTTCTCTTGGAAAACTATAGGCTTCAGTACTTTTTTTTTTTTAAAAGGTGTCTTGGTGTGAACTTTAATGATCCAACTCAGCTTGTGTACACTATAACCATGGTACGTTAGTTAATTCTGGAGATTTTATTTGCCTCATTTGAAGATCTTAAATTCAGTTTCTCTTTGAAATGTCAGTCTACTGCATTGCTACAGTGAAGACTGTAGAGAACAAATTAAAATTAAAAATACTTTTTAAAAAAATACTTAAATGTGTGGTGTAGGAAAAACACAGTACTTGACATGCTTCGGTGTCAGAGCATATAAAATGCTTATGATATGGTAACATACCGAACTAAACATTTTTCAGAATGTGAAATGCCTTTGTTGGCAAAGATCTGAAATCCCTGGAATCTCAAAGCCAATGTATTCACAGGGAAAGTAGTTTCTGCTGTCAGTTTTGCTACCTTTAGCACAGCTGAGTAATGTCCCCAAAGAGCGAGGCTTTCCTTTGGCGGTAGGACAACACAGGGCACCGTTGTCTTTACAGAGAAGGCTATTTGTCAATTTTTAGAGATGGGGTGCATAGCCAGGAGAGCTTTTACTTCTTAACTCTCAGTGGGGAAGTGAAGTAATGTAACCCTATACTGTGGGTGTCCCTAAATGTCTGATCATGAGAAGATGGGGCTGGATGACAGGGGCTAGATCACTTGATAAACTGCTCTGAAGCATCTTGCACCGGCCACTGTTGGAAGAGAGTATACTGGGTAAGATGGACCCTTGATAACTTTGGACAAGGAAATAGAAACTTCTTCATAGTGAATATGCTTTCCTTTTTCCTGCTCTCTCAGCACAGCTGAAAGGGTAGGTACAAAGCAGCACTTAAATGGGGAAGTACTTGTGTATACAGTGGCTAAGCAGCGGAAGCTGTCTATTATTTAATGTTTATATTCATTTAGAGCCTCAGCTGGCTTGGGACTTTGTTGTGCTAGTTACAGTACAAATGACAGTCCCTACCCCAAAGAGCTTTACAGTCTGAAAGACAAGACGTCAGAGTGGATGGGGCCAGAAAGGACAAGGAGGAGAGGATAAAAAAAATGTTTTAGACTAGTAGGATGTTACCATCAGGTACATTGTTATGCTGTTTATAAGTCGGATAATGAGGCCTAACTACCTTATGGTGGAAAAGATGTTTAATCATATCTGAAAGAATGTTTGTTACCCTTGGATTTCCAAGGGACTCTTGAAATACCTCATAACTACTTTTATGCATTTAAAAGAGCCTTAAATCCTGTCTTGTGAGGCTGTACACCAGTGCTGAGAATTCATCACCAGTGGTGGGTTAAACTGCTCACGGGGCAAGACTAGAGAATTGCTTCTGCTTCCATTTCAAAGTGAAATTACAATCTGAAATAATTCATGTAGAGGAGCAAGACAGAAAAACAACAGGCCAGTCAGCAGAATTTAGAGCAAAAATTTGCCCAAAAATTACTCGGCATGTCATCTGTGCAGCAAAAGTGACTCTTTTATCATCTTGGCAGAAAAGGCAATAAAACCTGGAAGAAATTCCCTTTTAGCCCCAAGCCCATTCAGATCCTATTATAAGATACTTCTTTGCATCGAAGAGGAATATTCACTGTCTTTCAGTTCACTTCTGCTTTTCCTCTTGGATACGCTTTAAATTCAAGCGAAATAGTAAAATACTTGTAAGCTTGATGTTTGTGGCAAAGTAGGTGGATTACAGCAGCTGCCAACTCTACCTTGTTTTTATGCAGCTAATATCGATGGTGCTTCATTTAGTGTGTGTTCCTTTGGTATCATGAATAGCAGTATTGGACCATGAGAAGTGGTACAACAGCTGTTAGGTCAGTCCAAATAAGCTACTCAGGCTTTTCGCCCTTGTCTTCGGTTCGGCATTTGTTCCGATTCTAGTCTCAATCCCACTTCTTGAGCCTGTGCCAATCTCTGCATTGTACTATACCAGTCTCAGGAATTCCATTCCCTTGCCAGCAGATGGCACCACGTAGATAATGCTTCCAAATCTCTGATATGATTGGCATTGAGCCTCCTGGAATTCTCCTTGGCACGGGGTCTCTTTAGAACTGCGAGGGAGCTCATCAGGATGTTCATACCTTCATCTCATGACAAGTGAGGCTCTGTAACTGGAATGATCTTTGTTCAGTATTATGAATTTGACTAAATATCATTAGTATTAGTAATGAATACTAATATATTCATTAGTATATCTCAGAGCTTTATACTGTATCTTACGCAGCTGCAAAACTTTAAGCACAGTTCAGTAAACGCCTCTTTATTCAGAACAATACCAGTGTTTCAACACTGGGTAGAATTAACAAAGTTCTTTCTGACACTACTCCATTACAAAGAAATTCTTCTTTTTCCTGGTTTTCATAGCAATTGATATAACAGTAGTACAGCTACTTTAGAGCTGGCAAGGTCTGGTTCTGGACTAAAAACATTGGAAAATAAACTCCTCCATCCAGAGAGGAGGTGCTTCATTGACTGTGGAAATCTAGGCCTCCCCCACACCACCTCTTTCTAGTACTGTGCACCTCACCCCTGACCTGGAGGAAGCACCGCTGAGGGTGAAAAGGAAGTTCATTCTCTCTGCTCATTAAATCCTTGACCACCTCTTCTGAGACTCTCAACAAACCTGCCAGTTGTAAAGTGGACACCTGTCTGCCAGGAACTTAGTTGATGGTCTGTCTGGCATCTCCTTGAAATCTGGATAAAGGAGGAGATACCCAGTGAAATGAGGGATGCCCTGATCAAGAAAGGGGATAAAGTGGATTGTGAAAACTATCATGGTATCTCCCTCCTACCCATTGCAGGCAAAGTTCTGGCGCGGATCCTTGCAACCCACCTTCTGCTCCTGTCAAAAGAAATTTTACCAGAGTCACAGAGTGGTTTCTGACCGTGTTGTGGAACTGCGGATATGATCTTCACAGCACGGCAGCTGCAAGAAAAGTGTTGGGAGCAAAACCAACCACCGTACATGGCTTTTATTGATCTAACTAAAGCTGTTGATTCAGTGAATCGCCGTGCCCTCTGGACTGTACTTTCTAAGATCCTGATAAATACATCAGTGTCCTAAAATTGCTTCATGATAACATGAAAGCAACTGTTTTGAGCAGCACTGGCTCCCAGAGTGAACCTTTCAAAGTACAAACAGGAGTCAAACAGGGTTGTATCCTTGCTCCAACCATGTTTGCGGTTTTTATTGCTGTCATTCTTTACCTAATTGCTGAGAAGTTTACAGCTGGCGTTGAAATCATTTACAGAATGGATGGAAAGCTGTTCAGGCTTAGCAGGCTGAAACCCAAGAGTAAGATTTCCGCAACCTCTATTGCGGAACTTCAGTATGCTGGTGACAATGCAATCTTTGCCCACTTTGAGAGAGATCTTGAACAGGGGTCTCAAACTCAAATTACCACGAGGGCCGCATGAGGACTAGTGCATTGGCCCAAGGGCCGCATCACTGATGCTGCCCCTGGCCCCGCCCCCACTCCACCCCTTCCATTAGGTCCCACCCCTTCTCCGCCTCCTCCCCCGTGTGCATGGCTTCCCGCTCCTCCCCCCTCCCTCCCAGAAACCGCAATATTGATGCAGAAATTCAACATAACCAGAGCTGTGCCAGTGTAGCTTTTTCTCGTTTACGGCACAGGGTTTTTGAAGATCATGACATTTGAACAGACACCAAGCTTCTTGTTTATCAAGCCATTATTCTCCCAACACTATTGCATGGGTCCAAAACTTGGACAACCTATAAACACCACTTGAAAGTCCTTGAGAGGCACCATCAACGCTGCCTTCATAAGATTCTGTAGATCAAATATTAGTGTTCTGAAGAGGCAAAGACCACCAGTATCGAGGCAATGATCATCCATGAGCAATTCTGCTGGACTGATCACGTTGTCCGGATGCCAGACCATTGCCTCCCAAAACAGGTCCTGTTCTCTCAGCTGAAAGAAAGGTACCGTAATGGGGGTGGACAATGGAAGCGTTATAAGGACTTGCTGAAGGACAACCTAAAAAAGTGCAATATTGACACGTGGGGGACACTAGCCCAGAATCACTTAAAAAGGAGTGAAGTCCTACGTGATGGTCCCCTGCATTTTGTACTTGCTCGCCGACAAGCCAAAGAGGACAAGAGCCACAGGAGAAAGGAGAGACTGGCTCCCAGTCATGGTCAACAGCCTCCTGCTGAGCTTGAAAACATCTGCCCTCGTTGTAATAGAACTTGTGGTTCAAGGATTGGTCTTATTAGCCACCTGAAGACCCATAACTCCCATGGAAGATGATCATACTTGGTAATGAGTGATCGCCCATCATTAGCAGCATGTGTACACGTTCTTTTCTTGTTTTGAATGTTTTCTCTCTAGTGCTATTTCTTAAGGATAAAAGAGGCTTGCATAGAAAGAGCTGTGTGATATCTATAACTGGGGGCAGTCACACTGTAGCTATCCCTGAAGAGAAAGCAAGCAGGTGTGTTTGGGCACTCTGCCTCTGTTGGGCATAACAGAGAAGGCAGGAAACTTCTGTAGCCTGGGAATAGCCTGGTCAGAAGGGAGTGAGGCATGGGTCTCCACCTAAGAGGTGACGGTCAGGGGAGTGGGAACTGTGAAAGTGGATGCTCTTGCATGGCCACTGAGGGCAAATACATGTGTTGTTGACCTGAATTGTGACACTGACCATTTCATATAGGCCAGGGGGTTCTCAACCGTTTTTCTTTCTGAGCTCCCCCCTCGCGCCCCCCCCCCCCCACCACACATGCTATAAAAACTCCATGGCCCATCTGTGTCACAAAGTATAAAAATGGCAAAAGAACTGAGCAGATGCCAATATTTAGATACCAGTGTTTGCAACATCAATGTCTTTTCTTAAAATCGAATTTGAAACAAGTGCCTAAACACAAATATTGCTTTTACAACTGATTGCTTTAGATTCATTAACGTTTTTTATATCACACTTGTGGTTTTCCAGTCGGAGGATACTTAAGCACATGCATGAATTCTTGTGCCGTTTTTTCTGTATACATAATACACTGTAATTGGTCGCACTGTCATTCAAGCCTACTAAAAGATCAAAAGAGCAGAATAGCTGTTGACACTGGCAATAAGGAACATGTAAAAAAGATAAACAGAAGGAAATTAGAGAATGGATAAAGGAGAGATTTCATAAGATAAAGTTTAGTTGAAGATAATGAGCTTTGCCTTGGTTAAAGACAGCTGCAGTGTAACCCAGTAGCCTCGTGCACTGGGGTTAAAGTTGACCTAGAATTTACGTTTCATTGCTTTTTATAAATAAATAGTTGAGGAAAGATTTGGCAAAAAGAAACACCCCCCCCACCCTTTTCGGAAAAGTGGTTCATGTTAACAAGTTCTCTGAATGTTTACTTTGTCCTGTGTGCTTGCTAGTGGGGTAGCTCTCCTGCCCTTGAACCAAGTGAATATTCAAATAAACCAAGCACTTTCTACACAACTAGGTTTTTCTGCCATCTGTGTGTTACCAAAATATCCTTGAGTGCTCTCTAAAGGAATTAGCAATTGTTGGACTCTTTAAAGAGTGAAGCATATAGAACTACTGAATGATCTTGCAGGCCTTTCAAACCTTAATTTGGTGCATTTTCTAACATAATTCAGTAGGATCCCCTTGAACCATTTTTTTAAAATGTAAATGTGATATGCATGGAAAAACAGCAATAAGTAAGTAGCCTCTGGAAAATATGAAGTGTTCTTTTACTCCTATTAAGATCTCTCTAATACTTTTTTGCATTTTCATCATGCTACATTGACCTTCAAGCTTTGAGAATGTGAAAGTTACAGTACTGCTTTCCATTTTTTAAATTTAAACATTTGTACCTCATTTTGGTGCTCATTTTTTTTCTGAGCAGTGTGCTTCAGACCAGCAGAGCCCAAGATCCAACCTGTACATCGGGGGGAAGCCATAGCTCAGTGGTTTGAGCATTGGCCTGCTAAACCCGGGGTTGTGAGTTCAATCCTTGAGGGGGCCATTTAGGGATCTGGGGCAAAAATTGGGGATTGGTCCTGCTTTGAGCAGGGGGTTGGACTAGATGACCTCCTAAGGTCCCTTCCAACCCTGATATTCTATACATTTTCATAGAAATTGCTGACACATGAAGCACTTAAAGAATGCAGTGAATGTTCTCAACAGCTATTTTCTTGTATAGCCTATGTTAATAAATGAGGTAACTGTGAAGTAGTGTATTTAAATATCAGGGGAGGCATTTAGATGAATGTCCACAGATTTTTTTTCCCTGCTTTTTTGAATTTATGTAAATACCATATGCAGATATTAGGGATTTTGGAGAGGAACTTGATCTTATCTCCACAAATTTGGAGGGACACGTGTCAGAAATTTAAGATCTGAGAGTTCGGTGTATGTAACAGCTGACAGCAGGATAGATTGATTGTTTCATGGTGTGGTTGATATTATGAAATGCAAAATTGAGATCTGGTGTGGACTATTTTATGGATCATTTGGGTTTTTGTACAGCTTTTCTGGTTATGGTTCTATTGTGGGCTTCTTCAATATGTAGTGACAGTATTTAAAGTCCTTCTGTGGAATTAAATTGCATTTTTTGTGTGTGTGTATTTTAAAATTGAGGTGCTAAGGTTTTTTTTTTTTAAAATCTGGTTCTGCATGCATAGTGTAATTGAATGCATAATTATCTATCTGAAGAAATACAAAAGATGTAGCTGGTAAGCCTGTGTAATTAATATCCCATAATCTATGATTTGAGGGATGAGAGGATAGAAGAGGACCGCATGTCTGATGAAGAAGAAAATAATTCGCGGTAGATATTGGTCATTTTTTGACAATTAAATATTCAAATTGCGATTTGACTTTTATAAAAGTCACCCTATGCATACTCTGCATGATGTTCCAGTGGAGCAATAACAAAAGAATGAAAACCACTTGTGTATTTCAGTAGGTTGGCTAAGTTTATTTCTCTGTTATGAACAACGGCTGAGTTACATAATATTAAGAACTACTATGCCAAACATAGCCAACTGTGGGTCACATTCCCGGCGATTCTTGATTAGATTTTTTTACAAACAATATTTTGCTGAATAGATTTCTGTATTTTGGGGCACACGCTCTGAAGATCATTGCCAAGTAACCTGATTAGCAAGCTTAAGTTGGAAAATGTAAAGTATTTTAACTAAATTGTCAAGACACTCTGTAAATGGCACATGTCATATACTTCCTTCCTTCTCATGGAAAGTTTAATATTAGAAATAGCCTAAACCAGCAGTCCCCAAACTTTTGAGGGTCATGGCCCCCCTTACCCCTGTCTGTGCCCTTCCTGCCCCCCATTCCCCGAGGCCGAGAGCGGGACTGCAGCTTGTGGGTGGGGGAGGACATGGACAGCGGTAAGGGGGGCAAGGCTGCGGCTGGGGGTGGGGCTGCAGGCAGCCGGGATCGTGGCCAGGCGCGGCTCCACTCCTGGTTTTGCTAGTGGCCAAGGCTGGGGACGGATGCCAGGGACGCAGCTGGGGTGGGAGCAGAGCAGAGCTGGGAGGGGCTGGGTGGCGCTCCATCCCTGTCCCAAATGGGGATGGACTGGGCCCTGCCACACCCCCCAGACAGTCCTCCATGCCGGGCCCCACACTTTGGGGACCTTTGGCCTAAACTCTAGCCTAAAATATATAGGGAGACATAGGAGTTGAATCTTTAATTTATTTTGGAATGAGGGATTTCTGCTGAAGGTTTCTGTTTTGTGAAGGATATTGTTTGCTCTGAGAGAGCCTCTTCTTTCCAAGACGAAGGCTTCTATAATGAGCTTTGGTTTTGACATTCTGGGTTGGAAGGAAAAGTTTAAGATGGTCAATTCTGATGTTTAATCAAATGCTATTAAAAGCACTTTGAGATGTACTCTGACAAGCGCTATATAAGAGCTAACCATTATTATTTTTTAAAATCCCTTCAGTGTCAGTAAGGTCTGAAATATTAAACAAACCCACCCCCCCACACACTATTTAGAATGGAGTTTTATAAAGCACAAAGGGACACAAAGTATTTGGTAAATTTGGACTCTTCTTATGTGCACTTGATAAATTCAGAAAATCTGAAATTCCAGAATCTGAGCACTTTGAAGTTTAGATCAGTGAATGGAAAATTGAGGTAAGTAGTGGGTAAATTAATGGCTTGTGCTAGAGAGAGAGGCCCATAATCTGCAGGTTGCTCCACCCTGTCCAGAATCTCATTAAAATCAAATCCAGATTAGATTTCTATGCATAATACATATTTTGTATCTATATCTAGTATCCTAGTATGTCAGAATTCATATGTGCTCTCACATATCTGTGATAAAATAGCAATGCTGGCTGATGGATAAATCAGTACAAGAACCATGATTTTTTTCCTCTGGATCTATAATTTCTCAATCTTTGACCGATATAATTTGTAAAACATCTACAAACTCCTGATTTTTCTCTACTTCATCTGGAGTATTGTCATGTGATTATGTAACCCACAGACCACAGCTACATAGCCGTGGCCAATTAGCCCAAGAAGTAGCAACTCATGTTTTTTAGCTCTGAAGGTCTATGGTTCAGTCTCTGGTGTGTTGGCCAAGAGGGCAGCGTCACATTTAGATATGGAAAATCTCTAGTTCTTAAAGGTTTGAATTTTCTTGAATCAAATGTCAGACTGCGTTTCTGTCAACAGTATGCAAAGAAGGAAAGAGTATCTGAAATTTACTGTAGACCTTTTTTTCTTGTTTATAGTTTTTTCAGTACCTTGTCTTAGTCTGGAACTCTGCTTTCAATTTCTGTAATCTGGCGCTATGCATCCGGATCCCAGACCCTTACAGGCACTGCTCTTCATCACTGCTACAGTTCTCTTCTCCGCTACAAGTTCAGGTAAGGCTTCATCTTGACTTAGGTAACTTGCTTGGGTATTAGAAGCTTATATTTTCCAAATGACTAGGATTACAGGTGCTTCAATTTTTGGGCACTCAATTAGCAACTTCTTAAGTGTATCTGAGTTTCAGAAAGTATTGAGCAGCGCTCACTGAAAATCAAGTGTTTTGTAAAGTTTAAGTTGAACACCTAAATCGCTAGTCACTTCTGAAAATGTAGGACTAAGTGAATATTTCACATTAATAAGTATTATATTTACTTATTTTCTTTCTTTATACTTTCCAAACTGTCGTGGCACTGTGCGTACCATTCAGGTCTTACCTCCTGCTCATGGAAAGTGCTGTTTTAGGGATGGTTTAAAGTATGCAAAAAGACATAGAAGTTGAATCTCTAACAAATTAAAGCCTCAAAGCCTGGCTCTAGTCTGAAAAGCTCTTATGTAAAAATGGCATGGTTTTAATAGCAGATCTGCTCCTTGAGTGCTGTCAGCTTGTCTTCATTTAGCCAAAAGCTTTTACTAGTGTTAGCCCTCCCCAGGCAATGCAGGAGAGTGAGATGAATCTTGCTCTTCAATCATCTTAAAACTCGTTAAGTAAATTCCATGTTCAGGATCACTCTTTGCCCCAGGTATACCCTGTGCATCCACACTGAAAACCACGTGGTTTCAGAGTTCTAGCCGAGGGCAGAATTTGAAGACAGTGGAGTGACAAAGATGTAACTAATGCCACTAGTTTTACTGACGCTGATCTACAAACTAGAAAGACCACTGCTTTTCTCTGAGATCCCAGCTCACATTTGTAGCGCTAGCATCCAGAAACAGTATCAAAGCTGAAAAAAATAGATCTGGCATCTTTATGAAACCCCAGGATTCCATTTTTATGGAGCTGATTGAGTAGAACCACACGTTAATTTCCAGGGTTTTTTCTGTTTGTGCATGTTTTTTATGGCTCAGTTAAAAATCATTAAACAATCTCTCATCTGAAACTGATCTGTATAACTAGTGGAAGAGTGAACTGAGTTTTTTAGAAGAAGATATTAATTGAGCAGAACCATTCACAGGAAACTTCATAGGTCACTGTGAAACACACACTATCTAGTGTTTTTTTTTATATATATTTCAGTGTTTACAACATATTCACAAACTAGAAACTGCTTTTCCACTACCATTTTTTTCTGTTTGGCAAATACTGACCCCCCCCCGCCCCCTTCTGTTTCTAACATAACAGAAGTCGCCAGGATTGCCTTTTGTTTGCTGCCTCTGTGCACCAGTTTCTGTTGTTAACAGGAATGTGCACAACTCTGGAAATTCTTTCCAACTGCTTTCTGCAATGTTTCAGTGGGTAGGGCTGGAAAAACCCTGATGTCTGATGAGCATGAAATTTGCCCTGGCGAAGGACTTGCATAACCCAAGTTGTGCAGAACTCGAGTTTTCATTTACCAAACAAAGTTTTTAGCCCCTACTAACCCTTACAGTGGTGAAGGTATTTTTTCAAATGTGAATGGGGAGCTGATACAGACACAGCCTTACAAATGCAATGATGCAGTTCCATCTTCATCAGGCTCTACCTGGTGAAGTAGAGTTATTTGGAGCACATGAAAATCTTAGGTAAAGATGAGGTGACCTGAAGAGCTCTCTGTGGCTCGAAAGAGTGTCTCTTTCAGCAGCAGAAGTTGATCCAATAAAAGATGTTACCTCACCACCCTCTCACTGACACAGCTACACTGCATATAACTTCGGTAGACTGTACCATTTTATTTCATCCTAATTTAATAAGTTCTGCAGTCTCGCAGATAAACATGCCTAAATAGCAGGCTGATTGAAGCTACTTTGACAGCATAGTAGGTCTAGAACTTTGAAAGTCTTATCAAAGTACATTTTATACAGGGCAAATTAGCTACATCTTCAAATTACCATTCTGTGTCCTGACAGAAGATTTGCAAAGGAGAGCCATATGGGCTTCTGTGCATGTGCTTACCAGGTGAGAGTGGTCTTATCAGGACACCAAGTTTAAATTTAGTCTGTCGTAACAAAATCTTTCTGGTCTTTGGACACCCAAACTCTCCTGTCCCTGGTAATCTTATTTTGGAGAAGACTCTTTTCTCACTTGTATAAGTTTGGATGTATCTTACCCGTTCATGAATATTAAGGTGGGTTCAATTAGCCTGCAACAGGCAACAATAAACTATCTGCTTTTGTCATAATGACCTCCCAGTGGCGTGTTTGGTTCTAGTAGTGGGAAGCTGTCAAGATGAATATCTTTTGAAAAGAGATAATTGCCTGATCTCCATTTTGACAGATTACCACTGACACACCGGCTCCTCAAAGAATTTGGAGGTTCTGTAAATGGTTTAATGTTGTATTGTCCTGCCTTTTATTATTTTGCCAGTACTTGTACTCCTGTTGTGTGAAAAACTGTCCACCCTTTGCTGGGACCTATCACTCAGAACTTTGATGTAGGAGAATTTTTGCCACATCTGTGTACAGTGGCCCGAGACTCTAGGGGTGATCATGTGCCAAGCTGTTTTTGGAGAACAACTGCAGGGAAATACTTTTTATATTTGCACAGTGATAAATAAATCTGGTCGATTCTTCCATACAAGCCAAAATATAACTGATCTAGATGGAAGAGAGTATTCAAATGTCTTACTGCTAAGTATTGTTCAGCCATTTCATGTCTCTTTCTTTCCTTTTAGATTTGATTCCTCATTTTATTTCTGAGCCCCTATCTACTATCCAGAAGCCTGGTGGGCCTGTAAAGCTTCATTGCTCTGCTGAACCCTCCATAGCTCGCATTTCTTGGTTGTTTAACGGACAGAGGTTGGACAGCAGGGTGGAGCAAGTGGAGGTGCAGCCAGGATCTTTGACAATCTTCTCTCTCAGCCCCTCAAATTCTGGTCACTACCAGTGCATTGCCAACTACAGTGCTGGTGCAATTGTGAGCAGGCCTGCTGTAGTATCCATAGGCCGTAAGTTATTTTCTACTTTTATTCCTAACTATATGGCAAAACTTAGTAGCCATCAACTAGTTGTATGAAATGTTGTTTGTTCCATAGTAGAGATGAAAGAAACCTGACCCACTTTGACTTTCAGAAAATTTATAGTGCAACTTTTTTGAAAATACTTTGAGTTTTCAAAGGAAAAACACTCTAGAACTTTATTGGGAAAGCAGTGCTTTTTAAAATCACTCCCTATATATTTAATATAGCACCCATTAGTGCTTCAGAGATGTAGAACGATACCCTCTGCCCGAAAGATCTTGTGTATAATTTGAAATGGATGATATAATAAAATGACAGGGATGTCGCTCTTTGTGTCACTCTAAAACCTAAAATGTCTGAGTCAGTATGAAGCAATGGATGCAGCTACAAACATGGTTGAGGGCTCTTTTTGTTCAGAATATAACAAGATTGAATCATCTCTGGGTTTTGTCATCTGTTGCTGTCCAATTTTAAATTCTCAGCCATTTTGACATTACAAATTACATCTGTGCGGTGTACAGCTACAGTAAGGCACGTATCTATGCCAGGCGAAGAATCCTAGACCACTGTGATATTCATTACCACCCTTACTCTCTACAGCTAATTTGCATGCAACAGTTTCATTGGTGGGGGATAACTTGCTCCAACTGCCCGCCAGTCAAATCCACACAACTGACATACACAATAACCCCAAACACACACAGCCCCTCATGGCAGCACACAGCCCTCATTCGCTACCTGCACAAATCGCCCAGTGCAGCCCACCCAGACACAAATCAACACAACCACCTATACAGCACCACAATCAGCATACACAATAACTTTAATCGTCACTCTGAAGCCTACAATTTTGAGAGCTCTTTTTGCTTAGAATATCACCAGCCTCAGTCGTCTCTGGGATACGTGATCTCTTGCCATCTAATTTGTAAGTTGGCAGCCATTTTCAGTTTGTTTTTTTTTACACACGTGACTTTATGAATTACACTTATACGCCAGCACAAGCTTTCAGCTACTAGTTCAAATTGTAATAAGTGAGGATAACAAACAGAGTGGGGTGAGAGGTTTTAGCGATTGAAATCGTGTGATTTCTCAGGTTGGGTATGAGCACATTTTGGTGGTCCAGTGTGGTTTTTATTTGAATAAAAAATAGGGGAGGCGGTGAATATGAATGACTCTTGTTTAAGGTATCACTGAGTTTTCAGGAGGGAATGAGATACTTTTGACTGTGGTTGAAATACATTACAAAAATTAGATTGAAACCAGGAGAGGGTAGTAGTTTGAAGACCATTCCATGCATATAAGGCAGCATATCCCAATGGCCTATGACTCTTCACATGGTGGGACAGACATGCTTGTGGGAGGAAATTAATGGGTGGCCTAGTAGTAGTATTAAATATTTATATTATGGTAGTCCCAAAGGGATTGGGAACTCTAACAAACTCCCCGTGCCACAAGTCAGTGCCCAGAGACGCAATAGTGTTGAAGAGAAAAAAGGCCAAAGAAGGTAACAGAGGTGCCAAAATGATACCAGTTAGGCTAATAACTTATGAAGTGCCTCTCATAACAATGAGGGTACTGTTTGCAACACTTCAAGAACAGAAATGACAGATCCACAATCGTTGGCGTTAAACAAAACTACAGCTGCTAGCCAGATCAGAGTTAGATTGATAGCCAGAATGTTGGAGAAAAATACCCCAAATCCACATGCCCTGAGTGATTTCCTGAAAACAGTCACACTCTTGGCAGGGACATCAGTGGCTCTCTGGCTCCCTCTTTTCCCTCCTCTCAAAAAAGCCCCTGTACCTTCCTAATGCAACTAATGCCCTGTATGTCCCTAGAAGCATACAAGGGCTTTTGTCCACATGCTGACCGTTACCTTCCTCCCAAACTCTTTTGATTTTATTAAATGCAGACCTTCCGAAGTTATGTTCTAAGGATGAATTTTAAAACCACAGTGTTAATGGGAAATAAGTGTTTCCATTTCTGAAAGTATTTGAAAACACATACAAAATCTGACCGTGTGCTTAGAGGAAAAAGGAAACATGCTCCTAGATTGCTTGCTCGCTGCAACTATAGTCTTAATTTCCAGAAGCAAAAATCCTTTTGCTTTTTTTTCCTGTCACCCTCAGTAAAGCAGAGTCAATATTTTTTGTGAATCTTCTTTCCGTAAGCTGTGCACTGGATAAGGAATGAACAGATACTCTAACTTGCACTAATAGTGGTTCCTACTAAATGTAGCCACACTGAGACCTAGAAATAACGTTTCTAGTTACAGCTTTTATAATACAAGGATCCCACAAGCTTCTCCTCCAAGCAAAAGAATTTTCTAGTGTAAACTCTCTTGTGGATCTGCCATGTCATTACAAAACCATACTCTCCTGGCTGCACTTTTTGCTTTCGAATTTTCTGCATTGCGGCATGTGTTGCGAAAAGCGCTAACACAAAGCCCTTTGCAATCTCTCTCTATTTTGAACAATTCACAGCAATATCTGCCTTACACACAGCAACTGCTAGCAGTAAATGCAAGTGAAGTTCCCAAATGTGGTTTGTTTCAGTTCTGTGAAATCCTTTTGCTCTATTACATGGGATTTCTTTTCTCAAGTACTTGGACACTAGAACTGATTGGAAAACTGGGAGAGAGGAGAAGAAAAGAAGAATTCATAATCCCTCCTCCCCCCCCCCCAAAAAAAAAATGTCCTTTCCATTTTTTATCAATTTAGTTTGGTCAAAATCCTCTGTTGCTTTGTGTTTAAATTCCTTTTTTCTTGGTGGTTTTTCTTCTCTTCTCATATGTTCTGTCATCTAATTTATCTTTGCCTTGGTTGTTGATCTGTAAATTGCTTGATAATTAAAAAAGAAACATGAAGTAGAGGGGTCACAGGCCAAGTTCATAAGAAAAAGATTATGTACCGTTGAAGACAGTTTCCTTGGAGTATGATTTGGCTGTCCTGCGCCAGAGTTGTGTCTGAATTGGGTCTTTGTCAGCCAAGATTTGAGTAACCTTTTCTTAAGGATGCCCCATCTATGGAGCATGTCCAGAATCCCTGAGAGAGGAGAGTTTCTCATAATTGAGAAGACTAAGTGTTTTGGTAAAGTGCTGACCCATAGCAAAACCCCCTCAAGAGACCTGTAAGGGTAATCAGCATAGACAAACTTTACAGGCTATAAGCTTTGAACATGGAAGCTAGCAGGAAAAGAGCAACTTGCATACTGTACTGCTCTACATGAGGGACTTAAGTAGTCTTAACTAAGGGTACGTCTATACTTCCCTCCGGGTTCGGTGGTAAGCAATCGATCTTCTGGGATCGATTTATCGCGTCTTGTCTAGACGCGATAAATCGATCCCGGAAGTGCTCGCCATCGACACCGGTACTCCTGCTCCACGAGAGGAGTACGCAGAGTCGACGGGGGAGCTTGCCTGCCGCAAGCTCGTAGTTCGACTTCGAAGTTGCGTATCTTAGTTCGAACTGGCGGGTTAGTGTGGACCAGCCCTAAGTCTCTTGGGGTGATTTTTTTCACACCCCATAAGCAATAGTTAGTTTGACCTACTCTTTAGGTGTAGACCAGGCTGAAGACGAGCTGTTTCTGGTTTTTTAGCAGCATTAAAAACAAAGTTGGGAGATGCTGTAGGTTGAGGTTTTGTATTTGACTCATATTGTACAGGCAGTGAATGGCAGATGCTGCATTCCTCACTGATGTATTCATTGTCAAGTTATATTTCTCCCAAAGTAATTAACTCCTTTTTGTATGCACAGAGTTTACAAAGTACCTGTTGTCCGTGTACTATAAATTGCCTCCTGCATTAAGTTCTGAACTAGTAATTGACACACTTAGTACCTGGGTAGAGAGCCTCTCTGTTCCCTTATTTTTCATGAAGTAGTTCTATGGAACTTAGAAGAGGGCTACATTTTCAGTTTTTTCCATCCTTCAAGTGAGAACTCTGTCTCTTCATGCAACAGAAATTCAGATAGCTATATCCTAGCTGTGGTATTGAGAACTACGTTAAGTTAGAGCTGTCGATTAATCTCAGTTAACTCACGCGATTAACTCAAAAAAATTAATCATGATTAATTGCACTATTAAACAATAGAATACCAACTGAAATGTATTAAATATTTTTTGATGTTTTCCTACGTTTTCAAATATATTGATTTCAATTACAACACAGAATACAAAGTGTACAGTGCTCACTTTATATTATTGATTACAAATATTTGCACTGTAAAAATGATAAAGAAAAGAAAGTATTTTTCAATTCACCCATACAACTACTGAAGTGCAATCTCTTTATCATGAAACTGCAGTTTACAAATGTAGATTTTTGTTGTTGTTGCATAACCTGCGCTCAAACAAAACAATGTAAAACTTGAGAGCCTACAAGTCTACTCAGTCCTCCTTCTTGTTCAGCCAATCGCTAAGACAAACAAGTTTGTTTATATTTACGGAACATAATGCTGCCCACTTCTTATTTACAATGTCACCTGAAAGTGAGAACAGGCATTCGCATGGGACTTTGTGGCCGGCATTGCAAGGTATTTACATGCCAGATATGCTAAACATTCGTATGCCCCTTCATGCTTCGGCCGCCGTTCGAGAGGACGTGCTTCCATGCTGATGATGCTCGTTTAAAATTTAAAAAGTGTTAATTAAATTTGTGACTGAACTCCTTGGGGGAGAATTGTAGGTCTCCTGCTCTGTGTTTTATCTGCATTCTGCCATATATTTCATGTTATAGCAATCTTGGATGATGACCCAGCACATGTTCATTTTAAGAACACTTTCACTGCAGATCTGACAAAATGCAAAGAATATACAAATGTGAGGTTTCTAAAGATAGCTACGGCACTTGACCCAAGGTTTAAGAATGTGAAGTGCCTTGCAAAATCAAAGAGGGACGAGGTGTGGAGCTTGCTTTCAGAAGTCTTAAAAGATCAACACTCCAATGCAGAAACTACAGAACCCAACCACCAAAAAAGAAAAATCAACCTGCTGCTAGTGGCATCTGATTCAGATGATGAAAATGAACATGCGTCGGTCTGCACTGCTTTGGATCATTATCGAGCAGAACCCGTCATCGGCATGGATGCGTGTCCTCTGGATTGGTGCTTGAAGCATGAAGGGACATAAGAATCTTTAGTGCATCTGGCACATAAATACCTTGTGACCTATAAATACCTACAATAGTGCTTGTTCTCACATTCAGATGACATTGTAAATGAGACGCGGGCAGCATTATCTCCTGCAAATGTAAACAAACTTATTTGTCTGAGCGATTGTCTGAACAAGAAGTAGGACCGAGTGGGCTTGTAGGCTCTAAAGTTTTTTACATTGTTTTATTTTTGAGTGCGGTAATTTTTTTGTACATAATTCTACAACTTTCATGATAAAGAGATTGAGAACCGCTGATGTAGTGCAAACTTCATTGCACTGTGACCCCCTTCTGACAACAAAAATAACTACATGACCCTAGAAGGCGGGGAAGGAGGGGCGCAAAAACTAAGCCCGCCAGAGTCCTGTCACCCTGGGCGAGGGGGCCAAAGCTGAAGCCCAAAGGCTTCTGCACGGAGAGGGGGTTATGTAACCTTAGCCCTGGGCAGTGGTGCTTGGGCTTCAGACTTGCTGGGGTCCAGGACCAACACCAGCCTTGGCGACCCCATTAAAATGGGGTCACGACCCACAGTTTGAGAACCCCTGCACTGCATTATTTGTATTGGATGAATTGAAAAATACTCCTTTTGTTTTTTACTGTGCAAATATTTGCAATAAAATATAATACAGAGTGAGCACTTTGTATTCTGTGTGGTAATTGAAATCAGTATATTTGAAAATGTTATTCTATTATTCTTTAATCGCGCAATTAATTTTTTTTAATCACTTGACAGCCCTTCGTGAAATGTCACACTTGAAATGCAATCAGTAATTACTGTTTAACCCCACCGCCTCCAAAATCCACAATCCCCCTTACCTTTGTCAACTATCTTCCAGATCTTGATGATTTTGATACTTTGGTGAAACACACAGTTAGAGCAGAAGAAGGAAGTGCCGCTTTCATTGGCTGTAAGGTACCAGAAAGTAACCCTAAAGCACAAGTTCGCTTTCGAGTCCGGGGGAAATGGCTGGAACAATCAACGGGTGAGAAATTTTAAGACACTAGTAACTAACATAAATGACCTGCCACAAAAATACTGGTTGAAATCATAACTGAGTGATATCTTAAAAAGTTGAAAACTCATTATGCAATTCATTTTAGATACATCTATCTTAGTAAAGACATCCATTACAGGAATGATTTTTTGTCGGCAGAGTTATTAGGTCACGGCAATGCGCTTAATAGATCAGGGTGCTAGATAAATTGACTAAAGAAATGTTTTAAACTGTTTATTTGAAACTAATTTTAAACAAGCCTTTTTCCCTTCCTCAGATAACTACCTAATTCTACCATCTGGAAATCTGCAGATTTTGAATGTCTCTTTAGAGGATAAAGGCTCCTATAAATGTGCAGCATACAACCCAGTCACTCGTGATCTCAAATTAGAACCCACTGGACATAAGCTCATAGTCAGCCGTGAGTATTTAGTAGATCTAATGAGGGTGGCTTTAAAGGATAAAAGCTTTGAACTAAATTGATCCACCTTAAATTAGTATTTTTAATAAACTTTGCTAGATCTTAATGTCTCGCTATTCTGATGGGTGAAACTCTGGTCCTCTACTATATGTAATCTAGCTAGCAAATGTCTGCAGAATACTTTTCATCTGCTGTAACTGACTTTGATTTTGTGACTTTATGAAAAAATCAACCTAAAAAGATTCCTAGCATGAATATCTAGTAGTCTAAAAATCTCTGGGTCTGGGAAGTCTTTCCTGTTTGCTTGTGTTTTTTAATGTATTTAATTAGTATGGTATATGGTCGCTCCACTGTATAGAAATAGTCACCTATATTCTCAATTTCATGTTCTCTTTTAACTTGAGTTATCAAGTATATGATCTGTGGTGAAATGCTCACTTCCTGTTCTTTTTGCAAAAGGAGTAATTTATTGCTACTTATGATTCATTATTAGCATAAATGGCAGTGATGGGAACATTGATAGAGGGGTAATGAACTCCTTCCTGCAAGAGTAATGCAGAGTTTATAGTAGCGGCATGGTGGGTTTGCACTGCTGTGTGGGAGATGTAGGCTCAAATGCCAAAAAGACTCTGCACTGAACTGCTGGAAGGGGAATGCCCCATATTCAATAACCACCACTCCAACTGACTCTGAAGGAGCCCCATCACGCTGTACTCAGCCATAAGGAAAATTTGTCCACAATGTAAATGAGTAAATTTGGTAACGCACAGAACCTCAGGGCTTTGATAGAAAGGAGAGGGAGCCGCTAGAGGGAAAAGTATTTATTTAACAATCCAGTTTAAAAATTGGATCATTGAGTTTTATCTCTTGTGTATCCCTTTACTCTACTTCCAGGCACGTCTACAGAAGGTTTTCACATTCTTCACCCCACCGTGTCTCAGGCTTTGGCAGTACCTCAGCACAGTCCCCTAACTCTAGAGTGTGTTGTTAGTGGGTTGCCTGCATCTCATGTCCGCTGGTTTAAGGATGGTCAGGATGCACTGACTGGAAGCAGGTGGAGATTACTGCACTCCCATCTTGTGACAGACAGACTTGATACATTGGATGCTGGAAACTACTCCTGTGTGGTGGCAAACGAGTCTGGAGTAGTGAAATATATAAATTACACAGTAACTATACTTGGTAAGAAATACAGGAAGGAACTGAATTGTTTTTTATTGGCAAGTTTTATGTTGAAGACCATTTCTGTTTTGGTTGTATAGTAGTTCTTGACCCTAAGTTCCCTCATGCTCTTTTACCCTAGACAAGGGCTGATGTATTTTAAAATTAATTTTACATCATCAAAGAATTAAGATATGTGCTTAAGAATATCATGATCTCTCCCTGCTTGTATCCCTTATGACTCGTTATCCTCTCTCCAAATCCTTTGTCCTCCTTTATTGTGTTAATCTATTTTGGATTGTAAACTCCTTGGGACAAAACTAGCAATCTTGTTTGTCTGCAAAAATACCGTCCCTCCCTCCTAGTACCAGATGCATTATGTGCCAAAGTAGGATGCTTCTCCTTTCCCCGTTCATGGAGGTAAGTAAACAAAAAATTATCTGGAAGGGGTGAGCATACTAAAATGTTTTTTTTTTCCCCATCAGTATGTAGCTGGCTACTGCTGTCCCTCTGTATTTCATCACTGTTCCTCTTTTCTTTTGTAGCAATTTTTTCTGGGCACTGCATAACTTAAGACTGAATCAGTCTTGCAGCATCCTTAAATCATGTTGAAGGAATCTCACCCTTTCATCTTTTTCAACCCCAACATTCTTACTATTACCTAAAATAGAAAGTCGCTAAGGATGATCCCAATGCTCATCTCCTGGAGATTAGCGGACTTTTCTATATCTCTTGAGAGTGGAATAGAATTCAAGCAAAAGGCTACAGTCCGGGCTTACTTGTGTGTGGTTAATGAAGAGTGTACCTCTGGCTGCAAGTCTTCTGGCTGTTTGTCATAAACATTACTTTGTAAATAAAAATATTAATGTTTGTTTCTTCATGCTAGTTCTGTGTGGGATTTTCAAAACCATGCAGGGATTGCCTGCCTGGTCCCATTTATGTCAGTGGGGGCTTTGCCACTGATCAGGGGTAAATATGGTAAGGCTTAGCTATGTGTATATTCTGGCCAAGCAGTCTGAAAGGTTAAAAAAAAAAAAAAAAGATTGTTTCATAAAGTAGAGATGCTGAAACAGGAAATAGTTTTGTCAAAGAGTTTTCCATTAAAGGAATCCTCTACTTGTGTAGTGTAAGCATGACTTTTCTGCACTGAAGGAAAAAGCCATTAAAATAAAGAGTGTTGAGCAAATGCCTTAGAAGCAAGTATTCATCTTTCACTGAGCTTAAGACACGACTAAGCTTGGCCTCCATCTGTGTGATAAGTTTGCACAATTTCATATTGTTGTTAAATGTGTGGGTCTAGTCATTAGTTTCTGCATGATTCCTGAAAGAGCAGCCCGCAGGGTTTCACATTCTATTTGTTTGTTTTATAGAATCTGCCTCAATTTCTAAAGGACTGCAGGATCAAACAGTGGCTATGGGTACAACTATACATTTCTCATGTGACATTCATGGAAACCCTGCTCCTAATCTTACCTGGTTCCATAATGCAGCTCCCATCCATCTCTCTTCACGACATCTGGTCACAGGAAACAGGTTGAGAATCCGTGGCATCGCTAAGGAGGATTCTGGGTTGTACCAGTGTGTGGCAAACAATGGGATTGGTTTTATGCAATCCACTGGGAGACTTCAAGTCCAGACAGGTATAGGAACCTTTTTAACTATCCAAGAACTTCAGAAAAAGCAAAGGTTTTAGTTTAACATACTAGTTTTCTTGCCAAAAGGTTTGGTTTATGTATCGACTACGTCCATTTCTGACCACAGTAAGCAGCAAATTGTACAATTTATCCATCACTCGTTGAAGTATTTCATGGGGGAGTGGGAGATGTAACCCAGCTCCTTTATTTTAAGGATCCAGAATTTAAAAGAAGGCCAAAAAAAAAAAAAAAAAATCTTGCCACAAAGATAGTTTTGCATAAGAACATAAGAATGGCCGTCCTGGGTCAGACCAAAAGTCCATCCAGCCCAGTATCCTGTCTACGAACAGTGGCTAATGCCAGGTGCCCCAGAGGGAGTGAATCTAACAGGTAATGATCAAGTGATCTCTCTCTTGCCATCCATCTCCACCCTCTGACAAACAGAGGCTAGGGACACCATTCCTTACCCATCCTGGCTAATAGCCATTAATGGACTCTAGTAAGACATGATTTCCCTTTATAGAAACCATGTTGACTTTTGCCCAACAATTTATGTTCTTCTATGTGTCTGACAATTTTATGCCTTACTATTGTTTCATCTAATTTGCCCAGTACTGATGTTAGACTTACCGGTCTGTAATTGCCGGGATCACCCCTAGAGCCCTTTTTAAATATTGGCGTTACATTAGCTATCCTCCAGTCATTGGGTACAGAAGCTGATTTAAAGGACAGGTTACAAACCCTAGTTAATAGTTCCGCAATTTCACATTTGAGTTCTTTCAGAACTCTTGGGTGAATGCCATCTGGTCCCAGTGACTTGTTACTGTTAAGTTTATTAATTAATTCCTCAGATTTGTCACCTACAAAAGACGACTCAAGTTTGGGAATCTCCCTAATGTCCTCAGCCGTGAAGACTGAATCAAAGAATTCATTTGTTTTCTCTGCAATGACTTTATCGTCTTTAAGTGCTCCTTTTGTATCTCGATCATCCAGGGGCCCCACTGGTTGTTTAGCAGGCTTCCTGCTTCTGATGTACTTTAAAAAAACATTTTGTTATTACCTTTTGAGTTTTTGGCTAGCTGTTCTTCAAACTCCTTTTTGACTTACTACATTTTTACACTTAATTTGGCAGTGTTTATGCTTTTTTCTATTTACCTCACTAGGATTAGGGTTTCTCTCCTAGACAGTGTTGGCTTTTATGAAATTTTAGCCATGTTTTGATAGGAATATTTGGAGAGCTGGAGGTATTTGGTGGCTCAGTTGTATTGATTCTTAAACCTAAATTTCAGGGTTAAATCCAACTGTAACTAAACCTTTTTTTGAGTCTCATCATTGACTCCATTATCCTGAATCATCTGAGTTAAATGGTTTCAGGTTCTCTTGGAATGTGTCTTTCTAACTGACGAATTCCAGACTTAAGGTTTGAGAATTAATTTTATGTATGAATTGTGTTTTTTAACAGGCAAAGGTTCCAAGCCAGTTATAGTTTCTTCACCAGCCAGTGCCAATGTGGTAGATGGTGGTGATGTTACATTGTCATGCAATGCCACTGGACTACCTATTCCTGTTATCCGTTGGTACAACAGCCGTGGACTTATTACCAGCCACCCTTCTCAGGTCCTTCATTCAAAACCACGAAAATCTCCACAATCAAGAAGAGGCAGCACCGTTTTGGAACCCATTTACTTCACCATGTCTCGAGCTGGATCAAGCTCCCTATACATTCAGGCAGTTACTCCAGAGCATGCTGGGAAATACTCTTGTGAAGCAACAAATGAACACGGCTCAGCACTGTCAGAAGCATTTCTTGCAGTTGGTAAGCTAGCATCAGCATTGCCCTGAGCCTTTTTTATGTTTAACGTTTTCAATAATCTGGCATGTGCCTTATGTGGTGAAACATCTTTTTAGTGTCAAGAGGGTCAGTTAATTTCTAATTCAGATTTTGATAAAGTGGCTATTTCATGACGTATTGAAATCCTAGTGAGCAGATATTCACCTCGTAGTTTTTGGCCATCTCACCTAAGGCTAAAGCTAGTACCAATGTCTCACCACCTAGGTGTGTGTGTCAGTATTGTGGCACATCTTTGGGAAGGGAGATGGCCATGTGGGGAAGCCCCATTTTGGAATTAGAGGATTCAGTTGTCCAGTCTGATCCAATAAGGGACTTTTGGCAAGCACTACATTCACTTTAAAATCTCTGTGGGCTTTAAAAATATACATATATTTAGAATCGCCTGCTAAAGTGAAGTATGGGGTGGAGGGATAGCTCAATGGTTTGAGCATTGGCCTGCTAAGCCCAGGGTTGTGAGTTCAATCCTTGAGGGGGCCATTTAGGGATCTGGGGCAAAAATTGGGAATTGGTCCTGCTTTGAGCAGGGGGTTGGACTAGATGACCTCCTAAGGTCCCTTCCAACCCTGAGATTCTATGGTTGCAGCCCAGCTTTCAGCCGTAAAGACTGTGGTTCAGGAGTGCTTCCAAAGTCACTAAGAAATTGGTGCTAAGCAAAAACAGTGTTTGAAGAGTCACGTAAAGCAGGGGAATCCTCAGCTGTTCTCACCAGCGCGCACACCCACACACCACCACCACCACCACCACCACCATGACCTTAACTGTGGGTAGATGAGAAATGTAAAAATAGACAATATAAAAGGCTTGCTCTTGCAAGGAAAATGCTGAGTGTTCACTATTTTCAGAGTTTGCTACTAGAAAGAGATTGTTCTTAAACTGAAGGCACAACATAAAAAGAAATCTTGTTTATAATAAAACAATTTTATGTTACGTCCAAGATGACACAAATATTAGGAATCTCCTTCCTTAGCGGTTTTTAAGATCAGGGTTGGTCCTGCTTTGAGCAGTGTGTTGGACTAGATGATCTCCTGAGGTCCCTTCCAACCCCGATATTCTATGATAGGGTAACTTTTTAAAAATTATTTTAACAAGAACAAGGGCAACATTTTAAAAAGCACCCAAATGATTTAGGCTTACGTTCATTTTCAAAAGAGACTTGCACTTAAGAGCCTAAGTTTTATTGGAAATCAATGGGATTTAGCCTTCTAAGTGCCTTTTAAAATGGGACTGAGGAGCCTAAATCCTGTAGGTGGTTTTGAAAAATTTACCCTTAGTCTTGCTGTACATCCTAGGGAAAACAGAAAACCTCATTAAAATGTGCTGAGCCAGAAAGCAAGTTAAACTCTATAACTAATATTTTTTTCCAAAAAATAGAGAGAGAAAATATATTGAATGCATAATTCACGTAAAACAATATTAATTTTGTTTGTTTGCCTAATTTTTAAATATTCTGGCTTCTGATACAACACTGGTAAATATATGTCCTGAAATACATTAAAATCTTTTTTTTAAAGATATTTTTCTACTTCCATCTTGATGTTTAGAAGATTCTTTTTAGCAAGGGAGAAACTAACGTATATAGGGGACTATATAAAAATTGACTACACTCAAAGTGCTATCAAATATATAAAATAGATTTTTTTTCCTAAATGTTTCCATTTAGACGTTAGTAGATTTTTTTTCCTTGAAAGAAATGTATATATCTGAAATAGAGTAAAAAGACGTTTTCTTAAAAAAAAAAAAAAAAAATGCTGAGAAAATGATCTCTCAGTGTAGTTTTAATATTAAAAAACTCGCATTAACTTCATTAATGGACCTCATAAAACCAAAATCAAACACAATTCCCAGAACTCAACCTGAATTGGAATAAAAATCCTGACAAATTTTGAAACTTTGACAAATCCTCTGGTGTAGGTACATAAATCTGAACAGCCTTAATAAACATTACTGTCCTGCGGTGTCTGTCTGTAAGTTAAATACAAATTGTTTGCCAATAGTTAACTACTAGCCTTCAGGACTAGTGAAAGAAATAATGCCAGTAGGTCTACCCACACCAACCTAAACCACAGCTAATTCCCCGCATACTGCAGTCCAATTCCCTGCTCCAGCAGTCACCAAGTCATATTGTGTACATCCAGAAATCCTTACTAGGCCATCACAGGAAAGTACGCGTTCCAACTCGTCAGACGAACAGAACGTTGGGTTTTGATGCTAATATGCAGCATGCATCACTTTCTCACGGTTAATTTAGTGTACTAGATACACTTTAAGGGTGAGAATATGGTCAATCATTTCTTCTGTTGTCTTGAACAAGCTGATGTCTGGCCTTGAAGACTTCCTCTTTGTGTTGCTTCTGACTCCCATCCCCAAATTCTGCAGCATTCCTAAATAAACCAATGCTTGCTGAGAACATGGGCTTCAGTTTTTTTTGTTTTTTTTTTTAAAACTTCCCCTTCCCCTTCAGCTTCCAAGAAGTGGCCAAAAATAGCAGCCACAGTTCTTGTTGGTATTTTAATGGAGGTTTGACGGAATCTGAGGCGGCCAGGCCAACACAGCTTACTCTTTACATTACCAAGGAATTTCTGTTTATTTTGTAAACTAAGTTCCCCTTGTTCCCCTCCACTTTCTGGACCCCAACACATAACAGAAACCTACACAGATCTAGGAAAGAATGGGCAGGACTAAACATCTGGCCATCTAACATTTCAGTGTGCAACCTCAGGAACTGCGTCATTTCCCCCTCAGTGTTCTCACTTTAAATATTGAAGTTTGATGCTTGTCTTGACGCTAACCTCAGATGTCCAACCTGCCAGCCCATTGCTGCCTGGAATGTTGACAAGCTGTGTATCCATTCCAGGATTCCCTAAGAGTATTTTTGTCTGTTATGCTTTCCAGTACTACTGACCTTATTTCAGTTAAAGCTGCAGAATGGCAGGAGGAGGCACATAGAGGGCCTTCAGAAATGTATGTTAATATCACAAATAGCACTTTAGATCTGACTCTAAGCTTACCTCATTCTTAGCAATATATTTTCAAACGAGTTGGCTGGGTTTCAGCTATGTAACGTTCAGTTTAGTAGAAATTACTCACACCTAAAACTTCACAAGGTGAGCTAAGAAAATGCCCTTAATGTAATTTTGTACATACCGTAAATTGTAATTGCGCAGACATGGTTTAATGCCTTTGAGTCACTTCAAATTACTCTGTTTATGCTGGTAGCAGTGTAGTTATTTACTTTTCAATGTAAGTACAATGCTGCTACCTAATGTACCAGGTACATCAATTATAACACATCCACTGCTGCCGATCTGCCAAGTACTACACCTTTAGAATGCGTACGTTTCAATGAAATGTTTCCCTGCTCTGTTATTGCATAGAAGATGCAATAGAATCTAGGAATGCATGTTTCTAGTGCATAGAATCACAGGGTTGGAAGGGACCTTAGGAGGTCATCTAGTCCAACCCCCTGCTCAAAGCAGGACCAATCCCCGATTTTTGCCCCGATCCCTAAATGGCCCCCTCAAGGATTGAACTGACAACCCTGGGTTTAGCAGGCCAATGCTCAAACCACTGAGCTATCCCTCCCCCCACTGCATGAAGCAAATAGGCTTTGTCTTGTAGATATAACCAGAATTTTTCTTCTGCAGTTCCTTTTGAATCTAGTACAAAAGCTGAAGAAGTCACTCCTACGGAGGTTGCCCAAAGTGATGAAGGTGATGGCGATTACTATACAGAAGGGTTCTCAAATTTGTCTCCAACAAAGTTGCATCTTGATGCAGTTGCTACAGAAAAGACACCCAATGGGGCTTTGCCTCCTGAAGCCCCCATCATCCTCAGCCCTCCACAGACACTCAAGCCAGACACGTATAACCTGATGTGGCGCTCTGGAAAGGATGGCGGCTTGCCCATCAATGCTTACTTCGTGAAATATCGCAAGGTACTGCTTCTTTTCAGGGGATATTCCTATCATTGTTACAGCAACATGGGTGTTAACGAGCTATGATATCAGCCCAGAGAGAAAATAAAATACAGGTGAACCACAGTTTTGCTGTGGAGACACAGGCAGTCTGTTTAGGGATGATTGAACTTAGTTGCTGCTTTTTCTGGGTTTAACTGGGCCTTGTTCAACAGAACTCAAGTTTTTGTTTTCATTGTAGTACCATTATTGTATGTGTGGAATTGGACTCTAGTGAGCATTATTCATACAACATTAGTAATTTAAAAAATGCTTTTTAAAGTCCGTATGTCTGGTTCTGATCTCACTCGCACTGTGTAGTTTGAATAGAACTTTTTCAAGCAATGAACTTCTTTGATTAGAATTAGAACCAAACATCACAGAGGACTAAATCTTAAATCAGACTCTCTTTCTGAAGGGCTAAGTTACCCAGTTCATATTTTTATAAGTTTAAATCCTTGTTCGTCCTGGTTTTGTCCCAACCTGAATCAGAAATACCGCAAGATATTTTTGACCAGCCAAATCCAGGCAATCTCATGATCGAGCCTATTTAACTTATGAACAAAAGATAGTTGGTTCAGATAAGTATTCAAAACTTTTGGTGCTTATCTGGCACTTTCAAATTTGTCCATCACTAGCAATTATATTTTCTGTATTAAATTCTTTTTTATTTATGTATTTTTAGTAGACAGTTTATCATGGTTTTAAAAGCATCGATCTCTTCTATCATAAAAATTATTTAATTGATTTCCTCTTCTTCCAAGATGTTCTTTTTATAAAGCATTAGAAAAAAAATGTCTCTTTTGAAGAAAGAATTTGAATGAAGGCCATCAGTATAAACTTTAGTAATCCATAGCATTTAGAGCTGCCTTCCATGTTTTTATTAAAGTCTTATGTTGTTTAATAGTTTATTTTTGGTAGAATCTCTGCCTTTTCCTTTGGGATTTGGGGTAATGCTTTTCTCAGAAGGTCAAATATTAAGATAAATCTTTCCTTTGCCTAATGGAACTGGTGAATTCACTGTAAAACAAAACCAAAAAAACAACCAAAGAACAATTGTAAAAAGGGAAATATGTACGCTAATAAAAACAAATCTCCAATCTTCCTGCTGATGGGGGGGAGGGATAGCTCAGTGGTTTGAGCACTGGCCTGCTAAACCCAGGGTTGTGAGTTCAATCCTTGAGGGGGCCATTTGGGGATCTGGGGCAAAAATTGGGGATTGGTCCTGCTTTTGAGCAGGGGGTTGGACTAGATGACCTCCTAAGGTCCCTTCCAACCCTGATATTCTATGATTCTATGATGATTTTCCAGCCTCTGGAGGTAACCAAGCAGATAAAATCAATGTCAATCTCTCTCTCTCTCTCTCTCTCTCTCTACTCATAACCAATAAACATGTGAAGATGCTTAAATTCATGGAAGGCTGGGTTAGGTTAGGGTAATTAATTGACTGTCACCTTTCTCATCTTGGGTTCTGCTTTCATCCAGACAGGCACACCACCATCTAATGGCTGCTAGGTATTGTGCTTGAAATAATTTGTCCTCATTCTGGTTCCTCAGGCACAAACACTCGCAATAAATATCCATTGTAATATGTACTAATTAGCATTGTTAGCTCTCTCAGCTGAGTGGCCAGGGGCCAAATGAATGTGGAGACTGAATTCTCTCAACCCTTGATATGGGGGATCCTGTAGGTCAGGGTACAGATCTATCGCAGGAACATTGTGTAGAAGCTCACAGAGCTGCTGTTTGTGCTTTACCTGCTGTGTGGATAAGACTTGGATTTCCAAGGCTGTCACTGGCACTAAGTAAAATTCATTGAACATAATTAGACATTTTGGCATTTTTATACACTAAAATGTCCAGAAGACCAGCTCAGCTGGAGAAATATTGATAGTTCCCCACATCTAAAGTTGAAGTCATGGTTTGTCTTGCTCTTAGCATCTTGTGATTCCCTCTCGTACAGCTGGATGATGGTGTCAGTGTCATGGGAAGCTGGCATACAGTTCGTGTTCCTGGAAGTGAAAATGAGCTTCATCTCACAGAACTGGAGCCCTCCAGCCTCTATGAAGTTCTGATGGTAGCAAGGAGTGCTGCTGGTGAAGGCCAGCCTGCCATGCTTACATTTCGCACCAGCAAAGGTAGGTGCAGTGTTTCCTATATGCAAAGTTACCGCCAAAACATTCCTGTAATTTAAGTTGGCTGTGGCTCGTCTATAAAGCTATTTGTGGAAACAGTTGTTTAATGGAGTATCAAAGGAAGCACCTCTCACAACTTAGGCCAGGTCTTCCCTAGGAACAGGGGGTCGATGTAAGGTACGCCACTTCAGCTACGTTATTCACGTAGCTGAAGTCGACGTACCTCGCTCGCAGGGTCGACTGCCGCCGCTCCTCCGTCAACTCCGCTTCCGCCTCTTGCCGGGGTGGATTACCGGAGTCGACAGCAGAGCGATCGGGGATCGATTTATCGCGTCTACACTAGATGCGAAAAATAGATCCCCGAAAGAGCGATGGCTACCCGCTGATTTGGCGGGTAGTGTAGACCTACCCTAAGAAGTTGGTAAATGGGATCCAGCATAGCTGTAAGTCACATTCTGATGGTGCATTACCATAGCGGTATGCTGAGAGGATTCTTGGTAGTGAAAGACAGCAGACTCTCAATTGTCATGCTATTTGTGGTGATTATTTGTATCTCAATTCATGAAACAAACTACGCTCTCCTGCTGACATAATGCTGTCCACATGGGTGTTTAGGTCGGTGTAATTTATATTGCTCAGTGGGTGGCTTATTCACACCCCATAGCAACATAATTTATACCAACATAAGTGTAGTGTGTACAAGCCCTTACTGAAAGTAGCCAAGCTAAAGTCAGAAAGCATCAAAGCCTTTTCCACAACTCTTAAAAAGAAGTTCAGTCCTGACTCGTCCTTCCATTCTGAGTGTCCTCACCCAGATTAATAAAGCTGCTTCAGTCCTGACCTGTGAAACCCCTGTGTAAAAAGGCCTTGGCTTTTCCTGTGCAGAAACTTCCAGTGCACACTGTTGTGCTAGTTTTGTAGTGCACACTGCACTGAGAACACTAACCCAGTTCTCATTTCCAACTGAAGTGATTTTTGCATTCAGGTTTAAACTGAGCGACTAGATCATTCAATGTTTGAATTACCATATATTATCCACTCTGCTTAAAATGTTACTAATGCAAAGAATTAAACAGTTGGTCATATAATACAAGAACCAGCTGCATTAAAAATCATTAGACATGCTAGCGATTCATTTCCAGAAGGAGGCAGCCATATGCTATGAACACTGGTATCCGTTTTTAATTGCCGGTTTGGGGGCTTCATTAGACCTATTGCCATGTCGTTGCTAGAGTGCTTTCATCATGATTCCTTTACCAGTGTTGGTGGTTCCAATGTACTGAGGCGCATGATTTGGGGGAAGTCAATGGAATAGGCACTGAACTCACAGCAGAAATCTAGGGTGGGGCTAGTGTGCAGTTATTATGGAGGTTACTCCAGACTGAGACTTGTGCAGTGATTCTGCGGATTGACATGGAGAATTCTCTTCTCCTTCAGCCCCTGAGGAAATCCCTAGTGCACAGCTAGCCTAGCTGGGAATTGGAGCCAGGTTTAGTGCCAACTGCACCACATTTAAAGTTGCTATCTTGTGTAAAAGCAATGGGATGGGGCATGCTGTAAGGATGCAGTGAACAGATCTGTTTCCGTCCATGTCTTCTCCGGTCACTGAGTTATTGATCATATCTCAAACTTTTTTTTTAGAAAGAACATCATCCTCAAAAAACACTCAGGCCCCATCTCCCCCACTTGGCATTCCTAAACATCCTGTTGTTCAGGAAGGGACAAATAACTTCGGGGTGGTCCTTCCAGACCTGTCTCGACACAATGGAGGTAGGTGAATGGATTGTCTCCAATTCACATGTTAGATGTTACAATATAAAATGAGATGCATTTAAGCTAATTTCTCAAGTGCTTATAATTGTTTGTACTTCTGTGTCGTGTGTCCATTTTTATTCCCTGTTTAATCCTTAGGTCTGTTTTTCTGTTGCAGGTCTTTTTCTGTTGTGAAATATCTGAGCCTTGCTAATAGATCAAAGTGACTTCAAACTACCAGATTTTCTATGCATTTTTAGAGAAAAGGATCAGATTGTTCATGCTTTTAAGTGTGTTAACTAAAAGGTTCATCCCAGTCAGTGAGGCAGTGTATTAAGTAGCCACCTTGATTCATCCAGTCATTTGTTGTGACTTACAATATTTCTGAATCCTCAAAATGCAGTGCCTATCTTACAGAAGAGTGTAATTTTCAAAAGTTATTAAAGCTCCTAAATGCATATGTCAATTTTGTAAATGGGATTTAGCCTCCTAACTCCCTTCAGCGCTTTTGAAAATGTTACCCAAATAGACTGAAAATGAGTTTAAGAATTTAAAATCCAGTTAGTGCCAGATAACCTATTGCTTTTCTGTTCCTTATTAAATACCTTCTTCCCTCTATGGCACTTGTGGTTTTTAACAATGTGTATAAACCACTGCAGTGAAGACTTAACCATTCTGACTGATGAGACATCTTTTAACCAGATTGCTAACACCACCTCTTTCCATTTTCTCTGTTCCCACTGCTGTCTGTAACTTCAAGTGAGTTCAGTAAGTATTGATCTCATTTGTTACATGCTTGGTTTGCTCTTCTTTCTTCTAAATTATGCTTAAGCAATTCAGTGCTTAATAGTATTTATGGATCAGGTTTTTTTCATGGTTCTGGGAATTTCAGTTCAATTTTTTTATTCTCACTAAACAACCTGCTGCTGTTTGTATGTGCTTTCTTTGTATAGTACCAAGGAAGAGGTAGGGTTTAGTGTATTAGCATGTCTCTTTCAATTCTGTTGAGTAAAGCATAGAGCTCCCCTATTTTCTGGTAGCGTGTTGCTGGTTATTTAAGAACACTTTTTTGCACTCCCATCATTTAGTTGCATTGGTCTGATGCAGTGCAATCACTGATGTTAGAAATGGCAGTATTCACATCCACAACTACGTTTTCATACACAATTTAAGACTTTTTAGTACTAGGGCTCTTCCCAACGCCGAAGGATAAAAGGAAAATGTGTAAAAGTACCTCTAATTTTATATACTGGAGTGCCTGTTGGAGGAGGATTTAAGAATCTCCATGTTTGAAACATTTGATCTAACTTAATTGATTAAACTAATCATAGGTGTGCTCGATAGAGAACGGAGTTCCATGTTTCCCATCTAACTCCTATGTACATCTTCCTCAATTTCCCATTTCAGTTCCAGAGGCTCCAGATCGCCCTGCTATTTCAACAGCTTCGGAGACCTCTGTCTTTGTCACATGGATTCCACGTGCAAATGGTGGCTCCCCCATCACTGCCTTTAAAGTAGAGTACAAGCGCATGAGCCGAAACAGCGATTGGCTAGTTGCAGCCGATAGCATTTCTCCTTCTAAACTGTCAGTGGAAGTTCGCAACTTAGAGCCAGGTATTAAAACTCTTTCACTGCCTTTAGGATCTTTAGTTCCAAATCCTTTCTCTTTTAGATGACCCCTTTCTTGTGAGGAAAAGTATTTATTTCTGGTCATGGACTTGAGAAGATAAAATAATTACAGATTCATTAAGAATACTAACAATAATTTAAAAGGGCCATTTTATCTGTAGCTTGTCTCAGGTTAGGAATTTGTTTCTTTAATTGACGTTGGCTTTTAGCTCTCTAAGAAGGAAACAGGTCCCCCGTCCCCGTCTCCCTCCCCGCCCCCCAAGTTCCGTTTTTATTGATGTTTGTTGTTTGTGTACGGTTTCTTTCAACCTCTCCTTACTTAATTGTCATGTCTGGTAAATACTAAATCTAGGTTATGATTGCTTTGTGTTTCATTGGTTAGTAGTATTGGGCTGGGAAACGAGAACAAATATACTAACATCAGCCAATTTTTTTGAGACAGAAGTTCAGGGGAACTTCAGAAATAGACAAAGAAGGACCATTGTCCATGACCTCTAGAAATCCCCACAACTGGTCTTGTGGGATACACTCCTATAATCTTAATTGGGCATCTCTGCTTTAGGAGGGGGAAAATAGCATTTCCTTGCCTTTCTCATAGGTGAAAATTTCTTTCCAGCCCAATTTATTTGACTAGCTTTTCACCACTGCATGAGAGCAGGTTCTGTCACAGTTAAGCATCTAAAACCACTAGAGAGACATCATTGATAGCAAGTAATTTTCTTTTTGAATCCCAAGAAATCAATTTAAAACTAATTCCACTATGATAGTGTCTTATCTCAGATTTTTTTTAATCATTTGAGCCCTTTTTCTAGTGCTTGGGTATTTGTATCTTACCCCCTAATTTTATCTTTTGCCTTTGAAAGGAGCAACATACAAATTCCGTGTAATTGCCGTTAACAATTACGGGGATAGTCCACGAAGCTCACCATCTCGACCATATCAAGTCGCTGGCTTTACCAACCGCCCGATCACAGGACCTCACATTGCCTACACTGAGGCAGTCAGTGACACTCAGATCATGTTAAAATGGACTGTGAGTACACTTTATTTTTGCTCTTTTTGCCCTTCTATAGACTAATTCTTACTGATTTGGCAGTTAGAAGTCTTTAAAAGTGAAGAATCAAGAACAACACAGTCAAGCTAGCAATGTAGTTGTTTTCCTCAGTATTGAGTGGTATTAAGAGATTCATGGTTGGCTCCATCCCATGAACCATATCAATCTACTCATTTTTTCCTATATTGTAAGATTTAAAATCTAGAAACCTGAGTTGTTGCATACTTCTGATACTGTCTTGAAGTGAATGTTGATGAACAGCAACTTTAACTCCTCCAAACAGCTCAGAAGTATTATTTGATAATGGATCCTGTTTTAGTTTATATGAGTCCCTGAAAAGAATCCACCGTTGTATTGTTCACACTCTAAAAAGTCTTAACCAAGCCTCATAATCATGTTCTTTGAGAATTTTCAGTGGGCTACGTCTGAAGAGGAAGTGTATCCAATAAAAATTCCATATTGCAAAAACATTCCCCTCCTTTCCTCGTAACTCTGTCTTTCATAAACAAATATTTTGAAGTCCTTCCACCATATCATTCGTTTTTTGCTTTTGTACACTGATGTATGCAACCATGGTGTACCATGAGGGTAATTTCTGAATTTCACAGAATTCCCAGTTCTGCAATTTGCCTGAACAGTTCAACCCTGAAAGAGGAAAATATCCGTAATAAACTGAAGAAACTTAGTCTAAAATGTCTGAGGTCTACATAAGAGTATTTTTACAGTATTCTCTGTTAGCAGAATGTTAAGTTCGAACTCAAAGCCTGCACTACAGGGTCAGTGCCAGCATAGGCACTGGGAGGGATAGCTCAGTGGTTTGAGCATTGGCCTGCTAAACCCAGGGGTGTGAGTTCAATCCTTGAGGGGGCCATTTAGGGATCTGGGGCAAAAATTGGGGATTGGTCCTGCTTTGAGCAGGGGGTTGGACTAGATGACCTCCTAAGGTCCCTTCCAACCCTGATATTCTATGATTCTATGATAGGCACGTCAGCATAGCCAAGCTGACAGCCTCCTAGTGTACAAGCAACCTACACGAAAGAAGACGTTTTTCTGCTGGTATACGAACAGCGTTAGCTATGTCGACAAAAGCACTCTTTTGTTGCCATAGCTGCATCTGCACTGTCGATTTTGTCACCATAGCCATGCTGGTTGGACATGGGTTTTTTTCACACTTCTGATTGACGTAGCTATGCTGATACCAGTTTTAAGTGTAGCCCAAGCCAGTCAATTTAACCCAAGTTAAAGTTGCGTGGACAACCTTAACTCTGCCCCCTGTGCCTCACAGCAGTCTTGAGCTATATGACTACATACTATGTCTGAAATTATACAATTCTTGTAATTGTTTTTCTTTTCTTTTTTTTTTGGTCATAATGGTCCAGTATATCTTTGACTTATACTCATTTGAAGATTTTATTTTAAGTCCCATTTTGAAAAAGGGATATAGGAAGGTGTCCAGAGCTCCCTGCTGCTGACCCCTTCTGGGCTCTTCAGAACTGCAGGAGACCATCCTCAGCCCTCCAGCAGGGCTTTCCCCAGTCCCATGTCTGCATTCACCGCAGTATGTTTGACTAGATTTTTCATAGTGCAGTTAATGTAGCTCCATAGATGTGCAAAGTAGATCCTTCAGTTCACACCGTGAAGCCTGATAAAAAAAAAAAAAATCAGTGCACACAGAGTTTGATTTTGAAAGGCTTATTGCTCTGTCAAATCAAATACAATTTTCTTGAGCATAGGTGCTGACTCCACAGGTGCTCCGGGGCTAGAGCACCCATGGGGGAAAAAAAATAGAGGGTGCTCAGCACCCACAGGCGGGCACCACTGATCACCTCCCCCTCCCGCCCACCGGCAGTCCCCGCCGATCAGCTCCTTCCCCCCAGCGCCTCCCGCCTGCCAAGGATCAGCTGTTCAGCAGCAGGCAGGAGGTGCTGGGGGGAGGAGCGTGGGCAGGAAGAGGCAGAGTGAGGGTGAGGTGTGCTCAGGGGAGGGGGCAGAATGGGGCAGGAAGAGGTGGAGTGGGAAGCGGTGGGGCAGTAATTGAGCGCCCTCCAGGAAATCAGAAAGTCAGCGCCTCTGTTAAGCACTGAAAGGCACTGACTTACATTGAGACGTGTTTTGAACTTTCAAACCACAGTTGTTTCAGCTGTAGAGCTGTTCAGAAAAAGATTGCAAGATTATTTTTTTTTCAATGGGAAGGGTGTGTATTTTTCATTCTCCTCGTGAACTGCTAGGTCAAAGACACTAAGATATTCAGCTTTGTGCAGAGACCAGCATGCAAAAATTCTCAGCCAAAATGGAAGTTTCAGACAGCAGCTGGTGACTGACAGCAGGGGATTAGAATGGAAACTGTTACATCATCTGAACTACAGTGGTTTCTTCTACTTCTTCTATCTTACTTAAGACCACTCTTTCTTGAAAATCCTTCTGGTCTTTTCATGAATGAAGTACATTTATTTCTGTCATGATATTGAAACATAATCAAATATTTTAATTTTAAATAGATTTATCCTTTTAATATACTATTTTTATTCTCTTTTCCAGTATATTACTTCAAGCAACAACAATACCCCCATCCAAGGATTTTATATCTATTATCGGCCAACTGACAGTGACAATGATAGTGATTACAAGAGAGAGATTGTGGAAGGTATGATGTGGTGTTTGCCAGAAGCTGGGATTGGGTGACAGGGCATGGATCACTTGATGATAACCTGTTCATTCCCTTTGGGGCACCTGCCATTGGCCACTGTCAGAGGTCAGGATACTGGTTTTGATAGCCCTTTTGGTCTGACCCGGTATGGCCGTTCTTATGTTCTTATCTGGCCTAAATAAATGTAGCGGCCTCATCTTGCCCCATTGAAGTTAATGGGTTGGGTTTTTTGGCCAGTTGAGGCAGGATCGGGCAGGTCTTTATTTTGCCAATTCTTCCTGCACAATACTGTAAGGTATGACGTAAGCTTTTGCAGATTGTTAAATAGCTAGTGTTTTTGCTCAGAGGGGAGGGATAGCTCAGTGGTTTGAGCATTGGCCTGCTAAACCCAGGGTTGTGAGTTCAATCCTTGAGGGGGCTATTTAGGGATCTGGGGGCAAAAATCTGTCAGGGGACAGTACTTGGTCCTGCTAGTGAAGGCAGGGGACTGGACTCGATGACCTCTCAAGGTCCTTCCAGTTCTAGGAGATTGGCATATCTCCATTTATTTATTTTATTTATTTATAAGGTCCCTTCAAAGCTTATGCAGTCAGTATCTGTGTCCGTAAACATATTTTAGCCTTCTGTGGCACAGAATGTGTGTGTTTATGAATGTTGTGCCCTGGGCAGTTGTTTAAGTGTGCTTCCACTGTGCTGTGAAATTTGCTGCTTCCTGATTTTCAAGTTTATGCATACTGAAATCTTTGTGGCAGTCTGAAACCATTAGCAGCTGTCCCAGAGCCTACAATTGAAATTCACATGGTGGCAACTTGAAACATTCAAGCTTTTTTTACCCTGTTTCTATAACATAGTGAAAGCTATTTTCAATTCCGATGTGACTGGATTCTTTTTTACATTTAAAAAAAAGTATAGAGAAGCATGTGATCCTTAACTTAGGTGCCAGGCCTTTTGGTTAACCCCCTCACATTTGTTGGCCTTCGCAGTCTTCCCTCTGTTACTCTTGAATCCGTGTTTTGACAGAAGATTTTATCTTGCAAAGACTCTTACTAGTGGAGAAGCTGTTGTGATGGTTGTTAGTTAACGAGGTGCCTTAAGCCTTCATTAACATTTCCTGCTAAGTCTTGTCATCTGAGACAGAGTCAAACGCTTGCAGAAGGTGTTTCCTCTCTCAAAGTTGCCACAAGCAATTTTATAAAAATGTTTGTGTGTTTGCATCATATGGCTCTCCGGTATTTGTACCTTTCAGCAAAAGCAAAATTAAACCTGCCCTTTCCTGCTTAGATGGGCTGAATTTTTCCCTGACGCTTCGATCTCGGAGATTTAATTTTAACCCTAAACGTAGTCTGATGTCAGTTGTTTAAATGTTTCCCCTTTCTAATGGTGCAGAGAGAGCACAGTTAAAGTGCCTGTACTGATTCCAGTTCCTCTAATGGTTTGAAGCAGAAACCTAAAACCTGGTATAGTAATTACTGAAAGGAATGTTTGGGGGTGGAGAGAGAGAGGAGACAGAAGTAAAAAGCCTTGGAAACACGTGCTTTCGGAATAAGCCAATTCCAGCGTCAACCAGTATTTAAATACGAGTGGTTATTTGGGGCATCTATTCGTTTTAGTTTGTGCGAACTGAGAGTTGTGTTTCATAGTAGTTCACCACTTGGAGCACTGAAAGAAAGCAGTTTCAAAGAGTCGTAGAGTGAAAACCACCCTCCTTTATAGGGTATTTTTAGTGCCACTGCAGAGGGAATTGTACTGCAGCTTTAATTCTGTTGCGTTGGAATGGAATCTTGATGGCATAGTCCTTCCAGCCAAGTGGGCTTTATTTTTTAATTAATACTTAAATCAGTAGGTGGTATGACAGTTTCTTAGAAACAGTGGAAACAGTTCAAGGTGGTATTTTCCAAGAGGGATTAGAAGTGCTCAAACAGTTAATTAAACTCTCAAAAAAAGGGTCCCTGTTTATTAAAATTTGTCACAAGTCTGTGAAAGTAAAAACGGAGAGTGATTTATACTGAAGTGCTCTGTACTTCAGGAGGGTGTCTAAATGAAAGCCTGGCTAGCAGCCAGAGTTAACAAAATCATTCTATTAGAAAAGCTTGCTTGGATTGGAGTCCCAAGAGACTGGGAGAGTGAGAAAGACAGGCCTGTTATCTGAGAGTGTTCCTTGGTATGTTTCACAAAGTATACGTTAAATTATTTGTGGCTTCTACTGAGATAGGAGAGGTCATAACATCGACTTTAGCTGAATCCTTCCTGTGAAAATATTGGGTGATTTGAATTTTAACGGGGACCTCGCATTTATAGTCGCTGAAGATCCCATGGTACTCTTGAAAGAGTCAGGGTATTATCACAGCACTCTGGCCAAATTCTAACATGAGAGTAATTACATTCTGTCTACCTAAACTTCTCCTGTTTCAGTTTGCTACAGTAGTCTGCCTCGCTACTTGCCCTGAACGTTGTACGTTGTTAAACGGCTGGCACATTCCACCCGAGAGGCGTGCATGTGAATGATGGATGAAGAGATTCCTGTGTATATGTATGGTAGCTTGTAAAGTGCGTAAGAATCTTTCAGGATGGAAAGAATAATTCCAAGTGTAAGAAATCCAGATTAGTTTGTCTTTAAAATTAGAATTGTGTGTGTCAACCAGAATTTCCGTTTCCTAGGAAATCCCATGATTTTTTAAGTTTATTTCATTCAGAATCAGAACCAAAGAATGTTGACATTTCCAACAGAAAAAACATTGTCCACCAGCTCTGTTTAAAAGTACAAGATATCATATTGTAAAGATAATTTGCTTTCTGTGCTTACCAAGCAAAGCTGTGACAACCCAGCATTGTATTTTTGCCAAAGGGCACGATGCTATATTTTCTTCCATGACTCAGACATTTTCTCTCCCCCCCCCCCCCCACACACACACACCTCTCTCATATCAAACAAGAAAATAAATCTCGTTTCATTTCTCTTTCTAGGTACAAAGCAGTGGCACTTGATAAGCCACCTGCAGCCAGAAACATCGTACGATATCAAAATGCAGTGCTATAATGAGGGAGGTGAAAGTGAGTACAGCAACGTAATGATGTGCGAGACAAAAGGTGAGTGGGGGGCACTTCACCTCTCAGATAAACAAAAGTCAAATGTACAGCCTGATGAGAAAATTACCCTTTGATCCCCTACTCGCTGACCCTCTCATTCATTTTAAAAAGTTGATGCCATCTCCTATAATTATGTTTGAGGGATTGTTTTTATTTACTACTGCTGAGATTTTCTGACTGTATAGAGACCAATGTGTTTGTCTCTAGGAAAGACAGTTTGCAAAGATGTCTAGACCTATTGGATCTATCAACAGTCCCAGTTCGTCCAAGTTGGTGGTCTTTCCTTAGGCAGACACCATCTTGCTGTAGCTTAGTTGGTTACTGGAGATAATGTACTTCTGCCTACACTGTGTCTCTTCAGGACTTGTTCAACTTCTTAATTCATGATGCGTAAGTTGGCTGCCACTTGCATCAATTCTACCTGCCTCTGGCAAGAAGATAGGAATACTGTTCTCTGAAAATGTCAGAGTAATTATTTGCAGAAGAAATTAACGATCACAGTCGCTTTGGTTTCTTAAGCAAATTAAGCTTTAAAATCAAGTTACGTTGCAGAGGGAATATGCTGACACTAAAAGTAAAATACGTCTTCAAATGCACTACTTCTGAGAAGAGTCTACAAGCATGCACATCAACCTTACAGTGCAATACCTGCCAGGGCTGAGAGCTGCAATCTCTCAGACCACCTACATCTGGTGGAATATATCCTATCCAAAGTCTGGCTTAGTTATCAACAGCTCTGTAATTCTTCAAGATTTTAAGACTATACCAGGGGGACAACCTGCTGTCAAACATTCATATTGACGTTTCCTTTAAGTGCTTGCAAAACCATGCTCTAGGGAGCCTCTGTTTGCCAGAAGCTGGGAAATGGGCGACAGGGGATGGATGGATCACTTGACGGTTACCTGTTCTGTTCATTCCCTCTGGGGCACCTGGCATTGGCCATTGTTGGAAGACAGGATACTGGGTGAAAGGGACCATTGGTCTAACCTAGTATGATGGTTCTTATGTTCTTATGACCTCTTTCAGGACCAAATCAAGGCAATCTGGGGCCCTAAGCAATAACCCCAAATGGGAGCAATCATTGTCTCTGCCCCCATGCTCTAGCCTTGATCCTTCTTGGCTTGGCTCTGGAAGGGGTCACCCACACAAGCAGCCTTTTGGGCCCTTCTCTTTGGTGAATGTTGACAAGACTCTAGACCCTGAATGGAGCTTGTTTGGTCATTTCGGCTCAAAGAGGTAATAGCATTCAAAAGCTAACTTGGTTTTACAGTTTTCTATTAGATTCCCTAAGCATGAGCTAACCTTTAGCAAAACAAATTCTAATGCTATAAATACAATATTAAAATTGTTCAGTACAAACCCTCATTTAAAATCTTGGTTGTAACATTCCCTGATGGAAAAATTTAGTCCTGCAAAATTAATTACCAATAACTAATTGTTTTTGGGGAACACAGAGTGGCTACAATTCAGTATGTATTTACTTAGTAACCAGCAAATATATAGTTGCTGAAATGGTGCCTTTCACTTTAGTGCAGGTGTTTTATTGACGTCGCCTTGAATTTTGTAAGATTTCTACCTGGTTGTTAATTTCCTGAAGAATGCAGTTTTGAAAACAGTAAAGGTTAGCAGGGTTCACGTCAGATAGAAGTAGGGCATCTGGTAATGGTTAGTTGACAGAAATGCATATTGTGGTTTTTCCTGACCTCAGAAGTGGAAAGGTTTGTATTCTTTCAGATTGGAAGCTAGTGCAGTCTCTAGCAATGCTTACATTCAGTTGATTGTTGAAGTATAACGTGGCTTAGATACATGGGATTATAAGTAGGTAGATAATAGGCATGTTCTAAGACAAACAGTTACCATCCAATGTTAGTTGACCTCATAGAATCATAGAATATCAGGCTTGGAAGGGACCTTAGGAGGTCATCTAGTCCAACCCCCTGCTCAAAGCAGGACCAATCCCCAATTTTTGCCCCATATCCCCAAATGGCCCCCTCAAGGATTGAACTCACAACCCTGGGTTTAGCAGGCCAATGCTCAAACCACTGAGCTATCCCTCCCCCTCATCAGCTAATGTAAAAATCTTGAGCTGAAAATTTTCTATCTACAAATCATTGGGATACTAAATTCAATGGTAGATATTTCCACGTCATAACTGTATAGTTGAATAACAGATAAATAAACACATGTAGAATAACATTTCTGCAGACTTCTCATTCCAAATTGGGCTCACAAGGCCATGTGTCTCTCCTATATTTCAACCAGTGAAACGCACACCTGGAGCGTCGGAATATCCAGTGAAGGACCTGAGTACACCACCTAATTCTCCTGATCGTGGGGGTGGAGGCAACGCTGGCCCATCAAATGGCCCTGTTCGGAGCAGCGACATGTTATATCTGATTGTGGGCTGTGTCCTTGGCGTGATGGTCCTTATTCTGATCGTTTTCATTGCCATGTGTCTGTGGAAGAATCGCCAGCAAAACGCCATGCAGAGTAAGTTATTCTTGGTTTCCTCTCCTGCCAGCCCAGGTTTAATATGAAAAAATATGAGCGTAATGAAAATTAGACAATAAATTATATAGCTTTTATATTGAGTGCTCTAAATGGGAACAGTGCATTCTCTATGATTAAACTGGTACTTGGTTAGTGATAGAAACGCTTCACTTATGTGTTGTTACTAAGGAACTGCTGCTGCACTGTTAAAGATGCCATTCTTTGGATAAGTTATTGAGGCCCTGATCTGGCAACATGTTTAGACACGTGCTTAACTTTAAGCATATTAATAGTCCCTTTGACTTCAATGGCAGTACTCCCATGCTTAGACTTAAGCATGCGCTTAAGTGTTTTTCTAAATAGCATTATAAAGCCGACATTCTTTTTGCCTCTCTCTAATTTTTCCAGATAAAGTGAAAGATCTTGTGGCACTCTTTTTGAGGCTCATTGTAGTGCTGGCAAAAGGCTGTGAAGCAGCTGTTAATAAGCAGAAACCTGCCAGTGTCTGACTAGAAACACGCTGTGAAGTACTATGGAATACTTAGTTTATAGCACCGGACAAAAGCTATCCGCTTCTATTCCCAGCAAATCCTCTGAGCAGTCGGAGTCTTACATGACATTTTAAATAGCTCCCTCTGTTTCTGGGACTTTAATTAGCTTTATTTGCGCAGTCTGTGGTTGTTTAAATATGATCCATACTCCCCACCAGCAAACCCAAATTATGCAACGCTTCCTTTGAAACTGAGCAGGACCAGAATAAGTTAAATTGTCTCTGCCATAGAGTTTTAAAGCCCGTTGATCACGCAAATGGTCCTGTTTTAAAATCCTGTTTTTACTGAACATCATCTTCTGCTAAATTCTTTCCAGAGCAAGAGGATTAGTGTGTGGACATAGCTATTGTAGAGATGGAAAACATTTTGCATATTAAGCACTTAAATGTTACAATTTATGGCTACTATAAAAAACCCTGAAAAGGGGTAGATGAGTCACTTCTGTATCTCTGAAACACTCATCTGACTTTGGTTTTAGAAGTATGATGAAAAATAAAATATTCTTTAATCATACATTGAATACTTAGCAAAATTATGCTAACCAAGTGTTCTCATTTTTTCCGCGTGGGTCTCCCTTTGCAGAGTATGACCCTCCTGGTTACCTCTACCAAGGTGCAGATATCAATGGGCAAATGGTCGAATACGCTACTTTACCAGGCTCAAGCCGCATCAATGGCAGCATACATGGAAACTTCATCACCAATGGTAGTCTCAGTAATGGCTGTCCGCACCTCCATCACAAGGTTCCCAACGGAGTTAATGGGATCATGAATGGTGGCTTGAATGGAGGGACTGGCCTTTACCCAGGGCACACCAACTCTCTATCCAGGACACACATGGATTATGAACATCCCCACCATTTAGTGAATGTAAGAGTGCTTTGACTCATGTATGATGTAACGGTCGTGATCTTGACTTTGGAATTTTACTCAAGGTGTAAACGGAAGCTCCAGCAAGTCAAGTCAGTTGTGGAAATACTCAAGTCTTTGTGCTGGAGCTAACAACTAACAGTTACTTCCACTGGCACAAAGATGGGGTATCTGGGCTTGGTGTTTCTCATATTTTCATCCTCAGGGCTGTCCTGTGGAGATGAGGATTAGAGGCACCAATAACTGTATTTATTCTGGGGAGTCTCCTCTTACCCCTGTTTTTAGTCTGAGAGTTTTGAGACTCGTGCAATGCTGGATTGAGATACTATACTGTATATATGGTATTTCTCAGTCTATTAGATTTAATGATGGTTGCTGATTTTGCAGCTTCACGAATTGACTGTTCCCCCCACACACAACTGTTTCAGATCTGTGATTTGTAAGCTGTGCTATTAATTTTGCCACAGCATGCACATAGCTGGGGTCTCATAAAAGAAAATGTCCCTCCGGTCTTGAAATACAACAACATAATAAATAAGTCTGCCTTACTGAGTCCCTTATTTGCAGCTTTTGAGACTAATTTCTTGAAGTAACAAAAACCGGTCTTAATCTGTGATCCAGCCTTTGTATGATGTGGAAAAATGTTTAATTTTCTGAAACGTGTTTCATTTCCAAGAGAGAATAAAGATTTCATTATTGTCTATGGAAACAGGTAGGTTACGTTCAGACTTACTCCACTTTTATGACTGGTCCTACTCAAAACTGTGAACGTTGCCCAGGAAAACTGAAGGAAAAGTTCAGAAAGTCTATGTAATGAATGCTGTTTCCAAAGGAAAAAACATGGGACGATTGTTTGCTTTAGTAATTGAACACAAGTACTTCATGTTACTCAACAGCAAGTTGCCACTTCAGATAACTCCAGGTTGGAATGTGGACTATTCATCTCATCACACGGTTTCCTTTTTGTTAAGTACCAAAGGTGCAGTTTTTCCATTGCCTAAAAAAACAACCATGGCCTAAAGATTTCTTATGTTGTAAAGCTATCTAACCAACATTAGCAATGGGGGATCCTCAAAAGCTTTGGTATTTTGGTTTAGATAAGCACACAGATGTGTTTCTCCAGATGTCTGGGCGCTGCATGGACTGTAGATACTGTACAGACAGGCTTTCTTATGAGCTCTGTGGCTGATGTTTTGGGGTTCCTCCTTCCAGGATAAGAAGTAGGAATCACAGAGCAAGGCTTGCCCTAAGCTTATGTACAGGGTGTACAACCACATAGGACCCTGTGTTCCGGGTGCACGTATGTGGGGCCGATCTCAGATCTCTGCGCTGTTCTGTGTGGCGCAGTCCCATGAGATCTCCACAGGACGTACTGTTTCTAGAGGACTGTCCCTTGTAAATACGTGCCTTTCTTTTCATCTCCCCATTTGGAATGCTGTGGAAGGTGGTTGAGCAAGGGTGTCAGCAGCTGACTCCACTCCTGCACAGAACAAGTGGGACTTGGTGGGAGGGATAGCTCAGTGGTTTGAGCATTGGCCTCCTAAACCCAGGGTTGGGAGTTCAATCCTTGAGGGGGCTATTTAGGGATCTGGGGCAAAAATTGGGGATGGGTCTTGCTTTGAGCAGGGGGTTGGACAAGATGACCTCCTAAGGTCCCTTCCAACCCTGAGATTCTATGACTTGCATGATCACAATACAGAGCAAAGGAACTTTATATCCCCCCTCTTACTAGCATCCCCCTTAAAGCTCCAATGTTTGGGAAGATGAAAAAAAGAGGCTTGGGGGAGAGACATGGCGTGAGTGGCCCCATAGGTCCCACACGTAGGAGTGCACAGGTCTGCAAAACGTAGGACCAGACCTGGTGCAGGGGCGTACGAAAATAAGAAATACTGGAGAAGAAGCAGTTACCCAACCGAACTCAAACTCCAAGGTTGAATTAGTTTTCCCAAACTCGCTCCCCTTAAGAAAATGCAGAATGGTAACACAACAGCACAGTACCATTTTCAAATGACTCACATCAGTGTCCGCCTAGTATTGAACAATGAGGTGTGTGTTAATCTGGCCATTTTACTTACTTGCAACGGGCCTGTTCAGCCAAAACCAACAACACCAAATCCCCCGCACCCCAGAGTCATTGCTGGCGCAGGAATGACCCCATCTGTACAAATAGAAAATGTTTCCAAAGTCTGTTTAGTGAAGTAAACTGATCTAATCGGAGTAATTACAGGAAAGTGGGATGGGTTTATGTTGTGATATCAGCTCTGAATATTTAACACCCTGTCACCCCAAACGGGGCACAGTTCTCTAATGAATAGGAATTTGCTTTCATGTCTGTCATCAGCATTAAAAATAAACATATTTACAGTGTGTTTATTAAATTAAACCTGGACATATTAGACTGAAAAAAAGCCAGGGAAATTACTACATACTTGTCTAAGCTAGTGTTGTTTACTTTTCTCTGACACAAATGCTGGCAGAAAACTCTACTAAACTTTGTATAATAGAAAGTTTCTATTCCCATGCCACATTACAAAACACAGATCTGAAGATTGATAAGGTGATTAAAATTCAAAATTAAATGAGAAGTCCTGGGGGTTAGCGTACGTTGTGCCCATTTATCATAGACTACATCTTGTCATGCCTGTGTTGCAATTGATTTTGGGTTGTTTCTTCCCCCTTCTTCCTCCAGGGTGGTGGAATGTACACAGCAGTGCCTCAGACCGACCCCTCGGAGTGCATCAATTGCCGGAACTGTCGGAACAATAACAGGTAAGTTAGTTACCCATCTAATTCTTGGCATCATCTTCAATGAGCTTTACAAACCGCAATCTCTGCAGCACTGTTATGCGTGTAAATGCAGATGATCTCGTTTTACATATGGGAAGCAGAAGCTGAGAGGTGGTGACTATAGCTGGCGAAAATTTCCCCCCAAAACTTAGTTTGATCAGAATATGTCGCTTTGGTGAGTGAAATGTTTCTTCATACCTGCTACGTATTTGGCTAAACTTCCACTGCAACAGCAGTGTCCCCTGGCACTCTGCCTCCTCGCCTTCCCTTAGCTCCAGGGTGTGGAAAAGCAGATCAGCAAGCACACTGCCTGTTTCTTGTGCACAGAGAGGCAAAGTCCCAGGGCACCCTTAGCTCTGGGGGACCAGCAGTGCCTTTCTGGCTCCCAGAGCTGGGGCGTTGGTGAGGGGGCCCAGCTGCTGGGCTCAGCCTGCTGGAAGGTTATTGTCAATTTCATGAGTGAAATTGACAAATGGCTGGCGCCAGGTCTCTGGGGCTGGCAGGCTCCCTGCAGTGGAACAACTTATTGAAATTCCTGTTCTTGTCAGTTTCACAGCTGCCGGGATGTCAGTTTCACATTTTGTTTCAGGAGCACCATATGTCAGTGTTTCTGAAATGACCATTTTGGGCATCTCTGGTTTATCCAAAAATTTTAGTAAGTTTGCTTTTGTTCTGAATGTGGATGAAAACAATCGAAAACACCAAACTTTCCAATTTCAGCCAACTCTGGTTGTGATTTAGCCAAGGATACAGAGGAAGTCAGTGTGAATGTGTGTTTGACAGATGAGTCTCAAAGGTGATCAGCTGATGAACAAAGTATAAGAACCTAGATAGGATTTAATAAAGCCAGTATCAGACCCCTGGAGTTGCTGTTGCTCAAATCATTAACTAACTCTTGCTGGGTTTTATTGGGTTTGGGGTTAATGGGGAGGGTTGACCTTTGGTCTCAGATGTACGTCTCTTTCCTTCAGTTTCATACGATGGACCATTCTAAATTGAGCATAAAAAGGTTAGTTTTTCAGCTACCGTTCACATTTTTACTGTCTGTTCTGTATTATGAATTTTCGGCCACCTTCTGAAATCCCCTGAGGCCATTTATAAAACCAGAGCAAGTGCTTCCGGGTCACAGCATTCAGTCGTTATAGAATGCAGAATTTTAGGCTCTTGAGGCATTTGATAGAGGTTTGGCCAGCCTCACACTCTAGGCATGTCACAGCAGGAGAAAGGAGATTCCTTTATAGAATTCGAGGTCCATTCATGCCTCCTGTATTAAGGTTAGGTTGTGTTTGTCACTTAAAGCAGGGATTTTAGCCTTTTGGGGGGGGGGAGGGGTGAAGAATGTGTGTTCTCCAAACTAACCTCACATCGGTGAGTAAAGATTATTTGTTTTCAGGATTTTTAACTAAATCTGTGATTTAATTCGCCAATATTAATTTAAAAATGGGACCTTAGGATTCAGTGTCTCACGTTTTTGGACCTGTTCTGCTAGGAAATGGCTGACTTGTTGTCGTTCAAACTCCCCATATTCTTAATCTTAATCTCCTTCTCCATCCATGCTCCCTTGATCCCCACGTGCCATAGGGGATGTTGGGTGCATCCCTGCTGCCTTCCTTGCACCCCCAAAATGCTCCAGCACTAGCTGTACTAATAACACAGGAAATTTCTCTCGGGTGCTTTTAAAATGGGCACTTTAAAAAAAAAAAAAGTTCTATTATTTATATTCTATACAGTGAGCACATGTAGGCAAGATATTTTGTCTGCAGGTTCAGCTCAGGTAGGGCTGCTTCTCTCTAACCCTTCTTTGTATCCCAGATCAGAGCAATATTTGTATTTTGTGGTCAGAGTCAATAGCAGCACATAAACTCTAAATGAACCAGCAAAGCAGTATTCAGCCAATTTGTAATGTAAGTTACTCAGAAGTAGGGTCTATAAATCAGGTCCTGGGTTGATTTTGGCTTTTTTAGCATTGAGATTTGATTTGAAATGCATTTTCCACTGGACAGATTTTATACGATCATTCATACGTGCTCTGCATTGGAGACCTAATAACTAGTTTCAGTCAGCGTTTTAGTAGGAACCCTTGGATTTCAATGTGATGAGCCAAATTTAATGTACTGAAACTCCACTCTAGCCAGTGCAGTTATACCAGGAATGATACTGAACATGTGTCTTTCAAAAGAAGAGCCCCTAAACAAGCAAAAACATGTTAAATGTTTTACTAAAGGAATTGCTTCTTAAAAAAAAAAAAAAAAGGGATTCTAGTCAAAACCTCTGTGGAAAGAAATGTAAACTAACGAAAGGATTTGTTTGAAGACCAGATGTGTTGCATGTGGGCTCTGCAGTGGCTTTTGTGGTATTTCACTTCTTGGAATAAGTACTTGGAGACTGTTTTAATGTGAGGTGCTGGACAGAAAATGGAAGCTGCTGTGTACTGGCACTATGTGTTGCTGTTGTCATAGGAACATTTGGGAGGGGAGTTCATCCCATGGGGCTGCTTCACACCACTTCCAGGGATACCTACAGGGACAGACAAATTCTTACTCCAAAGTCCATGTTTTGACCTGCTCCGAATTGTCCATTTCATCTCCTCATGACTGCTCCATTCCTTGGTTTCTGGGCCCTGGAAGATGAATGATCTTGATTCTGTTTATTTCCAGCAATTCTGGTCTTCACGTGAGACTCCCAAGTAAGCACTGGAATAAATTGACCAGAGAAGTTGTGGAATCTCCATCACTGGAGATTTTTAAGACCAGGTTAGACAAACACCTGTCAGGGATGGTCTAGATAATACTTAGTCCTGCCATGAGTGCAGGAGACTGGACTAGATGACCTCTCAAGGTCCCTTCCAGTCCTACGAGTCTGATTCTAAGGTTTTGTACATAAGGTGACCATGTTTAAAACCAGAATTACAGTCCCCTGGAACCTCAGGCTCAATCTCTGAATTGTTTTAGATAGAATTCCCTTAAATATGATCTTTGTACTAATCAGAATGACCTGATGGAAATACTCTGGGGGGAATCTAAATAGGAGCAACTTTAGCCGTTACCTTGCATAAAGCTCTTCGCATAGAAACTATGAATTTGAATATATTTTCTTTCCTTTAAATAGAGGGTGAATTCTGTTAATACTTTCATGCTAAAGGATTAGTTACCTGTCAGTGGGGGGCTTCTGAATGCAGATATGCTGTCATTGTCAATGTCTCCCAAAATAGCTATGTAATAGTCTTCCATCTTCCCTTGCAGTCTAACGATCAAATGCTGGAGTGACCGACCCATTTAACTCTTCTGAATTGCATACTCTTGAAAAACTAGAACAGCATGGGTTCTGTTAACTAGATGCAGATGTCCCGAAATAGGCATTGAACTTCCTAATGCACACAATCCGCTCTGAATACTGAAAGTTCAGCAGTTTATGGAATGCCAAATAACACACAAACCTGTAGCCAGTTCTCACAGGCAAGCTGTCCAGGCTGACACAGGCATTTAAGAAAAAAGGGTGAGAACATCTTGCATTTCCCAGTGCCAAAAGAAACTTGGTAATAAGACAGTTCTGGCTTCAAATAACATACTGGCTTCTCCCAAAGTCACTATCATATACAGTGCAATACAAGATAGTGACTCTGTGTAGCCAGAAAAGCTCGTCCTTATAGAGGGACATGAAGAATACTTCACTAGTTAGAATGCGGCCTGAATAAACCTTGAGTAATTTTCCTACTTTGCAGGTGGTAAAATGGGCCTCTTCTGTTTACTGCATGTTATTTTGAGCACAGTGACGTGCGTAGTAAGTTCTCACACAAACAGTTCAGATTTGTGTGTGGCAGAATACACTAAGCCCTTAGTTTATTTATATTTTTAATTTAAAACAAGTGGAAATAAATTATTTGGGTCTGAGCTGCTCAAACTAAGCTTTTTTTCTTTTTTTTCACTACCAAACAAGTAACACAGCAACTGAATGAGCACGGTTTCATGCAGCACAGCCTAGTGGTTCTCCAAGTTGTATTTCATAGGCTCATTTGTACAATGTTACCATCACAGCAGTTCCTTATTGAACTCAGATGGGATTTGGTAGTCCAGCATTGCGAAACTCACTCTTCCAATTGCATATGTGCGAGGTCTTTCAAGTGTGTATGAGTGGTTTATTTTGGTGGCATAAATATGCTCTCCTGTTTAGAAATTTAACTTTTGTCTGGACTGATTTCTTTCCATCAGCAAAAGGATATTTTATCATGTTAAATAGATTGTGCTATAAATCTGTTAAACATGTTTCAGATCCTGATGGAATTGTGTTTAGTGACTGGTGCCAGCCCAGAAAGGCACTGTGTGATCAGCATGGTGACTGGTACTATACAAGTATCTAAAATGAGATGGGATAGTTCTGTGCATGGTGCATACAGCAGGAATGGTTGTACATAGAAATTGTTCTGAGCTGTATCCATTTGGCATATCACTGGATAATCTCTGTGTAATATTTGAGAACCCTGTCTGATTCTCATGAGCACTTCCAAACATTGCTAGGGCCAAGGTAATGGTGTGTAAACGCTCATCTTTAATCAGCTTGCTCCTGCTGCTATCACTCTTTGTTTCCATGTTGATGAGTTGTGATGTCGCAATCCAGGGTTTGTGTCCTTAATAACTGAATCCTGCAGAATAAGTACGTTTCTGTTGACGGCCAGGGTGTGTGTTTAAAGTGAATGACGGGTAGTGAGGTTTTGGTGAAATAATTGTTTTAATTTTTCTGCAATGTGATAGATTTGCTGTATATTTTCTGCTTTATCGCTCTCCACGCTAGATTTCGGGACAAAGGATGCACTCTTCTTACAGTTTGTTTCAGAGAATTCCAGTTCCATGTGACTGTTATAAATATGAAAGTTTGAGCTGTGTAACAATTACTAATACATATGCAGTCATACTGGAGGGGTCTGTCGTGGGCTTTCACATTTACCCTGGCTGTTACAAATGAAGCTGCTAGCACTCTGCCCAGGACTTGAGAACTACAACATTCTTGGCATTTCCACTACTTAGGATGAGATAATGCTAGGCAAATATCTATAAAGGGCTTTTGCTATAAACGTCTTTCTGTTTAAAGGTTAAGTAGCTCAGCTGTAAAGATTGACTTCCCAGCTTGCCTTCAGTTTTGGAGTCCAGAATGAGTGTCTTTGATATTATTTTTTGTATAAATTGAAAAGTTACTATAAGTTTTTACACTTAAAATGCTGCAGTTGGTTGTATGTAGTTCCTCTGTTTACATTAACTAGCTTCGCAATGCCTATGTTTAACATGAGCTGCTCTATTTGCTTGTTGGATTCGGAACTTAAGCCGTGTCATGGCATTTAAAATCTGTATTAAAGAGCTGACCAAATGAAGGAATGTGTTCGCAAGTCACTTAATTGACAATAGGTGGGAAAAAATGCTGAATAAATGATTCTCTGAATGTTTTTCAGCCATCTGATGAGCTGGGCAAACAAGTATTTAATTGTGAATGTATTTTTCCCCAAAAAGTCTGAATTTATCTGACAGAATAATTGCAATTTATTCCACCAGCTCTACTATATTTACTGTATTAAATAGAGATTTACTTGATGAAGTATTCAGAAACGTCTTAAATCACTTTTAGTTGCTAGAACAAAGAATCTGGAGAGATCCGGACTCTGAGTGATTCTTTATTTTGGTTTAAATTCACAGGTGTTTCACCAAAACCAATGGCACTTTTAGCAGCAACACACTACCTGTGGTGCCCATAGTAGCACCTTATCAGCAGGACAGTTTAGAGATGAAACCGCTGAATCATGTGATGGTAGCCATGTGTTTAGCCTCCACAGTCCCAGAATGCAGCGTCGAGATGGAGGAAGACAGCAAGGAGAAAGTGGAGCAACCATCTACTCAGCATTCTTGCTGTCAGGAAAATATGAATCAGATGAACATAGACAACCCAGAAGGTATGCCAAAATTGGGGGAGAATAAATCTTGGCTTCCAAGCTGCGTGTTTATTGTACAATAGCTGTAGGGTGCTTAATCTGACTACACAGAAACTAGCAATTAGTCTCCGAAAAGGAAGGCCAAAGTCTGCAAGTTGTTTATCAGCTTGCAGCTCCCCCTGAAGACAATGGAAGTGAAGATATTAAAATGCCTTCCAGGTGCCTGCCCTAAATGGTGAGTGTTCTATATGGAACCCCTCCAGGACACTTACTCCAGATGATGCGATGACTGATTTATTTGGAATGCTATTTTTTTAATAATCTGTGCCAGTACCACCTTAGGCATTGCTCTTCTCAGATCTCATATTCTAAGAAGGATCAGGCTGCGTAATTACCTATATGAGACCTCTAGGGAAAGCCCAGGTACCTGCAGGAAGTGGAGTTAATTCAGAGTTAGCTAGGAGGTGCACCAAATTGGAATTCAGGAATAAACTGTCTTGTTGTTTGGGGTGGCAAGAGCTGAAAGCATCACACACTCCTTTATAGCTCCTGGCTGGCCCCAAAAAGCAAGATTTTGAGCTTTCCAGTTGAAAAGACAGGTTGGACCAACATGTTTAGAGGGGGTAAAGACAAGGGATCAAGGGTCCTGGCAGTTCCTTCCCACCCCATCATTTTGCCTTTTCTTCTTCTGTGAAGCAATCTCCTCTGGGCTATGGCAGCCCTTCCTTTGTTGTGCAGGTTAACGGTAAGTGCACCCCAGTCCCCAAGCCCCTTTGAAGTGTTATCCTGTAGTGTTCAGTCCCTTATACACTGAATGCTCACAAACTTACCAGGTTAGCTATCCCCACGGGAACGCTTGCATGATTCAAGTCAGGATCCGCTCATATGTAACATCACAGCACTGAGATATATTTATAGTGAAAACAATCATAAATTTATTATCAAAGGTTAAGATGCAAGAGACAGTGAGTAAGGATAATGGTAATAGAAGGGTTATATATAAAACAATCATAACACACGTAGGTGCGGAAACTAGGGAGGGGATGCTGCAGCACCCCCAGGTTTTAGCTGGGGCTCCACTGCCGGCCCCCCAGGTCCTGGCCCTCCAGCTCTGGGGGCAGAGGAGGGGGGCGGACAGAGGTATGGCTTTCAGCTCCCCCACAATTCAGAGTGTTCCTGCACCACTGATAACACGCTTTCTAGAGATTACATTTAACAGCCTAACCTTCTGTCTAAGGACGTTTGTCTCACCCCAGATGTGTTTCAGCCAAGCCTGGTTGAGATCCTGTTTGCATGAATGTAAACATGCTGTCCCTGTACTTCGTCAGGTGCAGGATAAAGGGGTGTCTTCTTGCCTTTTACTTGCATCCCTATAGATCATTGACTTTAGAGACAGCAGAATTTCCCTCCTCCCCCCATTGCTTGTATTTTCTCTGTTCTTTTCCTGTTGATCCTGTATGTAAATAGGTCTTTCATTGTGTTGGCTTACAGTACTTCATTTACATTTGAAAGAGAGCCACACATCTTATTTCCTGTCTGAAAGAAACTTTTTTCTCTTTGGTGACAGACCTTAAAACATATATTTTCAGTACATAGACACAGCTCCTTCAATACCCATGCATACATCAGGCAACGATTATGAGGATCAGTATGACATAATTTTTTTTGTAGAAGCCTCACGACCTCATTTATGGATAAATATAATAAAAATGGTGTGCTAGGAGTGATGAGTTTGTCAGGCCTGTTGCGAGTTCCTGTTACACAACCATGAACCAGTTGGCATTGAGAGGCTCTTAGGATCATCATGTATTTGTATGTTTTATGTAGCTCAGAGAGGCAGCTTGCCATTTGAAACTAGGGCTTTGCCCCTAATCTAAGCCACTACCCACAATCTGATCACTAAATCTAGTGATAACTGGAAGTACATTATTAAAAGGCCTAGAGAACAGGGAAATGTATCATGAGAAATGCCCTAGGAAATTAGCAATTCCTGCCAGGGTTTAACACTGTACAGCGTCCAAATTAATTTTCACTTTTAGTGGAAAGCAAAGGTTTTACCCAGTTCGCTAATCTGCGTTTGGAGACTGGTGGGGCAAATATGCTGAAATAGTGAAGGGGTGAGGAGAGATTTCATGCTAATATAAACTGGTCTTGGTTTGCAGGTGACATCTGTGCGCATTCAGAAACATCCAATCATATTTTGAGCTGGAGTCCTCTTATTCTGCAGCCTGTTTCAAAGGACTGTAATGAAAAATCAGGATGGAATTCGCCTGGTGTCACTTTAAACCGCTCCGGGGACCTTCGACAGCTCCAGATGCAGGAAACCTGAAGAAGCAGCAACCATTTTCCCACTTAAAGCCAGTAACCGCACAGCAAAGTCACTGACAAGGACTGATGGAGGGGTGTTAATTATAACAGAGAGAGTCACTATTTATTTTTTGTAGTAGTGTCATGAATGTATCTTGTTTAAAATGTTTGCCCTTTTTATATTATTTATGCCTTGAGAAATTCCTTTGTTTTTTCCACACCCTGTGGAATTAGCCTGGTCCTGTATAAAGTTTTGTAATAATATAAAGAACAACAATGGGAAATATGTAGTGTTTTCCATGGATATTACCAGCATGAGAAGCACTTCTGCAGAGGAGCATAAATGTTTAGTATGCAGACTTATTAGAGTGGATCCGACCCGGGTGGTTCTGAAGTTCATAGCAGATTATAGCCACCCTATAGAGCGGCTGTGTCACTGGCATTTGTTGCAATATTTTTACAGCTAACTTCCCTGACTGCATTCGAATGCTGTTGTTTCCGGCTCTCTTGATGGAAAGAGCTTTGATAATGGAACCTCCCCCAGCCGATCTGTTTATACGAATGGTACAGCTGGTCGAATAGTAATGCATCTGATTTGGGAACCTGATCCCAGCATTCAGTTGGATACTACTTATGTTTTTAGTTGTCTCCAAGTATTGGAAAACCCCTAGTGTTCAGAGAAAATTTCATAATTCCCAAAACTTTCATACCTTCTAGCAGGAATGATTTATCTGAACATTCTTACTGGAAGGTCATTATTTGTGTTTTTAAAACTAAGGGAACAAAAAGTATTCCATGTGACTTGTGGGACCAGCTATATAATATACATAAGGAATAATCTACACGAATCATTGTGAACAGCCTAGAGTCTGAGCATTGTTTATGCAAGCTCGTCAGCACATAGTGATTTCTCTGAACATATTCGTTATTCTTGTTAAAGGCTCTCAACTAAAAAAGGCTGCTAAATTCAGAGGAGTTATTGGCAGTGAGTATAAAACTGTCTTATTAGGCAATCGTTTTGCATTCTTGTGCATGTTTTAAATTTCACTGCAGGTAAGTCGGACTGAATTTTCTAAAGCTACATCCACGCTACCCACCCGATTCGGCGGGTAGCGATCGATGTTCTGGGATCGATTTATCGCGTCTCATCTAGACGCGATAAATCGATCCCAGAAGCGCTCCCTGTCAACTCCGGAACTCCAGCTCCGCGCGAGGAGTAAGCGGAGTCGACGGGGGAGCCTGCCTGCTGCCGTGTGGACCAGCAGTAAGTACTTTTGAAATCGATCTAAGATATTCGATTTCAGCTACGTTATTCACATAGCTGAAGTTGCGTATCTTAGATCGATCCCACCCCCCTAGTGTGGACCAGCCCTTAGTTTACATCTTAAACCTGCTCATGCATTCGCACCTTTCCTTCGGAGCAGGTGGGACTGATATACCAAGAGTAAATGCCGGCAGGGCAAAGGAACTCACTCTGAAATGGCCAACTGCTTCAGTTTCTACAGCACGTTAGTATGTAGTTGCCACTAATTCCACTGGCTTAATTTCCAGTTGCCTCAGATTGGACCTGTTCAATTTCCAGTAGACCCTCCAGTGGTTGGTACTTTTCTAATTCCCCCACGAGCTAATATTCAGTAGTACTGGGAGTTGCACATCTCTGAACATAACCCTGGTTCGCAGAGGCAGATCTGTGGTGAGGCTCACATTCCTAAAATACGATCCTCCAAGATGCACTGTTATCCCAAATGATCCAAACTAAAGTATAATGAACGTTTTGTGATGTTTAGCCCTCCTTGTTTGTTCGCTTAAAAGGCAAAGTTCAATCCTTTGCAATGGATCTCCCAGGGACCGAATGGTATTTTAACTCCATGGTTTGAGAAAAAGGGAACACATGTCATTTGTGTAAATAACACTCTCTCCGCCTGTTAAATAAGAGCACTGAGGTGTTGCTTTAGAAAATTGAGCCCGGTGCCGTCGCAAACGGTATCCAACAAACCACAGCTCAGACAATGGCTGTGTCTGAAGAAGTCTGCCTGCATCTCAGACACAGCAGCTGAAGCGTGATGTAGGTGTTGCAACGTTAACTGCACATTTTTTTTCAAATTTAATCAGCGTAAATAAAACAAACTTTCACTTGTAAAACACGCGATCCAAAAATCCGAGCCTATAACCCAAGGAATGAGGCACGTAAATCACAATTACTGCAGCCCCGAGGCGACACATGTGCCGTCTCCTTTTAATGGAATGAATATTTTCCTAGCTAGAGCGAGAAACACCCCGAGGGGAGGGAGAGAAGCAACGCTGCCCTATTTGAATCACAAACCCCTTACAGAAGAAACGAGGCGGTGGCTACAGGTGCAGTGTACAGTAGAACCTCAGAGTTACAAACACCAGAGTTACGAACTGACCAGTCAACCTTGGGGATTGGTCCTGCTTTGAGCAGGGGGTTGGACTAGATGACCTCCCAAGGTCCCTTCCAACCCTGAGATTCTATGATTCTATGAACCTCATTTGGAACCGGAAGTACATAATCAAGCAGCAGCACGGACCCCCAAAAAAGCAAATACTGCACCGTACTGCATTCAACAGAAACTACTAAAAGACAATAAAGGGAAAGCAGCGTTTTTCTTCTGCATACTAAAGTTTCAAAGCTGTATGAGGTCAATGCTCGGTTGTAGACTTTTGGAAGAACCACCATAACGTTGCGTTCTGAGTTGCGAACATTTCAGCGTTGCGAACAACCGCCATTCCCGAGGTGTTTGAAACTCTGAGGTCCTGTTGTACCACATTGAGTAAGATATGTGTATCATAAAGACGGACTCTGTACTTTTCCAACTATTGCAACAAATGTTAAATGCGGCGTGTGTATATGCAGGGTTTTTCCAACCCTGAGATTCTATGATTCTGTATACAGTGTGTGCAAATATTATATATAATATAGGATATATATTATATATTTTATAAATACAGCCCTTAAATGAGAACTTACTGGGTTTGATCTGGGTCACTATGCAAGAGTTTATTGCAGTAGGAAACTAGTTAATGCTGTTTTTGCTTGGTGGATGGGAGAGGTGGCCGCACCAGATGCGTACACGAGTTCTCTATTCCTGATGTCCAGTATGTGATAATGGATTAGTCTGCGTGTTTGAGACCTAATTAGCGTCTGAGGAAGGCAGACTCCTGTCTAGTGTGATCTGTTGAGTGCAATGGCCGATCTCGTTAGGTTACGAAAGTTGCCTGTTAGGAGAGCTAGCATATGAAATGCTTTGACATAGAGATTCAGGAAACTCTGCTGTAAGAGTTTGGTAGTTCGGAGCAGGAAACCAAGACAGGTTCATATGAGCCCTTGGGATATAAACTGCTTTGAAAGAGTCCAATTTTGGGGGTGGGGTTTCTACTCAAGGAAGAGATTGTTGTAATCTGCCATGTTAGCAGAATCTCATCGTGGACTGCTTTATTTATAATGAATAACACTGTTTTAAGTGTGTTTTCTTTTATTGTATTTTATTTATAAAAATATATATATGTTTGCCTTTCTTTTTAGAGGTCATGTGTTCTCCCAACTATAGGTGCAGAATTACAAAACTCTACACCAATCCTGCATAGGTGCAAATCAGTCCAGTCCCATCCTTAGACTGCAGCTAGTACCAGCTGTCTAGGAAATGCTGAAAGGCCTTGCCCCTCTGAAATCCCACCCTGTTCTTTAAAGCTGGCTTGGTTTTGTGCTTTTAACGTTATTTCTCTTTGAAATCGAGGGCACGGGGACTTAGTGGGATGTGGGAAGTAGATGCACAAACTCTAGAATCCTGGGTTCATAGGCAAGGGTTTTGGCACCAGAGGGATGAGGTGCATTGGCAGAGGTGTGATGAGGAAACTTATATTAACTGCCTATGTTATGCTCGACTCTAGCCAGTGTTCAGTTCTTTGCTTCTATGGGCACTTCACAACCCAGGTGTGTTTTGTTTTTTAAGATTCACTAACATCAGACCTCTGTGGGTTTCCTTTTTTTAAATACCGAGACCCTCTGAAGCTTCCTGCTTGTTACTAGCCAAATCTTGATCTCTCAGAAACAATACATTTAAAAATCACGTTTCAAACCTTTCCTCTTGGTACGTGCTCTAGTTATGTAACCGTCTGTCTTAATATGGGTCTTGGTATAAAACAAATCAACCAACCTTCTCTGATCCTCCCGGTATCTGAGAATGTCATTCAGCTGTTGTACTGCCCAAGGAAAATGGTTTTCTGTATTTCACCTGTGTGGTTTTTTGAAAGCAATGACTTAAAGATGCATGGTTTTTGTATCATATAGAAAAATATGCTATATTTTCCTAAAAAAAAAAAAAAAAACAGTTGTAATATTCTTTTGGAATTGTACATATTTTTAAATGATGTAGTTTTTGGCAGAATTTTTTGGTGGTTTGATTAATATTAAAGAGAATGCTGCTGCTTTGAGTGATGCTTATTAGATTATGTCTGCTCTTGAATCTATAAGTGGTGTGAATTCTCATTAGCCGAAAGCTACTGATACTAGAGAAAAAGTCAGACTAGCTCTATCACTACTTAATACAGGCCAAATTATTTACTCGTTTCCTATTTAATTACTCTTCACCAAATTTACCACCACCCCCGCAAAGAACAGTGAATTGCCAAGTATATTTTAAGTCATAGGCAAGGACTAGAAGCCAATGGACTTCTGAAAAAGAGAGTGGATAGCTTATATGGCTTAGACATAAATGATCTGGGAAAAGGGGTAAAGAGTGAGGTGGCAAAATTTTCAGATGATACAAAACGAAAGATGATTAAGTCCCAGGCAGACTGTGAAGAGCTACAAAGGGATCTCACAAAACTTGGGTGACTGAATTTCATCTGCCATTTTGTTGCCCAATGTTGATAAATGCAAAATAATGCACATTGGAAAACATAAGCCTGACTATACATATAAAATGATGGGATCTAAATTAGCTGTTATCACTCAAGAAAGAGATCTTGGAGTCACTGTGGATAGTTCTCTGAAAACATTCACTCAATGTGCAGCGGCAGTCAAAAAAGCAAACAGAATGGACAGAAAATATCATATTGCCTCTATATAACTCCATGGTACACCCGCATCTTGAATACTGCATGCAAATGTGGTCGCCTCATCTCAAAAAAGATGTATTGGAATTGGAAAAGGTTCAGAAACGGGCAACAAAAATGATTAGGGGTATGGAACAGCTTCTGTATGAGGAGAGATTAATAAGACTGGGACTTTTCACCTTGGGGGAAAAAAGACAACTAAGGGAGGTCTATAAAATCATGCAAAATTCACCAAAACTGCAACTCGGGGGGGGGGGGGGGCAGAGTGTTGGGGTTCTGGTTCCAGGAGGGAGTTTGGATGCAGGAGGGGATTCCGACAAGTTGGGGTGTGGGTGGGGATTCAGGCTCCAGTCGGGCAATGCTTACTTGGGCAACTCCTGGTTGGCAGTACAGTGAGCCTAAGGCAGGCTCCCTGCCGGCCCTGGCTCCGCACGGCTCCTGGAAGCAGCCGGCATGTCCGGTTCCTAGGTGGAGGCGCGACAAGGCGGCTCTGCCCGTGCCCACAGGCCAAACCACCACTGCTCCCATTGGCCGTGGTTCCCAGCCAATGGAAACTGCGGAGTCGGTGCTTGGGGTGGAAGCAGCGCACTTAGTTTTCCTGATCTCACCTGCACCTAGGTGCTGCGGGGACAGGCCGGCCAGTTCCGGGAGCCATGCTGAGTCGGAAGGCAGGGAGTGTACTGAAGGGGTGTACGTGCTGAATTTGTAGCAGAGGTCCTGTCTCCCAAGTGTTCTTTAGGTAGTGACGTTAGATAGGTTTTAACAAAAACAGCGTTCTAAGCATTTGCCTTCACATTCCTTCCCTCCCGGTTACTTGAAATTCACTTGCTTGTACCTTTGTAGCATCATTTCACTAGTCCAGCAGCCACCAGTCTTCCAGTGTGCGCCAGACCTGAATTTCTGTTGTAGACCAAGTAGAAAGCCCTCCGACCCCCCCCCCACTTTTACATAAATCTTCTAAACCATCTTTATCAGTCACAAAGACGCAAAACCAGGCACAAACCCACTTGATTGTAAATGTTCAAGTCATGTTTAAGCATATCAAAGCAACCCAAGGAATTTCCTCCTTGGCTACTTGCCAACAAGCCTCTACTCTTACACCTAATCTGTCAACTGTGGCCAGAGTTGGCATTATGACAAGCCAGAATATTTGTGAGAAGGGAAGATGTAGGTCCTGTAAGGCATCCTAGAATACTTCCATGAACCAAAGCGATGCCTAATTCCAACACTTCCAAATAAGGAATGGGAGGCAAATAACACAACATTGTAATGACCCTAGAATATCAACTTTTCCTTACGAATAAAAGAGTATCCAGTTTATATCGCATCATTCTTAAGCATATCTCCAGGGGGAGGGATGAGCTAAGATCAAGTGGAAAAGGGGCTGGACCAGAGAATCTCGTGAATGGATCATCAAGTTAGATCCATTTCCATTAATGTAAAATACTAAATGTACACAGCTAATTTTTTTCCTAGAACATTTGGCTCCAGAATGTATGTACGAAATAAAAAGGGTGATAATGACAATAAATGTAAAATTGAATGGGGCACCTCCCACCAGCTTGTCAGAGGTAAATGATTCTTGGCCAGGGCTGCAGAATCTCTGAAGATAGTTTAGGAACTTAGCATTCCTCGGGAGTCTCTGCCTGGTAACTTTATAATGCATTCTAGCTCCAAGCTCCCATGCATCACAATTCATTCCTCTTTCAGGTATTTGTAGGATCATCACATGCCTCCTTGGTCATTAGTTGGTCCAGGTAGGCCTGTTTTGAGGACGTCAATAGCTGAGCCATAGGTGGGAAGAGGCGGGGCTGGGGCGGAGACATGGGGAAGAGGCGGGGCTGGGGCAGCACCCAGCTGCGTACTTTGCGTATGGGCAAGGACGGCCCTGGGCCTGGGAAAGGGACGTTACAGCTTTGTTCTGGGCTGGATTGGAAGCACTGTCCCGGCTGCGCTCGCTGTTGGAGATCCAGCCATCAGCCTAGAAGCCAGATCGGTCCTTTTTCATGGGTTCCCCTCGCTTGTGTGTAAGTATCCCCGAGGCTGCCCGCCCGGCTCCCTGCAGGGGAATGTAGAAAGGTTCCCAGCTGAGAGCCCTGGGAAACATATCACTGCTGAGCAAACAGCGGCTTCGCTCCTGGGGGAGGACTCTGCCTCCCCCATCCAATCCCCCAGCTGGTGGACAATAGAGATCCAGGCTTTGGCAAGGGTCTTGTTTGCTCAGGGGGCTCTTTGTTCCAGTTCCTCATTGCCGGTGTTTTATCGGGCTGGCCTGTGTGTTGTGAACAAGGGCTGCGGAGGCCGGAGATTCCAGGCGGATGAGACAGGCCCAGGATGGGCAGCCGGTTCCCACAGCGCTGCCGTTCGTGCGCCCCAGAGACAATGGCAGGAATGTCTCCTAGGGCAAGGCAGCTGCTGCAAGCCCGTGTCCAGCGGCCAGTGGATTAGGAACATTGGGAGTTGATCGGCTGGAGTCGGCGCTTCTGTTTGCATCTCCCTCTGCCCCGCCACCTGTTCAAACAACAGGCTGAGCAAACAACTCTTCAGCCAGCCTCCCCATCTTCTTGTCAGCTCCCTCCAGCCCCTGGCAGGCCTGGCTTTCATTACCGGGACCTGCTGCCCGCTGAGGGCTGGGTTTGTGTTGCTCCTACAGAAGACGTGGACTCAGGAGGGTGCTTAACATGGGGCAGGGGCTGGTGAACCCCCCCAGCGCCAAACATATCTGTGGGCCCCCCATGGGGGCAATGGAGGATGGCGCGGGGAGGTCAGGCCCTAGAGCGAGGGGCCAGGGACAATGGGGCACACTGCATGGCAGGGGAAGCCCCGCTCCGCCCAGTGCGAGGGCACTGCTTACAAACCGGCAGTTGCCAGACGCACAGTGGCCTGCCCTTCCCCTCAGGGGCAGGTCCATGCCACACCACACAGACACCCCCCCCCCCCCAACTCCCTATGGCCAGACACCCCCCCCGACCCACCCACAAATGCACAGCGCCCTGCACAGAACCCCCACTCCCTAGTGCCCCAACACACACACATCCGCCCAGCCCCTTCAGGGGTGCTGTATGGGTCTGACAGGGGTTTCACGATGTCGCAGTCACTGTGATTGTGACATTGACCGGAGGCTCGTCAGCGGCGAGATCTGGAGCTGGGGGAGCCTCCTGGGTGGCTGCAGGGGGCTCTGGGTGATACTCTGCAAAAGGGAGAGACACACAGCAAATCACCGAGAGCTGGGAGCTCCAGACAGCAAACGGCCCTGGGTGAGCAACATAAGCACACCAGGGTCCTCCAGGAACACCCCTAGCCCACCTAACCGCCCCCACCCCCCCCGCACAGCAGGCCTGTGCACTACTGCCATAAACAAAGGCGATAAACCCTCATGCTCCAGGGCACAAGCCAGTCAGTCACGGGCAGGGTCAGGAAGAAACCTCCTTTGGGGACAGATTATTACATAGCAGCTCACTGCTGGCCCATTCTGCCGCCTCTGATCCTGGCCAGCCAGAGCCAGGGGCAATGGCCGATGATTTCAGTGACAGGCTGCACCGTAGGCAGGCTTGCCCTCAAATGCAGGCCAGCTTATGTGCTTAGCTGGGCCCCCTCACTGTCGTTGCAGCTGCACCTGTGCCCCAGTTACCTCCTTCCGCCTCCCCGGCCGGGGGGGATGTGGGGGATGTGCCCCCAAGCTCCCCGCCCGTCTCAGCCTCCACCGCGCCTGCGGCCGTCTCAGCGTCTTCCGGCGTGCTGATGTGCTCGTGAGCCTCTGGGCCAGCCCTGGGGACAAGGGGGGCAGATGTGCCTAAAACCGTTCCTCACAGACCGCCCAGAGCCGGGTGCTGGGGCGGAGCCGTGACGGCGAGCTAGAGAGCCCTGGAAATAAGCCAGACGTGCGGAGGGGAGGCGAGGCAAATTGAGCCGTGGGGGAGGAGGTGAGGGAGCGGCGGTGATGCCGAGGGAACGCTGGACAGGACTGGGGCTGCCCGCTTGGCGCGCTGTTTGTCCACAGCTGTTTGTCTGGCGTGGCTTCTGGCTCGTGAGAGCAGGTCCACTGAGTTCAGCGCGACTTCGGAGCTGAAGCGCCTTTGAGGATCTGGCCTGGGGGGAGCGCCGCCTCGCGGGCCCCTGGGGGTACAGCGCCGGGCGCCATGGGGCCCCGAGCTCTCATCGCTACCCCTGAGGCAGCTCGGGGATGAGAGCGTGATCAGCGGGGCGGAGGGGGGGGGGTGTCGAGAGGGGAGGGGAGGGGGCCGGGGGTGAGCGGCTGCAGGGGGCGGAGGGAGGGGGTGGCTGTCCCAGGACACTTACATTCCGAAGAGCAGGTCGTGCAGCCCTGGGGAACAACACAAGGAGATACCGGTGTAAGAGCCGCTCACAGCACCACCGTCTGACACGCTGGCCATCCTAATCTACCACTGCCTGACACGCTGTCCATCCTAACCCAGCACCACCGCCTGACACGCTGGCCATCCTAATCCACCACCGCCTGACACGCTGGCCATCCTAATCCACCACCGCCTGACACGCTGGCCATCCTAATCCACCACCGCCTGACACGCTGGCCATCCTAATCCACCACTGTCTGACACGCTGTCCATCCTAATCTACCACTGCCTGACACGCTGGCCATCCTAACCCAGCACCACCGCCTGACACGCTGGCCATCCTAATCCACCACCGCCTGACACGCTGTGCATCCTAACCCAGCACCACCGCTTGACACGCTGGCCATCCTAATCCACCACCGCCTGACACGCTGGCCATCCTAATCCACCACCGCCTGACACGCTGGCCATCCTAATCCACCACCGCCTGACACGCTGGCCATCCTAATCCACCACCGCCTGACATGCTGTCCATCCTAACCCAGCACCACCGCCTGACACGCTGGCCATCCTAATCCACCACCGCCTGACACGCTGGCCATCCTAATCCACCACCGCCTGACACGCTGGCCATCCTAATCCACCACCGCCTGACATGCTGTCCATCCTAACCCAGCACCACCGCCTGACACGCTGGCCATCCTAATCCACCACCGCCTGACACGCTGGCCATCCTAATCCACCACCGCCTGACACGCTGGCCATCCTAACCCACCACCGCCTGACACGCTGGCCATCCTAACCCACCTCTGCCTCCCAGTCTAAAGCATTCAGGGTGTATCCATCACTGCAGCACCGGGCACCATCGGCTGGGTCCCAGGCTAGCTGTACTGCGTAGCCACTCCCCATGTTCCAGCCCTGTGCTCTCCGCTGCCCCTGCTTCCCCTGACCGGAACGGCCCCGGCCTCCCTCGCACTCACGTGGGTTGTTGTCCCGGTTCCGGACGATGTACTGAAACGCCAGCAGAGAGGCCACCGCCGCCACGACCATCCCTGCTACCGCAGCGCCCATCACGGCGGGGTAGGCATTGAAAGGGGGGTCGGCTGGAAGAGAGAGAGCAGGCCGGGTTCAGCCCCCCCGCGGCCCGGGCCGGGGGTCCCTGCACGAGGAGCCTGCTAGAGACGGGGCCCTGCTCTCCAGGCGAGGGCCACCCAGGCCCCTGTGCAGACCACCGGTCCCTTGGCTTTCACCCTTCGCGTATCTCAGAGCAGCTCACAAGGGTTTGTTAACAGACACACAGGAGATCAGCAGCCGTGGCCAGCACTCGCTGTGTGCCACAGTGCCAACGGGAGGCGACGTACTGCCCGCACTGCGCGCAGGAGATGGGGTTACCCTCATTGGATGGTCTAATGTTCAGAACATGTTTTGAGGCCCTCCTGTGACAGGCCAAACCAAGGACCAAACCCCCTGGTTTTTCCCTGCCCATGGATCATTGCTTCCGTCGCCCCGCTGCTCACATCAGCTGCCTCCAGCCACATCGGTGAAGAGCGGCGCTCAGCTAATGTCCACTAGCGGCACCACTTGGGGGGGGGCTGTTCAGAGAAACGCCCCTGAAGCGGGTTTTAAAGCGCGGCTCTGGCTGAAAAGGGCATCGCGGGGCTCCATGTTTAGTCCCTAAAGGTGCCCAGGGAAAAAGGGGGCTTTGCTGACCCCCCCTGCAGACTCAGCCCGGGATCTGAGGGTCACACTGACTTCGCCCCGTCTCACGCGTCAGCCTCTGTATCGGAGGCTCTGCAGGCCACATTCTGACCTCAGCGAGGCCCGGGCACCCTGGCTGGCTGCACAGCTCAACCAAATCGGGACATAACGAAGAGTCCCATTCATGCTGCCCAGGACAGAGCAGACCTCAGCTGCCTCTCCCGGCGTTGGGCTGGTTCTGCATGGCCAAGCCAGCTCAGCAGAGCTGTGCTCAAAGAGACAGGGACTGTCTTTTTGCTCTGTGGTTTGTACAGCACCTTGCACATGGGCGCGGTCCATGGCTGGGGCTCCTAAGTGCTACGGCATTAAAATAATCAGCCCTTTGGGTCTTATTTTGGTCCCTCAAGTCAGCAGCTCCAACTCTTGTGCACACAGGGGGCAGATCTGGTTGAAACGTGTTTGCTGAAACTTCTTCCTTGACGGAAAATGGCTTCTCGGCGAAGATGGAGATCTTTTGGTGAAAAGCCCCGTTTTCATCAGCAATTGCAGGGCTTTAACTGAAAATAATGCCCAAAACGGAGACATTTGGGGGGTTTCGATGACCCCCTCCGCCCCCAAAAAACAACGAAATGTTAAGGAAAAGTTCAATGAATGAATGAAAGTTCAAAGTTCAAAACCACTTTGTTTTTGTTGAAAATTTTTGCAGGGGAAAATGAATCTTTTCCCAGCCAGCAAAGAGAATGGACCATTTTTGTCATTTTTCAGGCGGGAATTGCACGTTGAAGAGAAGTCATTTTCCAGGAATTTCGAGGGTAGTTTAAGCCAGTTGTATAAATAATGAAGCCAAATGGGAACAGCTTCCAAATACCCAGAGCTTCCTCTGTGCAAATGTGACTCAGAGCACCCTCCTGTTGTATTCCCTATCAGAACGCATGCAGCGTGGATTCTGGTGTGCAGCAGAGAGAGCCCAAGGGAGCAAAACCGACCTGAATGGCGGCCAGGGCCCGGGCTGCTAACAGTGACATGTAAACAAGCGAGCAGAGTGATTTCTTGGGGCAGTGCAGTGACATCTGGAGCAAGAGGGTGGCAGGTGCTTCCCAGGGAAGGATAACCGTCTGCAGGAAACCGTGCAATTCGGATAATGAGATGATGGGGAACAGAAGTGACAATCACACTGAAGTCCTCAGAGAAGGGGTCCCCTCCAGACCACACCACCAGGAATCTACACCCACGCCTGGCAATTCATGCGTCAGGGTCAGCCGGGGGGATAGAGCAGGCTGGGCCATGCAGGAGCGGCAGGGACAGCAAAAGGAGGCACAGAGGGACCCCGGAAGAGGCATGGGGAGAAGAAGGAGCAGCGGAGGTTCGTTCTGGTCATGCTGGCACCATTTCAGACCTAGCCCCCTCTTTCCCTGGGCCTCTTGTTATCCTAGAAAGGAGCCAGGCAGACAGCTACTGAGTTTCACAGGAGCTGAACTAAACTTCACGAGCCGGAGTGAAAATGCAGAGATTTCCCGGCACCATCACTCAAGCAGGTCATCAGCACTTGGTCAAGGAAATCCCATTGCATCATCGGGCCTAACTCTCTGGCTGATCACACGTGTCTAGAGCAGCTGCTTTCCATGTTCACCTTTCCATGGAGGTCACCGTCAGCCCCCCGAGGGCCCAGCCAAGCTGCCGGGCAGTTCGGTGACCTCCCAGCGACTGTTACTCCTCCCGTGCAGGGCGTTCAGGCCAAGCTAGCAAAGCCGAGCCCAAGAGAAACCCCCCCAGTCTCGATCCAGGACCAGCCGAGGACGTTCGCTCTTCCAATCCCTCTGAATGCTATTCTGAGGAAACGGGGCGGCCGGGAGGGACGGGGAGTGGATTGCAGCAAAACTGTGGCAGCTAACACCAAGGGGGGATGGGCTGATAATGTCCCACCTGCCACTCCAGGGAAATCTTTAGCTGGCACAGAAATGCCCCATGCGGCAAATGGCACCAACAGACCCAGGGGGTGTTCCTTGGGCCTCTGCTCATGAACCAGCCAGAGGACAGCAGTCCCTCTCTGGCGGCTGGACTCGGGGTATCTGCACCCCATACGTTTCCGAGGGGGCCATAATAGGGAGGAAATCTCTATCATCCCATAGAAATTCCCCTGCAGAATGCAAGAGATGCAGTCACAGGAAATGGGCCCTGGGGGTAGACCCAGCTGATTCCTTGCTCCACAGGAAGCACCACGGGCGAGATCCACAAAGCTATATAGGCTCCTAACTTCCACTGATGATTTAGGAGCCTAAATACGTTTGCTGCTCTGGGCCAAGATGCCCAAGCCTCCAGGCAGCCTGCCCTGAAAGGGGAATGTCTTCCTTCCCTGCTCTTCAACACCGCATATGAGCACGAATCCCCATGGTTAAGCATCTAATCCGCTCTATAAGCCACGATCCCTTTGGTACCCAAAGAACGGTCCATGAGTTGCCCTTGCCTCTGGTATTTTGCCTCCTGCCTGCCTCTCTCAGGGCAGAGAATTCCTGGTCTGTAAGTTCAGGGTGGGCACCTAGCAGGGCTGGGGTGAGCCAGGCCTGGCCACTGCACTACTTCTGATCGACCGTGAGTGAGAACAGAATCAGGCCCAGTAGCTGTAAAGGAGGTGTGACCTGCTCTGTTTGCCTCGGCGTGTTAACTCTGAAACCTAATGCTTACAGGCCACTGCTCATCCGTTTATGAAAACGCACTCAGCTTCTGGGTCATGAATAAACAGACAAAGTGACTGCCAATGCTCCTCAATCCTGAACTACAGCACCCACTGCTCTTCCACTCTGGAATCCCCTGCACTGCCAATACCCTGCACTCCCAACTCACAACACCCCTGCCGTCCCAGGCCTGGGCTCTTGTCCCAGCCGTCTTCCACTGCACCAGCAGGGCCCAGTGTCCAGGTTCTGCGAGCAGTTTTGTTCAGCTCCACTACGAACACTTGAAACATTCCCTGTATGATGTGGCAATGCTGGTTGGTCTTCCAGCACACCATCCCCAACACCCCAGTACAATGACACCATTCCCTACATCATAATACATCATTCCCTACACCCCAATACAACACCCCAATGCAATCACACCACCCCCTACACCCCAATACAACACTGCCCCCTACACCCCAATACAACACTGCCCCCTACACCCCAGTGCAATCACACCATCCCTTACACTCTGATACAACACAGTCGCCTACACCCCAATACAACACTGCCCCCTACACCCCAGTGCAATCACACCATCCCCTACACCCTGATACAACACAGTCGCCTACACCCCAGTGCAATCACACCATCCCCTACACCCCGATACAACACCATCCCCTACACCATGATACAACACTGCCCCCTACACCCCAGTGCAATCACACCATCCCCTACACCCTGATACAACACAGTCGCCTACACCCCAGTGCAATCACACCATCCCGTACACTCTGATACAACACAGTTGCCTACACCCCAGTGCAATCACACCATCCCCTACACCCCGATACAACACCATCCCCTACACCATGATACAACACTGCCCCCTACACCCCAGTGCAATCACAACATCCCCTACACCCTCGTCCCACACAGGCCCAGCCCTGGGAGAGGGGGTGGAGTTCTGGACATGTGGGCGGTGTACAGCCGCTGCAGTAGGGGATACCCCACTCCAGCCCCCGGAGTGGAGCCCAGCCGGCATCTGGGGCCTAGTCACTTCACCTGGGGTCTTCCCCTCGGACGGGTGCCCGGTGGTGCGGTGGTTGACAGCCAGGATGCGGAAGGCGTACACCACTGCCGGGTCCAGGCCGCCCACCCTGTGGTCCCGGATGTCAGGTTCTATGTCACTGGCCACCGTCTCCCAGGCCCGGGCTGCCAACCGGGATGGGCCCAGCGAGGATTTCTTTGCTTCTTGCCTTTGGACGACGAAGCCGGTCAGGTTCCCCGAGCCCTGCGTCACCCACTCCAGCTGCACCTCGGTGCGCGGCCGGGTGTACATCAGCTTGCTGATCGTCACGTTGGGGGGCGTTGGGTACTCTGCAGGGGGTAGGGAGCGTGTCAGCGGTGTGCCCAGAGAGACAACCGCACACACAGTCAACCCCATGCTGCTCACACACACACACACACACACCCTGTACACCTCACCCAAACACCAGCACATCACACACATGCACAAAGACACCTCATCTTTCACACACGTTCTCACGCTCCATTGAGGGGATAACTGGCCAGTCAGGTAATAGAGGGCTGGACCTGCCTCCCCCACCTGGAGCGAAACCAGCCTCAGCCCAGTGCCCGGACCTTGGGGTTTGCCAGAGTCCCTCATGACCTCACTCAGTGTCATAGAAACCAAGGGGGTGAATGAAACAGGAACCCCTGGGCGTTCACCTCATGGTCTCTGGGGAGCCCAGGGCTGCATAACGTCCAACCTTCTGAAGTCAATAGGATGAAATTCAATAAGGACAAATGCAAAGTTCTCCACTTAGGAGGAACAATCAGTTGCACACATACAACATGGGAAATGACTGCCTAGGAAGGAGTACTGCAGAAAGGGATCTGGGGGTCAAAGTGGATCACAAGCTAAATATGAGTCAACAGTGTAACACTGTTGCAAAAAAAGCGAACATCATTCTGGGATGTATCAGCAGGAGTGTTGTAAGCAAGACACGAGAAGTAATTCTTCCGCTCTACTCCGTGCTGATTCGAGCTCAGCTGGAGTACTGTGTCCAGTTCTGGGGGCCACATTTCGGGAAAGATGTGGATACATTGGAGAGAGTCCAGAGAAGAGCAACGGAAATGATGAAAGGTCTAGAAAACATGACCTATGAGGAAAGATTGAAAGAATTGGATTTGTTTAGTTTGGAGCAGAGAAGGCTGAGAGGGGACATGATCACAGTTTTCAAGCACATAAAAGGTTGTTACAAGGAGGAGGGAGAAAAATTGTCCTCCTTAACCTCCGAGAATAGGACAAGAAGCAATGGGCTTAACTTGCAGCAAGGGAGGTTTAGGTTGGACATTAGGAAACATTGCCTGTCAGGGTAGTTAAGTGCCGGAATAAATTGCCGAGGGAGGTTGTGGAATCTCCGTCTTTGGGGGTTTTTAAGAACAGGTTGGACAAACTCCTGCCAGGGACGGTCTAGATAATACTAAGTCCTGCCTCAGTGCCAGGCCTGGTCTGGATGATCAACCTCCTGTCCCGCCATTGCTGTGCTTCTACCGAGCCACATAAAAAACATGCCCATGACTAAATCCGGCTGGCACAGAACCTCCTGCCCACACGCTCCCCGGCACACCCCTACCCTCTTCTCTACCCCTGGCCCAGACCCTTCCACCACTTCCCTTCCCTCCACACCCTCCCGGTGGACCCCATCAGACCCCCTCCATCCATTTCCCCTCCCCCAGCCCTTGCTATGGGGCCCCCGGACCTCCCTGTCCACTTCTCCGTCCCCCTCCCTACCCTATGGCCCCCCAGACCCTCCCATCCACTCCTCCTTCCCAGCACGCGCCTACCTGCTTCCTTCTAAACTCAGCCAAGCCCCCCTCTTTGCCCCCCACCCCTGTAGGGTTCCCAGGAGCACCCGCCCCGCCGTACTCTTCACGTGGAGCCTGATGGGGACGGTGGCGTTGCCCACGGCGTTCACAGCCACGCAGTGGTAGGTGCCACTGTCCCTCAGCCACTCGGTGTCCCGGATGGTCAGGTTGAACCAGGCGTCACCCTGCTGCAGCCGGTACCGCGCGGCGTCTGGCCGGATCACCTGGTGCTTGTTGTTGAACCAGAACACTTCGGCGCCCAGGTGGGGGCCCTGCAGCGCGCAGGCCAGTTGGACCTCGCCGCCCTCGAACAGAGACAGCTCCGTGCGCTCGGCCGCCAGCCTGGGAACGTCTGTCCAGAGAGAGAGACGGCGGGGGAGAGGGGGGGGGGGGGGAGGGTATTGCAGTGAGAGCAGCTCCAAGGGCAGGGACTTCACTCTCAATAGAGCCGGGGTCTGTCCTGGGAGCCCCGCAGGGAGTGCGGGGAGGGGATCCAGGGTCCATTCCGCGAGCCCCGCAGGGAGCCTGGGGAGGGGAGCCGGGGTCCGTCCCGGGAGCCCCGCAGGGAGCCCGGGGACGGGAGCCAGGGTCTGTCCCGGGAGCCCCACAGGGAGCCCGGCGAGGGGAGCTGGGGTCTGTCCTGTGAGCCCCGCAGGGAGCCTGGGGAGGGGAGCTGGGGTCCATCCTGGGAGCCCCGCAGGGAGCCCGGCGAGGGGAGCTGGGGTCCATCCTGGGAGCCCCGCAGGGAGCCCGGGGAGGGGAGCTGGGGTCCATCCCGGGAGCCCCGCAGGGAGCCCGGCGAGGGGAGCTGGGGTCCGTCCCGGGAGCCCCGCAGGGAGCCCGGGAAGGGGAGCCGGTATCCGTCCCGTGAGCCCCGCAGGGAGCCCGGGGAGGGGAGCTGGGGTCCATCCTGGGACCCCGCAGGGAGCCCGGGGAGGGGAGCCGGGGTCCGTCCCAGGAGCCCCGCAGGGAGCCCGGGGAGGGGAGCCGGGGTCCGTCTCTTCATCCCCCTTCCTTCCCTGTGAGCAACTCCTCTGCCCCTCCCACATTTCCCTCTGGCATCTGGACTGGGAGGGGGCACAGGGGACTTGCTGCAGCCTCCTTCAGGCCTGGGGAGAGAGGTAAAGAGGCCCTGGAGCTACAGGAGGAGCAGAGTTGCGGCCGGACCCAGGACGGATTTTCTCTGTTCCTGGCCAGCCCGGGGGTCCACGGCAAAAAGGGCGAGATTCCGCTCATCCCAGCCAAGCCGTGACACTGCTCCAGGAGAACTGGTGCCACATCCCGCCCGCACTCCCCAGCGGTTTCACTGGCCCACGATGCCCCGCGGCCCCGCCGGGGGGCAGCCGGCCTGCTTACCCAGCCGGACAAGGCACTCCGTGGCTCTGGCCTGCAGCGGGTGGGCGGCGACGCACGTGAACTCCTTGCCCCCGAGGGTGCTGTTGGATGGCAGGACGTAGATGTTGCTGGACGGTTTCAAGCCCCCCAGCACGCGGTCCCGCCAGTCTCTCCACCAGAGCGTGACGCGGGGCAGGCCTCCCGCCCAGGCGCAGGACAGCATGAGGAACTCGTTCTGCTTCGTCGCCATGGCGGAACAGGTGGGGCTCCCCACAGGGACCCCTGGGGGGGCAGAGACAGCAGCATAATAGAGACAAGCATCCCTGCCCACACCCCACCTGGTGGAGACGCTGCATGTCCCACCATGCGGGTCCCGCTCTCCCCACATAAACTGGGAGGAGTTGGGTGTTCCCAAAGGCCCCACAGGGGCATTTCTGCCCCAGAACCTCTGACATATGAACGCTGGGCCTCATGCCGTAAACACTGCGGAGAACCAGCGGTCGCTGGCCCTGGGGGGACCTCCATGGAGTTACATCGGTGTGTGTGTGTGGGGGGGCGGGTGCCCCACCTTCCTGCAAGAGTGGGCTAAGACAGGCCAGAGAGGCTGCGTAGGGCGGCAGCCAATCAGAGAGGGCCTGTTGGAGAGCCAATCAAGGTGGAGCAGGAGGCGGCCAATCAGAGCCGGGCTCAGCCCTATATAAGGGCTGCCCAGGAGAGGAGCAGTCAGTCTGTCCCAGGCCTTTGACAGGGGAAGCTCAGTCTCCAGGGCTGGGAGACTAGCACCACGGACAGCGCAGTGCTGGGCAGGCTCAGGGAGCAGAAGGGAGCTCCAGCCCGTAGCCTGCCAAGCTGCAGGCCCTGAAGGGAAGGGAAGGGCCTAGTGGGTGCAAGGGGCCATAGGGAAAGTGGCCCCTTGCCACTGAAGGAGGCTGCAGCAGGGAAGTGGACGGATGAGGGGAGCGAAGGAGGACAGAGAGGCTGCCATCAGAGGGTCCCTGGGTTGGGACCCAGAGTAGAGGGCAGGCCTGGGTCCCCCCTTCTCTCCCCCCGCCCCCCGGTGCAGTGCACCCATCCATCGGCCATAGGGAGAGGCCTTTACAGACTACACCAGATCCCTGGCAAGAGGGATTAGACTTTGGGGGTGTGGTTAGACATGGTGGCGGGGGCGCAGAGGGACTGCTGATCAACCCCCACCCCCGGAAGGGGGTGTGGCTGGACTAAGGGGCACTGCCGGAGACCCAACCCTGTCACAGTGTGAGTGAGAGGCGCATCAGGCCTAACGCTGGGACACATCCCAAGACACCAAAGTCTCAGCCCCACGGATGTGGGAAAGGATCCTGAAAAACCCATGCCCAAGTGGGGGAGCTAAGTTACAGCCCCATAGGCTCTCCAGCCCGTTAGAGGTATTTCTACTGAGGGCCCAGACCAAGCCAGGAAGGGACCAGGAGAAAACATGCCGACATCCCTAATATCCTCCACGCCCCTGGAGACCTCCATGGGAGTCCTGAGTCCCCCGAGTGCTGGGCTAGCTTGCTGACCACAGCACCACCTGTGTCTGCTTCCACGGGCCCTGCACGGCCTGCCGAGCCCGTCAGGCAGACGTGCCCCTGGGACAGTTATGTCGCGACGCTGGGTTGGTCCATCGCGACGGGATGGGATGAGCGACATCGGCCCATTGGGCAAAGCCGTCGCCGGGACCGGGCACCGCGATGGGGTTTTGCAGGCCCCGGAAGCGAGTTCACGGCCTCCGGGCACCTCGCAAACAAAACCCCCCCAGAGCGAAGCGGCTGTGCAATACGGGCGAGCCTGGGGAGTTAGTCTCCTGGCTGCACAGCTGATGCTGCAGCCGTCTCGCCTGTAGGACCAGAGCTTGCACTGGGGGCATCAGCCCCTTCTTCCTATTTCAGTTCTGGGAACGGGAGCCCGAGCAAGGCCGGCTCATACACAAGTCACCTTCACTGGCTGTGTCACAGAGCTGCAGTTACGCAGTACCCACACGGAGCGCCCTGTTGCCTGTCTACCCCAGGGCCCCTTGAGCCCCGAATGTCCACTTGAGGCCTTACAGGAAGCAGGGAGGCACCGCGCCTTTGTTTGGAGAGCAGCGTCAGCCTTGTTTCTAACCACCAGCTGGAGACGCCATCTCCACCAGCTGGCGTGGGCTCTCACGGGGCAGAGCACAGACCCAGCTGCCTTAAGGAAGGGGCAGTTTCTATTCCTGGGCGGCACCGAGGGGGCAGGGCGCGGGTACTTACACACGGTGGTGGTGCAGACAGCCTCCGCTCTGAGCGCCGGGTGGGAGGCCAGGCAGGTGTAGGCGCTGCCGTTCCGGACGTCCACCCCGCGCTGGATTTTGGTAGCATTGGAGTAGGACGCCGTAGCGGCTGCTTCCCGGCCGGATCTCACCCACCGCAGCCGGGCTTGGGGGAACCCGCCGGGCCACGAACACTGCAGAGAAATGTCCCGGAAATTGGCAGCAGGGACTGGGGTGCAGCTGGGCTTCCCCTCGGGCAGATCTGTGCGTGGGGCAAAGATTGTATCAACAGCAAGAGGCGTTAGCAACGCCGGGAAGAACACACGGGCTGCTGCCTGGGGCTGCCACAAGACCAGCTCCCTGGTGAAATGGCGTAGGAGCAATGGAGAGGCGCTGGGAGACGGGACAGCGACCAAGCGGCCCTGAGACACTCTGGCGCGCCGGGGACAGTCCGCAAGGTGTCTCCCCCGCTGTGTGGAGCCAGAGCCATTTGGACACCGCGTGACCTGACACCGATTCTGCAGGCAGGTGCCAGCTTTGCAAGTGTCACAGTTTCGGCGCCAGTTGGTGGCTAGAGTCAACCCCTCCGCCGGCTGCCCGAACCCTCCTGCACCCTCCTGGAAAGTGTCCCCCTTGAGGAATGCTTTCCCGCTGCCGGAAACCACCTTGTCCCCATGACCAGTCCTTCCAGCGCGCTGAACTGCCCAAATCCCCCTGCTGTCCGGGTGGCAAGCCCTCAACCCACCTGCCCCCCATGACAGTTCCTCCATCCCAGCCTCCCCAGCTGCCAGCAGCCCCCCAATAAGAATATTCAATATCTTGGAAGGTGTCCAGGCCTCTCCCAGAAACCTGGCCCCTCGAATGGCTGGCTCTGCTTGGAAAGGGTTTGGAGGACTCGACACTGGTCTAAATGAAGGGGGAGCAGGTGGATATTGCCAAGAACAAAGCTACCAGCTCAGGGGTCACAGGATTTGCCAGGGAATCCGGTTCTCTTACGCATTTCCGCTCCCCAGTCGCCTGTCACACTGGGGCGGTTCCATGAGGCGTCCTCACTAGGCCCAGTGCCTCTCACCACAGCACGGCAGCCTAAGCTGGAGAGCCAAACCAAGCAGAACCATCCGCCTAGGTGTTTACTGCCGTGCTCGCCACGGCTGCCAGCAAACGCTCCCTCTTCGTGATCATCTGCTAGACGACCTGCCTCTGGATCACTCACTCTCTGCTCCCCCACAGCCCGGTGGGAGGAGCCCGACCGGAAAGAACACAACACCTGCCTTAAGCCACACACACCATTAATCTCCCAGCGCTGCCCCCCTTCCGTCCCGAGGTGCTAAGCACTGAACGATACCGGTCCTGCAGATGGGCTATTCTGCTCTCACAAAGTATGGTCTGGATCATTTGGGACCAGCAGAGGTAGAAACCTCGCCGTTCTTCTCATGAGACTTCAACTCTCATAGACTCATGGACTTTAAGGTCAGAAGGGACCATTCTGATCATCTAGTCTGACCTCCTGCACAATGCCGGCCACAGAATCTCACCCACCCACTCCTGCAATAATCCTCTCACCTGTGTCTCAGCTATTGAAGTCCTCAAATCATGGTTTAAAGACTTCAAGATGCAGAGAATCCTCCAGTAAGTGACCCGTGCCCCATGCTGCAGAGGAAGGCGAAAAACCTCCAGGGCCTCTGCCGATCTCCCCTGGAGGAAAATTCCTTCCCGACCCCAAATATGGTGATCAGCTGAACCCTGAGCATGTGGGCAACTACCCACTCTCTTCCCTAGCTCCCTGGTACCTCTTTAGCCAACAGGTGACCATGAGAATCAAAGAAGGGAAGTAAGGGGGTGAAATGCAGAGGACAGAGGAGATGGGACCGGAAGGGGGATGCAGCTACACATGCCAGGGAGAGAGCATACCCAGACGGCCGCGTGGCCAGCCGTTGGGAGGGACGCACTTACAGTAGACAGTGAGGATGATGGTGGTCTGAGTGCGCGTATTGAGGTGTGTGTTTTGGGCCAGGCAGGTGTAGGTGCCCGTCTGAGTTCGGGAGATCCTGGCGATCACGTACTTCTGGCCAGCGTAGATCTGGGAGCTGTTGTAAAACCAGACGTAGTGGCTGGGCGGGTTGGAAGGGGCCAGGCAGGTCAGGATCACCTCCTCCTGCTCGTTCGCCGAGAAGCCGTTCTGGTTAATAGCAAACGGCTCAATGTTGATCACGGGTTCGTCGGGGCCATCTGCAGAATGAAGCAGGAGGCGGTTAGCACCAGGCTGATGGCAGGAAGGGGAAGGGCTCTTTTCAGATGACCATCCGGCAGCTGGATTGTTTATCTGAATCTTTTTGGTCCAGGAATAGGAGGTGGGGTTCTGTAGCCCAGGAATGGCAGGGGGGTCCGCTCTGACCCCCAATTCTGGGGACAGGGATGGGGTTATGACCCCCCCCCCCCCAAAGTGGTTGCCAGCAGTTGTTTTCTGAGGGGGGGGGTCATAACTTTATTCCCATTCGAAGTCCTCAGTCCTCCTCAGACCCTGGGGCAGAGGTGCCTGGGAAGGCAGCACAAAGGATTCTGGGCCGGGCGGAAAAGCCCTGGTTATGTTCTCTGGGGAGGCTCTTTTGGGGCCCAGTGCTGGGAGGTGCTGAGCACCCCAGTTCCCACCAGCCTTGGTAGGGGTTCCATGCGCTCAGCAGCTGGCAGGATCGGGCCCTGGAGGGGGGCGTGGGACAGCAGAGCAGAGGGGCCGGACGTTTGCTCCCGCCACTTACAAATGACGTCGAGATACATCTGGTCGCTGGTCTGGCTGTTGACCTCGTTGTGGGCGGTGCAGACGTACCAGCCCATGTGAGTCCGGTTAGCCGCCGTCAGGTTCAGCAGCCCGCCGGTGGCTTCCGCGACGGCCCCCGCCCCCTCCTGGCCGGTGTGGCGATGCCAGGAGTACCCGACGGGGGGCGTCCCCTCCTTGACCGCGCAGGTCATCGTCACCGCCGTGCCTTCCACCGGCGTGGGGTCGGTCATCTGCAGGAAGGGCTTCGGCACGGGAACTAGGGGAGACCAAACACACGGCTTGGGTGTGAGCTCCCCCGTTCCCCATCCAATCCATTCCGAACCGCCCCGTTCCAGCCCGCGCCTCCATGACCCCCATCCAGCCGGCTCCAGTCCCACCTCACCCAAGCCGTTCCTTTCATGCCCATCCCTTCCATCATGACCTGCTCCGTTCTTTGCCAAGCCAGCCCTTGCTACTAGAATCTCGTCCGTTACCCTCCCGGGCGGGTGACTTTTACACTGGGCCCGTCGGGGGCAGAAGGGATAGCTCAGTGGTTTGAGCATTGGCCTGCTAAGCCCAGGGTTGTGAGTTCAATCCTTGAGGGGGCCATTTAGGGATCTGGGGCAAAAATCTGTCAGGGGACAGTACTTGGTCCTGCTAGTGAAGGCAGGGGACTGGACTCGATGACCTTTCAGACAGCTGCAGCGGCATCAGACAGCTGCAGCGGCACAGGAGCCAGCAAACAGAGCTGTAAACAGGGGAGTTTGAGTGGGAGTTCTGTTGGAGTTCTGTTGGAGGAGAAGGTGGTGGTGTTGTGGTTTGTTTTGTGTTTTCCGGACTAACAGGATTTAGGTGAGAAGGCTGGCAGATATAGAGGCAGCAGTGGTCATGAGCCAAGCAGTGGAGGACACAATGAGGATGACTGGATGTGGCACCTGCGGTATGTATATGATTCTGGAGGGGGTACCTGATAAGAGTTTTGTCTGCATGAAGTGCCACCTGATAGAGCTGATGGAAGAAAAGATCCGAGGATTGGAGATGCAGGTGGAAACTCTGGTTGAGTTTAGACGGGGGTTCGAGCAGTTGATGGAGGAAAGGCACGAGGTGGCTGACGGGGAAAGCTCAGAGATGCAGATGGAAGCAGGATCAAAGGCCTCTGAGGGGGGACTGCCGGGTGAAGAAAATGGACAGTGGAAGCATGTGACTAAGAGAACCAGGCAGAGGAAAAGACGGGCCAGTGAAGGAGAAATAGAGCTCAAGAACAGGTTTGCAGAGTTGGAGAATGAAGAAGGGGTACAGCAGGTGGTCACTGAAGGTGGAAGGGCAAGGAAGAAGAGAAGAGCGGTTAGTCCCATAGAAGAAGGGGAAGAGTCGATGGGGACAACACCAAACATGAGCCCCAGGAGGATACAGGATGGGTTGAAGAGGATTACAAGGGAAAATAGGAATGGAAAGGACTTGCAGCCAGAGGGAACAGGGGATAGACTGGAGAATCGCACTGTCACCAGGAAAAGGCAGGTCTACGTGATTGGGGACTCCTTACTGAGACGAATAGACAGGCCTGTAACCAGAGCTGATCCAGAGAACAGAAGGGTGTGCTGTCTACCGGGTGCTAAGATACGGGATGTGGACCTGAGGTTGAAGAGGATCCTAAAGGGAGCGGGAAAGAATCCATTGATCATCCTTCACGTAGGAACAAATGACACGGCTAGATTCTCACTGGAACGAATCAAGGGGGACTATGCCAGGCTGGGGAAGACGCTTAAGGAAATCGAGGCTCAGGTAATCTTCAGTGGGATTCTGCCTGTTCCTAGAGAAGGGCAACAAAGGTGTGACAGGATTATGATGATCAACAGATGGCTCAGGGATTGGTGCTACAAGGAGGGCTTTGGGATGTATGGCCACTGGGAGGCATTCATGGACAGAGGACTGTTCTCTCGGGATGGACTTCACCTGAGTAGGGAAGGAAATAGACTTCTAGGATGGAGGCTGGCACAACTGATCAAGAGAGCTTTAAACTAGGAATGTGGGGGAGACGGTTGGGAGATGTCCAGGTAATCTCCACGCTGGATTTTAACATTGAGAGGGAAGACAACCAAGTAAGAGAGGATATAGCCGGGGGTAGGAGAATGGACATAAGGAGGAAGGGCAGAGTGGATACTAGTCAAATAGGTCATACTGGCAGTACAATGTCCATACCAAATTGGGTAAGGAATGTGAGTGAGGCCAAACAGCAAAAATTAAGATGTTTGTACACCAATGCGAGGAGCCTAGGTAACAAAATGGAGGAATTAGAGCTACTGGTCCAGGAAGTGAAACCAGATATCATAGGAATAACCGAAACATGGTGGAATAGCAGTCATGACTGGAGTACAGGTATTGAAGGGTATGTGCTGTTTAGGAAAGATAGAAATAAAGGTAAAGGTGGGGGAGTAGCATTGTATATCAATGATGAGGTAGACTGTAAAGAAATAAAAAGTGATGGAATGGATAAGACAGAGTCTGTCTGGGCAAAAATCACATTGGGGAAGAAAACTACTAGAGCCTCCCCTGGGATAGTGCTTGGGGTGTGCTATAGACCACCGGGATCTAATTTGGATATGGATAGAGACCTCTTTAATGTTTTTAAGGAAGTAAATACTAATGGGAACTGTGTGATCATGGGAGACTTCAACTTCCCAGATATAGATTGGAGAACAAGTGCTAGTAATAATAATAGGGCTCAGATTTTCCTAGATGTGATAGCTGATGAATTCCTTCATCAGGTAGTTGCTGAACCAACAAGGGGGGATGCCATTTTAGATTTGGTTTTGGTGAGTAGTGAGGACCTCATTGAAGAAATGGTTGTAGGGGACAACCTTGGCTCGAGTGATCATGAGCTAATTCAGTTCAAACTAAATGGAAGGATAAACAAAAATAAATCTGAGACTAGGGTTTTTGATTTCAAAAGGGCTAACTTTAATAAATTAAGGAAATTAGTTAGGGAAGTGGATTGGACTAAAGAATTTATGGACCTAAAGGCGGAGGAGGCCTGGGATTATTTCAAGTTAAAGTTGCAGAAGCTGTCAGAAGCCTGTATCCCAAGAAAGGGGAAACAATTCATAGGCAGGGGTTTTAGACCAAGCTGGATGAGCAAGCATCTCAGAGAGGTGATTAAGAAAAAACAGAAAGCGTACAAGGAGTGGAAGATGGGAGGGATCAGCAAAGAAACCTACCTTATTGAGGTCAGAGCATGTAGGGATAAAGTGAGACAGGCTAAAAGTCATGTAGAATTGGACCTTGCAAATGGAATTAAAACCAATAGTAAAAAGTTTTATAGCCATATAAATAGGAAGAAAACAAAGAAAGAAGAAGTGGGACCGCTAAACACTGAGGATGGAGTGGAGGTTAAGGATAATCTAGGCATGGCTCAATATCTAAACAAATACTTTGCCTCAGTCTTTAATGAGGCTAATGAGGAGCTTAGGAATAGTGGCAGCATGACAAATGGGAATAAGGATGTGGGGGTAGATATTACCATATCCGAGGTAGAAGCCAAACTTGAACAGCTTAATGAGAGTAAATCAGGCGGCCCAGATAATCTTCATCCAAGAATATTAAAGGAACTGGCACATGAAATTGCAAGCCCATTAGCAAAAATTTTTAATGAATCTCTAAACTCAGGGGTTGTACCGTTTGACTGGAGAATAGCTAATATAGTTCCTATTTTTAAGAAAGGGAAAAAAAGTGACCCGGGTAACTACAGGCCTGTTAGTTTGACATCTGTAGTATGCAAGGTCTTGGAAAAAATTTTGAAGGAGAAAGTAGTTAAGGACCTTGAGGTCAATGGCAATTGGGACAAATTTCAACATGGTTTTACAAAAGGTAGATCGTGCCAAACCAACTTGATCTCCTTCTTTGAGAAAGTAACAGATTTTTTAGATAAAGGAAACGCAGTGGATCTAATCTACCTCGATTTCAGTAAGGCATTTGATACAGTACCACATGAGGAATTATCGGTTAAATTGGAAAAGATGGGGATCAATATGAAAATTGAGAGGTGGATAAGGAACTGGTTAAAGGGGAGACTACAGCGGGTCATACTGAAAGGTGAACTGTCAGGTTGGAGGGAGGTTACTAGTGGAGTTCCTCAAGGTTCAGTTTTGGGACCAATTTTATTTAATCTTTTTATTACTGACCTCGGCACCAAAAGTGGGAGTGTGCTAATAAAGTTTGCAGATGACACAAAGTTGGGAGGTATTGCCAATTCAGAAAAGGATCGGGATATCCTACAGGAAGATCTGGATGACCTTGTAAACTGGAGTAATAGTAATAGGATGAAATTTAATAGTGAGAAGTGTAAGGTTATGCATTTAGGGATTAATAACAAGAATTTTAGTTATAAGCTGGGGACGCATCAGTTGGAAGTAACGGAAGAGGAGAAGGACCTCGGAGTCCTGGTTGATCACAGGATGACTATGAGTCGCCAATGTGATGTGGCCGTGAAAAAAGCTAATGCGGTCTTGGGATGCATTAGGCGAGGTATTTCTAGTAGAGATAAGGAGGTGTTAGTACCGTTATACAAGGCATTGGTGAGACCTCATTTGGAATACTGTGTGCAGTTCTGGTCTCCCATGTTTAAGAAGGATGAATTCAAACTGGAACAGGTACAAAGAAGGGCCACTAGGATGATCCGAGGAATGGAAAACCTGTCGTATGAAAGGAGACTCAAGGAGCTTGGTTTGTTTACCCTAACCAAAAGAAGGCTGAGGGGAGATATGATTGCTCTCTTTAAATATATCAGAGGGATAAATACCAGGGAGGGAGAGGAATTATTTCAGCTCAGTACCAATGTGGACACAAGAACAAATGGATATAAACTGGCCATCAGGAAGTTTAGACTTGAAATTAGACGAAGGTTTCTAACCATCAGAGGAGTGAAGTTCTGGAACAGCCTTCCAAGGGAAGCAGTGGGGGCAAAAGACCTAACTGGCTTCAAGATTAAGCTAGATACGTTTATGGAGGGGATGGTTTGATGGGATAACATGATCTTAGTCAAGGGTCAATTAATTGCCATCAGTGGTAAATAGGACCAATGGTCAATGATGGGATGTTAGAAGTTACTACAGAGAACTTTTTCCTGGGTGTCTGGCTGGTGAGTCTTGCCCACATGCTCGGGGTTCAGCTGATCGCCATATTTGGGGTTGGGAAGGAATTTTCCTCCAGGGTAGATTGGCAGAGGCCCTGGAGGTTTTTTGCCTTCCTTTGCAGCATGGGGCACGGGTCACTTACCGGAGGATTCTCTGCATCTTGAAGTCTTTAAACCATGATTTGAGGACTTCAGTAGCTGAGACATAGGTGAGAGGATTATTCCAGGAGTGGGTGGGTGAGATTCTGTGGCCTGCATTGTGCAGGAGGTCAGACTAGATGATCATAATGGTCCCTTCTGACCTTAAAGTCTATGAGTCTATGAGACCTTTCAAGGTCCTTCCAGTTCTATGAGTTAGACCTGCTCTAACGAATTGCTAGAGGAAAGGTTCTAGGGAGCCGTAAAGAGGTGGGGTCACTCAGCCCCCCACGATGGAAGCGGCTCCCAATGCTGCGTTGTCTGGGGCAATCATTTGGCACCGGTGGGAGGTGGGGCAGCAGGAGGGGGCTGGAGAGTCCTGCAGAGAAAGGCTCTGGGGGGCACAGAGACAGCTGAGGAGGGATGGGTCCGGGAGGAGGTCAGAGGGGCCGGGGGAAAGAGGGAATGGGAGGCGGGACAGGTGGTGGGGAGAGGGAAGATGAAGGCTTCCCAGCACCGCACTGTTTTGGAGGGATTGAACAGGATGGCAGCAGGTGTCCAGGCCCCGGTGCTGATGAGCTGGGGCCCAGGGGCTGCAGCATTCAACCTCTGGAGCCCAGGGTCTACGGGGGAGCTGCCCAGATGGTTGGTCACAGAGCCAGGAGAGGGGCAGGCCAGCTCCCAGCCCCAGAGCCAGCTGGCTGCCCTCTGCAGAGATAGAGCTAGCAGGGCACTGGGACCTGACCAGGCATGCCGGGGAGCGGGGAGTACACAGGGAAGGCAATTCCTGGATCAGACCATGTCTTCCTTCCCTGGCCTGAAGGGGCAGCAGGAGCTGGAGGGCAGCCCTCCCCTGGCCCCCCTCCAGGAATGGGGGGGGGGAGAGCAATCCCCTCGCACCCTGCCCTGGCGAGACGCGTGCTGGGCACCGGAGCGCTGTACCACCCCTGGTGCTCTCTTGGGATCTCGCTCTGACCTCTCGCCCCAGGGGGAGAACCATGCAGGGGCCGGCCAAGCCCCGTGACCGGCTGCCGGGCTCTGCGCAGCGTCAGGTACCAGAGCCACGGGGCAGAGCCGACGCCCGCTGACGTCAACGAGCGCTCTGGGTCGGGAGAGCGGAGAGCTGGGTTTGGAGATACTGAGTTCTCCTTCTAACAAACCTCTGGTGCCCCAGACCCAGCAGTAACTCTCCTGGCAATAGGGCAAATCTCGATTTGGATTCTTAAAGCCCCAGCTCCCGGAGTCAGGTGATGACACGAGCGTCTCAAAACAAAAAGTAAGTGGCCGCGGAGAAAAGTGCGTAAACGTGACCCAAGGCAGCCAAACAGTTCCCTCAAAAGCCCCCAAACCTCATATTTTTTAAAATCTCGTGATTTTAAAGCCACTCTCACGAAGTTGGAGGGCGCCGGACTCATGATTTTTGACCTCTTGGTGATGCCAGGGCTGGTTTGTGCCTGGCCAGTGGATTCTCAGCCCCTTGGCTTTACAGCGGTGTCCACACCAGAGCCGGGAACCATTCGAGCGAGAGCACTTGCGATGTCACTGCGAGCGACTGTCTCGCTGGAGCCGGCCTCTGTCACTTGGCACATGTGCCTCTGCTCTTGGCTGCCGGCGGCACTCTTTGATGCCGCACTCGATTGATGCTGTGCCCAGGGCAGATTGAAAACCTCTGCACGGTTCGAATCAGGGGGGAGGGAGCACCCCACCCCCACCACTAAAATGTGCCGCCTCAGCCGACAGATCTGTGTGTGGCCTCTGGTTTTTGGTGCCCAATGCGACACACCCTGATTCTCAGAGCTGCTCGGCACCCACAGTCCCGAATGGAGGGGTAGGAGCTGCAGCGGGGGTCTCCACCGCCGTCGTGCCTGTAAGAACGTGACAACCAGCTGAGACCACGGCTGGCCGTGCTAGCCGATATTGCCTCCTTTTCCCCTCCATCCGTCTGTCTGTAGCCACCTGCCTCTTGTCTTAGACGTAGATGGGACGCTCTTTGGGGTGAGGACTGGCTTTTTGTTCTGTGTCTGTGCAGCGCCTAGCACCACGGGGCTCTGGGTCATGAGAGGGGCTCCGTGGGGCCACCACTGCAATAAATAATGGACGCACCCCAAAGCAGAGGCCAATAGTGAAAATGTTGGCTCGAATTGCCCCGACTCAGTTTCCCCATCTGTAAATGAATCTTTAGCCTCCCCCTCCTTAGCTCAGATCACTGATACCTAACGTGCTCTAGGGTACTCCCAGGGCAGGCATCGGCCAAATGCCAGGGGTTAGAATTCCTAGAGCAGGTTGCTATTCTCAGGAAGTTTATTCCGAGTGTTTTCCTGATGAGGCAATAATCCCCCAAAGCTTGTTTTCTTTGTCTGACCGGCTCTACGGCGTTCGCAGACGTGTCCCATCCGTCCGTCAATGAATTATTAGCGAGTCATTTTCCCAGCTCAGACTCAGAAGCCCCAAATCTCTCCCTTTTTATATCTCCAGTTGTAACGATGCTGGTTCGCCTCATTTGACCCCCTTTATGTAAGATTTGGTGCCACTACAGGACCTTGGTTTCAACAATGATCTATACGGTCCCAGTTATTGTCAATAACGTCACACCAGTGATCGTGGTAAGGATGCGCCTGGCTCGAACGGCTTTGTTGTGAGCTGGAATAGACACCTGATGGGACTGAAGTTCTTTGGCCTTTGATATGCAGGAGGTCCAACTGCAGTATCTAATCAGTCCCTTCTGGCCTCAGACTCTCTGAGTGAATCTATGAAATGTTCTGCTTCTATGAGAGCCACAGTTTGCGGCTAATACTGAAGAGAAAGCCAAGGGGCTTTGAGCCTGGGACAGATGACTGAGGTCTTCCGTCGGCAGCGAGCCCCAGCGCTCTGGACTTACCAGCGGGAAGTGGCTGCCCGGCCCTGAGCAACATTCTTCAGGAAGATCATCTCCCAGCAACCAAGAAGTATTTGCCAGTGGAATCATAGAATCATAGAATATCAGGGTTGGAAGGGACCTTAGGAGGTCATCTAGTCCAACCCCCTGTTCAAAGCAGGACCAATCCCCCATTTTTGCCCCAGATCCCTAAATGGCCCCCTCAAGGATTGAACTCACAACCCTGGGTTTAGCAGGCCAATGCTCAAACCACTGAGCTATCCCTCCCCCCCTGGAGCCTATCCAACCCCACGCAGCAGAGCGCATGTGAACAGACACACTGCACGGGGAGGCGCTGAGAACCGCCGGGTGCCCCAGGAAAGGTGGGATAGACACCACCTCCACGGGTCCGGCAGAACGTCCCTGACGGCAACCCCCCCAGGCAGGAACCCCGGGATTTGTCCATAATGCTGCAGCTCCACCCGCAGCTCTGGCTGGATTTCAAGAGATCTGGGTTTCACATCTGCTTTGCTTTGCACCAGGTTGTGTGACGGCTTGGGAGGCGGGGAGGGATAGCTCAGTGGTTTGAGCATTGGCCTGCTAAACCCAGGGTTGAGAGTTCAATCCTTGAGGGGGCCATTTAGGGATCTGGGGCAAAAATTGGGGATTGGTCCTGCTTTGAGCAGGGGGTTGGACTAGATGACCTCCTAAGGTCCCTTCCAACCCTGAGATTCTATGATCCTATCCTATGATGTGGAACGTGATTGCGGTGGCGGCCGGGTGGGACACCATTCTGCCCAGCAGGGTGCTTGGGGCTATCCCTCCCTCCCTGGCAGTCTCTAGCCAGGGGAGATCCGGGCACGCAGAATGCCGGGGCCCGGAGCTGAGAATGCCATTGCGCCCGCAGATTTGTGCTGTGGTGGGTAAGGTCAGTAAGGCTGGGCAGGCAGTGTTGCTGTCTCACTCCCATCACACAACCCCCAGGCCACAGGGCTCTCTTCAGGTTGCTCCTGACCGAGGGGAATGTTGGCCATGCTACACAAGGCCTTGTAGCCCAAGGTCCCCAGGAGAGGAGCCTCCAGAAGGAAGCAGAGGAAGTCCTGGTTTTGGAGGCATTGGGACCTAAGCTCTTTGGGGCAAGGCCTGCCTGTTTGTTCATTGTTTGCGCAGCGCCTAGCACCGCGGGTGACACTACAGCAATATAATAAGGACAGGCTGTGGAGAACATATTGCCGGGGACATCTTGGGAAGGTGGGACCAAATGGGTCTCATCCGGCTCCCATCATCTTTGCATGCAGCGCCATTTCAAGGGTAGTTTGACCTGCAGGGATACGAGGGACAGACGATTGGAGGAGATGGTTGGGCGTCGGGGCTCCTGGATTCTAGTCCCACCCTGCAACCCTGGGTGCAACCCACTTCCCCTCCCCCTGCCTCAGTTTACCTGCTGCAGTTGCGCCTCCCCCTGAGTGGGGTGGGTCTGCGAGGGTTGTAACAGGGCATAGTGCAAGAACAAGTGCAGAGTCCTGCACTTAGGACGGAAGAATCCCATGCACTGCTACAGACTAGGGACCGAATGGCTGGGCAGCAGTTCTGCAGAAAAGGACCTAGGGGTTACGGTGGACGAAAAGCTGAATATGAGTTAACAGTGTGCCCTTGTTGCCAAGAAGGCTAATGGCATTTTGGGTTGTATAAGTAGGGGCATTTCCAGCAGATCGAGGGACGTGATTATTCCCCTCTATTTGGCACTGGTGAGGCCTCATTTGGAGTACTGTGTCCAGTTTTGGGCCTCACACTACAAGAAGGATGTGGATAAATTGGAAAGAGTCCAGCGGAGGGCAACAAAAATGATGAGGGGGCTGGAGCACATGACTTATGAGGAGAGGCTGAGGGAACTGGGATTGTTTAGCCTGCAGAAGAGAAGAATGAGGGGGGATTTGATAGCTGCTTTGAACTACCTAAAAGGGGGTTCCAAAGAGGATGGATCTAGACTGTTCTCAGTGGTAGAAGATGACAGAAGAAGGAGTAATGGTCTCAAGTTGCAGAGGGGGAGGTTTAGGTTGGATATTAGGAAAAACTTTTTCACTAGTAGGGTGGTGAAGCACTGGAATGGGTTACCTAGGGAGGTGGTGGAATCTCCTTCCTTAGAGGTTTTTAAGGTCAGGCTTGACAAAGCCCTGGCTGGGATGATTTAGTTGGGGTTGGTCCTGCTTTGAGCAGGGGGTTGGACTAGATGACCTCCTGAGGTCCCTTCCAACCCTGAGATTCTATGATTCTGTGAGATTCTATGATTCACTCTAGAGGGGAGCACCGTAGGACTGCGGTTTAGGGTTAGGGGACCCTGACTGGTGCCCCCGTATACTTGTTCAGACAGTCCCAGAGGTGCCGCCGCCTCCACGCTACCTACCCAGCACGACCAGCTCGATGTAGAAGTAGCCCACTTTGATCTCGCCGTCCTCCTCGTACATCACCTGGCACATGAAGCGCCCTTGGGCAGCCGTCTGCAGGTCGCTCACCTCCAGGGTGCCGTTCCTCAGGCTCACCTGTCCTAGGGCCGCAGAGGCCTTCTCCACCTTGGACTCTACCCCGTTGCTGATGGCGACGGCCCTGGGCACCAGCGAGCCCAGCTTGGTGAAGCTCCAGAAAACCACCATGGGCGAGACCACGTCGCCGCAGGCCAGCTGCACGGAGCGGTGCCGCACCCCCCGCACGGCCTGCTCCTCGTACGTGGCATCTCCCGGGTGGAGTAGCTGAGCTGTGTGAGCAAGAGAGGAAGGATGGGCCAGTGGTTAGGGCGGCAGCCTGCGACTCGGGAGACCGGGGATCAGTTCCCTACTCCGGCACCGGGTCCCTGCGTGAGCCTTCCCCTGGGGCCAGTCAATTCAGCCTCTTGGTGCATCACTTCCCCTCTGCCCAATGGGGATACAGCCCTGTCCACCTCATGGCGGGGTGAGGGGTTGTGAGGATGGATACGGGGACAGTAGGGAGGTGCTGGTAATAGATGCTGAAGACAGCATAAGAGAACAGTGTCCCCCAGAGCTCTAGGGACCCGCCCCCAGTGTCCGCAGGTTTTCCCAAGGGGCAGAATTTAAAACGTTGCCCTTCACACTCGTGCTGTGTTCTCCTAGCAGGCGAGAGCCTGGAGACACACAGCTAGGGAAGAGGAAGGACCAGATCCACAAAGGGAACTGGGGCCACAGGTGTCCCGGAAATAGCCTATTTGACACAGTGCAGTCATAGAGCGGCAGTCCGTGCTCTGTTTACACTCGGGGGGCATTCGGGGCTGGCCCTGTAGTCTGCATCTTGCCAGGGCAAGACGGGAGCTCATGCAAGCCTGGGGGTGGGTCTGTGATGTGGGGTCCTGTCCCCTAGGAACTCCCCCCAGAGTTGGGGAATCTGTTCCAGGGAGTTGGCCGCCCCTCCAGCTAAGGACAGAGAGGAATCAATTTAACAGAGCGACGCGTCCCCGCCGAGAGGAGGGGTGGGCGGCAGCGGAGAAATGGAGCAGGCTGAAATCTGGGCTGCGTGTGCCTTTGCTCCCGGGAGAGCGGATAATGGTGAGGCGCTGAGTTTTCCAGCCCCATGCCCCAGGTCTGGATAATGTGACCGGACGAGGAGAGAGCCAAGCTGCTCAAGGACCTGGCAGGATTCGCACGGCTCGGGGTCACAAGCGATTGACAGGGTTCCAGACGGGCCCGGGCGTTCACACTGGCCCCAGGATGGTCCTGAGTTATCGGTGCGAATATTATGAACCCATCAATATCATAGCGACTGTCAAGAGCTTTGGGGAATGTTATAAACCCTCCTGCGTCTGCACTTAAGCCCCAATCTCTAACTACTGGGGTCTGGGGCCAGGTGCACGGGCTATTTGGAATTAACCCTTTGCTTCCTCCCATGGATTTGTCGGACCAGGTTCACCACTGCCCTGCACCTTGTGTTATCCTGTACACTAGTGAAAAGTGCTCAGCATGGGACCGTTCACGTTGGCTTCGCACAGATGCAGGGCACTGGGCAATTGGGCCCATAGCAATGTACCTAGGCCATTCTCTCTGCATGGGTGCCGTCGCCCAAGGGTCTGGGGGAGCCAGAGCATGTTACTCACCGTAAGCCACTGCTGGGAGAAGGCAAAATATTGTCAGCAGGTTTCTAAATGGTGAGTTCCTTGCTGATCCATAATCCATGTCTCCATGTCACTCTGAGAGAGAGCCCATCAGCCCTTAGCTGCCTCCACCCTGGCACATCTCCTTCGGCCCCCAGCCCCGCTGCCACTTTTTCCACCTCTTGGTGAGTCCGAAGCCCTGTATAATCTCTGTAGTGCGGGAGCAGGACGCGTCTGTCTCCTCTTTCAATCTCCCATCCGCCTAAATGCAGCCCAGCTCGGTCTCGGGTTACTCTGGATAGTCCCTGATTAGTCCTCAATTATTCATATCCCTTCTCTTCCTTAATCACTTTTCCTTGATCTATTATGCAGGCGCCTCTTTACGGAGTCGCCGTCCGCATTCCCTTGGCCTGGTGTCTCACGTCCATGGAAATCTGAATGGAAGCTACCAAAGAGTCTCCCAGCCTCCCTCTTCTCCCAGCACCTCCTGGGACCTTCCCAAGAGAGGCTATGTAATGTAAGCTGGGCAGTGGGGCTGTGTCTGGCTGCATCCGAAGATGCTCCCATCCTAGCCTGGGCATCTCTGCCCAGCTGGCCTTGCAGAAACGACCCTGTATCGTGGGCCCCGTTCAGAGCAGACGCTCAGGGGAGGAAGGCAACGTTTGCCCTATCAGAAAAGTCCATGAGTCCATCTGGGCCTGCCCCGGTGCTTCCTGGGAAACCACTGCCTCCAACCCATAATGCACCTGGCTCTTTGTGCAGAGCTGAACATAAGAGGCACATTTCCTTCCTGATGTCAGCTGAAACATGAACGCGTGAGACCCAATCGCCCTTAGCCCAGAGCGTACAACTAGCGATGGTCTCACCCAGCCCCTTCACAAAGCCAGCTGCCACATGGCCTCTTCCAGCCAGGAGCCCGTTTCCCTGGCACCTTCCCACGAGCTGGGGGGAGTTTTCAGAGCTAAGTCCGGGAGGGAGCCGGCTCTCAGTTACGCCGGTTCCCAGAGACGGAAGGAAGCAGCACCCCGCGTCTCAGCAGGTGAAACAAGATTTGGATGGGTTGCTGCCTAGTATTCGCAGCCCGCCTGCCGGAGGAGCCAGGTTAGGTGTCCGCCGTGTCATTTATTCATGACTGGGGTGGCCGGGGGGTTTAACTTTCATCCGGGCTTTAAAAACAAACCCATCAGCGGAGCAGTGCCCATCAAGTCTCAACCGGACTGTGCCGTCCTCTACAGCCCAGACGCTGGCAGTTAGGGGAACATCTGCTTTCCAGGCCTACCCACCACGTAAACCCCACTGCGACAGATTCGTTACCGTCACGTCCTGGAAACTCGATCCCTTCGCTCCACTCAGCCCTGCCCCGTCAGCCTCCGCTGGCCTCGGCCACCCCCAACTCAGCCTTGCGGGCCTGCTCTTCTGTACCCCACGACATCACTCACAGCTTGCAGGGCATGGAAGCCAGATCCCAGGTGCGCTGGATGCACCCCCTGGGTCGGTGAGTTTGGACCAGGACTGGGCGATGATGGACTCGGTTGAGGAATGTGCAGCCCCTGACACAAGTGGAACCTCCAAACTTTTTCCTGAGTGATGCTCTGTTCCTCCTGACTGGCAGGAAGACTCGGAAACCCCTCTGAGAGTCCCAGCATAGGCCGCGGATCTTCTCCCTGCACCTTTCTCAGCGTAGGAGAAGTCTTGATGCATGAAGACTCTGGCCACCCCTGCTCACTGCCTTTGGCATTCACCGGGACTTTGCTTAGGACGGAAAATGCGGCAGAGGGACAGTCTGCTCATTGACTGTGATAATTCTCCAGAGGGGGAAGATTGCTGAGGCCTTGTCCATTCTGGGATGTACTGAAGGACACTGCGATGGAGTTTGGTGCACAGGACAGCAAACCTAGTGCTGCTGGCCGGTGCTAGTGTGACATCTCTGGAGAGTGAAATCTGCCTGTCCGTCCCTCGTCCTGGATCTGGGAAACCTGTGTCTAGGGTCAGAGATGGGGAGAGGGCAAGAGGCCCATGTAACCCTGTCTCAGTCAAGGTGAGGATTAGTGCTAAGTATTCGCAAGGAAGGATAGTCATGTGGTTAAGGCATTGGACTGAGCCTGGGGGCATCTAGGGTCAGTTCCTGCCGGTGGGCTCTAGGCAAGTGAGTCAGGGCTTGTCTAGACAGGGAGTCAGTGTGTGGCAAGCTGTGGTGCTTTGCCATTGACTTCAACAAGCCTGGGATGAAGCCTGTAGGTTGTGCTCCCTTCCAGGGGCGTGGGGGACTCTCTTTTACACTGTGTAGCTTAGTATACAGGACTTTGATCCTAGCTGAATCAGGCCTCCAGAGCTCATCGACCATTCCTCCCAGCTATGCAATGGCTGAGCAGTGCAACAGGGTGCAGACAGCGCCTCCCCACAGTCCTGGACGTGACTGGCAGCGCCTCGCCCCGGAGAACAGCTCCCCAGCGTCCCCGGCCTTCGAGCCGTTTGGTAGAAAACCTCACTGTAACTGACGACGCGCTGCTGCAGACAGAGGCCGGAGTGTTGGAGGAGAAGTTTCCACCAGAGCTTTTCTGGGCGAGGGCGAGGGCTGTTTATCTTGGAGACGTCTTGGAAGTCACAGCCGCGCCGAGCTAATTTACACTCCTCTGGCTTGAGGCTGGGGTGACTTCACCTGTTTGGATTTGCCTGGTGTTTAATAAACTGGCCCTTTTTCTCCTACGTTACTCTTTCCCTCTGCCCTTCCCTGCATGTATTTTTTTCCATTCCGTGCCTGCAGAAGGGGACGCTGGGTTCTTGCTCCCGCTCTCTCCTTCGATCGCAAATGAGCAGCGCCAGCTTTGATAGCTCTCAACTAGATGCCCTCGTGCGAATTCAGGGCAGGGGTGAGGCGAGGCTGTTACTGCCCCGTTTTGATCTGTAAAAGATCGGCCTGCGAGCAAGTGTTCATTTTCACCAGGACAGGGCCCTGATTGCACAGCAAAGTGGCAGCTTTTCACTTTTCAGTTCCGGGGCAAGCAGCAAAAACATCAAGTCAAAAGCAGACCCTGTCTGCTTTGCTTTCTACAGGGCGGGTGAAGGTGTGATCCCTTAGCTGGAGGGTGGCAGGCCAGATCCCTGGTGGCAAAGACCCAGCTGTTCATTACGGGGGTGGGGAAGTCCTGGGAACTCATCATAGAAACGTTTCACGAGTTCCCGCCCTTGCAAACACAGTGAAATAAACTAAAACCTGCAGCAGGACACGAGGCCTCCAGACGTCATTCCCAGACAATTATTCAGCGCAATCTGAGCTCTAGCTGCAGCCAGGGAGACTCAAGGATCCTCTCCCCAGAGATCTCTCCTCCTCAGATCTCCCAATCAAGAGTCAGCTGCTACGTGTGAGGCTTGTCTTTTGTAAGAACGGCCCATGGCCCATCTAGCCCAGTATCCTGTCTCTGACAATGGCCGGCACCAGAGGGAATGGACAGAACAGGGCAATTTTGAGTGATCCATCCCCTGCTGTCCAGTCCCTCCCAGCCTCTAGCAGTTGGAGGTTTAGGGACACACAGAGCATGAGGTTGTGTCCCCGACCATCTTGGCTAAGAGCCATTGATGGATCTATCCTCCATTAATTATCTAATTCTTATTTGAACCCAGTTATACTTTTGGCCTTCACTACATCCTGTGGCAGTGAGTTCCAGGGGCCGACGCAGAATTCCAGGCCTTAAAGAACTCTCCGTCCTTAACTAACAATGCATGTACAATTCCCACAATTATGAAAATAGTGTTCTACACAGCCGCCGCCAAATAGTGATAGTCGACCGGATGAGACCCAGCAACAGAAATCCATTCCCTTGGGGCAGGTACCGTCTTTTTGGTCTGTGTTTGGACAGCCCCTAGAGCAGTGGGTCCCAGTCCATGACGAGGGGTACAACTACAAATAAAGAAAGATGAGACCAAACCAAACTCTCAGTTCCAAGCAGCCAGCCCAACTTAGATCAGAATCTGAAATGTATGCCTGGCTCCTCTCTCTAGAATGGGCCAGACTCCAGAACTGGACCCAAACGTAGAGCTCAGACCCAACTCTGCATATAACCCATTTCATGGGAGGTCTGGGATGCTACCATGGCAGGATAGATCTCTCACCCCCTCATAGCTCCATAGATTGTAAAGCCAGAAGGGACCGTTATGATCATCTAGCCCAACCTCCTTGCCTTGCTAGGAAAACATCCAGTCTTGACGTAAAGGCTGAAGTTATGGAGAATCTGCCGTGTCCCTTGGTAAAAGTCCTTCCAGAAATTTCTCCAGGCTCTTTATATCAACTTTTATAGACATGCTTTTTCCACCCCCACCTGGTCATCGGCAGGGTTTGAAGCCAGGCCCAGGGAGAGCCTACTTTCAGATGAAGTGCCAACAGGCCTATCACCTTACACTAAACTTCTGATAACTCTTCTCGTGGAGGCATGTCGGGGAAGGCCTGTACTTGGATGGGAGATCCCCAGAGAGCTGTGCGCCCCTCCGCCCTCTGCATCTGCCCTGCAGAAGCACCCCAGCCTGGTAACAAAGGCACTGGGCTGCTGGGGGAAACCCTTCCAGGCGAGTCACCAACCTGGACGTGGGGTGTGTACCTCCTGGGTCTCTACGTACATTCCTAGGGCTCTGCTGTCAGACAGAAGCAGCCGCCATCTTCTCTGTGGGTCAGCGGCAGCATGTGGCGGGGAGACACACACTCCGCGCTGCCTCCAGGGGATTGGCCTTTCTTCTGATTGCTGCTTTCCCTTAATCGAAACCGAAAGGCACGCGGGCTGGAGGCGTGTTCAGTGTAAACTGAACCCGGCTTGTGCTCCCCATTGGCAGGGCCAGCTCCAGCTTTTCGGCCGCCCCAAGCAAAAAAAAAAATTTAAAAAAATGGCCGCCACTGAACTGCTGAAGCAAAAAAAAAATGGCCGCCGCCAAACTGCCGAAGCAAAAAAAAAATGGCCTCCCCAGAATCTCCGGACTGCCGCCCCCTCACAAGGCAATGCCCCAGGCACGTGCTTTGTTGTCTGGTGCCTGGAGCCGGCCCTGCCCATTGGTGTAGGAGCTGAGCTCCTGGCACTTTGTAACATATTTACCCTATAAGGGAGGGCAACCAGGGAGCCAGAGCTCCCGGAGGCTAAGTGATGTGCCCGGGGCCGAGAACCGAAGCCCCGTCTCCCGAGTTCTAGGCTAGGACCCTGCACAGAAACAGCCCTGGCGACCCCGGCCCTACAGCTCAGGGGTGACGAGAGCCTTAAACCATCAGGTGTTTCCAGATGCTCAGCCACATGTGCAAAGTGCTACCGTTCATTAGTGAGGCCGCGGACGGGGCAAGGAGTCAGGAGACCTGGGTTCTAGGCCTGGATCTGTACCTGTCCAACAGTGGCAAAATCGTTGACCCTCCCCCTGCCTCGGCTCGCCCATGTAGGAAATTGGGGGGCTGATATGCTTGGAAAGTGCTTTGTGATCCGGGGATGACCCATGCGGTGGCATAGAGATGCCCTGCATTACTGCCCGTGCCCTGCGAGGAGCAGGGGTGAGTCATGGACTCACCCCCAGCCAGGCCTTGACATGCTGGCATGGAGAAGCTCGCAGCCCTGGTACCCCTAGCACCTTTCACCAGCACTAAACTCACTACCAGAACCATTTCATGACATGCGTGAAGCCCTGAGGTGGAATGAGCAGGCCGGTGCTCTGCAAGGAGGCCATGGGCAAAGCATCAAAATGGAACTCTTTCTTTAGCTCCACAGGAAAGCTTCTGAACCAGTATAACCCTGCTGGCTTGTGTCCCCACTAGCATCCTTTGCAGCCACCCTGAATGCGAGCTGCCGATGGCCTCCCTTGACCGAGCTCCTGGGGACAATCGCCAGCCGTACAAAGTAGTTCTGATTACGCGGGTCGCTCCCACGGGCTCCGGTCAGGATCGGGGCCCTGCACAAGCAGGCCGACCCTGCGCGAGCCGGGGTAACTGCCCCACCCATGCCAGTAACCTGGCACCCCCGTGCCCCAAGTGGACAGCAACCCCAGCAGGATTCTGCAGTCAGAGAGAGTCAAACACCCGCCCTGCTTTCCTTCAACTTGCTGCCCTGCGGAACTGGAGGGAGCCGTTAGAAGGGAGCCACCCCAGGGGAGCCCTCTGCTAGGGATGATGCCTTGTGCTCCTGGAGCTCACACCCCGACTGGGCCTCGTTATAGGGGCCCCGTACACACATGGGAGCCAGTTTTCCCTCCAGCCCACCCACGCTCCACTCTGATCTGCTTTTCATTCCGGCAGTTTACTCACATCACACGTGCGGGGCTATACAACGCCAGTGCAGGAGAGCTCCCGGGCACGGCTCCACAGCCTCGCGTTTGGGCCCAGGCTGAGCTAGGCTGGGCAGCTTCTCCTGGGCGACTTGACTTCTCAGGTGGCTTCCAGCAGGTTTCTAGCTATCTTAGGTGCTTCCATAGCCCCTGTTACCACAGTATCTGAGAGCCTCACCCTCTTCACTGTCTCCACCCTCACCAGCCCTTGGGAAGCAGGGGCGTAGAATCATAGAATCTCAGGGTTGGAAGGGACCTTAGGAGGTCATCTAGTCCAACCCCCTGCTCAAAGCAGGACCAATCCCCAATTTTTGCCCCAGATCCCTAAATGGCCCCCTCAAGGATTGAACTCACAACCCTGGGTTTAACAGGCCAATGCTCAAACCACTGAGCTATCCCTCCCCCCGTGCTTGTCTCCTCATTGCACGTCTGGGGAGCGAGGCCCAGGGAAAGCCCCAAAGGGACTTAGGCACCTAACGCCACTGGTTAGGCATTGCTGAGAGCCTCAAAACCCCTGCTCGGCTGCTGCAGAATCCTGGAGGTGCCCAGGGCAAGCCAGGCCTCGCCCTGAAGAGCTTGCAGTGTACGGGCTAGACTGTGATTCAGACTTGGAGGGCAGCCAGGGGGGTGGGTGTGTCAGGGCGGGGGGCGATGGGCCGGATTGCTCCCTGCGAGGGTGGGGATGGACAGACAGCCCCTATGCGCTGGAGACAGCAGCTGGGTTGGCACAGGGGCAGCAGTTGCTGTTGGTACCGGCCAGCGGAAGCACTCCGGGGGGGGTGTCTCTGAGTCACAGGGCAGGCCGCCTACAGGCGCTCCAGGCTCCGGGCTGGGCCCGCAGTCACAGTCCGCCTCGAAAGAGATGACAGAGGCAGCGTGAGTCATCCCAGCCCACAGGCTTCCTCTGGGACACACCTGCCACCTGTAGCCAGCACGTGGGGAAAGCCGGTCTGGGGGGGCTCCATTAGTGCCCGCTGCTGCTGGAATGCCCTGTGCGTCGTCTCTCTGTAGGGCAGGGGGGCTGGAACAATGTTTATAGTGGGGGTGCTGAGAGGCAGTGAATCAAACTGTAACCCCTGGATATGATGGAAACCACTTCAAGTCATGGGGTGCTGCAGAACCCCCCCGCACCCCTACTTCCAGCACCTATGCTGAAGGGCCTGGCATGCCCGCAGACCTGGGCTAGGCTTCTTGGCTTCCCATTGATCAGAGGTGATCGGTGTTCTTCCTCCTGGCCTGGGAGTGCCTGGAGCAGGCCCCCCCTTGCAGAGGCACCAGCAGTCAAAGTGGGGGGGGGGGGGGGGGGAAGTCATCCGGGTGCCCCACGTGACTGTCGTGCCCTGTCCTCGCCTGTAGCACAGGGCTGGCTGCATCTTGTGCGCTTTCCTCTGCCGTCCCAGTGTGCTTGTTGGAAGACCTCTCGCTCCGTCGGACAGGCCCTGCAGGGGCAGCCGCAGCGCCAGCCCCCCCACCCAAGCCAGCCTCCGCCTGGAGAGCCCGTCTCCCTAGCCGAGAGGGGAGTGCGGTCATTTCCCAGCCGCGGGCCTTTCGGCGGCGACCGCAAACAGCGGGGCCTGTTGTTCCCAGCTAGGAACCAGCATGAGCCCCACCGAACTCATTGCACTTGGACCCCAGGCAGCCAGCAGTGACTCCAAGCGTCGCGGGCTGCAGAGGTCCGTGTCGCTCCAGCGCCACCCGCATCGCGCATGGAGATACCCACCTGGAGGCTGAGTTCATCCGACTGACAACATCTGTGGGCAGCAGGCAGCCCCGAGCCGCTCCCACAACACAAACACCAGCCAGCCGTCCGGCCTGGCACCTTCTCCAGCGAAAAGTGCCAGGCTTTCATCCGCTTCCCTTCCCAGACTCCCTTTCCTGGGCTGCCCCAGCCAGCCTCCTGCCCCGCCAAGGGAGCTAAGCGCCATCCAGCAGGGACGGGCCAATGCTGCAAAGCCCAGATTTGGATGCAGGCCCAGTGTTTCAGGGAAGTTTGTTTGGGCCAATCAGGGTCAAGATGGAGATTGTGGTGTATGTAGCCGCTTTTCTCTGTTCTCTACGCCTTGACATTTTGAAGAACGCTGCAGAGTTCAGCTGCCGTTTTCTCTGCAGAGTTTGAGGCAGTATGTTACAAAGGAAACACATGTGTGTGTGCGCAGACACACACTGTGCTCTCTCCTGGAGATGCTACTTATTCACCTTAACCGCAGTAAGTCACTGCAGGCTGAAAGTACGTGATTACTTTCTACATATGGAAATACAGCACAGGGAGCCTCTGCCGTTGCTCCCGGTGGCTGCTGCCTTGGGATTTGCCCTGCAGAGGACTGTCAATTGCTGACAGGCAAAGGGTGAGGTGAGATCTTTTATTGGACCCACTGCTGTTGGCGAGAGAGACACGTTTTCGAGCTACACGAAGCTTGACCTGAAGAAGAGCTCTGCGTACCCTCGAAAACTTATTTCTCTCACCAACAGAAGCGGGTCCAATAAGAGATGTTACCTCCCCCACTTTGTCTCTCTAATACCCTGGGACTGACATGCCCACAACAACACGGCATTATCAATGATCAATGGCTCCATGTCTAGTTGGCAGCCGGTATCAAGTGGAGTGCCCCAAGGGTCGGTGCTGGGGCCGGTTTTGTTCAATATCTTCATCAACGATCTGGAGGATGGTGTGGACTGCACCCTTAGCAAGTTTGCAGATGACACTAAACTGGGAGGAGTGGTTGATACGCTGGAGGGTAAGGACAGGATACAGAGGGACCTAGACAAATTAGAGGATTGGGCCAAAAGAAATCTGATGAGGTTCAACAAGGACAAGTGCAGAGTCCTGCACTTAGGACGGAAGAATCCCATGCACTGCTACAGACTAGGGACCGAATGGCTGGGCAGCAGTTCTGCAGAAAAGGACCTAGGGGTTACGGTGGACGAAAAGCTGAATATGAGTCAACAGTGTGCCCTTGTTGCCAAGAAGGCTAACGGCATTTTGGGCTGTATAAGTAGGGGCATTTCCAGCAGATCGAGGGACGTGATTATTCCCCTCTATTCGGCACTGGTGAGGCCTCATTTGGAGTACTGTGTCCAGTTTTGGGCCCCACACTACAAGAAGGATGTGGATAAATTGGAAAGAGTCCAACGGAGGGCAACCAAAATGATTAGGGGGCTGGAGCACATGACTTATGAGGAGAGGCTGAGGGAACTGGGATTGTTTAGCCTGCAGAAGAGAAGAATGAGGGGGGATTTGATAGCTGCTTTCAACTACCTAAAAGGGGGTTCCAAAGAGGATGGATCTAGACTGTTCTCAGTGGTAGAAGATGACAGAACAAGGAGTAATGGTCTCAAGTTGCAGAGGGGGAGATTTAGGTTGGATATTAGGAAAAACTTTTTCACTAGTAGGGTGGTGAAGCACTGGAATGGGTTACCTAGGGAGGTGGTGGAATCTCCTTCCTTAGAGGTTTTTAAGGTCAGGCTTGACAAAGCCCTGGCTGGGATGATCTAATTGGGTTTGGTCCTGCTTCGAGCAGGGGGTTGGACTAGATGACCTCCTGAGGTCCCTTCCAACCCTGAGATTCTATGATTCTATGATTCTACGATCAGTCACTAGCCCTTGAGTGCGAGCCCGGAGGAGACGAGGAAGGTGAGCGCCGGGAGCTGGAGACAGAAGCTATTTGAGAGGGCGAGCGCATTTCCAACACAGCTGGGGTGCAAATATTGTTTCTCAATGCCACGGACGGGCTGAGCTGGGTTCTAAAGTACCAGGGCACTCGGGCGCACTCAGGCATGTCTCAAGTTTTGGCTGCAGCTTTTGCAAGTCAGCTGCCCGCTGCGCCCGTTGAAGAAGACTTGACTCCCCTCCCCTGGCACAGAGGACACAGGAGTGCCTGGATGGGAGACAAAAAGCCAGGTTTATCCAGGGATGGAGGAGGGACAATTTGCACTTCCCCTATTAAGTGGCTGTTGGCACTGATTCAGACCCTGGCACATACCAGCTGTGCCCCAGTTTCAATAGCCCCCGGGGGCTTTGCATGGACACAGAGGGTGACGGTCTACCCCAGCTGTGTCCTGTCTCCACTGGCCTGGCCATGCCCCCTCTCTGCACTACTTCCGGGTTCTTGTGGAAGTAGTGCAGGACTGAAGGAGCCTATGCCCGAGGGCCCTTATGTCTGTTCAGCAGCCCCTTTGCACCCGCCTTGCTGGCATAAAGGGGCCGCAGGGCAAGGGTGAACGTAGCCCAGTGCAGAGGAAGCCCTTGGGAAAGTGTAGCTGAACCCCAGGCGATGGGGCCTGCCTCTTTATGGACTGCTTATGGCTTTCGTTTGCTTCCTTGTTAGGAACAGGGGCCCATTCCTGGAGGAAAAACCCTGCCGTATTTCTGCTGCATTCCAGCGCCGTGCTCTGAAAATCTAGCCATTCCTGGCCGAGAAGTTCCACATGGTGCTGTCGGACTCACTGATGCACACGAGAAGGTCCAGGACTCGCGATGGGCCTGGAATAAGGCCCCAGAACCTGGCACCCTCTGGACTTGGGGAAAGTTTGGACCCAGGTGAGACTTTGCAGCCCAGCATGTGTCCTCCAGCGAGGTAACTGCTCTCTGCAAGTTCTTCAGCCTCCGGCAGTGAAGCACTCACTGTGTCCCGGGCTATTTCTGCCCCGCGGTTTGCAGCCTGGCAAACACCTCAATTTACTCTCAGGTTTGCTTCCTCCCAGTCAGCCTCTTCATGCAGAAAATAGACTTGTTTGCCAAGTGTGGGTTTTCTTAGCGGGGTGGAACGTAGCAAAAAATAGAAACCCCCCAAACCAGCCTCGCATCTCAAATGAGGGAAAGAAAATGCAACATACAAAAGATGAAGGAAAAAACACCCCCTCCTGGCAACGTGCGTATTCCTGTGTACCAGCAGCAGCAACCAAATCCCCGCCACTCAGCCTGGCCTTCGTTCCATCCAAGCTGCGCGTCAGTCCCGGAGGGACTGATACTGTTACCACGCAGGGTCCGGACCACACACAGCGCCTTCGGCTTAACACACGCAGAATGATCAGGCTTTCTCCAGTTACACACGCGGCTTGCTGCAGATCCTCCCTCCGCCCCCCGGGATCCCCAGATCGGGGCGCGGGGGAAGGAGGGCCATGCAGGATGATTTGAAACGGCTCTGTTTGCTTCATTGAAAGCAACCCGTGCCGTGCTAAAGCTGCCTGCGTTCCCAGCTCCAGACAAACCTCCCAATGTGGGAATCTCATCAACGTGTCCCCTGGCTGGGGGTAGTTCAAATGTTCACCCAGGATTTCCCTGTCTAGTATATCATAGAATAGAATCTCAGGGTTGGAAGGGACCTTAGGAGGTCATCTAGTCCAACCCCCTGCTCAAAGCAGGACCCATCCCCAATTTTGCCCCAGATCCCTACATGGCCCCCTCAAGGATTGAACTCACAACCCTGGGTTTAGCAGGCCAGTGCTCAAACCACTGAGCTATCCCTCCCCCCGTGTGGAACTACCCGTCACTGTCTCAGAGCAGCAGACAGGACCGTCCGCGCGTGGGGCGGGGGGGCGGGGGGTGTCACTGAGGGCCAGCTTTGCAGCATAGGCAGGCGAAAGCAGAGACCCCCGATCGAGCTGGCTCCGTGGGCTGATTTTATTTCCATCTGCCTTCCCTGCAGTGCTGTCGCCAGCCCGGCTGGGTGGCGTCCATGCTTCCAAAGCAGCCAGGGGCACAGCCAAGCAGAGGAGCTGCTGTGCTGAGAACGGAGCCTGCAGATTCCCCGCCCTGTTCCAAACGGAGGCAAAGGCCTCCAGGGTCTGTGTGCGGTGGGGTGCGTGGCTGGCTCGGGGAGGCAGGGGGGGGGGCTTGTGTGCTGGCTGTGGGGTGGGGTTGTGTGTTGGCTGTGTGCAGTGGGGTGCGTGGCTAGCTGTGGCGGGGGTTGTGTGTTGGCTGTGGGGGGGTTGTGTGTTGTGTGTGCCGGGGGGTTGTGTGTTGGCTGTGTGCGGTGGGGTGCGTGGCTGGCTGTGGGGGGGTTGCGTGTTGGCTGTGGGGGGGTTGCGTGTTGTGTGTGCAGGGGGGTTGTGTGTGCGCAGTGGGGTGCATGGCTGGCTGTGCAGGGGGGTTGTGTGTTGGCTGTGCGGGGGGGTTGTGTGCTGGCTGTGCGCAGTGTGGTGCATGGCTGCCTGTGTGGGGGCGTTGTGTGCTGGCTGTGTGTGTGGGGGGGTTGTGTTGGCTGTGTGCAGTGTGGTGCATGGCTGGCTGTGTGTGTGTGGGGTTGTGTCCTGGCTGTGTGTGTGGGGTTGTGTGCTGGCTGTGCGCAGTGGGGTGTGTGTTGGCTGTGTAGGGGGTGTTGTCTGTTGGCTGTGTGCAGTGAGGTGTGTGGCTGGCTGTGCGGGAGAGTTGTGTGAAGGCTGTGCAGGGGGTTGTGTGCTGGATGTGTGTGTGTGGGGGGGGGTTGTGTGTTGGCTGTGCAGGGGGTTGTGTGCTGGATGTGTGTGTGGGGGGGGGTTGTGTGTTGGCTGTGCAGGGGTGTGTGCGTGCTGGGGGAGGGAGGGAATCAGCTGACTGTATGTTACTCTTGGTTTTTCCGACCCTGAGTAAACAGACGGGCTGGTGTCTAACGGGACGTCGCCTCATGGGCTTGGAACTGATCCTTACAAACAATTGGGGGATGCCTGGTGCCAGAGCCCTCCTGAGCTGCTCCCTGGTGCAAGGATCCCCCCTGTAACGATGCTGGTTCTGGCGGGACTTAACTGAGAGTGCCAGTTCAGGACAAATTGCCTCAAGCAGGGCAACTACAGCCCAAGGCTGGGGTTTTCCACCTCTAAGGCAAACCCAACCAGCCAGACAGAGGAGACTTTGGTTTTACCCCACTGGCTAACCACAAGTCACACAAGCAATCCCTTTAGACACTCCGGTTTCCCAGTCTCACCACCAGTGCCACTCGTTATGGGGACAACTGGTCATGAAAACCAATGCCCCAGTAAAAGAAAAAAGGTCCTCCCAATCGACCAAGCCCCCAGATCCAGGTCAATATACAAATCAGATCTTACCCACAAATCACGCTGTTGCCAATCCTTTAGAATTTAAAATCTAAAGGTTTCTTCATAAAAGGAAAAAGGTCTAGGTGAGAGCTAGAATTGGTTAAAAGGAATCAATTACATACAGTGATGGCAAAGTTCTTGGTTCAGGCTTGCAGAGATGGAATAAACTGCAGGTTCAAATTCAAATCAAGTCTCTGGATTACATCCACAGCTGGGATGGGTCCTTCAGTCCTTTGTTCAAAGCTTCCATGTGTAGCAAGGTTCCTCCAGAGGTAAGAAGCAGGAATGAAGACCAAATGGAGATGAGGCAGCTGCCTTTTATAGTTTCTTCCAGGTGTAAAGACACCTCTTTGTCCTTACTGTGGAAAATCACAGCAAAATGGAGTCTGGAGTCACATGGGCAAGTCCCTGCATAATTTGCTGAGTCACAGGTGTGTCTGCCTTCTCTCAGTGGATCCATTGTATTGCTAATGGCCCTTAATGGGCCATCCAGCAGGCCTGGCCGAGCTGATAGCTTGTCCTGGGTCCCAGAAGCCCAGCCCCAGTTTGAAATACAGACAGTATAAAGCCAATATTCATAACTTCAGCTACAAAACTGATACATACATATAAATGGCATAACCCTAACCAGCCAAGCATAACCTGGTCTTAGACACACCATTTGACCCCCTTTATATAAAATTTGGTGCCACTACAGGACCTTGGTTGTCACAATGATCTATATGGTCCCAGTTATTGTCAGTAACATCACCCCCCCCCCCCCCGGGTCCCAGCGACCCTGGGTGCCCTGTGAGGGCGGCACCGGGCCCCACCCCTCCCACAGGCTCGGGCAGAGGCCGAGGTTCACTGGCCCCCCTTCAGGCTCCGGGAGCAGAGGGAGAAGCAGACTCAGGAAGGACTGGTAAATATTTCCCCAGTAGCCAAGCCCCCACACCGCTGTAGCATATTCCCTTCCCAGACCAGCATAAAGCACGACCCGCGTGTGTCCACCCCAGGGGTTCGTGCTGCTCTCGCCACTCCACTGTCTAGTGGAGACAAGGCCTCGCCTTTACATTTGGGTGGGGTCAGGGGAAGCAGGTTTAAATGACACCAGCTTAGACGCCCTTAGGACTTACTCAGGCCTGGTCCGCATACAGCTTTGGCATCGGTTTCATTATTTTGAAGACGGGGGTGAGTTTTTGGCCCCAAAATAATTCAATTGGTACAACCCCTAGTGAGGATACTGTGTTACCCGCATAAACGTGCCTTGTGCCAGTATAGCCTATTCTCCCGAATTCAGCTAGCCCAGTGACAACCGGTTTAACGGGCTCAAACTTACGTACCTAAAGCAGATCCAAAGCAGGGTCCGGACCAGCCCTTAGACTCCTGCCTGCTGATTTTGGCCGGTTGTCTGTTACTCAGGTCTAGGGTGACCAGACAGCAAATGTGAAAAATCAGGACAGGGGGTGGGGGGTAATAGGAGCCTGTATAAGAAAAAGACCCCAAAATCAGGACTGTCCCTATAAAATCGGGAGAGCTGGTCACCCTACTCAGGTCAGAGTAAAGCCGTTCATTGCTTTAAAACCCCCCAAGGACATGAACTCGCGGCTAACAGGAAGCCGGCAGTCTTGCCAGAAGATCCACTGTCCTGCCCCCATTCAGAGGCATTGCTGTCCTCCCACGCTTCTTTTCACGCTCCCATTTATTGGTTGGGGGAAAAGCACTGCAGCCTTTTCCGTGTTTAAAAGAAGCTATTTTTAGTGGGAATAAAATCCCTCTAATTATGTGAATGTCAACCTGGGAAAATGTTTTTATTCTTTCTGGAAGGAACATCGTGTTCCGAAGCAGTGAGGAGCCGGGAGGGCACCTAACTGGACGATACAGGCTCGAGGGGTGGGGCGGTGGGGGGGGGGCTCACCTCTAGGTTCTTCCCTGCCCCCCTACAGAGCACTGGCTCGGAGGGTTTTTCTCCCCTGGGAGTCTCCCTTCTTCCAGGGCCAGTCCCAGGCACCACCCTGTCTCCTGCAACCCTCCTCACTGGGGGTTACCTGTCGCCAGCGCCTACCAGGGGAGCCAGCCACGCTGCTGCAGCTCTCCCAGCTTTGGCAGGACCCCCATGACTCCTTCCCAGCTGGGCCATCTGCTCCCTAGCCAGTCCGGCCCAGCTGGGATGTAGGGCAGCTGATCCCTCAATGCTGAGACAGAGCCTGACTCCCCTTAAGGGGCCAGCCAGCATGTGACACGGTCCCAACAGCAAATGTAGCCTTAGCCACAGCCCACCTGCTACGATCCGGGGGGGTGTGGGTGTTTCTAGTGGGGTTCCACAGGGTTCGATTCTAGGCTATTCAACATTTTCATCAATGATCATAGAATCATAGAATCTCAGGGTTGGAAGGGACCTTAGGAGGTCATCTAGTCCAACCCCCTGCTCAAAGCAGGACCAATCCCCAATTTTTGCCCCAGATCCCCAAATGGCCCCCTCAAGGATTGAACTCACAACCCTGAGTTTAGCAGGCCAATGCTCAAACCACTGAGCTATCCCTCCCCCCTAATCTGGAAGGAAGGGTAATATCACTGCTGATAACGTGCATCTTCCAAAGATTGGCAGGGTGGTAAAGTATGATGCAGCCAGGGCAGATCTGGATTGTGTGGCAAGCTGGGCCCATTCAAACACAATGTGTTTTAATGCAGCCGCATGCAAAGTTACACATCTAGACCCGATTTTATAGGGACAATCCCGATTTTTGGGTCTTTTTCTTCTATAGGCTCCTATTACCCCCCACCCCCTGTCCCGATTTTTCACATTTTGCTGTCTGGTCACCCTATGTAAACATCCAGATTATTCCCGTGAAATTCACTTGAACGAGGTGAGCCTAGACTCAGTTTGAAGCATCGACACCCCCTGAGAAAACGGTTTCTCGCCGGTGGGAGGCGACGCTGTCGGTTTCAAGCTCTTTGGAAAAGGAAGGGATTTGTTTTCCGCCTTGGGGAAAACACTTGGCAATGGGGCTGTGTGATCCCAGATTCCTAGCGAAACCCTTCCCACCTCAGATCCCAGTGTCTTGGGGAAGTTTGGTCAGGTGCAGCCCATGTGGTCGGCCTTTTTATCCTGCCCCCCTCTAGTCCCACCAGCCGAGACCGACATCCAGCGTCTCGGACGTCTCTTTCCCGAAAGTGACAGGGATAGAGTGGGTGTGTCCCTCGATGGGTTCGCCCCCTCCTCCCTCCCCACTTTGATGTGACTCCTTGGACACTGGGGGAAAGTGCAACGCCCAACCTACCCGCTGGCTTGTGAAAACAACATGCGGCTGTAGCGGAGTCCAGCCCGGTCTAGATCTGCCATGGCTCTGATGATACACAGTGCGGCCTCCTGGGTTTTCTTCATACTTGGAGACGCTCTGTTACCCCAAGCTAGCTGCAGAAAGAGAACAAGGCCATGCCAAGCCGGGCCGGCTCTGGATCGGTTAGCAGCTTATAAGGAAAGATATTTCATTCCGACGGGAAGATCCTTCCTTTGATCAGCCGGGCTGTGCTGGGAGATTAACGCTCTCTCTGCAGCCTGCCGGGAGCGGAGCGAGTGCGAAGGGCAGCCAGGAGGGATGGGAACTGGCAACCTACGGAATGGACCCACGCAGCATCAATGGCTTCCCCAGCTGTTAGAGGGGGGCCAAGGCTGTATTAACTAGAGCAGTGACCGAGACGTCTGTTCTCTTCCCTGGGGTATCTGCCTGATGAGAATGGCACTGCTGACCCGAGGAAGGCACCTTGTTTTTCCAGTTAGAAAAAATCCACTGTGAGTCGTCAGCTCTGGGAAATTACCTCTCCCACCCATAAAAGTCTTGTAAATATCATCTAAATATAGCAGTACTTTTAGCTGACAGGCAGTATGCAGGGATCATATCTCCCCCCTTTCCCCCTCCCACTGACATGCAGCCACTTCTAGGGTGGAGCACTGCTGCTCTTCGACAGCTCACAGCAACCCTACACCGCCGGTTCAGAGGAGAAGAGTTATGTTACGGCCAATTGAAACAGCAGAGGGATTTAAGGGCAAAATGTAATTCCCAGCCAGGATGTTGTGGTAAATGCTCCTCTTATGAAAATTGCTGGGGGATAATTAATATTAGGGCCTTGGTTTTACAGCTCATCCGCAGAGACGAAAGCAGCATTCTCTGCCTTTGTGCTTCACGGTTGCTGGATTAGCAAGCGGCAGCGTTTAGAGAGGTCAAAGATGCACAATGGGACTCACCATGTGTAGTAAAATTCGAGTTACTAGCAATGTGGTTCTCTCTAGCTTGGGGCTTCGGGAACTGTAACTAATCTGCCTCCTGGCTGCTGAACCAGCAAGCGGCCTCCCCATCCTTCCCAAGAGCCCCTTCCCTAGTGCCAAAACCCTGCCTCACCTGACAAGCCCGAGGCTAAAAATCTGCGGCAGGGAAAAGTCACTGGAATGCAATCCAATCCAAAGGGGTTGTGTAAGGATTCCATCTTCTTGGGGCTGGGAGGGGCGGAAGGTTCTGGCCAGTGGAGCGGGATGAAAATTTTCAGCCAAAATTGTTTCAGCCGAAAATGCAGATTTGGTGTCACTGAAATGTTGCCGGCACTGAATTGTTCATGTTAAAAAAAACAATCTGAAAGAGCAGAACTGGTTTGCTTCTTTGGGAGGAGGGATAGCTCAGTGGTTTGAGCATTGGCCTGCTAAACCTCAAGTTGTAAGCTCAATCCTTGAGGGGGCCATTTAGGGATTTGGGGCAAAAATTGGGGATTGGTCCTGCTTTGAGCAGGGGGTTAGACTAGATGACCTCCTAAGGTCCCTTCCAACCCTGATATGATTCGAAACAAAATGACTTTTCGGTTCACTTTTTTTCAGATTTACTTGGAAAGAATTAACCACATGAGAACCCGGAATATTTCATTCCACCCGGAACAACTTTTGTTCCAGTTTTTCAGGCTTGCCAGCAAACCAAAACCCCCACGATTCACCCAGCCAGCGTTAGCGCCTACGCTGGCGACCAGAACGTGTTCGTTGTAAAGGGTCGTCTCCTGCTCGCCTTGTAGATAGACGTCAATGGGGCTGCCAACACGAGGCAGGAGGACAAGGAACGACATCGCTGCACTCAGCTGATGGTGAATTCAGTGCCCGGACTCCAGGAGGCAAACGTGCCCTACTCATCTGCCCTACAGTGCGGCTCAGCGCCCCTCCCACTGCAGCTCTGCTGTGGCCACCCGGTGACGATCTCAGATGCTTTGCTGGTGGCGTGGTCTCTGGGGTGGCAGGTTCCCGTGCCAGCAGGGACAAGGATGGGGAGTGCATTTCGGGGCTCAGGGGCTGTCCCCCCCCCAAAAAGCAGAGCTCTGCTTTGAAGCCATTGGAACAATTTCCCCGAGAGGTGGGGGGCGGGCAGGGCTCCTCGCGGTTTGCTCCGAATGCCCCACGGGGCAGGCTGGTCCGTGCAGCGCCGCCCGCAAGGGATTGTCACACATAAGTTGTTAGCTCCACATGCGCCAGCCTGTCTCACATCCGAGTGCAGAGGCCAGGGCTGCAGGCCCTTCCGCCACCTGCCCCAAGCGCCCCGTGCCCGCGGGGGGCAAATGAAAGGCTCCTGTACTGTGGCTGGCAGGATGCAAAGGGGCAAATTCCCTCAGGCCAGCAGGTCCCAACACAAGCCCCTTGAGGACAGGCCAGCAGAGGGGTTACCACGGTATCCAGCCCTAGGCAGATCCTCCGGCCTAGTTCCTGGGCTGCCCCTTCTAGTCTTTCTTCCTCTTGTGCCATGCATCTCACTGGCCTGAGCTCAGCCCTCGCTCTGTGCAGCCGTCCACCCTCGCGCCCATTTAGGGATTAATAACAAGAATTTTAGTTATAAGCTGGGGACGCATCAGTTGGAAGTAACGGAAGAGGAGAAGGACCTCGGAGTCCTGGTTGATCACAGGATGACTATGAGTCGCCAATGTGATGTGGCCGTGAAAAAAGCTAATGCGGTCTTGGGATGCATTAGGCGAGGTATTTCTAGTAGAGATAAGGAGGTGTTAGTACCGTGATACAAGGCATTGGTAAGACCTCATTTGGAATACTGTGTGCAGTTCTGGTCTCCCATGTTCAAGAAGGATGAATTCAAACTGGAACAGGTACAAAGAAGGGCCACTAGGATGATCCGAGGAATGGAAAACCTGTCGTATGAAAGGAGACTCAAGGTTTGGTTTGTTTACCTTAACCAAAAGAAGGCTGAGGGGAGATATGATTGCTCTCTTTAAATATATCAGAGGGATAAATACCAGGGAGGGAGAGGAATTATTTCAGCTCAGTACCAATGTGGACACAAGAACAAATGGATATAAACTGGCCATCAGGAAGTTTAGACTTGAAATTAGACGAAGGTTTCTAACCATCAGAGGAGTGAAGTTCTGGAACAGCCTTCCAAGGGAAGCAGTGGGGGCAAAAGACCTAACTGGCTTCAAGATTAAGCTAGATACGTTTATGGAGGGGATGGTTTGATGGGATAACATGATCTTAGTCAAGGGTCAATTAATTGCCATCAGTGGTAAATAGGACCAATGGTCAATGATGGGATGTTAGAAGTTACTACAGAGAACTTTTTCCTGGGTGTCTGGCTGGTGAGTCTTGCTCACATGCTCAGGGTTCAGCTGATCGCCATATTTGGGGTCGGGAAGGAATTTTCCTCCAGGGTAGATTGGCAGAGGCCCTGGAGGTTTTTTGCCTTCCTCTGCAGCATGGGGCACGGGTCACTTACCGGAGGATTCTCTGCATCTTGAAGTCTTGAAACCATGATTTGAGGACTTCAATAGCTGAGACATAGGTGAGAGGATTATTCCAGGAGTGGGTGGGTGAGATTCTGTGGCCTGCATTGTGCAGGAGGTCAGACTAGATGATCATAATGGTCCCTTCTGACCTTAAAGTCTATGAGTCTATGAGTCTATGAGCCCCTGCTGGTCAGACACAACTGACTCAGCAATGTTAAGAAACAAGCAGAAAACCTGTAGTTCCTTCCTGTCCCCTTATGCCCTGAAGCATGAGCTTTGGTGGCCCGTGGAGCGCCATCACCCAGCAACCAGAGTCCCCAGTGGCCTTTGGGGAGTTGGCAGCCACACAGTGAGTGGCACCCTGTAAAATGCAGGACACTGATCGGTTTGTGAGTGGCAAAGTCTGGGCCTGGAGAGGGATTTCAGTGGGACGCAGGCACCCAACACTCGTGGGCTCCTTTGAAAAGCCCAGCTGAAAGCGTCAGCCGAGGGGGTCACACAGCGGCTCTGGGTGGGGAAAGGTGCAGCTCTCTCATTCTCCACCTTGCTGGCTGCTGCTTTGAGTTCAAGGAGGCTTTGTGCACGGCTGGGTTTGATATTTCATCCCTCCGTCTCCATTTCGCCCCGGGCCATGAAATATACATGGGTGTTCGTAACGTAAGCGCCGCGCCATTGCGCGGGAGCCAGGGGGGCTGTAAAGCTAGAGGGGCCGGCTGAGCCTCCGTGTTGCCACGGGGTATCTTGGACATGTAGGGGGGATGGGCACAGAGATCCCCCTGCGGGGGGGCGGGAGCTGCTGGCGCAGACCAAATAAACAGGGCGAACAATGAACAGTGAAACGGGGCCAGCAGCAGGAGATGAGAACGTCCCAGCCTGCTCCATGTCGGGGCTGGCTGCTTCTGGCCCGCGGCTTCTCTTGCTTGGCATGGCTGCCCCGGGCGCCCGGGAGGGCTGGGCCACCGCTTCCCGGGCACTCTGCTGCCCCTCAATAGACGGGCGTGATGGGTTGTATTTCGCCAGCCCGAGGGCTCCGTGACGGCCAGGAGGATGGCTCTCAGCGGGATGCAGGAAGAAAACAGGACCCTGCAGATCCAGGGGCTGCACATGCATGGGACTAGGACCTCGGACTGTCAGCACCAAAACCGCCAAAGCCTGGAGCCCTCCAGTAGCAGAGGGTAGTACCAGGTCCCGTAGTCTCACCCAAAGCCAGTTCTTCCAGCACCCCCAGAAAGCTGAGGCTCCCAGGACACCTGCTGAGAGACCGGCTAGCGGCCCCACACTGGGCGGGTGGGAGCCGAAGCCCAGACCGTCAGTGCCAGCACCCCACACCCACGGCATAAATGCCAGGAAGCCCTGGAGTTTGCTACTAACCCCCCATACAAGGGGCAAACCAGAGTGAGCAAAAGGGCCGTCTCCAGGAGAGAGCATGGGGTATACACCGTCGGGTCTGCAACATGCTGTCCCACGGCACGGCAGCTCCCTCTGCGGGCAGGGCACAAAGCGGAACCAGCCGCCTCCCCCACAGCCCCCAGGTCAGGGCTTTGGGAAAGACCCCGGGGAAGAGTCCTATTGGCCTGGCCTGCCTTCCCGGGCTGAGAGAGGAAAAGGACCCGCACGGCTACCAGGGATGCTCCAAGCCCCACAGGAGGAGCCAGCGGAAGAGTTGGTTCCAACGATTGGGGCGCTCTTGTCCCGGGCCATCCCGATCGCTGCTGGAACCCCCTGAGTGGGCCTGGGAGTGGCTTACAGCCCCACCAGTGCCCCCATGGTGGCAGCATTGCTGTGTCCATTATATTGATGTTGGTCATGAGCAACTTCTGGGCCCCTGGTTTTTGACAGCCTCGCTTGCACACATTGAGCCGCCAATACTGATAAGCTACCTCTGGAGATTGGTGCTGTGCTCCAGAACCTCTCCCCTTGAGTTTAGGTTCCTGGTTCGCATCCAGCTCCGGCTGCTAATGATTGAAATATACCAGTCCTCTTAGCTGGCTAGCAGAGGACTGACTGCGCACGGTGTACGAACGCCCGTCTCACCTAGGCGAGGTCCTCGCTGAGGTGCTGGGATAAGTCAAGAGCATTTCCATCTGGTGTCTGCCATCAGCCCCTAATTCACTTAATATATTGAAATCACAGAATCTCAGGGTTGGAAGGGACCTCAGGAGGTCATCTAGTCCAACCCCCTGCTCAAAGCAGGACCAATCCCCAATTTTTGCCCCAGATCCCTAAATGGCCCCCTCAAGGATTGAACTCAGAACCCTGGGTTTAGCAGGCCAATGCTCAAACCACTGAGCTATCCTTCAGGGAGGATAAGGAAATCACACACCAACATCTTGCCTGGTCTTTGCAAATTGTTCTGCTGGGGCAGGGAGTAGGTCAAGATTTTGGGCTGTGGCTCCTTTGGCATGAAAGCAATACGTCAAAGCACAACAAACTGCCTCGTGACCGAGGTGCTGGCCCTGCAACATGACTCCATGCAGGCACCGTACAATTTTGCGAGATCAGTTGCAGGGTTTATCTCCAATGCCGTCACCATCAGGCTGAATATGTGCAGGCTGGGTGCCTGTTTCTCTCTGTCATGTCTCACGTTACCTTAGAATTTGCTCTGCTGATAAGGGCTGAATCACTAGCCGCAGGGACAAGCCATCATGGGAACAGGGTCCCTTGCACTGGTTTCTAAGCAAATCAGTGAGAGCAGAGGCCTTATTGGGCATGCTGCAATCTTAAGAAGGTGTCTTAAAAGAGGCAAACATCTTGGAATCTCCCCACTCGTAAATGCCCCAGAGAGGCTAGTCAAATGGAATGACTCAGAAGACAGGGATTGAAACAATGGACAAAGCAGCTGATTTAGAGGGCAGAAATGTAGCAGGAGGATTATACAGTGCACAAGGAGCAGTGAGGGGCAGGAACAGTTACAGAAAGTAAAAAACCTTGGGTCCAATGTTACATTCTCAGCATTCACACAGAGAAGTTCGATAAAGACATAAATACTCCTGCTGGAAGGCTGCAGCGTAACACTGCTTTATTTGTCGGAATCGGAATGATCACACCCAAGAACCCAAAAGCAGAGAGAGACAAAGCAGGCTGCTCCCTAAAGCAGAGCGGCACAAGTCACCCCATCTTACTCTAGCCCAGCTGGCTGCAGACTCCTGAATGCTTCCTTGCAGAGCCCCCTAACCAGCCAGCAGTTCTAGGAACCCTCCCTCCCCCCAAAAAATTTTAAGTGACAGCTTACAACTTAAAAAACAGTTTTCAGTGGACCCCTCCACCCACCCCAATGCTGCCCCCACCCCCAGCAACTTTACAGTTAAAGACCTGGCCAAGGTGTGAGTGAGAGCAAAGTCCAGTCCTGTGTGTCTCACTGGCTCCTTTCCCTGCCATGGTGGGGAGCAGATGTGGGAGAGGGCTCCCAGGAAAATGAGGGAGGGGTCAAGCTAGAGAGGGGGGTCAGTAACAGGACCCTCCCAGTCACTGGCCCACCTCATCTCTGGCTGATGTTGCTGCCGTGAAGCCAGCACAGGTCATAGTGAACGCCTTGCAGGGGCCCCACCAAATCGGAAGGGATGGTGCAGAATCTCACCCCAGAAGTGGGGCCCTCCAGGTCAAGACTAATGCAGGTTGGCTGGCGAAGCCTCGGCCCGCTGCCCACGCTGCCCCTGTCGGCGGGTAGCTGAGGCTGCCGGGCTGCGCAGCTCACCGTGGCCATTTGCGGCTGAAACGAGAGAGGGAATGAGAAGCAAACCCAGCCCTCGCCAAAAAGAGCCCTGCACTGGCCGAGCGTGGAATGGTCTTGCCACGCCCAAGCATCCGGCCTGGAGAGTCTGAACCAGTGACCAAAAGCTCAGGTCATTTCCTTCCCTCTGGCAATGTTCTAGCCCCATTCGTTCTCTGGTGGCCCCGACTCTCCCAGGAAAAAGAAGGGAAGTGAAAGCCAAATCCCTCAGGAAAAAAGCTGAAATAAACAGTTGTTTCCGGTCTTTTTCTGTCAGATAGAGGCAAAAAAAAAAAAAAAAAGAGGAGGCACCCTCTTTATTTTTCCTTGGCAGGTCACCTCTGAATCGGAACCATGGACAATGCTGGTAGAGGGAGTGTTTGATTGCAAAGGAGTGCAGAGAATGACTTTTGCATGTGCCTTTCCGGCAGCCATTTGTCCAAATCACGCATCAGGTTTCTGGAGACAGCAGATGAGGAATTAGGAAATGTGCAGATAACACAGGAAACAGTGATTCAAAGGTCAGGGGCTCTTAATATTGACATGGCACCGGGGCCAGGAACATATATTTGATTGCACACAAGAAGAATAGGGTGGAAACTGGAGAGGTTTGCCAAGGTCTGGCTTCATTACGGAGCGATCCCTGAGGATGGAGGAGTAGTGAACTCAGCTCTGTTACTGTATAAAACGCCGTCTGGGGACGTGAGAGGAAATTGCTAGCCAGTTGGTTTGACAGGGCTGTGGAAAGACCGTAGGAGTTATTTTAATGCACAGAGTGGAGAAATGCTTGGGAAAGCCCAGCAGGATTTCAGGAAGGGGAGACTGCATTTACGGATCAGATTAGATACCTAGTGTCACTAATTGCCCTAAATCCTCACAGAGGGTGTGCAAGGCATTCTGACGGCCCAAAGCCTAGCTGGGCATGTTCATGCTTTAATCCAGTTTGTGGAGAAGCTCTGAAGTCGGTGTGTCCAGGGGTTAGGCTAGGTGGCCTTGGTGATCTTTGGACTCTTAGACTCCCCCGTTCATCTTCCTTCATGGGCCTTGGGGAGTTCCGGATAGCCCAACATCCACATAACAGCTGGAACTCTGTATTTGATAGTGATCATAATCTACTGTCATGCTTCAGGGCTTCAGTCAGTCACCTGCAGGGTCAGGAAGGACATTTTCTGCCCGTGCCCAGCTGTAATCTTGAAGCATCAAAGTTCTGCCACAGCTAGAGGGAGAAGGACACCGTTTGGCTGGACCAGTGCTCTGAGCTGATACAGAAAATCTTGTCAGATGCCTGGCTCATGTCTTGTTCGCATGCTCAGGGCATTGTTCTTGGCCTGGGGCATACAACTGTGTAGTGTCTGCAGGACAGAAATCCTTTGGTTTAACTGAAGTTGTTGGGCTTGGTGTAGGGGTGTTTGGAGGGAAGGCGATGGCCTGCGATGTGCAGGAGGAGGCGAGGGCCCACTGATCCCATCTGGCCTCACTGTAAGAGGTTAGGTGTTGGCGGCTGTGCAGAGCTGGGAAGCTGGAGTGTGGGACAGACGGTAAGGCGAATCACACAAACGGGATGTTTGGAGGTGGCAAGCAGTAGCCGGTAGTTGGCCAAGGAGCAGCTCCACTCTGCCTGCTGCTGCCCCAGAGCTTCATCATTGTCTGTGTGTACCTGGCATGCTCACCAGGACAGAGAGCACAAGTGTGGGGCGACATCATCCCACCCCACACTCCAGCCGCTGAGACCCACAGACCAGCAATAAGAGCCCTGAGGCCTTAGGAGCTCACCTGAGTTGAAGGGTGGAGCCCATTGAAGGACACCAAGTTTCTGCTGGTCTGGAGGGATTCCACGGGCCTAGGACTGGAGAGCAGCTTTCCATTAGCAAGTTAGCACCCAGCATGGCTGGCCACCGCAGGGTTCTGTTTCTGGTCTCTGGCTGGAGGAGTGAAGCTCTGTAAACAGGATGATGGGAAATTCATGATTCTGGCACCAGTTCTTATTCGAGCGAAACTCCATGGGATAGATGAATGGCCATGACTACTGGCCAATGTCCAAACCCTTGTGAAGGCCTGACAGTTATAGCCCAGGAATGCGGGGCTTATCTACAAACATTCCCAGTGAGCGCCCATCAACATACAACCCCGACTGAGCTCGAAATGCTTCTTCACTTGCATTTCCAATAACACCTTTGATTATGAACCCTAAATCCCCCTTCTCCAATGTCATTTATTGTGTAAACTATTCACTTACTTTTTCTTCTTTCATTCACCTTAGACTGTGTGTCGTGGGGTGGACACACCCTGTCAAGGGGCGTCCGGTCCCGTACGGTCAGTGGGAAGCTTACGCCCCGATTGCTAGAGTCTCCCTGACAGCCTAACCCACAAAACGAGAGAGTGCGATCTAGCTGTCAAAGTCCTTTGGCCTACCCTTACTCTCAGGGCAGTGTAACCTAGTAGTCAGGGTAGATTGGGCCACCACCCAGGGTCTCAGGCCCTCAAGCAGGGTAGAGCATCAAAGCAACAGTCTGGGTTGCTAAGGCCCTCAGATCGGCCAGAGCAGCAAACACAGAGTCTCAATGGTCTAGCATTCTGACTTGGGTGAACGGTAGACAACTGGAAGCCTCTAAGCCTAAGGTGGGGAGTAGAGTAGCTGCCATCTTGGGTGTGGGGTTGGCAGCAGGTGGTAGGGGGACCCGGGCCCACCCACTCCACTAGGTCCCAGCCCAGGACCCTAACAGTGTGGCGGGGAGTGTTCCCACCACTGGGTCAACGGGGATCCCACCAAAACACGCTGATGAGTCTCTTGGTCCTACAACCAGACTAGTATCTATTTCCCCAGGGCTACTTCCTACCTGGTCTCCCAGTACAGCAGGCCATGGGTCCTCTGGGATCATCTGCCGGCAAAGTCTGTGGTGACTCAGTCCCTTCCCAGGTCTCTTAGTGATGCAGGCTGGGCAGAAATGCTGTCCCACCACGAGTGTTTTCAGCTCTAGTGAGCGCTTAATGTAACAAAGACGCCTAATGGAGCTCTAGCTTTGAACAGTGGGGAGGAACAGGTTAAACCAGATCCTTAGGGAGAGGCCACACCTCCTGTCTAGGACACCCTATCCCCTCCCCTCTTACTTTCACAGGGCTCTGGCATTCGAGCCCCTGGCTTAATGAGGTCCTTTCAGCTGAGGGTGTCCCCCTCATTCGGGACAGGCTAAGCACAGTTCTGCTCCCCTTTACTCATACAATAAAGACAACAACACTGATAACAACATATCACTATCCCTGCATTCAGTACTAAAGTGATTTGTAACCCAACACCAGCCAAGGCTGATCGCTCAAACACTGCTAGATATCTAGACTCATAGACTCATAGACTTTAAGGTCAGAAGGGACCATTATGGTCATCTAGTCTGACCTCCTGCACAATGCAGGCTACAGAATCTCACCCACCCACTCCTGGAATAATCCTCTCACCTATGTCTCAGCTATTGAAGTCCTCAAATCATGGTTTAAAGACTTCAAGATGCAGAGAATCCTCCGGTAAGTGACCCGTGCCCCATGCTGCAGAGGAAGGCAAAAAACCTCCAGGGCCTCTGCCAATCTACCCTGGAGGAAAATTCCTTCCCGACCCCAAATATGGCGATCAGCTGAACCCCGAGCATGTGGGCAAGACTCACCAGCCAGACACCCAGGAAAAAGTTCTCTGTAGTAACTTCTAACATCCCATCATTGACCATTGGTCCTATTGACCACTGATGGCAATTAATTGACCTTTGACTAAGATCATGTTATCCCATCAAACCATCCCCTCTATAAATGTATCTAGCTTAATCTTGACGCCAGATAGGTCTTTTGCCCCCACTGCTTCCCTTGGAAGGCTGTTCCAGATCTAGGCAGAGTAGGCGTGTTCATGTAAATACAGTTTGCTCCTGAAGTCTCTCCCCGTCCCAGCTAGCTGTCTGGGAAGAACGCCTTCAGACCCTGCTTACACTGCCCCTGCCAGAGACCCCGCTGCCTTCGCTCTCTCACCCTGTTTGAAGGGAAGACCAGCAAATTCAGACCTCCAGGGGTCTGCTCTTATCAGTTTCAGGAAGAACCAGCAAGAGTTTGTCCTCCAGCACCTAGAAGGGCCAGGAGCAGGCAGAGGCCAATCGGAGCCCAGCAGGCCACATAAAAAGGGCTGGCGGCTTAGTAGGGGCCACTACCAGTTCTGGGTGGAGGCAGGACAGAGAGGCGGGTTATCCTTGCTGTAATCCGAGTAAGCTGACCCAGTCAGGGTCTAACCTTGACAACACTGGCTTCTGTGAAGGACCAGTCTTTATATCATGGACTTTAATACCCAGGTAGCTATTTTGAGTTAAGATTTAGTTTGTTTTCTGTTAACCCTGGAAGGGCCTGGTCAGAGGGGACTGGGCGGAGAGCTGGCCTGGAAGGCGGGTGAGGCCATGGAGGTCATTGTGGAACCAGGATGCAAAAGGGGTCGCTACAGCAGCAGAAGCTCTTGAGCATCGTGGCCTGACAACAGGGGATGCACGCGGGGGAGCGCATGGCGTCCCAATAACGTGGAAGCGAAGCACTTGGACGTTAGTGAAACAAAACTGGAATGTTTCGATAATTTTTCATTGGAAGGGCCAACAAATCGATACATTCCTGCAAAATGTTCCTATTCTGTTGAATCGGCGTTTTCCAATGGGAAAACCTTCCCCCGCTCATCGGGGCGGAGGCCGAGCACTCTTTGTGCTCAGAGCTCTGTACAGACGTCAGAGGCAGGCCACCAGGTGGGAGCTCCAGCAGGTCGCAGGCTCACCGGAGCAGCTCACAGGATTGGGCCCTATAGGCCAGAGTCTCCCCTGTCTTGCCCTGTATCACGATTTACACCAGGGCACAGTAGCTGTGACACAGTTAGGTTGGACACCCCGTATCTGGGAGCAAGAAGTCCCAGGTCTGTTCCTTGCCCCTGCAGCTCCCATACATGAAAGAATCATAGAATCATAGAATCTCAGGGTTGGAAGGGACCTTAGGAGGTCATCTAGTCCAACTACTTGCTGCTCAAAGCAGGACCAATCCCCAAAGCACCTGCTGGATCAGGGCCCAGCCCTGCTGACTGACCTGTGATCCAAGGGAGAGCAGGAAAAGATCCCTACGCTGAGATCTATGCGGTGGTGAAATAGTCTCCCAAGGGATCAGTAGAAACCCTGTTGCTTGAGCCATTTACAATTGAGTTGGACAAAGTCCTGGAGCATGTTCTACCCTGTCCTGATGAGCTGGGGGAGGAGATGAGCTAATCCGTGGGTCTCTTTTCCAGCTCTCTATTCCAGGGAGCTAGCAGGGATTTATTCCGAGCAAGCTGCTGCCTTGGGCATCAGCAGTTCTGCTTCCCTGCTCCTGCGGCAGGCTGGCTGGCAAGTTTCACTGGCTTTTCTGATGTACGTTAAAAGGTGTCCCGGGAACGGCAATCCCGCGGCGTGCTGCTCTCCCCAACAGTCCTTCCCGCGCCCTCCACCTGGGGCTTGCTTGGTTTCCCTTCCTCTCCAGGCCCTACATTTTCAGGGGCCCTGATCCTGTGGTGAGTTTGCGTGGACAGAGCCCTGGTGAAATCAGCAGAGCTTCACGAGTGCAGGGGGCTGCCCACATACAGCCTTGTGGCGGGATCGGGGCCAAACTGAGCCAGCCAGGACTGATTCCCAGAGGTGCTGCGTGCTCCCAGATCCCTTTGGCTCCAAGTGTGGGTGCTCAGCACCCCTGCGCTCAGGCCCTGTATCAGTGGCCCCACGGTCGGCAGCACTTTTGAAGCTATGATTGGTTTTTTCTGGGCTCGTAACGTTTCCACGGACTCTCTCAGAGCAGCATGGGGCCAGGAAGGGGCTTTAAACCCACACGCTCTGTGTGTGCTTCTAGGGGTTTGCTCTCGGAGTCACTAGCGGATTTCGTAGTGAGTCTCCTAGGAGGAAAATCCAAGGAAGCAGCATGGACTCCCAGGTTGGATATTTGGAAAAACTTTTGGTGAAGCACTGGAATGGGTTACCTAGGGAGGTGGTGGAATCTCCTTCCTTAGAGGTTTTTAAGGTCAGGCTTGACAGAGCCCTGGCTGGGATGATTTAGTTGGGGTTGGTCCTGCTTTGAGCAGGTGGTTGGACTAGATGACCTCCTGAGGTCCCTTCCAACCCTGAGATGGGTGAGTGGGTGGGTGAGATTCTGTGGCCTGCATTGTGCAGAAGGTCAGACTAGATGATCATAATGGTCCCTTCTGACCTTATAGTCTATGAGTCTATGAGATTCTATGATTCTATGACTCTAAGTCCTGGGCTAGTCGCTTAGCTCCTCTGAGACACTGTTTCCCCCTCAGGACATGGGGATAATGATACTCACTGCACTGATACTCACTGAATGCTTTGGAGCTGCAAGGACCATAATATACCAGTGTCAAGTTTCATTGTTCCTGAGCCAAACCCCGAGTTCCATCCTCAGTCAAAACGCCCGTTGAGTCATTGCGATTCAGCCCGGTTAAAACCTCTGTCCGGCTCTGGGTCATTCCTAGAGCGTCGTGGACTCGAGGCGCAAACGGAGCCGGGGAGCAGGAGCTGAGCCATGGCTAGGACATCTCTCTGCATGTTCACGAAGGTCCCTTCTGACCTTAAAGCCAATGAGTCTGTCAGACCAATCAAGCCTGCTCCAGGGGCTAGTACCGGGCTTTGTGTTACTTTTCTCCTGCCTATTGTTCTAGCAGACTCCCAGACAGGCAAACTGGAGAGTCAAGAGGGAGATTGAAGCCCTTGATGGATTCAAGGCTGCTGTCTGGTTTTATTGCAGAGGCTTTGTATTGCTTGGCCGATCTGCACCTTACAGTGGGGGGGAAGGATGCCTTGCTTACAGTTCAGACACAAGTCAGCCGTGGTTCCATGTATCTGGCTGGACAGCAAGGCTGATCTATGTGCATGCTCCGCTCTGATTGCCTTCCTTGATTACTGGTTGAGGAAACACAGGGATGGCCCGGAGCACTCCAGCCTGTATTTCCTGGAATATTTTCTCAGAGCCTTGCCTGTGACCTTGTCTCACTGTATGTATTTGACTTGGCGAGATTGAAATAATAACGTTCCCCAGCCCTGAAACGCTCCATGTGTTGCATTCCATGCAGCCGCCCTTCGACGAGGTATTTCTTCTGCCTGTCTTGCTTGTCTCCCTAATGTCCTATTTGCACTAGAGATGAGTTTGAGCTGTCACATGCGGCTCTGATTTCAACCCCACCAGAGTTCAGGGTTGTTTGAGTCCAGGGCTAGGAGTGTTTTTAGCTGGATATGCAGCGTCTGGATTCACTGTGATCCCCAGCTCCGTGGTTCTCGTTTATTTCTGGTCAGGATGTTCATCTCATGGGGCCACGGAACACACCGCATTCTGGAGCCTCTCCTGGCCCATTGCTGTCCTCCAGGCCGTCTGGACGGAGATATTCAGCCTGAATCGCCCTCTGCCTTACCCCAGAGTGAACTAGGGGCAGGCCCACGGCAGGTCATGGCGTGATGCCGGTGAGAAGCCTGGGCTGGGTAGAGGAGAATGAGACCCATCGCTTTCTTGCATTGCCCACAGCTGTGGGTGTTTGTTAGTGCAGTGTCTGCTGGCGTGGTGGGCTCCCACGAAGCACATGGCATTCAAACTCACGGGGAGTCATCTCCAAAGCCTGCCTGATCTCCTCCACCCACTCTGCCAAGCCATTGGCCAGGCCCTCGTTGTACAACCCTCGGCTGCTGTAACTTCTCCGGCGTCCCTGACTCATGTCACCCAACTCCAGCGTGCCCAGGACACCTCTGCCTCACCGAGCCCTGAGATCACACCTATCCCTGCTCCAAACCTTCCCACCAGATCCAAACTCCTTGCTGCTGCCCAGCTCAACTCCCTTCTTCCTCTCCGAGCTGGTCTCTTCTCACTCCTCATCTTGCCCCCTCCATCTGCTTCCTCCACACTCCCTTTATCCTATTCCCCGATGCTCCATGCCCCATGAGCCTCACCCACCACCCTTCCCATCTCCCCACCTCCAACCTCTCCTGAAAACACACTTCTTCCCGGAGGTGACCGCAGGCAACTCTCTAGAGCTGCATCGCTAACCAAAGCACCCACCTGGTTGTATTCTGTCACCTGCACCCCCTTCCTCTCTTCCCCTGTGTGTGCTTCCCCACCCCTGCTCCCTACTGTCTGAACCCAGGCCCGTGGCATTTCAGGACAAGACTAGAAACCACAGGCTCCCAGCTCATGTTCACCAAGGTTCAAGGACATTCCTTCCTTATTCAGACGTGTCGTGACAAATTACCTGGGGTTATTGTAACTCTCCAGAGTGCCCAGGAAGAGTTATCAGCCAAGACGGGACAATTTGTTGCAATTGGTCACAGGCCTCACCTGGTATTCTTTCTGTCCTCTGATTGGATAAGTACACCACTATTGATGCTTATTACTTGTACTCCAGTAGCATCCAGTCCCCCACCGCAGCGATCACACTCCCATTGTGCTAGAAGGTGCAGTACGGACACAGCAGGAGATAGCCCCTGCCCTGGAGAGCTAGCATGGATGCGTGCGGGAAACGCTTGGTGGGATCCCACCAGTTCCGGGACCAAAAGATTATCACAGGCCCCGGAGCCATCAGAACGTGTCGCCCCATCGCCTGGGCCAGAGTGTTCTGAGCGCACGTGAAGAAGTCAGCCAGGCGTTAAGCACCGAAACAATGGGGCTGAAGATAGGGAAGAAAGTTCTGATCCAGCCCCGTTGCTGAGTACGTGCATGCCTCACAAACGCGAATCAGGTTAGCCTCTGAACAGCGCGGAAGTGTTCTCCCTATTTTACAGACCTATTGAGGGACTCGCCCGGGGTCACAGAAGGAGTCTGTGTCCGAGCTGGGAACGGAATGCAAAATAACTGAGCCCCAGCCTGTTTCATGGGGCTGGAAGATTTAGGCCTTGTACACATCTCAGCCCCACTGATTGCAATGGGGAATTTACGTGAGTGAGGGGCCCTAAACTGGAGCCCCAGAGGTGCTGGCTGGAAATCCAGCGCCAAGAAGGCGTTCGTGGAAGGTAGGTGCGGGAACTAGGAAATACGGACAATGTTACAACCCAGATGTTTTTTAATATACAGTGAATAAAAAATCTTAATTGGTACTAAACGAGCAGGCTCCAATTATAATCCTCCAGGGTTCTTTTCCGTGTCTCGTGGCATTTTAACGAATGTCGTCACTTTTTCCTTTGGCTCTTCCGTGAGTCGCTTTCAAGGTCCGCGTGCGGCCTTTGCGAGTTCTGTGGGGTGCAGGAGGAGGACACCCTTTGGCCAGGGCCGAGGATCAATCACGTCCGTTTTCCGTTTCAATTCCTTGTTCTTTACCAGCTGAATTTTTCCCCCTCGCGGGGAAGCGCTATCAGCCTCCGGCATTCGATTTCGCTTGATAACACGCTCCCCATCTCCTGCGCACATCGTGCAACGGCAGCGTCGCAACAGCACGGGAGGAATTCGGGTTAGAAACGGGCTTGAGGTGCAGCAAGATCTGGATTAGGGTGACCAGATGTCCCGATTTTATAGGGACAGTCCCGATTTTTGGGTTTTTTTTCTTGTATAGGCTCCTGTTACCCCCCACCCCCTGTCCCGATTTTTCACACTTGCTGTCTGGTCACCCTAATCTGGATTCAGGTTTGGGTTCCAAACACTCCAGTCTTTGGGGGTGCCTGGGGAACGATAATCATCCCGAGCGCTTATATAGCGTTGTCCTCTGTGTCCCTCAAAGTACTCACTCAGGTCAGTCTCAGATGTTACAGATGGGGAGCCTAGGGCAGTGTGAGGTTCAGGCCAACACTTTCCAGTGATTTAGGATGCCTGACTTGAGCTACCTAGTGAGTCTTCAATTGGGCACCTAACATTTATCCCAAGGGATTTAGCCAAAGTCCCAGAGAAGGCCCAGAACCCACAGCTCTGCTACAATGTTTGTGTCCCACCCACTACCCGATACATACAACTAGGGCCTCTTTCTTTTGGCTGTCACTAGTTCTGGTGCATTAATTCATGCACACAAGGGTGAGGAATGAATAGCCCATGGACCACCTCCCCCACCTGCGCCTATCCCTTATGCAGGGGCCAGCAAGGCAGCTACAAAGAAGAGTCGTGGTTCTTGCTTGGCCACACCTGTTAAACGGGTGCTGGAAATGCCACTGCGGTGCATGCCCAGGTGCAATTCCTCCTGCAGCTCAGCCACATGGGCCCTGGACCCATATTTCCTGCCCTCTTCATTGGCTCCAGCAACGCCCCTCCAGCCAGCACCTCCCCTGGCCCAAGAGGGAATTTCCAGAATTGTTGCCTGGGGCGTTTTGCAGCCAGAGATGTAGGTGTCTTTCCACCTCTTTGAGCGCCACCTTGTCACACCCACTGGGTTTATAACGGGCGCCATTCAACTACCGAGACAGTCGGCTAACACCCAGCCTTCAGCGCCATGCGGGAATGTTCAGCAGCTGTTGCATTTAATGGTACATTTAAAGGTCTCCTTTCTCTGCAGGGCGCCAAATGCAGCCCTGGTGCGGGCAGGGGAAGCACCTTTGCCTGCAACTTGCACCTGCTTACATCAGGGCTGGCTTTGGCTCCTAGGTCCAGGTTCCAGCTCCAGGCCCATATTCCCATAGGGGGAGCATTTGCATAGCTACCGCATGCCCCCCCACCCACCCAGTTGTACAGACTGGACCCAGATGTAGGGCCTTGTTCTCAGGTACACAAAGACCCCTGGTATCCCTGTGGCAGCAAATATGGGGCCTCAAAGTGAGCAGAAGCTGCCGCCATGAATTCCCCACGCTTAGGGGTCCTCCCTGGCTAGTTCAGGGCTGGCAGGAGGGTGCTATACTGGCCCTGCTCCCAGCCCCTGGCACATGTCAGGGTTGTGGCTGGCATGCATTACTCCTGCCTGCCACAGGGGGGCGACAGGAAGCAAAGTGTAAGTTAGAGCAGCCCCAAGGCATTAACTCGAGCAAGCCCAGGCTATGGGATGCAGCCTGCCCCAGTGCAGACCCGTGGCGCAGGCCCACGGAGACCGTCCTGCCCCCACTGGTGCAATCCCATTGGCATGGGTTTCCGAATGAGAACGTAGCTATCATTGGACCCCTAGGGGGATGCTGGCCTCCTAGTGGACGAGGGTCTCGGCCGGCTGCCCCCACCCCATGGCTGTGACCTCCCGGGACATGGGGATAGCAGTGGAAGATGTTCTTCTCATGGGAGCATATCAGAGGTAGATGCAGCGCCGCTGGGGAAATGGTTCCATGGCCGAAGGCAGATCTCCCCCATAGACAGCCAGGGGGTTGTGTCCATGGGCTGGGCTGGGTTAGATGGTGAGCCCCAGAGTTGCTGTTGGAGGCCACCCTTCCCCCTAAGGCTGGTGTCCAGAAATCCATGTCTAACACCTCACTCTCACATGGGATGGACTCCCAGCCACGCCAAGGGCCCCAGCCACGCCAAGGGCCCCAGCCATGCCAAGGGCTCATCTTGCCATGGCAGACAAAAGCTGGCAGGGCAGAACAGCCCCTTGACGCAATGAGCATGGGCCTGGGCGGTGAGAACCAGATCAGCCCCCTGGTCCAATATACAGTATATAGCCCTGGGCAGTGAGAACCAGGTCAGCCTCCTGGTCCAATATACAATGTATAGGCCTGGGCAGTGAGAACCAGGTCAGCCCCCAGGTCCAATATACACTGTATAGGCCTGGGCAGTGAGAATCAGGTCAGCCTCCTGGTCCAATATACAATGTATAGGTCTGGGCAGTGAGAACCAGCCTAGCCCCTTGGTCCAGTATACAGTGTATCAGTGTGGACAGCAAAACCTGGACCAATGCATAAGTGCAATGTACAGGTCTGGCCAGCTGGAGGCTTCCAAGTGATCACATTTCTCCAGCAACCCGACGAACCCCGCTCTGTCGGTGACAGGTTATCGGCACGCCAAGGCATACTCCATTCCCAGGAATTCCATGTTCCTGCAGACACTGCCTCACGCTCCACGCATGCCACATTCATGCCCTGGTGCCCACATCCCCACCGTAGAGCGGCAAACAAACTGCCGAAGCATGCTGGCCGGCCCCTGCGCGCCACCATGGCCGGTTCAGTGAGCTGCTTCACACTGGGGACCAGAGATCTGGCGCTTCCACGTGCCACCTGGGCTTGAGGGCAGGTGAGCTCGTCCCTGGGAAGGGCCGCGTGGCCGGTCCCACTGAGTGGAGAACCCTTGGCAGGGCGAGGGGGAAGCAGACAGGCTTTTATAAAGGGCCTTGTCTGAGCTTGCACTGGGAGACTTGGCAACTGGAAAGGATCTGCAATAACCATGGCAACAAACGACTAAATAATGACAATTAGTTGGAACAGCACTGGGAGCTGGGCCAAGGCAAACAGCATAAAATTACCTGCAATTTCTCATCGCCGGCATCAGCTCTCTCCCAACAACCCATTTTTTAATTAGAATTAATTGCTCATTACCAAAAAAATTACACCATTAAAACTAAACATGAGGCTACCTGCGAGGAACCCCTTCCAGAGGGAGCCGGAGCCAAGCTAAACAGCCCTCTCGCCCGTGTCTTCAGACGTGGCCCAATTTGCCTCGCAACCTGCCGGCCCCGAGGGCCTTGCGTGTGCTGAGAGCGGCTGTCATCACTCCCTTGGGGGCCTCGCAGCAGATGGGAGCGTGGGGAGAGCTGCTTCCTGGCATGACATGGCTCTCAGCTGACGGAGACGGCTCCTACCCCCGCCGCTCACAGGGTCTCCTGGGGGCAGAATGGTTGCAGAATGGGGGGATTGTAGGGAGGGTGTCTGAGGCCAAAGGATGCTTGCTCCATGGTAGGGTGAAGAAGTCCTCCTCCCTGTGCACGATGGGTGAGGACTGGCTGTTGTTTCACTGTAATAGGAGGACCTGTCTGGTCCCAGGTCCCCTCCTCTTTGCAGGAGGCACTAGCAGCTGTGGATTTCCCAGTGGGCTCCCAGGCCTTTTAACCAATATATCCTCCAGGCTGGCCCCGAGCAGAGTTAGATGATGCAGTGGGCACAACGCTGGGACCTTGTCTACACTAGGACTCCCACCGCTGCCACCAGCACTGGTGCAAGGATAGGCCAGTGGGAAATGGTCATGCGCAAAAGGCTCGGTTAGACACAGCCCAAAAGAAGAGTGAGGGAGCCAGTTTCCCTTACCCCTCCCTCCACAGAGGAGTGGAACGTCCCCCGTCCTCCACTCAGCAAGATCAGAAGAGGAGGGTGCGGTGATAGCTGAGCACGGCCGCAGGGCCAGGGGATTAGTGCAGCAGAACGCGACTGCCATAATTAGGGAACTTAACGTCCTTGTGGGATCCGAGCTCCTTACCTGTCCAGGCAGTTTCCTGGGCAGAGCTGACCCTGTTGGTCACAGTGTGTCCACAGGCCAGGGTGCAATGGGAAGGCCGTGTTCTCCAACAGCGGCAGATTGTGACCCCTGTTCCCTCTAAGCTGTGGGCACGCGCACACAGATCCTAAACCCCACGCACACGGCGGAACACCGTGCGCACAAAAATTTGCACGGAAGCACAAACATTTGCACAGAAGACCTTTTTTTGCGCACACGGCCTGTCAAAAATTAGAGGGAACATTGCTAGGCACTACAAATAATAGTGATGCGATTCCTTCTTTGCAGAAGGAGAAATTGGAACGGGGAGAAACGAAGTGACTCTTCCAAGATCACACAGCAAAGCCAGGGTCAGAACTCAGGCCAGCCAAGTGCTCAGGGCACCAAACCACGCTGCCTCCCTCAGCGTCCTAGCAGCTAGAAATGATCGGCGTGTCCACCCCTGTACCAGGGCAGGCGAGGGCGAGAAAGCAGGTAACCCTGCAGGGGCCGCTGCTTGTAATGTTTTCTGTGCTCCCCACGTTTGTCGTGGGGAGGGAATTCTCTTGACGTGCTGGCTTGGCTGCCTTCGCGTCAGTGTCAGGAAATAAATCTGCTTTCCATCGGAACACAGCGTGGGAGCTGCATAGTCTCATGTTTAGAGCAGGGGCTGGGAGCACACTTGTCCTCCAGGCCTTAGAGAGCATCCCTCCCATAACAAGGCAGCCTGCACAGTCCAGCACTCGTCAGTGACCCTACAATAACTAACCAGTGCCCAGCCTCATGAGCACACCAAGAACAGCAAACCAGTTTGCACAGGAAGAGAGACGAGTGGGAGGACGGAAAGATTTCAGTTTCAAGTTCCTAGGTGTTATTAAAGCTAACCGTGAGGACAGAAAGAATTTTCATAATGATCAAATTGCCTTCATGACATGATCCTATCTGTGCACTAATCTCGCTCCCATATTGATTGCAGACAAAATAGAGAGCCGTCTCCACACACTGACAGAGGCGCCTTGAGGGGAACAGACACACCTCGGCAGACGGCTTGTTTCTGTACTGCTTAATTCATTCCACGGGTATTGATCTACCCAGATTGAATTTCAAAATCTGAACGAGACCGTGATTGTGGCTGGACAAATGTGAGTCGTGTCTGGAGCCAGAAAGATGCAATGAATGATCTTTCCAGTTCTTATAAAGCAGCTAGTCCCACTAGGCCTCTGTGTGCATGGTATAACCCTGTACCATAGACCTAACGATTCAGTTTAATGGGTAGAGATGCATCAGAACCATTTTATCCTGTAAACCTTCCTAGATTCCAAGGCCAGAAGGGACCGCTGCGATCCTCTGGTCTGACTTGCATAACACAGGTCAGAGAACGTCTCTGAATTAATTCCTGTTTGAACTAGAGCAGAGCTTCTAGAAAAAATAAACTCCTATCTTGATCTTGCCAGCAAGGAAGACTCCACACTAACCCTTGGCAAGCTGTTCTCATGCTTAATCACCCTCCCTGTTGGGTATTTGCGCTTTATTAGCTCTTCGGTCAGCAGCTTTCTTCACTAGATCTCGCACAAGCGTGGGCCTATTTTCAGTGATTAATGAATGATAACAATAACACCATTAATAGCCCAGCACCCGGGGGAGCCAAGTCTGAATGTGGGTGAGGTACACGCTGTTCCGAGTCAGCCGGTTACAGCCCAGTCTGGGCCGCAAATTGCCCTTCATCGCTAATCCCAGTACGACACGGCCGTGCTGCGCAACCTGCCGGGGCAAGGTGAGTCAGTCTGTAAGTGCCCCGTGTTTACGGTATGGAGGCTGAATGCCCATAAATGCACTGAAAGGATACAAAGAACCATCCCGTGCTGGTTACTTAGGCCCGGATCAAGGGGCACCTTAATACCTATGAGGATCTGAGACACAAGGTGGACGAGGTAATGCCTTTTACTGGACCGGCTTCTGTTGGTGGACAGGACAAGCTCCCCAGAGCTCTTCCTTGAGTCTGCTCGAAAGCTCAAAAGCTTGTTCCTTCCACCAGCAGAAGCCGGTCCAATAAAAGATCTTACCTCTCCCGCCTTGTCTGTCTCGTATCCCGGCTACAACAACCCTGCAAACAACAATTTGAGGATCTGGGCTGTCCTGCTTGCAGTTTTCGAGTGCCTGTAGAGCACTTCTCCGCTGCCTTCAGAGCTGGGCAGCCAGAGAGCAGTGGCTGTTGTCTCGGTGCCCAGCTCTGAAGGCGGCGCCCCGCCAGCAGCAGCACAGAAGTAAGGGTGGCGATACCGTACCATGCCACCCTTACTACTCTGCTTTCAGAGCTGGGCTCCCAGACAGCAGCTGCCGCTCTCCAGCTGCCCAGCTCTGAAGGCAGCGCTGCCCAGAAGTAAGAGTAGCAGTACTGCAACCCCCCCCCCCCCAATAACCTTGCAACACCCCCATAAATCCTTTTTGGGTCAGGACCCCTCCAATTACAACACTGCAAAATTTCAAATTTAAATAGCCGAAATCATGAAATTTACTATTTGTAAAGCTCTATGACCGTGAAATTGACGAAAATGGACCGTGAATTTGGTAGGGCCCTACTCATATTCATCCTGTGATCACTATAACCCCCAGAGCCTTTCCGGCAGTACAACCACCTAGCCCGTTAGTCCCCATTATGTACCTGTGCATTTGACTTTTTCCATCTTAAGTGACGTACTTTGCACTTCTCTTTATTGAATGTCATCCTATTGAGTTCAGACCAATTCTCCAATGGTCAGTTTGAATTCTAATCCTGTCCTCCAAAGTGCTTGTAACCCCTCCTAGCCTGGTGTCAACTGCAAATTTTACAAGCACACTTTCCTATGCCATTATCCAAGTCATCAGAGAAAATATTGAATAGTACTGGACCCAGGACTGACCCCTGCGGGACCCCACTAGATGCACCCTCCCAGTTGGACAGCAAACCGTTGATTACTACTCTTTGAGTACAGACTTTCACCCAGTTGGGCACCCACCTTGACGTAATTTTATCTGTGCATCAGTGCGTCTTACTAGATACAGGGCCTGACGCTGCTCTCGTTTCTACTGGGTTAAATCTGGGGTGAGTAACATTGATGTCAACGGAACAGCACAAGGACAATCTGCACAAGAGATGGGGAATCAGGGCCGTGACATGTTAACAGTTTATGTAGTGTCTGTGTCACATGTAATGTTCCTCTGATGTCAAGGGCGCCGTGGGTCGTAAGGCTCATAAAGCCAGTGGGTGCAGAGGAGAGGGCTCAAGAAACTTAGCATCAACCTTGGTTCCTTCCCAGTAAAGTCTCCTTTTACATGTTATTAACCCGCACATTATTCTGTGCAGCCTCTATGACCTGTGACTATTTGATACCTTAGTTATTAATCAGTTTGAGCAGGCTTCACAAGACACAGTCCCTGCCCTAACACGCCAACTCTAACTATGCTGCACTGGCTGCAGAAGGATACATGTGTTATGCAGACGAAACCACACAGGACCAGGGCACAAGACAAGATGTCAGGTTGATAACACAATTTGATTTATGACCAAGAACTAATACCTATGTACACACATGTACACACACACATCAAATGTTCTGCAGGTGCTGGATAGTTACCAGTCCTCAATGTAGCTTGAGTCCATAGCTTGGGTTCGCGGCGGCTCACTGCCCAGGAAAGCCGGGCACAAGGAAGGGCTGGGTCTCTGTCGGGCGTGCACCGATGCCCTTCCATGTTGGCCACGTTACCCCCAAAGCCTTCCACCTCACCCATCCTTTTTGTAGGACACCCCTCACGGAGAGGCTTTCCGAGGTCCCTGCAGCTCGGAGGTGCCTCCTTGGTGTGTAACTAGCTACCCTGGGGCTGACAGCAATTCATGAATACAATTGACTGCAACTATATCAAGTGTATTTTTTATGGCGGTGGGTTTATTAAGCCAAGCACTGAGGCTTCGACTTACTTAAGGGGCTTGGGGCTTAGTAGTTTTGACACCGCTACAGTTCGGTTCACTTCCTCATGGACTTGCCAATTCTACATTATTTTAATGGAGTCGGCCACAGTAGCTGGAGCAGCGCTCAAAGAGCAGGTCCGTCATTGCTCAAGTGAATCAGTAAGGTGTCAGTTATCTGTGGTGAGCAGCAGCTTTGCTACATTATCCCCAGGTTTGTTTTGTAGACCCATGGCCAAATTCTACTCTACTGCTGGTGTTAATCTGGAGCGACTGCACCAGTCTTTTGGGGTTCTCTGGATTTGCATTGCATTACAGTGCTGGACACTGGACAAACACAGTGAGAAACAGCCTCTGCCTCAGAGACACAGACGGGGGTGGTAACTGGTCGAGGTCACCCAGCAGCACAGCTGAGAAAAGAACCACGGGCTCCTGCCTCCTAGCCCTATGCTGTATCCACTAGCCCACATTGCCTGCTGATTTACACTAGCAGAGACACCCTCACCCTTTCCATAGGGAAGTCCCTCTGGAAGGCCCAGTTCTGCAGTGATGCCTGTTGGCCTGTGAACCCGTCAGAAATCGGTTTACAGTATGATCAGATTGTAGATGTTACAGGGATCAAGGGGGCAGATCTTCAGCTAGCATAAAATTGCAAAGCTCCGTTAACGTCCATGGGCTCTATTGATTCACCCGGCTCTGGATCCAGCTCTAGATGGTTAAGACTCAGGGCCCGTGCCAGCCACTAACTGGCCGGTGTTCAGGCTATTCCATAACTGCTCATGCACATTCATCTTGAAGGCTTTGTGTGCAGGCAAAAACACCTTCCTGAGCAACATGTGTTTTGCGGACGGAAGCGCTCGTGTGCACAGCGCTACGCCGGCAGGAGACGCTCTCCCACCCACGCGGCTACCGCCGCTCGTTAAGCCGGCTTGATTTTGTCGCTGGCAGAGCGCCCGCCCGTCGGGATAACGCGCCTACACAAGGGGTCTTCCAGCGGCACGGCTGTGTCGGTACAGCTTTGCCGTCGTGAGCTCGTAAGCGTAGACATTGAGTTGGGGTTGGTCCTGCTTTGAGCAGGGGGTTGGACTAGATGACCTCCCTGAGGTCCCTTCCAGCCCTGAGATTCTATGAGTCTATGTCATGGCCTCGGTTAAAATGCTGCAAGCCGAGTGTAGACACAGTTTATAGCGCACTGGTTTCTGACCTGCTCACGCTAAACGGAAGCCAATCATTCTTAAACCTGACTAACAGTGTCTATACAGGGCTTTGCACCTATATAAATACATATGGAGATAGGCCAATCTCCTAGAACTGGAAAGATCTGGAAAGGTCAGCGAGTCCAGTCCCCTGCCTTCACTAGCAGGACCAAGTACTGTCCCCTGACAGATTTTTTTTTCTCCCTGCAGATCCCTAAATGGCCCCCTCAAGGATTGAACTCCCTACGCTGGGTTTAGCAGGCCAATGCTCAAACCACTCAGCTATCCCTCCCACCTGTTTAACTAAGCTGATTTTTAAACAGGTTTAACTTTCCCCTGTAGACAAGCCCTAATGAGTCAATACACAAACCGCAGGGAAAACCTTACGGAACTGGCTATCCCAACCAGTCCTTCTCATGCACCCAGCTGCAGTGACATGCCCGGAGGAGATGATGAAGATACTCAAACAATCTGTCCACTCTCCACCACCACCCAACTCCCGCCCAAACTCTTGCTCCTTCTCCCCAACCTAGCAAAGCTTCTCCTGCCTCCCAGGTCCTCCTGCAGAGCTCCCTCCAGGCCAGCTCCAGAACCCTTCTTCCCATGATCTCATCCAGCCTGCAGTGGTGACCGTTAGCCAGGGAAGGGGTCTAGGGCAAATGCATGCAGGGAAGTAGTGACAACTGCTGGGAGCTCCTGCAGCCAAAGTCTTACTCTATGGATGAGTCTACCAGGAGCACATGAACTGTAGCACAGAGCAGGTAGAAGGTTCGATGACCTAGGGCTAGTGCTCATCTTACTCCACTGTTCCCAAGTTGCACTAGCCTGTACACACTCGTCTACCTTATACAGTATTTTGCAGGCCCCAGTGGAACCGGGCAGGGGTAGAGTAATGGGAAAGTTTCCAGAAGGCCACATTGCCTTCTTGTCTGCAGAGTTCCAGCTTTCACTGCCGCTTCTTCGTGCCTGGGGTTTAGATTAAGTGAGATTATGGATATGGGGGAAGCCAGCAGAGTGGCAGATCCAGGCCCAGGCAAGCCAGGGAAGGCCGGTTTTATTCCTGGTTCTGGCTCCTCACTCTAGCCAGTTCCTGCCTCTGGGCCTCAATTTCCCCCCGCTCAAGGGAGGGTAACGCAGACCCACCTCACATAGGGGCGGTGGCGGCCAGTGAATAGGACACAAGGACTCAAAAGCAATGGGTTTAACTCAAGGTCTTTGACCCTGGACAAGTCACTTCATCTACCCTCCCTACCTCACAGGGATGTTGTGAGGATGAAACACATGAATAATCATGAGCTCAGACCTGACGGTGAGCAAGGCCAGATAAATACCTAGGCCATCATTTGTACAGTAACATGAGAGGCTCTGGCTGAAAGGGTAAGTTTGTTACCATGGAATTAAATTATATTGATTGCCCACTTAGCTCAGGAGCGGGACAGCTAAGTGGGCAAGTTAGGTTGCCGTCAGTGCTTTAAATAGGTCTCACTCAGCACTGAGCCAGAGGCACCTCATTTCATTAGCTTTTCTTTTTCATTTAAGCGCCGCATCTGGAGACGGTTAGTGCCAATTTTCAGTGGAATTCTTACAGAAATGCTCAATACTGTTCCTGGACAGATCAAGTCGTGGAACAATTTACCGCTGCAGCTTAGCCGTGAGGAACTCCAGGCCATTTGGATTAGGCTGTCCAAAGCGCTGGGCTCTGTCAAGAGGAGCTCGGAGATGCCTCGGCTCCCCCGGCCTTGCTCAGAGAACAGCTCTTGTGCTCACGGCGCGGCCCCGCAGCTGTTTCCAATGTTCTGCGCTAACTTTATTGAACTAAAACCCCCAGTTTAGCATCCCCGCCCTCCTACGGATTAGCTACATATGACATGGGCTATCACCGCAGCGTTGGGAGAATGGGGTGACGGCAGGGTTGTGCCTGCCTGAGCGAGGCAGAGAGCAGAACCAGGGTGCTAGACTGTGCCCAAGGCATTAGCTGGAGCAGAAGAAAGGATGTGGCAGCCCTTAAGGCAACATGCTGGGAGCTGGGTTTGGGGCCTGTACAACCTCTCCTAACCAAGGATTATTGGCCATAAGCCAGTTCTCAGTTGTAGTAAGGAAGCCCGTTGACACCATCTGGCTATTTACTTTTGGCTGTGACCTACTGGGCCAAACGCATCACTGTTCTGCGCCTGCCCGAGGCTAACACTGCCTATGCTGTTTAGCCCCCTCCCAGCAGCGTTCACACCCTCAGGTCTGTCCACATCAGCCCTTGGAACTTCAGCCAAAAGTCTCTTTTAAAACACAGCCCAACATCGCTCACGCCCTCACCGAGCCCGGCGTTAATTCTGGTACAAACCTGGCGTTAGAGCCCCTCTACACGGTAACTCTGAACTGTGGTATGACCAATGGGTACAAGGATGGTTTCGGCAGGCCCCTGCACTGAATCCGACTGGCCTTTATCGTCAGAAGAGCAGAGCTTCTACATGGCTTCTGAAGAAACCGCGACTTACGCCCATCCACGCTACAGGAATAATCAGATCTAGAAATTGAGAGCTGGTCCCCCATTTTCGAACCACCTTGGCTGTACCACTGTCCCCTATAGCATTTTAGTGTGTGGTCCACCGTGGCTTTTCCATCCCGCAACAGCATGGAGACCTGCATGCCCAAACCACGCTGGTCTGCACAGTTAGAGAATGTGCTTTGGTGCCTTCTACAATGAAGACAGACTGCTTTACCAGGGCCGGGGAACTGTGTTCCAGTAGTTGGGAACCAGGTCAGCTGACAGATGCCTAGTGCATCTACAGCCTCCCTTGGAAAAGCCTAGAGTATTGCTTCAGATGGAATGGACCTTGAGAGGTCAGAGTTCAACCCCACCCACCCACAACTAGGGCAGAACCACCTAACCCCAGACCATCCAACAGGTGTTTGTCCAACCTGTTCTCAAAAACCTCCAGTGACCATAGAATATCAGGGTTGGAAGGGACCTTAGGAGGTCATCTAGTCCAACCCCCTGCTCAAAGCAGGACCAATCCCCAATTTTTGCCCCAGATCCCTAAATGGCCCCCTCAAGGATTGAACTCACAACCCTGGGTTTAGCAGGCCAATGATCAAACCACTGAGCTATCCCACAACCACCCCAGAAGCCTGTTCCAGAACTTAACTACTCTTACAGCTGGATCCAGGCTCCAGGACCCTGCAGGGTGGGAGGGTCCCAGAGCCCAGGCTCCAACCAGAGCCTGGAAGTCTACACCACAATGTAACAGCCCTGGACCCTGAGCTCCACAAGCCCAAGTCGGCTAGCATGGGCCAGCCCCGGGTTTTTCTGTGTGTGTAGACATACCCCCAGGCACTGAACGTGTATGAAACTCATTCCCACCGGACACAAGAGGTCTTGCCGTGTTCAGAACCAAATGCAACACTCAGCTGTACCTCAGCGATTTAGTCACATGAACAGTGAAACTGTTGACTGTGTCAGGGGTATGTAGCAGAGGTCACAGAAGGGAATGGGATCTCTCTGTAGCTAGGGTCAGCTGCATGGATAGCTTTAACTATCAGGCCAGTACCCTTAATTGGAGTCTGTACTCAATGGGAGAAACTGAGTGCAGAGCATAGCATCAGATGCACACAGCGTACTGCCTTTTGCATCAGTTTGAGCAGCAAACAAGCCGTCTATAAACTAATCAAACAATTCCTCCGCCAGGCTGGGAAGGAAGGATTATTGCTATTTATTTCCAAATCAGCGAAGGCACTCATATTACTGTGATGAGCATCAAAGAAATTACTACAGTTACTATATTTGCCTTAAGAATTATCCATTTAAAGGTGCGAGGCAGCAGGCACTGTTTACCTTGGAGATTACAACTGTTTTACCTCCCTCCTCTTATATGAAATATACACAAGAGGGAAGGACTGCATGTTATTTCTCCGCTTCTCACATTAGTACGTGCAAACAGCAGTAACTTGCACATAAGAAGTTCTTGCTCCATCAAGTTCTGGTGAGAACTTGAAATTAGCAATGGCACATTTGGGCCATCTGTTATGAGACACTCCATAAGCATAATTTTCAAATTACTATTTTATGCCAAGCTTGGGTAGCAAACACAAAAGCCTATTTGACGTGGGTTAGAGACTTAGTTGTTCTGCTGATTCGCTCCCCTTTTTTTACTTAAAACTACGTCTCAGCTGAAAGAGATAAAGTAAGTCGACCTTCTCAATGTAAGTGATGGAGACATGAAAATTGCAGCCTGTTCTTTGGGGATCCGAGCACAGGGGTGCAGCGCCAGTTTCATTTTGACAACAGAGTGAGATCATTTACACAGTTGGTTTAGTGAGCTCAGTCGGTGCAGAGCTTCGGAAACAGGAACATAAATCTCCCCGGATTCATTCCGTGTTGATACAGTGCCAGACACCTCCAGTCTAGTTGTCTGCCTGTACAGATCAGATTTTTTGGGGGAAAAAAGCCAAAGTGGGGGGTGTTGGCAGATCCAGCGAATGACAACATTGTCAACACTTTGACCTAATAAAAATACTTCAGCCTGAAAGTAAAATAGTAAATTATACATTTTAAGGAACTATTTGGCAGCAGGGAACAGCAGCACAACTCTCAGGTAATTATGTTAAATTCTACTTTATTACAGCTTTTGTCTGAAGATAGTGGAGGGATGAAACACGTCACGTGGGCTGAAACCAAGGTTGGCATGCACTTCCTACGGTGGGCTATAGAAAAGCGATAGCCTTTCTGGTCATTTAAATAAAGGAAACATCTATACTTCTCCTCAGCAGGTGTTTGATACCTTCCATAGGAAATTTAGCTTTTAAGTACCAGCAAATTCCTGAAAGTGGAAGACAGACCAACATTTTCAGGCAACCCTGACATATCAAATGATCCCAATAGCTATGGGATATGTATTCAATATCTCCTCCCTACACCCTTTATTTTTCCTCCATAAAGTTTTGCATTGAGGCTTTTCAAAGAAGCATTCGCCAGAGACTTAAGAGGCTAGTTACAGGCTGCTTCCTGTAGACCTGCTCTGCACCCGTGATCAGCACCTGTTCACCACCACTGCTGGCAGTCACCACCCACAGTCACTGGTCCACCTAATATTGGACAAGGCACCTGACCTTCGCTGCTGACACGGAGACTTGGCTAGATGACTTCAAGAGTACATCTGCAGGCTCCCTAATACAACATAAGGGAAGAGGAAGTACATAAAGTATTTGCATGCCAACCTGTGAAGCCAAGGCCTGCTTTGAAATCGATCAGCAGCAACAATAGCAACGTATGCAAGATGGCATAGACCAGAGCCCGTAAAGAACCTTATTTGTTTAACTCCCCAAAATTGCAATCAGCCAGAGTACTCTACAAAAAAGTGAACCAGTCAATCCATACTGCCTTCGCCTCTTCCCATCCCTGAGCACACCAGCTGCAAAGAATCTACTTCCTACAGCACTGAATAAATGACAAAATGTGCCATGTTCCAACTACACCCAAAGGTTCTGACCGTTTACAAGCAGTCTTTCCCATGCCAGCTATGCTGTACGGGGTTGCTATGCGGGATGAGGAACAGAACACAGAAGTTCTGGGATCAGGGACAGGCCATTGTCAGCAGAGGATCTGCAACTGTGGAACTCCTCAGTCAGATAAACCTGACATCCTTTTAGGCATTGCACTTTTTCACAATCACCTCTCTCTCTGATGCAGCAGAGAAGAACGGGCAGGTGACCTCTCCCAGAAATAACAGCCACAGCTCTCCCACTAACAGGCTCAACAGCAGCCAGACCACAGCTTGCATCTTTGTAGACAATTTAGGCCACATATCACGGTGATGGGCATATTAGAAGCACAAAGAGGTGCTGCAGGTCAAGATTCAGGTGCATCGAATAGAGCTGTGCAAACTCTCCATATACAGCAAATGCTTGCATTATGTCTGGCTCTAGAGTAAGGAGTTCCTCAACTCCATTCTCTCTCTCAGGTACTTGTATAGAACCCGTATTACTGTAGTATCTGAGCACATCACACCACCACAAAGTACAGATGCACTATTACTGTCACTTTAAAATGGAGAATCTGAGGCACGGAGCAGCTACGTGGTTTGCCCAAGGTCACACAGATGTCTGTGGTGCAGCCGGGAATTGAACCCACATCTTGAGTCCCAAGCTACTTCCCAATCACTAGATCCTCCCTTGCACTGAGATCTCTCCAGTATTACTGATTTGAGAAGAAATAAACTTAAAGAAAGAAACTGACTTTGAGGAACAAACAAGCCATTTAATACACCTACTTTCCACTGTCAGTGTATCTAACAAGGAGCAGAACAGGTAAAGCAGTGGATAAATATTTCAGTAACACAGTTGATCGAGAATAGTTCTAAAAACCGCCTTTATTGTTCAAATATCTTTGAAAGATACTGTTTAAGTGAAACATTCAAAAAGTTTTAAAGAGGACTTGATCCCCTGTCCAGAGTCTTTAAGAGGTTTTTGTGGCTCAGGAAAGTTTGACTTCTCTCTGTCCTGAGGTAATCTTGGATCAGCTAAAAAGATTTTAACTTCAGGCTCAAAACAGTATTTCTGAAATAAAAGAAAACTTAGTTCCTCAAGTTACATGCAAAGCCTGGGATGCTCAGAGCTACAGGGCAAGATATGTTTATGAAATAATGCTGCCATCTAGTGGAAAGGAAGTTAACAAGCACACGTATTATTTTAATTCTTGATATGACATAGGAGAGCAGAGGTGTGGCCTGATGATTAAAATGGGAAGTGTGGTTTCTTTATTATTCCTCTGCAGGAAAGCCAGCATTGCCTCATCCGTGACTGTGACAGCAACCATTGCCCTCCAGTGGCTAGGGATATTAATGATTTGTGTCAATTATCATATAGATGTCAGGTTTATGTTGGTAGTTTAATTCATCGAACAACTTGCTTCACTAAGGGTACGTCTATACTTACCTCCTGGTTCGGCGGCAAGCAAGCAATCTTCTGGGATCGATTCATCGCGTCTTGTCTAGACGCGATAAATCGATCCCGGAAGTGCTCGCCATCGACACCAGTACTCCTGCTCCGCGAGAGGAGTACGCGGAGTCGATGGGGAAGCCTGCCTGCCGCGTCTGGACCCGCGGTAAGTACCTTTTAGTTCGAACTAAGATACTTCGACTTCAGCTATGTTATTCATGTAGCTGAAGTTGCGTATCTTAGTTCAAACCGGGGGGTTAGTGTGGACCAGCCCTTAGTCACTACTTTTGATGGAGATGTACCCTGGGAATGATGTGGGAAAGGGAAACTTGATCAGGTGAGAAAATAGCCTGCTGTGCTTTTTATTAAACCTGCCAATATCTGGGGAATGAGACACACTAGACAAAAAACATAGGAGTTCATGAGAAGGGAAAAATAGGAACCATTCTGAAGTCATGAGAATAAGTTTCTTTTCCTAAATTCTTTATGATAAACATACAATATCCTCTGGCAGGCTATCACCATTTCCAAACATGGCAAGATGTTTCACTTAAACTATTTCAATTTTTTAAAACAGAAAAACAATATTGACGTCTAAGGTTAAAGAAAAAAATCTCCCTTTTATTCCGAATACCTCTGGTTTATTTAATAGTCAATCTTCTCAATCTCATCCATGTCATTTGGGTCCAACTGCTTAATCTCGGTCTCTACGGAAAAAATGAGACCAAGAAATGAGTTACATTCTGGTCTGCAAACAGCACTCTGCTTCAGCAGCAGAGCATACATTGAGTAGGGGCAAACGCAGGGACAGAGGAGTTGGTTAGATTTTTAAGATGGTTTCGAGAGAGTGGCAGATTTAGAAAGATCTTTAGAACCTGAAGGATATTTCACAACAAAGTGAGACAAATATGGCACAACATAGTTGGTAGTGTCTGTCAAATGTTCAGCATCTAAATTGTAGTGCAGAAGTTCGCTGTTTGTAATAAGTCCTGTAGAATCCACTTAATAGTGCCCCTGAAACAATACTTCTGCTTCATTATAGCAACTGCCATTGAACAGACTTTAGGAAATGACTGATGGTGACCCGGATTCCAGGTAAGTGGAAAGGCTGCCGCAAACTCAGTGGTTCAGAGCGGTGACTGTGGCGTTTGCTGTGCCTGGTTCCTATGGCTACTAAAACAGTCACACCTTAATGTGTGTTTGGTTTTTGCTCTGCTGATTTTAACTCCATGCATGTAATTAAATGGAGACCCTCAATATATTTCACCGAGGCACTGATATACCTTGATTCGCATATTTGTAATCACATCAGGGTCTGTACCAATTATACCTTCTTCTGTATTAGATTTATGCATGTGTCTGTAAGCAACCAAGTCAATAACACTGATGCAAACGCTGGCAGTCTAGGCAGAACTTCCTGCGGAGATCATTCCTCTAGGTTGGGGCATGGCACAGGGGCAGAAGTGCATGAAGGAGCTGTGCTGTCCATGCTACAATTGTCTTGCGGACAGAAGACCTCAATCTTTAGGGATGCCTGTCACCACCAGCTACTGAACTAAGGGACGGCTACAATAATTGGAATGAGTGATGATGTTTGCATTCTCAAAAGGGGTACAGACCAATTCTGGTTAGGAGCCATTCTGCAGAACGTTACAGTATATTTTGTTGCACAGACGTGCCCCTGTTTTTGGACGGAAATATCCGACTAAGTGTTCCGTATAGTATTTCCAGTCAAAGTGCTTCAAGTGATAGTCAAATAAACTTTGAGAAGCACAATGTAAACGGGATTAAGGCAGCTGCCAACATGAGGCTACTATACAAGCATGATGCACATTGGGAGCTTCCTATAAATTAAAAGCAGCAGATGGGCTTAGATTGATAGATGCAATCACATCCCTTGTTACCTTACCTGACCAACCCTACCTACTCTGATGGGATGTCGTGGAGATTAGGGAATGTTTGGAAACACTTAGAAAATAAAGAGTTCCACATACTAAGCATTAGTCTTGTTAAATAATTGATTGTTTTCTCAATCTCAAAGTTATGCTCGGGTTTACAGCACTGAAGCAGCTAAAAAGAAGAAAAGTCAGATTATCCTACATTCATTCCACTCAGCTTTTACTACCATAGAAATCAACAGCAAGGCTCATTTTGCTAACTCCACACATGACTAAACTTGGACATACAAGCACTTCCTGAAAACTCAATGCCTTTTTACAAGGCAGGGATAATTTGGACCATTTTCTTGCTTCCTCTCTCACAAAAATATACATTGGACTGAAACAATCCAAAACCAGTATGAAAATGTCAAATAGGTTAAATGAGCATTTGAGGAAATTGCCCTTTGCCATGTCACCAGTTCTAACCACAGTAACAGCTTCTAATCATTCCCACTGAGAAGCTGTGCTAAGCAAGCAGGTGAGCAACAAAGCACAGTGAGAGAGAGAACATTCCTAGTGGGCAGTACACAGGCAGAAGACAGCTTCCCCCCTTGCGTCAAACAGTCTCTCCCCTTTAACATGGATAAGATTTGTGTCTCAAAGCTGGAAGTGGCCCTTGTAGATTGTGGTGGAGATGCTGGATGGCCCATTCTTGGGCTGGTTCTGGATAAGCATCTCAAGCATTCAGTCCAATTTTCTTTGTGAACACAGTGGCAACACCTCAAGTTGCCCAAGTAGAGGATTCCCCCACCCGGCTGATTCTTTGGATATATTCTTCATATGCAAATTGGATTTCCCCTGAGACTTTTCTGATTCTTGCCTCATTTGAGCCCCTGGAATAACTTCCCTCTGTTCCTTTAAAAGGAGAACTCCATTATCTTCTCCCCTCTTCCAAACTGAACACACCTGGCTCCCTTCACAAGAACCCTTCGATGCTGAAGTTTATTGCCCATCCCTGAATTTTCCGCAGTTTATCAAACCCTTCTGGTTTGAGGAGTCCAAAAAACTGAACACAGAACTTTAGCTGGAATATTACAAAGCAGCATACTGAATAGCGGATGGTGTGGGTTCTGCTCTCTCCCCAATCCAACTTTACTCCCATCACTCCCTGAGTCATCCTTACTCCAGCTCCCCACTTCCTTACTATAATTTCCCCAATGACATCTTCAGCGACGAGCCTCTCTTTCACCTGGGGAAGGCTACACACAGTTGTAGGTTTCCTCCTTTTCCATCCTCAGCAACACAGGATGACGCTCTGAGGTCCCTTCTAATTCATTACACTTCCCGCCCTACCTCCTCAGCACTTGGCTTGCTTTCTAAATCAGGTGAGAGAGCCAGGGCCTGCACTAGTGAGTGACTGAGATGTGTAAATCGAATTTGGGAAAGTGCCCCCTAGAGGGGCACCTCTGTCCTGAGGGGGGAAGTGAGGCATGTTTAGTCCCTGTTTTTGTTCTAAACAATAAGTGTTCTCATGTACTATGGTACTGCTCACACTCTCCTCATACATTCTAAACAGTATGTATTAACAGAATTATAATAGGGGATAGCAGTAACACCTATTAAGGTTACACAACACTTCCCATTATAAGACCCTGTTTTCAGTTGCTTGTAACTTCGGCAGCCTAGCCACTTGGGATGAAGTTTTCCATGGCTGATGTCTGCCTCGGGCTGACTTTTTACTGTTATTGTTTTTGAAATGTCAGCCAAAAAAGTTCAGCTGAGGGCCCCAGGAAAAGGTTAGGGAAAATACTTGTTGCTCGTGTTAAAAAATTCTGGGGCCCTTATCTTTGAACAACTTTAACACCCCCATGCTTTGGACGGGGACTTGAAATCTGAAAGGGCGTGACCTTTGTGTTAGGGAATGTGCCTTTTGCCATCCCCATGAAAATCCACCCAAATCTGGCCATGTTTTACATCTCTGAAAAATCACTTTGCAGAAGTCTACCGAGCATGTGCAATTTTAACCACAAAATTCACCAAAGAATCTGTCCATGCACCAGCTGAGGCTGAGCAGCACTCTCTCTTCAATTGCAGCTCTGAGCTGGGCACCCAACAGGACGACACTCTCCTAAAATCTCAGTGACCCCCTTGCTGGGCCCAGGCAGCACAGAGGAGGAAGCTGTGGGATTCCAACGCAGAGGGGACAAGAGCCAGACCTGGCGGCGGGGGGGACAAATAGATAGGGATACAGGCAAGAATGGGAACCAATGGGGAGGACACAAATGGGGAGAAGAGACAAGACTTGGAAGGGAAAGGCTTGAAAGGATGGGGCAGATGGGGTCAAGCTTGGAGGAATAGGCAGAAGAGACTGTGCCCACTGGAGCACACACCAGAGCCTAGAATGGACCCAAGATTCCACATGATGGAATTTGTTTTTCAGTTTCCTTTTTTAAAAACCCAGGAAATTACACAAAAGCCTACGTTAAAAAGGATATTAAGGCAGCAAAGTCAAGCACTCAAAAGTTAGGAAATGCCAGAATTAAGGTTGCCTATGCAACCTTAATTCAGCCCACTTGCGCAAATGCACTATGAGACAGTCTTTAATTACATGATCACATACTCTTTTTCCATGAGACTCCTGCCTCGTTCAGTGCACAGGAGGGACCTGCTCTGGGGATGGATCAGGGTTGTGTACTGAAGCAGACTTATCTCTGGGACCCCTGCTTCTTTTGCTGAAAGTATGTAATATCTGAGGCAGTTGGACTGCAGGAAGATAAAGGATGGTCTCATGCAGATGAATGCTGCCCCTGAGCAATGGTTTTCTGGTCAGCACCGCCGGTCCTAAGCATCTCAAGTTGGTCACCCCAAATTAATAGATACTTTGACCTTAATCTCTCTATGCCTCAGTTCCCTACCTGTAAAATGGGGATAATACCCCATTCATCTCACAGGGCAGTCGTGAAAGAAAGAAATGTTTGTGCAGCACACAGGTGCTATAGCGAGGAGCACCACTGAAAAGCCTGTGAGGAAATTAATCATTCCATCTTCAGAGCAAGGCTCAAATAGCGTAAAGCCTGGGGCTACACATTGAACACTGAGAAAACACTGAATAGCTGCTCATTAAATGAGTACCATCTAATCCGTGCACTGAATGAGGAAGGGTCCTGTGGTAAAAATATATGCAATCGTGTCATTAAAAACTATCATAATGCATATGCACAAGGAGACCAAGGTTGCACAGGCAACCGTAATTTTGGCATTTCTTCATTTTTGAGTGCTTGACTTTGCAACCTTCCCTAATGTACTTTTAACATAGTTGTGTGCGTGTAATACAATACACAGTTCACTGTGGTATCAGTGATTTTCACTTTGCTACTACAGCCAATTTCTGCATGCTTTATACATGCAGTGCAGGTTTGATGGGGATACTGTACTCACTGAAGTGCTCTTCGATCCTGTGTAGCAGTGGTAAGTTGTGTCTTTCCACCATGTTGAAGGCTAGGCTCTTTTTCCCAAAACGACCTGCTCGCCCTATGCGGTGTAGGTAGGTCTCAAAATCCGGACACTGCAACTGGTTTATCGGGAGTTTGAAATTCACAACAATTGTGACCTGTTTCACATCAATACCTAAGAAAGGAAGAGAGAGAACTCACTGATGAACGCCTTAGGTGCCTGTCATTGCTCCTGAAGTAGGTCACGGCAGAGCCGTAACTAGGAATTTCTGCGCCCGAGGCAGGGGGGAGGGATAGCTCAGGGGTTTGAGCATTAGCCTGCTAAACCCAGGGTTGTGAGTTCAATCCCTGAGGGGGCCATTTAGGGATCTGAGGCAAAAATTGGGGATTGGTCCTGCTTTGAGCAGGAGGTTGGACTAGATGACCTCCTAAGGTCCCTTCCAACCCTGAGATTCTATGAAATTCCTAGTCCTCCCCTCCGCCGAATTGCTGCCGAAGCCGCAGGACCAGCGGACCTCCCGCAGGCTAGCGGCTTTGGCGGCAGTTTGGCGGGGGAGGACGGGGCACCCCTGCCAGCAGGTTTTTGCGCCCCTGCTAGCAGTGCGGCCCAAGGCGAGTGCCTCAATGGCCTCACCCTCGTTACGGCCCTGGGTCACGGCCAGTAAAACCCAGCCAGATTAACTCAGGTTACAATAGAACCAATGTGTCCAGTTTCATTTCTGCCTAATGTAGTTATCTCAGTACTTTCTGCCCAATGGAGAACCAAGAATAACTATTGCTGTTGGCTAGGGACACTCAGCGGGGAGGGGGCTACCCAATTCATATGCTCACTTCAAACATGTTCTGAAAATCCAAAGCAAGTTACCTTGAAAAATGGGGTGAAGAGAAGTAGTAACCTCCAGAGTGTGAGCAGAACCTTTTGGATTTGAGAAGACATGGGTCCTCAGGTTACGTCTACATTAACCCTTGCCTAAAATTTCCCACTGTTGCTACCACTGGTTCAGTTTAGCTGTTGATAGTCGACTGCTTCCAATGACTACCAGTGTTTGTTAACCCCACTCTGGGCAGGTCTAAAGATTATCTTGCTCATACTAGAGCTTCACCAGGGAGCTGAACCAGAAGTAGCTACAGTGGGAAATTTGCAGGGGAGACGGGAGAGAAGGGTAGAGTAGACAAAGGTTTAAAAAAAATATTGGCCAATACTCACGTATGTTTGGGGACCAGAACAATTTAACAAACTGGTATTCAAGAAGGAAATGTGATTTTCTTATTAATAAGTGGATATCACACAATGAAAGTAACCAGCTTGGTCTGGACTGGAAGGTGATGCAATGCAAAGCACCAATTGAGGCTTTCCCACTTTACCCTTCAGAGCCAATATCGACTGCACAGACAAGGATACTGTGACGGGGCAAGGCCAGAGGGCTATAGGAAAGTGGTAAGGAACCAGTCTGTTAGCCCCAGGCTAAACAAATCCCTGATACCTTATGGCAGTTGCTCCAGGTTAATCAAGACACCTGGGGCCAATTAAGAACTTTCCAGAAGGCAGGGAGGTTGATTGAGACACCTGCAGCCAATCAGGGGCTGGCTGAAACTAGTTAAAAGCCTCCCAGTGAGTCAGTGAGGGGCGCACGTCAGGAGCTGTGGAAGGAGGTTGCGTGTGAGGAGCTGGGAGCAAGAGGCACTAGGAGCTGAGAGTAAGAGGGCGTACTGCTGGAAGATCCTGTGGTGAGGATAAAGAAGGTGTTGGGAGGAGTCCATGGGGAAGTAGCCCAGGGAGTTGTAGCTGTTGTGCAGTTGTTCCAGGAGGCACTCTAAACAGCTGCAATCCACAGGGCCCTGGGCTGGAACCCGGAGTAGAGGGAGGGCCTGGGTTCCCCCCAAAACTCCCAACTCCTGATCAGACACAGGAGGAGTTAACCTGGACTGTGGATTCTACTAGAGGGGAAGATCTCTGAGGCAAGCAAAATCCGCCAATAAGCGCAGGACCCACTGAGGTAGAGGAGGAACTTTGTCACAATACCCTTATGGAAAGAATTATTCTGTGATACTCTGAGCCGGTGGAGAAATCTTCCTGTTTGCTGTGGGGCCAGGTAGAATTCCCATACTTTACCCGTAGTGCCAGTCTAGTGATGCTTTCTTTTCTGACTCCATAGATTTTTCTGACTCGGGTGTTTATACCACTGTGTGGTACCAGCTTTGAATTATGGCTATAAAGCGTTTGCTAGCGTAGATAAGGCCTCCAAGTCACTACAAGCAACACCACCCTGAGAAGCAGGCACTGAGCTGTATACAAAGAGGTTATACATAGAATTACAATTCTCGAATTGATCTGGCTGGAATAAGAAATCAGTCTGGTGTTATTTCTGCAAGCTATAGGAATCAGCATTTGCTCTGCCAAACATTTGTTGAATTTATACCACAAAACCCCACAAATTGACCACTGCATTCCAACACTGCGTATGACAACAGTGTAGCAGAAAAGCTTATGATGAAGTCTCTATATGTGAGAGATTACAGCATTCCAAGCAGCTGCCGTCATCTTCTGCACTCCCCAGTGGGTTTTCGGTGTGCTTGGGGGAGGTGGGAAGCACGAAAGGATTACGTAATGCAGGCACAATAATAAGCTTGCATGCCCTGTGTGTGCCCCATCTGGAAAAACAAAGCTCTCAGTACTGTAATACTTTGACAAACAAATGGATTAGCTAAAGACAATACCTCTAGCACAGACATTAGTGGTGACAAGGACCTTCTCTTTTCCGTCACGAAACCTTTGGATTACAGCTGCACGTTGCTCAACTGTCAGCTCCCCGCTCAGGACAGACACTTTGTGCCCATCCTTAGTTAGTTCCAGAGATAACCATTTTGCATTTCTACGAGTCTAAAAACAAATGCAGGAAGCAAGTACATGAGATAAAATCTCCCTGGGTGGAAACATTCCCTCCCCTTTCAATCATTTGCAACCATCATACTTATGTATTCCCTAAAATACTTTATTCCTTTTTTCATGGCATTTCAGAGGTGTGTCTGGCTGGCTCTTCACAGGCAGAACCTGCGGGCTCAGAGTCCAAGTCCCACTACCGCACCGTCAATTTTTCTGGGAGCTCACTCAGGCCCCACTATTTGAGAAATACTGGATATAGGGAAACGTCCCTGCATTTTGCTCTGAGGCTATTTCTGTTTCTAAAAAGAGCAAAAATAATTAGGCTGAAACCAGCCGGAAAACAAAAAAATATCAGTTAAAGCTATGGACCACATCTATAGACCAAACGGAGACAAACTGAATTAGGATGGCTTCAGGAAAGATTTAGCTGAATGCAAGGGAATGGTAATGACCTACTGTTTAGTGAAGACAGAACTAGCATGAATTCCACTTAAACAGAATATATTCAGCTGGTGCTAAGTGGTTAATACTGTGAAATTCTGAATCCTCGCCTTTAAATACAGTAGCGTAGAGAACCAAAGTTCCAATAAAGAAATTGTGTCTTGGATACTTGTGTACATGCGCACACACGTGTGTGTGTCACTGCATTACACTTAAACCACCTGAACTGTTTGATTATCAAAACTGCCCTACACAGGGGATGCTGGTTTTTTTTAATACTTACAACATTAAAATAATTGAATTTAGAAAAACACAAAGATTAAAAGCCTCAGTTCTGTTTGTTTCCTAGTCTCTTCCCCTTTCACCAAAAGCAGGGAGGGAAGGATTTTTTCTGGGATCTGCTGTGAGAGCTGGGCGCAGCCAGTCTTACACAGGAGCCTGGAGGAAGAAACTGGTTAGGAGATGATGGTATGTTTCCTGACAACACAAGATAGGTCAGGACTCCAAAAGGACAATAAATTGGGCCAACCTCAGCAGGTGAAATAGACAAAGAGCAGTTGGTGTAATGGAATCCTGCCGGGGGACTCTGACTTATCTGTAACCTTTCAGTACACCTAATGTAATAATGCACGTGCTGGCAGAGAGCCAGAGTGGGAAAAGTCAATAGGCACCAAATATAATAAGGGGCAGAAAACTAGAGAGGCTAATGACAGGTCATCCAGCCCTTTCAGAACACAGGCTGGGGCAGTGCCGTCTGACAGAGCGAGTGACTCAGCATTCCCAATGTTCATGAACACAATGTTCAGTTGATTGCGCTAAACCAGAGAACTTTAAGAGTAAGTGCACATGGCCTGTTGGATCCTAGAGCAAAGAATGTGAATAGGGCCCTACCAAATTCCCCACCCATTTGGGGCAATTTCATGGTCATAGGATTTTAAAAGTCATAAATTTCATTATTTCAGCTATTTAAATCTGAAATGTCATGGTGTTCTAATTGTAGGGTACCTAGGCGGGTAGCCTGAGTTGCTGCAGCCACAGTGCTAGCTCAATCAAAGACCGTGCATTCTGTCTACCTGCAGCTGGAGGAGTCATTCCCAGCTTGGTGTAGACATCCCTTAAAGGTAAGAGGAGTCATGGTGGGCAGAGTTGTAAGAGTCTGGAGGAAGGATGTGTGTAGTGTAGAGGAACATGTGTTGAGCAGTATTCCTCAAATTACATCCCACTGATAAAAGCCTTCTTGCACTGCCCATAAGAAAACTCCTTCCACTGCTGATATCCGGATTGAAAGCTGGGTCATTTTTTCCTGTAATTTCTATGAAAACAGTAATCTATCTCTCTTACTGCATGAGTAACAGCGACAGGAGAGCTTTACCTGACAGAAGATGATAGCCTGGCCAACAGTGATGCTCCCATAGATATTGCACAGGGCCTTGTATTTATCTTGTTTATTCTCACACAAAAAGTAGTACTGCCTGATATTGGTCAGGGTCATCTCCTCTCGGCGGAGTTTAATTATGTTGGGGTCAGGGATGATCTGCTCAGCAAACCGCAACACGGCATCCTCAAAGGTTGCTGAGAAGAGGAGCATCTGACAATTCTGTGGTAATGTTCTAGAAGAGAAAGGCTAGTCAGTTGCAGTGTTTTTATCGGATAACAGCCTCATCCCACAATACCGTCACATTCCTGTGCCAACACTCCTTTCCTTATGATTATGAATTTTTCCATTCATTCCAGGAATCGTCTAAGGTGACAAGTGGTTTATTACAGTGTGATACAGTGAAACTCCCCTATAGCGCGCCCCGCGATAATGTGAATTCGGCTATAACACGATCATCAAGTGGCTCCCGCAGCCCCAAGTGCCAACAAAAAAAAAAAAAGTGTTAAGAGCGTGCTTCCTGACCTGGAGCCGACCCTGGCTCCATCTCCTCCCCATCTTTTGGAGAGAAGAGAAGAGACTGGCTTGAAACACAAGCTGGTCAGTTTCAAGCTGGTCAGTTTCAAACTGGTCTCTTCTCTTCTGATCAAAGTGGAGAAGTTTGACCAGCTTGAAACTGACTATCTTGAAACTGCCCAGCTTTGGGAAGAAGAGAAGGGTACATTTTCGTAACCCCGCTATAACGCGACCCCGCATTTATCGCGATGGAATTTTTTGGACCCCAATTATCGCGTTATAGCGGGGTTTCACTGTATTTCCATGCAATCAAGTTACATGGAAGAAGTAGAGATCCATCAACAGAACAGATCATAACAGCCCTGCGGTAATGGTAAACAAGCCGTATGTCTACACTGCATCTGGCAGCAAGCCTCCCAGCCTGGGTCCACCGACTTGTGCTAGCAGGGCTCATGTCAGCACACTAAAAATAACAGTGTGAAACTGTGACATAGGTTGTAGATCAGGCTCTCAAGCCTGAGGGAGATGCAGGGGACACTGATAATGCATATAAAGCCATGTTAATTTCAGATCGAGTTTATCAGAATAGCAGATAAAACAGTAGTGCTCATGTAGGCTTCCGAGTCAAAGGTTCATGAAATGGGACATTTCCAGCACTCTTTCCTTTAACATTCAACGGCATTCATCATCTCAACTGTAAGAGAATTTGGAGGGTTCCAGGCTGATTTTAAACACAACTTTAACAAAGGTGCTTGAGAAGTTTTTTTCCCCCAATTTCCTTTTGACCAAATGCTCTGAAAGTACCAAATCTGAAGCCACATCCATAGGAAGCACTTATAAATAAGGAAGGTAGACTCAACCACTTTTTAAGTCATGCTTTAAGGAGGCTTCTCTCTAGCTTCCCCTTCATGTACATCTGACAGGACAATATTTTATGTAGAGTTTTTTCAGTAGTGGTTTAGCTAAAACTATTACTCAGAGATATATTGATTTGCAAGTTGAAACTGAGAATTTTGAAAACTAAACCACTATTTACTCTGCCTTCGGCATTCAGATTGCTAACTAGAGAATTACCTCTGAATGCGGATACTCTGGTCTAAGAAGCCCTGTGTGTCAATCATAACATCCGCTTCATCCAGCACAAACACAGAGATCTTCTTCACATCCAGCAGCCTCAGTTTGAAACACCAGTCTAGGACAGTCCCCGGGGTTCCAATTATTATCTGTTCTTCGATCTTGGTACCTCTTGGAACTGAGAGATGGAGAAATTACATTAGCCTTTATCTCAAGGGGGGCAAAGCGGGGGGAGTGCAGCAAGGTGATCTCCCATCTACGTGCAGTCAGTGGCCTGTGCTGCCCACTGCTATGCTGGAACCTTCACATTTATTTATTGACAAATTATATTTGCAGAATTTTAAAATATTGTGTGCAGAATTTTTATTTTTTTGGCACAGAATTCCCTCAGGAGTAAAAATGGGGTCCTCTGTCTTGACTGGGGCCTTTAGAATATAAATATTACATAATACCAACACTAACATTGATTATTCCCACAGCTACTGAGAAAAGTGAATCAAACATACTTCTGTTTCCTCGGACAGCATATGTAACACTGATGTTGACACAAAGTTTTCCCATCTTCTCAACCACATGTCCAGTCTGCAGAGCCAGCTCATAGGTCGGAGCTAAACAGAGGCACTTTCAGAGAGAGACGTGAGAAAGACATTATACAACAGCAGATATGGAAGCAATCTATAAACTGCATTGTATAAAATCAGATTAAGCAAATGAAATGGAAGGTGTAGTGCAACTGATGCGGCACTTAGTAAAAATCAGTGCAATAAAATAAATACATTAAACTCCCAGCCATCCTATGGGAGTCTCACAGGTCGCACAAGCATCAACCATTTTGGATTCAGCTCCCCTGATGGTAGCAACAGTGAGAAATTTTAGGGGGAAAGGAGACTGGAAACTAGAGAAGGAAATAGTGAACGTAATAAAAACATTAGGTATTGCAGCAGAAGAAACAAACCAATGCAGCTGTCCTTGCACAGAAAAAGAGATTACCAACTGCACTGAAGCTAAACGTCAGGGCCTCCTCTCCCCACCGCACACATACTAATATCCAGTGCACTAACAGATCCATTTGAGGTAGACAGAAGAACTGGAAGTACCACATAGATGGTGTTTTCTAATGTCAAGGACAATGAACAGATGTTAAAAGGCACAAGAAGCTGAACAAAAGAGAAGTCTGATTTACATGGCAGAGGATTGTTCCAGCCTTAAGGCAAAAGGAGAACCTTATGGGACATGGTCAAGAAAGTAGTTACACGACAAAAGTATCTTGCAAATCTGTGCTTGCTCCCAGGCTAAGATGTACTGTTTTTTGTAACAAGATGACAGCATCTCAACTACTTGCCATGATTCAAAAGCAAAAGAAGTGCAGAGGATGGAGAAGGACTGCTGAACATAAAACAACTAAACACATGTGTCACAGTTCAGGTCAACTGCTCCAGTATACCCTCTCCGTTGTCCAGCAAGGGTACCCACTCCTGTGTCTCCTGACTGGGGTTTTTCCAGGCTACGCTGTTTCCTGGCTACACAGAGTTCCCCAGCAAGTCAGAATGCCTAAGCAGGCCTACTCAGCTTTCTCCAGAATCAGACTGACATATTGTGCGAGAACACCATCTAACCTTAGATTAGTGGGTGAAAAGTGGGGATAGCTGCAAGGTGCACTCTGATGGAAGAGAGGGCCAGCCCCTGGTTCTTAAGATGGAGCATGTAATCGAAGATAGATTGTAAAGAGGAGCGCACTGGAGAGATGCTACGCTCAGACGCCCAGTGGGAGAAACTCGTCTAGGTTGCTCTAGTGCAGGGGTCGGCAACCGTTCAGAAGTGGTGTGCCGAGTTTTCACTTATCCACTGTAATTTAAGGCTTCGCGTGCCAGTAATCCATTTTAACGTTTTTAGAAGGTCTCTCTCTCTAAGTCTATATTATATAACTAAACTATTGTTGTATGTAAAGTAAACAAGGTTTTCAAAATAGTTAAGAAGATTCATTTAAAATTAAATTAAAAGGCTGATCTTACGCCGCTGGCCCGCTCAGCCTGCTGCCGGCCTGAGGTTCCATTCACCTAGTTTGGCAGCGGGCTGAGCGGGGCCTGCGGCCGGGACCTGGGCTGGCAAGGGGCTGGCAGCTGGGACCCCAGACCAGCAGCGGGCTGAGCGGCTCAGCCCGCTGCCGGTCTGGAGTTCTGTCTGCCGGCTCCTGCTAGCCAGGGTTCCGGCTGCCAGCCCCGCTCTGTCCACTGCCGGTCTGTGGTCCCAGCCCTGCCCACATAGAGTGGGTACTTACCTTCTCCCTGATTCGAGCCCATTCTCTTCCTCTCTCTCTCTGCACTGAGCTGAGGGTGGGAGTGCACTGAGCACAGGGTTGGGGGTGAAGGAGCAGGCTGGGGGTTGAGGTGTAGGGTCTAGCCAGGAGCTAGGGTGAGGGAGGGGGCTCAGGGTTGGGACAGGAGATTTGGGTGTGGAGCGCTTACCTGGGGCACCACCCATTTAGTGCGAGGGGTGCAGGTGGGAATGTGGGGGCGGGTGCAGGAGCTCCCGTTTGGTGCTCAGGGTGGGGATGTGGGGGGGTGCAAGAGTCAGGGCATGGGGTGTGAGGGGGCTGGAGGTGTGTGAGGGGGTGCAGGAGTCAGGACGGGGGCTGGAGGTGTGTGAGGGGGTGCAGGAGTCAGGGTGTGGGATGGTTGGGTATATATGGGGTGCAGAAGTCAGGGCAGGGGGCTGGGAGTGTGTGAGGAGGGGGTGCAGGGGTCAGGGCAGAGGGCTGGGTGTGTGTGGGGTAATTGCATGACAGGCCCAAACAAACAGGGGAAACTGACTACATGGATGAAGCAGTGAAAAATAATATATTCAAAGCGCAGTCACACACAAAAAATGGAAAAGAAAAGTCATTTAACTTTCCCACTACAGTGACCATTGATGGTACAAGTAACAGTAGCAACACAGTCAAACTGTGACTTTAAGCGGTTTCCCTTTAAGAAAGACAATATATTGCTATTCCTCCCAGATCACCTTAACCTTCTACCAGTATTACCTGGGGGAATTTCTCAGCACCATTAACTCTGCTCAGCATGGCCAAGACAAAAGCTGCAGTTTTTCCTGTCCCTGACTGGCTCTGTGCTATAAGATTTTGGGGTCTGCAAAACAATAAGAATTTACTCAGTTATGTATAGGTTTTATAATTGCAAAAACATTTGTAGTGTTGTAAGTGTACATGGTGTTCTCCAAACAGAGGGTGTGTGCACATGGGGGGTTATATAAAAAAAGGGATTGCCTCGAGAGGCAGATTATAAGAACAGAAAGAAGACGACAGGAAATGTGTCCCAGGTATACGCAGCACAATCCAAGGCACAAAACAGAATGTGGGAGACAGAGGAGTAAGGGAAGAGAATTGGGATGAGTACAGGAGGAAGTCAGAACAGAGATGCAGGTGGATGGGAGATTACGCAGGACCTGAAAGAAAGGACGAGTATCTCAACCTGGATATTATAAGAGGACAGGAAGCCAGTGGAAGGTTGATGACTACTCCTGGTGGAATTCTGTGCCACTGCACGTGTGCTGAATTCATGTTCCCCGCAAGTTTTTTTGCTTCCCCGCAGAAAAATGACTTTCTGACAGGCTAGTTACAAGAGTCCCCCACAGCGTGAGTGCGTTGTTTCAGGTGCCCAGAGCAGCCAGTAGAGAGGTAAATCACCGGGAGGGAGGGGCTGGGGATGACCCTGCCAGTAGCTCCTACCCTGTGCCAGGCTCAGCTACTAGTCCTGACTGGGCTGGGGAGGATGGGACTTCCTTTTCCCCTACAAGGAGCGGCCAGGGCTGGATCAGACCCACCCCCGGAAACCACTCTGGCTGCAGGAAGCACCACACCCCCCCCCATCACTTCTTGCCCCATTGCTCCTCAGCCATTGGGGGGAGGGGGTCACTGTATGGGGAACTGCTCTCCCATCCGCCCAACCCCCATGCATTCGGACCCACCTCATACCCAGACTGCCCTGCCAAGCCTCACCCCTTGCACCCAGAACCTCACCACTGACTCCCCTGAACCTGAACCCACACCTGACAAACCTCACGCTCTGCATCTGGAGCCCCCCTGCGCCCAGACTCCCCCGCTGCTGAGCCCCACTTCCCTGCTTCTGGACCCCACCTGTGCACCCAGACTGCCATCCACACTCAAATCCCCACCCCAACAAGCCCCACCCCACCTGCACCTGGACCACCCTGACTAGCCTCACACACCCAGACTCCCACCCTACTGAACCCCACCAAGCCAGCACCCGGAACCACACCCTACCAAGCCAGCACCTGGGTCCCCTCCACCTCGCTGAGCCCCAACCACCTTTACCTGGACTGACCTGGATGCGTAGAGCACCTGTGGATACAGACTAACAAGGCTACCCCTCTAATACTTGCCACCTTTACCTGGACACCGCTGCAGAGTCCCATTGTGATTGCACCCAGAAGTCCCCTCCCTCCCCACCCCTTGCACCCGGACCCCCCACCAAGCCGCCCGCACCCAGATTGCCCCACACAGAACCGTATCACCCCACACCTGGATCTCCCTACACTAAGCCCCCTCCCATACTTGGAGCCTGCTGGGCTGAGCCTGCCTACCTACACCTAGTGTGCTTGGCACGGAGGGTCAGAGCCCCGGGGTGTTTCTGGGACAGTCCCAGTCCTTGCACTGTGTCAGGGTCGGGTGCAACTTTACCGCCGAGTCCATATCGGGGCGAGGGGAGGCACAGGGGGATCTACCTCTGTGCAGTCAGTGGCTGTATTCCCCACTGCATGCTGGAGTCTCCACATTTATTTACTGACAATTGCATTTGCAGAATTTTGTATAATTTAAAAATATTGTGTGCATTCGGAAACTGACCTGGACGCGTAGAGGACCTGGTGTCAATGCTCCCTCATCCCCGCCCAACATTCTTCCGCGCTCCCCTAGCAGGGTTTGGGCCTGTCGTGCACAGCAGGGCTTGCTTGGGGAGGGAGCAGGGCCAAATGGAAGGCAGAAATCTGCCTCCCCATGTGGCGCCCAAGGCTTGCAATTTGCAGGAGGGCAATGCCCCCCTACTCCCCAAACTACACCATGGGAAAAACTGAATGTAATCTAGTGTGACATCAAGACAGAAGGAGTCAGGGAAGGAGATTAAGCATTGCAGGTATGATCAGCCAGGGAGAAGGAGAACCAGGAGCATGGGAAGAGTCTGGGGGAGACATGGGGGGCTTGCCCCCCCAAACTGCAATGCCATAAGCAGAGCGGGGCAGCTCCACATACACCCCTCCAATACCCCACTCCAGGTCGGAGGCGGGAAGCTGGAGCCAGGCAGTGCAGGATGGCTCCCCCTTCCTCCTGCTCCTGCTGGTGCTCCTCAGCTCCCAGCCCCCTTTGACTGCTCATACAGCTGGAAGAGCCCTCTGGGAACAGCGACCCCGGGGGGCCGGAGGGAGGCCCTCCCAGCACCCAGCCCTGAGCTATCATCTGCCTGCAACCTGAGCTACCCCCAGCTATCCGCTCCCTGCACCCTGAGCTGGTTTCAAACTTTTTGAGCTGCCCCCTCCCCTCCACTTTGAGTTATAATTTTTTATTGCACCCTACCCCTCCCTCAAACCCAGACGGGCTAGGTGGACTGCTGAGGTGAGTCGGGAGTGGAGGTGGCGCACCTTCTTCGGGCCCCTCCATGTGGAGCTGGCCATGCTCTGCCAGATCCTGCCCCCCCAAATAGAGAAGTGAAACGACGCCTATGACCAGAATAGCAGAGATATGAAACTAATGAACAACTGCAAATAGCATGTTTTACACCTTGTTTTGCAAGTACTCACGGGTCAGCTAGCATCATAGGAAGCGCTGTCTCCTGTATCTTGGATGGTCTGTTGAAACCCATTGCATAAATCCCCTGTAATAACTCTGTCTTCCTGTCAAACCAGGAAAAAATCAAACTATTTACAAGCAAGTGATGAGATGCCCTAGGACAGTGCTTTTCAAAACTTTTTAGGCTGCGTACTCCTTTCCAAATAATTTAGTCTACCGTATACCCCCATCTGAGATATGGTCATAACATACCTATGATTAAATTTCCAAATCCTACTAAATAAAATGTGTTATAGGATTTTTCTCACGTCTTTTTCTCCAGTCTGGGAACTTGATTAGGACATTCAGGCATGTGAAGTTACTGATACCAGGGTATTTGTAACAAAAACAAGATTTATTAAAAGCCAAGAGATAATGGAGTTAAAACAAAAGCAATGGTTAGCTTAATCTATCTAAAAGAAAACGAAAAATACCTGTGGCACCTTAGAGACTAACACATTTATTTCAGCATAAGCTTTCGTGGGTTAAGAACCCACTTCATCGGATGCATAGAATGGAACATACAGTAAGCAGATATTTATACATTCAGAGAAACATGAAAAGGTGGGAGTGTCTATATCAACGTTAAGAGGCTAATTAATTGAAAGGCACTGTTATCAGTAGAAACTTTTGAAGTGATAATCAAAATGGCCCATTACAGACACAAAGGTGTTAAGGGTTTTTAAGGAGGGGAAATAAATTCAATTAACGTAATGACCGAGCCGCCATCCACAGTCAATATTCAAGCCTAAGGTAATGGTATCTAGTTTGCATATTAATTCCAATTCCGCAGTTTCTCGTTGGAGCCTGTTTTTGAAGTTTTTCTGTTGCAAAATTGCTACTTTTAAATCTGTCATTGAGTGATTAGAGAGGTTGAAGTGTTCACCTACTGGCTTTTGAATGTGATGATTCCTGATGTTAGATTTGTGTCAGTTTATTCTTTTGCGTAGAGACTGTCCAGTTTGGCCAATTCCATGCATCCGATGAATTGGGTTCTTAACCCACGAAAGCTTATGCTGAAATAAATTTGTTAGTCTCTAAGGTGCCACAGCTATTTTTCGTTTTCTTTTTGCTGACACAGACTAACACGGCTACTACACCGAAACCTGTCATTAATCTATCTAGCTGAACTAGATAGGACATTCTCAGTTGTGTCAGAGAAAAAAAGATCTTAATGTCTAAAAAGCAAGACCTGTTCTGTCTGACAGTCTCTTATCAGAGTCAGCCCCTGCTGTCAAGTCGAGAGAGATAGATAGGGTACCCCAACCACAATCCAGTGTTGCCACCCTACCTTTCAAACCAGTTTTATCCAATTACTCACACACTCAGTACGGTTTGGGGGACGCTCTGCATTCTTTAAGAGATGGGCCACCAAGGATACAAAAAGATGCTTTACCCATGTTTAATATCTGTCTCTCCCATGCTAAACATCTTAGCTCAGATACTGCCCCGCTTGCTGTATTCAACCAATCCCCAATTCTACTGAGGAAAACAATTAGGCATGACCTTTTACAATTTATTTTATTAGGGCATAAGCCATGCATCTGAAGTGGTTTACCACCCACAAAAGCTTATGCCCAAATAAATCTTAGTCTTTTAGGTGCCACTGGCCTCGTTGTTGTTTTTTCAGTGTGTAGTTCTGTCCCAGGTACTCACAGCCGCAGTTCTTCAAAGGTTTTAACTGAGAAGAGAGGGGAGCTGGGATCTCGCTGCAGAACTTCAACATGATGACTGGATTCTACCAGAGACTTCCGGATAAGCTTGTTTAAAAGGGAATTTTCTGCTACATCCACTGTGTGAGCATAGGGGAAAAAAAGAGAAAAGGGAACAGTTCACCACACCTGGCAGGTTGTATAAAGGTCACAGCTTAATTCTCATAAGTGCTAGAAATGGAGTGTTTTTAAAACAAAAACAAAAAAAATGAAATCCACACACACAAGGTGGCAAAGTATGATGGGGCTGACATAGCTTTGTCTCAAACAATGGAATTATTGCAACCCTAGACATGCCCACTTTGAGGGGAAAACACAACTGTGCCACCCCCTGCAGCCCTGCCAAATACTTAAGTCTACCCCATCTTAATTTGTAAACCTTTTGTGCTTCCCCAGGCTAATATGAGAGACTCCCTGACCCAATCTAGCTCACCTTGCAAACTCCATCTAACTCAAATGACTCCTACACCCCGCCCCCAAATTCTTAATGCACCCCCAAAACCCTCCTCGAAAAGAGGCCAATGTACTCTTCCCTGCCTCTTCCACCCCAGAGACCTTGTGCTGTCCGTGACATTCATTTGTAGATTCACTGGCTCTTGCCCTTTCTTCTTTTTTATTGCAATGCACTTTGATTCCGTTTTGAAATGAAAAAAATGTAAAGCGCTTTCAATGTAATTGATTAAATGGTTTTATCCCCCCCATTTCTCACCATTAAGGACTTGAATAATGTTAGGGTTTGTCTACAAATGGAGCCATTGCTATGTGTGGAGAGCCCACTGCCTATCATGTTCACCAATATGGTCTCACTGTTTCCTTGTACTCCGCTGTTGACTCTTAGATTTTATAAGCTCTTTGGGGCACAGACAGTCTTTTTGTTCTGTGTTTGTACAGCATTAGCACAATGGGGTCCTGGTCCATGACCAGGGCTCCTAGCTTTATGGTAATTAAAAAAACACAAACAATAATATTGCAGAATAAAAACATTCACACATGGAGTTATTCAGGAAGAGCTGTCCTGAATAGTTCCATGTGTAGACAAGCCCTTAAAGTCATTCTAGTTTCATGCTGTTCAGATCACTTGGGCGGTAATGAACCACAACCAAAAATTAAGAAATGCCAGAATTAAAGTTAAGATACCCAACATGGAAAAAGTTTCAGCCCAAATGGTTAAAGTTTGGCAAAGCTATAACCATCTGAAAACAGTGTCTTACAATGGGAAGGGTGAGCCAACCTTAATTATTACGTTTATTATTTGCATTGTCTTAGTGCCAAAGAGCCCTCCTCATCATGGACAAGGACCCCATCGTATTAGGTGCCATACAAAACAGAACAAAAAGGCAGTTGGTGGCGCTGCAAGCTTCACCTGTAACAAACAGTTATGAGGAAATAAACACATAATATACCTCATCAACAAGCAGGCTATATACATTTGTAACCTAGAGAGTCGCCACAAACAGAGCCCTAGTGACTTCAATGGGGCTCAGCCCACGCAGATCACAATGCACAATACAGACCTAAATTGGCAATTACAGAATTAGGGGATTAGAGTTACGAAAAATATAATCAAGAAATTTATTTCTCAAAAAGCCCTCTTTCTGATGCAGAGTAACATGGACACTCAAGAGTAACAAGCCCAATTTCATCTTGCTTTAAGAATGAAATTGACATTGAGATCAGTAAGGAAAGTGAAAATGACACGTTTACAGAGCACCTTTAATCTAAATGAAACCCAAACCCCTTGACTGTACAAACTACACTTTGCTTCACCCAGGAATCACTTCACTTCACCCAGCACTGAACAGCAGTCACTTCGGAGGTGAAACAGCAGCTGCTAGAAAGTGTACAGCTTAAAACTTAAACTTAAAAAAGTTTAAGACAGGAAGTTAATAAGAATCTCGTTGAATCTGAGAATACCTTTTGACAATGGGAGAGCAAAAGTAAGCAGAATCTATCTTTAACCAATGGTAATTAACCAGAATAAACCTTTAACTTTGGTTACAGAAACTTAGCCTATTCCATAAATAAGGACTGTAACAAACATATAATTTAAGCTGTTTTGTCTCATTTGCATTCCATGTCTTGTCTGTTAGACTGTAAACTCTTTGGAGCAGGGACTATGGCTTTTCTATGCCTTTTATAGTACCGTGTACATTTATGGTGTGATAAATATATAATACCTTGTGACTAGGGCTGTCAATTAATTGCTGTTAATGCAAGCAATTAATGCAAAACAAACTAACTAGATAAAGTTGCCATTAATCACAGTTTTAACTGCACTGTTTAACAATAACAGAATACTAATTTAAATTTATTATAAATATTTTGGGTATTTTTCTACATTTTCGAATATATTGATTTCAATTACAACACGGAATACAAAGCGCACAGTGCTCACTTTATATTCTTTTTATTACAAATATTTGCACTGTAAAAAAGATAAACAAAAGAAATCATATGAGGTGAATAGGAAAAACAAGTACTGTAGTGCAATCTCTTTATCATGAAAGTGAAACTTACAAATATAGAATCCCAATTTTTTTACATGACCGCAATTAAAAACAAAATGATGTAAAACTTTAGAACCCACAAGTCCACTCAGTCCTAGTGATTGGCTGAACAAGAAGTAAGACGAACAAGTTTGTTTACATTTACAGGAGAGAAAGGAAATAGCAAACGGGCAGCAATGTCACCTGAACAATGTGAGAACAAAGATTTCTATGGCACTGTTGTAGCCAGCATTGCAAGGTATTTACGTGCCAGATATGCTAACATTTGTATGCCCCTTCATGCTTCGACCACCATTCCAGAGGACATGCTTCTTCCATACTGAATTTAAATCGGTATCCTATTACTGTTTAACAGTGTGATTAAAATTGCGATTAATTGCGACTATTTTTTAAATCTAGTGATTAACTGCAGGTTTTTTTAATCGTTTGACAGCCCTACTTGTGACTAACATGGGTTTCTTTGTGAAGACATCCGACTATCCTCTCCACTCTTTCCAGATGTGTCACTAATGTGAGCAAACAGCAACTCGAAAAGGCAAGAACCCTGTCCTCTGAAGGACTGAGAAAGCAGAGCTCTTGTATGTTTTATTGACACTGCCTGATCACTCAAAAGAAGCAGCAGGTGGAGTCATTGTACACACACCCACAAGACCAAAACATAGCCAGTAGATCCTAATTATAAGCTGAATAGACTTGGCAATACTCCTTTAATTAAGCAGAGCCATAGGCGCCGACTCCATAGGTGCTCTGGGGCTGGAGCACCCATGGGGAAAAATTGGTGGGTGCAGAGCTGTTTGGCATGCAGCAAGCCTGGGAGGAAGGGAGGGAGGAAAAGCGGAGCAGCGGCGCCTCGGGAGGTGGAGCGGAGGGGAGCTGCCGGTGGGTGCTCTGCTTCTCCCCCCTCCCTCCCAGGCTTGCAAGCCGGGGGGTGGTGGTGGAGGGGAAATGCAGCGCACCCGGGGAAGGAGGCGGGGGTGGGGATTTGGGGAAGGGGTGGAATGGGGGCGGGGGTGGAGTTGGGGAGGGGCCAGTGGCGTGGGCGCCTATGAGCAGAGCTTGAAAAAGTTTTGTGATCCCACCTTTATCATCTTCCTTATCTTCCTCTTCTCCATGACTTCCATATTTTACCCCTTAAGGAAAGAAAATCACAAAACTTACATTGAATGTACAAGCATACAATAGAATACTTTTATTTTAAATGACAATATAAAAAGGGAAATAAGGACATCCCAGGGAATTACAGACCAGTCAGCTTAACTTCTGTACCCAGAAAGATAATGGAGCAAATAATTAAGCAATTATTTAGCAATTAAAAACAAAAGGACATCCCATGAAATTGAAAGAGAATAAATTTAAATTTGATAAAGGAGATAATTTTTATGCAGTACATAATGTGTTGGAACTCACTGCCACAAGAGTCATTGCCATAGTCCAAGATCTTAGTGAGATTACTCAATAGTCCAAGAGTTTTGTGAGATTCATTAAAGGATTACACAGTTATACAGATACTGAAAACACCTGCAGTTACATGACACAGGATACAAAAATAAATATGGGGAAATCAAACCAAAAGCTTGGGAAACTTCAGCTTGTATATGATCAGAATCCAAAGGGCAGGGCTCTTAAGCGTGATTCATCGGATGAAGGGTGAGAGGAAGCAGATCCCACTGAGAAGAAGCCGACATTACCACTGTCATGCCCCACAGGAAATAAGGAACGGAACAACAAAACCAAGAGGTCACCAGGTGGCATGTCTGAAGAATGCACAGTCCAAAGCACAAGGAGAACAGAGATGCTCCTAATGGATCTACAAGGGATGCTGTTACCACACAGAAGACTGAGCTTCTGAAAGGGCCGTCCCATACCTAACGAAGAACACAGACAATTTGGAAATCAGCTGAGTATTTGGAGACTGGGCCACCAATGACAGAGGAAATGTTATTTACACTGACAAGAGGAAGCCAAAAAAAGAAGAGGAAGGTGTACTGAGAGCCAAATCCAAAGGACAGTATCAGCTATTCCTGATTAACTCAACATGTGGACACTGTTGGGGCAGCCTACACTGGGAGTTATTCCAATCAGCTATTCCTTATTAACTCCATATGTGGACAGGAGAATTCAGGAATAAGTGAACTCCAAAGTAGCTTAATTCATTTGGAAGTTAATTAAATGAATTCAGAGTAAGGCACTATTATTCTAGAGTAAGAGCATGTAAACGGGAAGGTATTCAGAAACAGCTATTCTTTAAATTCACACCCTGCTTTACTCTGCATGAACTTTCATGGGGTTTGTCTACACAAGCTGTCACTGTCCTGATGGGGAATGTAAAGGGGACAGCTAAGAAACACCCTTTCCTTTTACTACCTGCTGTGGAACAGGTGGGTACCTGCTTTGGGTGCCATGGGGCCAGTGCTCACTCAAGGGTGTGATCCTCAGCCGGGCCCTTACCTAGGGTGGGGAAGCTGGCATTCCTGATGCCCCTGAGGCTCCTCCGGGGGGTGCAGAGTTGAGAAAACTGGAAGGGTAAAGGGACATGAGCAGGGCAGGGGCAATGGGGGATTGGGTAAAGGGGGAACAAACAATAGGGTGACAGGGATAACAGGGATTGAGGACAGGGGATGGGGTAACAGGGATTGGGGAGACTGGGGGTAACAGGGACAGGTGATGAGGTAACGGGGGATGGAGTAACAGGGATTGAGGACAGGGGGTGACAGGGTAACAGGGATTGAGGCAGACGGGATAACGGAGGGGACAGACAATGGGGTAACAGGTGGATGGGGTACAAGGATTAAGGAGAACAGAGCTTAACAGGGGTAACTGGGGAAGGGGTAGTGGGATTCATAGAATCATAGAATCACAGGGTTGGAAGGGACCTCAGGAGGTCATCTAGTCCAACCCCCTGCTCAAAGCAGGACCAACCCCAACTAGATCATCCCAGCCAGGGCTTTGTCAAGCCTGACCTTAAAAACCTCTAAGGAAGGAGATTCCACCACCTCCCTAGGTAACCCATTCCAGTGCTTCACCACCCTCCTAGTGAAAAAGTTTTTCCTAATATCCAACCTAAACCTCCCCCTCTGCAACTTGAGACCGTTACTCCTTGTTCTGTCATCTTCTACCACTGAGAACAGTCTAGATCCAGGGATTGAAGGGAGACAGGCGATAGGGTAACGGGGATTGAGGGGGGACAGGCGATGGAGTAACAGGGATTGAGGGGGGCCAGCAATGAGGGGACGGGGTAACAGGGATTGACGAGGACAGGGGGACGGGGTAACAGGGATTGAGGGGGACAGGGGGTAACCGGGGGAACAGACAATGGGGTAACAGGTGGATGGGGTAACAAGGATTAAGAAGAACAGATCTTAACGGGTAACTGGGGAAGGGGTAGTGGGATTGAAGGGAGACAGGCGATAGGGTAACGGGGATTGAAGGGAGACAGGCGATAGGGTAACGGGGATTGAGGGGGGACGGGGATCGACGAGGACAGGGGGATGGGGTAACAGACGATGGGGTAACAGGCACTGAAGGGGACTGGGGGTAACTGGGACAGTGATAACGGGGATTGAGGCCAGGGGGTGGGGTAACAGGGGGTGGGGTAATGGGGACAGGCAATGAGGTAAGGAGAGACGGGGATTGAGGAAGACGGGGGGTAAAAGAGATTAAGGGGGGCAGGGGGCCAGGGTAATGCGGGTTGAGGGGGATGGGGTGTCACAGGGATTAAGGGGGGCAGGGAATGGGGTGGCAGGGGGCCAGGGTAAGGCGGGTTGAGGGGGATGGGGTGTCACAGGGATTAAGGGGGGCAGGGAATGGGGTGACAGGGGGCCAGGGTAAGGCGGGTTGAGGGGGATGGGGTGTCACAGGGATTAAGGGGGGCAGGGAATGGGGTGACAGGGGGCCAGGGTAAGGCGGGTTGAGGGGGATGGGGTGTCACAGGGATTAAGGGGGGCAGGGAATGGGGTGACAGGGGGCCAGGGTAAGGCGGGTTGAGGGGGATGGGGTGTCACAGGGATTAAGGGGGCAGGGAATGGGGTGACAGGGGGCCAGGGTAAGGCGGGTTGAGGGGGATGGGGTGTCACAGGGATTAAGGGGGGCAGGGAATGGGGTGACAGGGGGCCAGGGTAATGCGGGTTGAGGGGGATGGGGTGTCACAGGGATTAAGGGGGGCAGGGAATGGGGTGACAGGGGGCCAGGGTAAGGCGGGTTGAGGGGGATGGGGTGTCACAGGGATTAAGGGGGGCAGGGAATGGGGTGACAGGGGGCCAGGGTAAGGCGGGTTGAGGGGGATGGGGTGTCACAGGGATTAAGGGGGGCAGGGAATGGGGTGACAGGGGGCCAGGGTAAGGCGGGTTGAGGGGGATGGGGTGTCACAGGGATTAAGGGGGGCAGGGAATGGGGTGGCAGGGGGCCAGGGTAAGGCGGGTTGAGGGGGATGGGGTGTCACAGGGATTAAGGGGGGCAGGGAATGGGGTGACAGGGGGCCAGGGTAATGCGGGTTGAGGGGGATGGGGTGTCACAGGGATTAAGGGGGGCAGGGAATGGGGTGACAGGGGGCCAGGGTAAGGCGGGTTGAGGGGGATGGGGTGTCACAGGGATTAAGGGGGGCAGGGAATGGGGTGACAGGGGGCCAGGGTAATGCGGGTTGAGGGGGATGGGGTGTCACAGGGATTAAGGGGGGCAGGGAATGGGGTGACAGGGGGCCAGGGTAATGCGGGTTGAGGGGGATGGGGTGTCACAGGGATTAAGGGGGGCAGGGAATGGGGTGACAGGGGGCCAGGGTAAGGCGGGTTGAGGGGGATGGGGTGTCACAGGGATTAAGGGGGGCAGGGAATGGGGTGACAGGGGGCCAGGGTAAGGCGGGTTGAGGGGGATGGGGTGTCACAGGGATTAAGGGGGGCAGGGAATGGGGTGACAGGGGGCCAGGGTAAGGCGGGTTGAGGGGGATGGGGTGTCACAGGGATTAAGGGGGGCAGGGAATGGGGTGACAGGGGGCCAGGGTAATGCGGGTTGAGGGGGATGGGGTGTCACAGGGATTAAGGGGGGCAGGGAATGGGGTGACAGGGGGCCAGGGTAAGGCGGGTTGAGGGGGATGGGGTGTCACAGGGATTAAGGGGGGCAGGGAATGGGGTGACAGGGGGCCAGGGTAAGGCGGGTTGAGGGGGATGGGGTGTCACAGGGATTAAGGGGGGCAGGGAATGGGGTGACAGGGGGCCAGGGTAAGGCGGGTTGAGGGGGATGGGGTGTCACAGGGATTAAGGGGGGCAGGGAATGGGGTGACAGGGGGCCAGGGTAAGGCGGGTTGAGGGGGATGGGGTGTCACAGGGATTAAGGGGGGCAGGGAATGGGGTGACAGGGGGCCAGGGTAATGCGGGTTGAGGGGGATGGGGTGTCACAGGGATTAAGGGGGGCAGGGAATGGGGTGACAGGGGGCCAGGGTAAGGCGGGTTGAGGGGGATGGGGTGTCACAGGGATTAAGGGGGGCAGGGAATGGGGTGACAGGGGGCCAGGGTAATGCGGGTTGAGGGGGATGGGGTGTCACAGGGATTAAGGGGGGCAGGGAATGGGGTGACAGGGGGCCAGGGTAATGCGGGTTGAGGGGGATGGGGTGTCACAGGGATTAAGGGGGGCAGGGAATGGGGTGACAGGGGGCCAGGGTAAGGCGGGTTGAGGGGGATGGGGTGTAACGGGGGCAGACAATGGATTAAGGGGGGCAGGGAATGGGGTGACAGGGGGCCAGGGTAATGCGGGTTGAGGGGGATGGGGTGTCACAGGGATTAAGGGGGGCAGGGAATGGGGTGACAGGGGGCCAGGGTAAGGCGGGTTGAGGGGGATGGGGTGTCACAGGGATTAAGGGGGGCAGGGAATGGGGTGACAGGGGGCCAGGGTAAGGCGGGTTGAGGGGGATGGGGTGTCACAGGGATTAAGGGGGGCAGGGAATGGGGTGACAGGGGGCCAGGGTAATGCGGGTTGAGGGGGATGGGGTGTCACAGGGATTAAGGGGGGCAGGGAATGGGGTGACAGGGGGCCAGGGTAATGCGGGTTGAGGGGGATGGGGTGTCACAGGGATTAAGGGGGGCAGGGAATGGGGTGACAGGGGGCCAGGGTAAGGCGGGTTGAGGGGGATGGGGTGTAACGGGGGCAGACAATGGATTAAGGGGGGCAGGGAATGGGGTGACAGGGGGCCAGGGTAATGCGGGTTGAGGGGGATGGGGTGTCACAGGGATTAAGGGGGGCAGGGAATGGGGTGACAGGGGGCCAGGGTAAGGCGGGTTGAGGGGGATGGGGTGTCACAGGGATTAAGGGGGGCAGGGAATGGGGTGACAGGGGGCCAGGGTAAGGCGGGTTGAGGGGGATGGGGTGTCACAGGGATTAAGGGGGGCAGGGAATGGGGTGACAGGGGGCCAGGGTAATGCGGGTTGAGGGGGATGGGGTGTCACAGGGATTAAGGGGGGCAGGGAATGGGGTGACAGGGGGCCAGGGTAAGGCGGGTTGAGGGGGATGGGGTGTCACAGGGATTAAGGGGGGCAGGGAATGGGGTGACAGGGGGCCAGGGTAATGCGGGTTGAGGGGGATGGGGTGTCACAGGGATTAAGGGGGGCAGGGAATGGGGTGACAGGGGGCCAGGGTAAGGCGGGTTGAGGGGGATGGGGTGTCACAGGGATTAAGGGGGGCAGGGAATGGGGTGGCAGGGGGCCAGGGTAAGGCGGGTTGAGGGGGATGGGGTGTCACAGGGATTAAGGGGGGCAGGGAATGGGGTGACAGGGGGCCAGGGTAATGCGGGTTGAGGGGGATGGGGTGTCACAGGGATTAAGGGGGGCAGGGAATGGGGTGGCAGGGGGCCAGGGTAAGGCGGGTTGAGGGGGATGGGGTGTCACAGGGATTAAGGGGGGCAGGGAATGGGGTGACAGGGGGCCAGGGTAATGCGGGTTGAGGGGGATGGGGTGTCACAGGGATTAAGGGGGGCAGGGAATGGGGTGACAGGGGGCCAGGGTAAGGCGGGTTGAGGGGGATGGGGTGTCACAGGGATTAAGGGGGGCAGGGAATGGGGTGACAGGGGGCCAGGGTAATGCGGGTTGAGGGGGATGGGGTGTCACAGGGATTAAGGGGGGCAGGGAATGGGGTGACAGGGGGCCAGGGTAATGCGGGTTGAGGGGGATGGGGTGTCACAGGGATTAAGGGGGGCAGGGAATGGGGTGACAGGGGGCCAGGGTAAGGCGGGTTGAGGGGGATGGGGTGTCACAGGGATTAAGGGGGGCAGGGAATGGGGTGACAGGGGGCCAGGGTAAGGCGGGTTGAGGGGGATGGGGTGTCACAGGGATTAAGGGGGGCAGGGAATGGGGTGACAGGGGGCCAGGGTAAGGCGGGTTGAGGGGGATGGGGTGTCACAGGGATTAAGGGGGGCAGGGAATGGGGTGACAGGGGGCCAGGGTAATGCGGGTTGAGGGGGATGGGGTGTCACAGGGATTAAGGGGGGCAGGGAATGGGGTGACAGGGGGCCAGGGTAAGGCGGGTTGAGGGGGATGGGGTGTCACAGGGATTAAGGGGGGCAGGGAATGGGGTGACAGGGGGCCAGGGTAAGGCGGGTTGAGGGGGATGGGGTGTCACAGGGATTAAGGGGGGCAGGGAATGGGGTGACAGGGGGCCAGGGTAAGGCGGGTTGAGGGGGATGGGGTGTCACAGGGATTAAGGGGGGCAGGGAATGGGGTGACAGGGGGCCAGGGTAAGGCGGGTTGAGGGGGATGGGGTGTCACAGGGATTAAGGGGGGCAGGGAATGGGGTGACAGGGGGCCAGGGTAATGCGGGTTGAGGGGGATGGGGTGTCACAGGGATTAAGGGGGGCAGGGAATGGGGTGACAGGGGGCCAGGGTAAGGCGGGTTGAGGGGGATGGGGTGTCACAGGGATTAAGGGGGGCAGGGAATGGGGTGACAGGGGGCCAGGGTAATGCGGGTTGAGGGGGATGGGGTGTCACAGGGATTAAGGGGGGCAGGGAATGGGGTGACAGGGGGCCAGGGTAAGGCGGGTTGAGGGGGATGGGGTGTCACAGGGATTAAGGGGGGCAGGGAATGGGGTGGCAGGGGGCCAGGGTAAGGCGGGTTGAGGGGGATGGGGTGTCACAGGGATTAAGGGGGGCAGGGAATGGGGTGACAGGGGGCCAGGGTAATGCGGGTTGAGGGGGATGGGGTGTCACAGGGATTAAGGGGGGCAGGGAATGGGGTGGCAGGGGGCCAGGGTAAGGCGGGTTGAGGGGGATGGGGTGTCACAGGGATTAAGGGGGGCAGGGAATGGGGTGGCAGGGGGCCAGGGTAAGGCGGGTTGAGGGGGATGGGGTGTAACGGGGGCAGACAATGGATTAAGGGGGGCAGGGAATGGGGTGACAGGGGGCCAGGGTAATGCGGGTTGAGGGGGATGGGGTGTCACAGGGATTAAGGGGGGCAGGGAATGGGGTGACAGGGGGCCAGGGTAAGGCGGGTTGAGGGGGATGGGGTGTCACAGGGATTAAGGGGGGCAGGGAATGGGGTGACAGGGGGCCAGGGTAAGGCGGGTTGAGGGGGATGGGGTGTCACAGGGATTAAGGGGGGCAGGGAATGGGGTGACAGGGGGCCAGGGTAATGCGGGTTGAGGGGGATGGGGTGTCACAGGGATTAAGGGGGGCAGGGAATGGGGTGACAGGGGGCCAGGGTAAGGCGGGTTGAGGGGGATGGGGTGTCACAGGGATTAAGGGGGGCAGGGAATGGGGTGACAGGGGGCCAGGGTAATGCGGGTTGAGGGGGATGGGGTGTCACAGGGATTAAGGGGGGCAGGGAATGGGGTGACAGGGGGCCAGGGTAAGGCGGGTTGAGGGGGATGGGGTGTCACAGGGATTAAGGGGGGCAGGGAATGGGGTGGCAGGGGGCCAGGGTAAGGCGGGTTGAGGGGGATGGGGTGTCACAGGGATTAAGGGGGGCAGGGAATGGGGTGACAGGGGGCCAGGGTAATGCGGGTTGAGGGGGATGGGGTGTCACAGGGATTAAGGGGGGCAGGGAATGGGGTGGCAGGGGGCCAGGGTAAGGCGGGTTGAGGGGGATGGGGTGTCACAGGGATTAAGGGGGGCAGGGAATGGGGTGGCAGGGGGCCAGGGTAAGGCGGGTTGAGGGGGATGGGGTGTAACGGGGGCAGACAATGGATTAAGGGGGGCAGCGTTTAACAGGGGGAGGGGTGACGGGAGATTGAGCGGGGGGATGGGGGGTAACGGCGGACTGAGGGGAGCCGGGCGGGGCGGGGCCGGGCCGGGCCGGTCCCACTCACGCTGTGCGCAAGGCGGACGCTGTCCCGCTCGCCACCGCCGCGCTCCTGCGAGCCCATGGCCGCCCCGACACGTGCCTCGCCCGCCGGTTAGAGGCGCGAAGCGGGGAACGCCCCCCGTAGCGCGCGCGCGGCCGGGGGGGCTCATGAATATTCATGAGGGCGAGCCCAGGAGAAGAAAGGGGCGGGGTCGCTGCTGGGCCCGCCCCAGAGCACAGGGGGGGGGGGGGGGGGGTTCTGCCCTGCCCACCCCAGGGTGAAAGCGCCACACTTGCTTGGGAACAATAGGCCCTTGCCTGCCTTTGCACCGTGCTTTCTGGTCTATGGCTAAAGAGCACAGTCAGCGCCAAGCCATTCAAAGGGCCTCTGCGGGGTCTCCCCGGATTGTTTGTAAACGTCCCCCCGCGAAGGGCAGAGACGCCTCCAACGCAGCACAAACCGCGGGAGCCTGCCTGCGGATGAGGGAGAGCCTGCCCGCGCAGCGTTCACACCGCGAACAGCCCCTCGCTGGAAATGGCGAACTGAGCCCCACGTGGCGCCGGGACTACATTTCCCATGAGCCTCCTGCAGGCCGTGGGGAAGTGGAAGGGTCATTTCCGGCCGGGCACGCCGAACGCCGCGCGCACGTGACCGCCGCCCTGGGAGCGGTCCGCTGGAGTCGGGGCCGGGCTGCTGCCGAGGTAGGCGCCGCGTTGTAGGACTGTCGCGCCTGTCGCCTCTCCGATCCCGCCAGGGAGAGAAAGGGGGCCGGCTCCTCGGAGCATGCGGGGCCAGGCTTGATCGCTCCCCGGCAGCGAGAGACCGGTAACAATCGGCGCTCGGGAGTGGCGATGAGCGAAAGGGGTTTGGGGCTGCGGGGGAGAGGGTATTCTTAGCGAGCGATCTTCCATTGCAAGGATCCCCTTCTTGGCTGGGAAAAGTCGGGGGGGGGGGGGGGGGGCAGGGCTAGAGGCCGTCTCTCGTTCACAGCAGGTGGCCGGGGGAAGTGATATTTCTGCTGGGTTGGGAAGGGCTTTCTTGACTTTAGTACATTGGATGTGCACGCTCGTCCTGAGTAACACACCGTGCTGGGGCTCTCTCTGCGCAACCACAGATCAGCATTTTACAATGCGTGTAAGAGTCAGTATCCTGGTCTTACAGATGGGGAAACTGAGGCCCAAAGTCATACATCCAGTCAGTGGCAGAGCTAAGTCCCTCCCTTCCTTCCTTGTTCTATCCTGTGAACCATGTGGTTCCCCAGAACATTGGATAGATGCATTTTATACAATGAAAATATAGTCAAGTGCTAACCCCTTCCATCCTAGAGGATCCTAAAGAGCTTTATACACAGAAATTATTCTGGCACGGGGGGTTGGCCAAGGACACCATGGCAAATGGGGGGAGATAATCTCAGTGGTTTGAGCATTGGCCTGCTAAACCCAGGGGTGTGAGTTCAATCCTTGAGGGGGCCATTTAGGGATCTGGGGCAAAAATTGGGGATTGGTCCTGCTTTGAGCAGGGGGTTGGACTAGATGACCTTCTAAGGTCCCTTCCAACCCTGATATTCTATGAAATGCTTATATTTACAGAAAGTGGCAGACAGCTGCCTCTTAAACACAATATAAAAGCCTCACAGAGGTACTGCAGTGCCACATTTGGTGACAAAAACTCTGCAGTGTAGACAAGGCCTACGAATGTATAGGCATAGACAAATGCATGGAATAGTTACTTGCCCTAGACCTGTTAAGGAAGTTCTCTCTTGAGCTAATCAGAAGTGTTTCTAATTAATCCACAGAACGACAGATCCTTTCACGCACTTTATTAAAAGAAATGCATAACCCAGAAGCCATAAAACAAAACACCATCACAGCAATTCATCCACAGGAGCAAGAGCAAATAAAAAGGAAAAAAATAAAACTAGTGATATTGGTTATTCTTCTGAGCATAGAAGATTTCTGTAGGTTGATTGTTTTCATTCTATCCACTTTGAGCAGCTTCTGATACAATAGTCTCCTCAAGGAGAAGCTATGTGGGTCTTGCTAACAGGAAGGCAACTGGCACGTGACTGATGCGATTCAATACAAATATTCAGGAAGCGGGGCAGGTAAAGCTGTTTTCTACCACAATCAACCTCCTTTGTCTAGGAGCACAAATGAGATTTTTAGAGTCAACTTGACTTATTCAGGATCTCTAAGAGAAGGAACAAACGGCTAAGAATGATGTGATGTGCCTGCACAGAGCAGGTAGATCTTTGATTGGCACGAAGGGATGGATAGTCCTGTGGATGGGGGTTGAAAAGACTCTCGATAACTAGGAAGGAAAGGAGCTCTTCCTGGGAATGAGGCCATTTGCCAGATCACAGCGCACCCCCCAGCGCAGGGCAGATCTCTTCTTTTCTGTAGGCACCAGATAGTTGTTGGGGACATAGATGTGTTGAGACCTGGTTGGGAGGTCGGGCTTGTAGAGCATCTGTTCCCGGATGCCCCAGCGCAAATCCTTCCTGTGATCCTCCCCTGGTATCCGGAATGACTCCCAGTCCCGCTTATACTCGAAGTACCGGGCTACCCGGTCAATCTTCCCACGATTACGGCCTTGCTGCTCTAATCTTGGAGGAATGAAGGATTTGGGTTGTCCAGCCATAATCAAGTCCTGTTCATAAACTGGAGAGCCCTGACCATGGTAATCCCTAGGAAGAAATGGGGGGTCTCCATGAGAGCCACTGCGACGAGGAAGATCAAAGTAACACTTTCCATGGGAACTGTGGCTCGGCTCGCTTTCCACCTCTGACGCAGTGTCTTCCTGGTGGCGGTGTAGATGGAGCAGTCTCTGTCTCAGGTCTGAGATCTCAGGGTCACTTTCAGCACTGGTTTCTGGTTCACTGGTGACAGACTCATCAGACACGTGTACCTCTCCATCAGGCATCCGCCTCAGAACTTTCCTCTTCATCACTGGCTTCCTGGGTCCTCGAGGTCCCTCTGAGAGGTTCTCTGGTTGCACGCTGTGTTCTGCCTGGTGGTGCCGCATCAACAGGTGAAGCGATGGCCTCATCCCAGAAGTCACAGATGCTTTACTGTATGGGTCATACTGGGTTGGAGCATAGGTTCCTCTCGGGCTATCTCCATCTCCTTGCTCTGCACAAAGTTGGGTAAAGGCCATAGCAGCTGCTGCCATCCGCTCTTCATGGTTCATAGTTGCCCATCTGTACCGATCTGGTCCTATCAGTGCCTCCATGATTTCACCTGGGCTGGATTGCGTGTCACTTATTCTGTAAGAGTAAATTGTAATTAAGTTCTTAGTACGTCTGAACTGACAGGTACAAAAGATACTTAGGCTACGTCTACACTGCCCGCCCGATTCGGCGGGTAGCTATCGATGTTCTGGGATCAATTTATCACGTCTTGTCTAGACGTGATAAATCGATCCCAGAGCCGCTCCCCGTCGACACCGGAACTCCAGCTCCGCGAGCGGAGGAAGCGCTGTCGACGGGGGAGCCTGCCTGCTGCCATGTGGACCGGGGTAAGTACTTTTAAAAATCGATCTATGATATTCGACTTCAGCTACATTATTCACGTAGCTGAAGTTGCATATCTTAGATCGATCCCGCCCCCAGTGTAGACCAGCCCTTAGTGAACATTAAAATCAGACTCTAGACCACTTACCAGCGACCATCTGAATGCTAAAAAGGAATTTAAACAAATGAGTAAGAGCTAGCCAGACTGAAAATAATGCAATCAGAATCCTTTATGGATCCCCAAATTTACCCCTCACTTTGAACGATACTTCCCTACAGATGCTTTTATATGTCAGATGCAGACAAATAGCACCTATAGTGTCCCTTTTGAAGCAAATATTAGAATTGTCATATAAGAATTTGCAATGGTATTCAAACAACAAAGGGGTAATTGATATGGGTTAGTTATCGTAGCACAAGGGACAGTTACTAAGGTAATAGCCAAGTATGAGGCAGAATAAGATTAACTCTTTGGTTTTGTCTAAAGTGGGCGGGGGGGAGTATTAACATTTTCTAGTGTGATTCTGCCTTGTGCGAGCAAGGACAGTTGTTTAATAACTATTTACTAGCTGTGCTGACTCCAAGGGGCCCCCCTAGAAATGTTTTACTAGCACAGATAAGGGAAAGCCCACCCATGGGAGGTCATCTTGGTACCAGAGTCTCACCTAAGGCAAAGCTGGAGACTGCCGTTGAATTGTATACTGAGGCTTCCGTCCATAGTAGAAGCCAAGCTGGGGAACATTTAGGCTGAGATTTTCAAAGTCACCTCGGGGATTCACATTAATTCTAAGAGCAACTGGGCACTGAATCCATTAGACAGCTTTGAAAACTTGAGCTTTAATAAATACTGTGTCAAAAGAAGCTATTTTGAAGGCAAGACGACATTGCAACGGATGGTTCCGTAAGACTAACAACAGGCGTTAACAAGTTGCCTCACATGCCGATGCTAGTAGAGCAGGGGGGCTGATGAAAATGAGGATTGTTGCTTGTCAGCTCTGTACAGAGCCCCAAAAGACTATGTGAAAGCTTGGTATAGATGTGACTGGGCCTACAGCCTACACAGTAGATTTGATGTTAAAGCAGTAAATGGAACGAGGGACATGAGATTAGAAGTGTTGAAAGGATTAATTACACTGAATAAGGAAAAGCTGTCACAGCTAAGCTCAGCAGGCCATCTGGTAGGTCAGAACATGGGAAATGCAGGGCACTGAGGAATGTTAGAAGGCCAAAGCCAGTATGTGAAGTAAATTCTCAGATGGGTAAATGCCAGAGGCAGATTTATACTAAATCTAACAGGAAGTAAAGAGACACTCAGACTTGCTTATCTCCTTACTCTCTTCTTCTGCAGACACTGAGGAGCTACCAACTGGGATAGTTCACAGGAATTCTCAGTATGGCAGAACGGGGTATGGAGAAAGATAAAGGAGAGGGACTACTGAAGAGGGTGCAGGAACTGGAGGAAGAAGTGAAGAGACTGCAAGAGAAACTCTTGGAGGGTAAGGAGGGCACCGACATAAAAAGCAACCCTTCAGCACTGGGGAAAACTAAGAAGCGCCAGCAGCGGCCATTTGATTTTAGTGCCTATGGCCGGAGACATGTGGCACTGAAGATTGCCTACCTGGGCTGGGGCTACCAGGGCTTTGCCAGCCAGGAGAACACCAACAACACCATTGAAGAAAAACTGTTTGAGGCGCTAAGCAAGACCCGGCTGGTAGACAATAGGCAGACTTCCAATTATCATCGCTGCGGACGGACAGACAAGGGGGTCAGTGCATTTGGACAGGTCGGTACCCGAGGCTGCAAGTTCTCCCAGCTCTTGCAGATATGAGAGATTCTGCCTTAATTATGCTGTGAAATCTAGGTGGAGGGTGTACAGTCCTTTAGGATAAATCAAAACCCAGTGTCGAGCACGGAGGATAAACACATTGTCCCAGTCTTTAAAAAGATACTAATTTTTCCCTCTTATCTGAAAATGAACATGGTAAGAAGCATTTCAAGTATGTAAAAAGGACACTCGGCAGAGAGAACCCATAGTTAACTTTGTGCTCAGCAATGCATTTAGTCTACAATTCACAATGGACATGAATGATGGAAGACACTTGGGGCTTGTCTACACGGTGAAGCTATTGTGAAATAAGTGAGAATGTGACTTCTTCTGTACTAACTTGCCACATGGACACTCACTCAGCACAAAGGCACTCTTATTGTGGAGTAAGTGTCCACACAAGAAGCAATGGCAGTTTGGCTATTTCCCCATGTAGACAAGCCATTAGCGTGAAACAGACTCATAGATTTTAAGGTCAGAAGGGACCCTTATGATCTAGTCTGACCTCCTGCACAATGCAGGCCACAGACTCTCACCCACCCATTCCTGTAATAAACCCCTAACCTATGAGAACAATGCTCAGCAAAATTACAACTGCACCAAGTGTCCCAAAGAGTCATTAAGACATGTTGCTGACTTGGTTAAATTGTTATTCCTTTAAAAAAAAAAAAAAATCTTAAAACTAATCAGAATGGTCTCCAGTTGACTTAGGTCTTGTCTACATACTGCTTTTATACTGGTTAACTACTATGGTTAGGAGTGTGGGGGTTTTAATTAACTAGTAAACTCAACATAACCCCTAGGATGGAGGCAGTTTTACCAGTATAGCTATTCTGCTAGAGAAGGTGAGTAAGCACCTTTATACCAATATGATTACATCAGCTGGGCTGACTGTACTGCTTTAACAATTATCAGTATAGTTAATAGTACAACTGTTTAGACAGGGCTTCAGTCCCACTGTACACTTCAGTCAGAACACAACAGGATACGATCATGTCAGTGGTTTGAACCCAAACCTTCTCGATAAGGGCCAAAAGCAGTTTTTGTTTGCATGTAGACTAGCCACGATCTACCAATAAGTTAATCTGACACCAGTGCCTAGTGGACAACTGTCTGTATAAAACACCACAAATTGGCACCCTTGTTGAGGTTAAGGAGTGAGTTAGCCATGGAACTGAACGAAGTTGCCATCTGAGTGTTTCTCCTCCAGGTCAAGGTTGAAAGTAGTCTAAGATACCTCTATATTCCATGGATTACTAGGACTTTGAGGGCTGTTAGTCTATCACCAAATCAATAACAGTGCAGCAAACTCCAACCACCTCCAGCAGCTGCAACTATAGACTTCAGTAGGTCTAGTTATTAAAGCAAACCAGATCAGTGTCTCTTCCAGAGGTCTTGGATTTGTTTTTTAAAATGGAGTGTAATTGGAAGCTTGCTTTGCCTATCTTGAGGGGGTCAGAGTGTAATCTCCTTTTTCCAATCCTACAGGTGATTTCCCTGGACCTTCGCTCAAACCTTTCAGAGGGAAAGAAAGTGAATGGTCACGAGGGTGGCTTGGAAGACAAAACCAGTAGTCCTGCCAACGAAATCCGCTACACCCATATCCTAAATCGGGTGCTCCCTCCTGACATACGCGTGTTGGCTTGGGCCCCTGTAGAACCCAGTTTCAGTGCTAGATTCAGCTGCCTCAAGAGGACCTATCGCTATTTTTTCCCGTGTGCAGATTTAGACGTGGCCCTCATGAATGCTGCAGCACAAAAATACGTGGGGACCCATGACTTCCGGAACTTGTGCAAGATGGATGTAGCCAATGGCGTGACAAACTTCCAAAGGACTATTCTCACCGCACAGGTGCAGCTGGTGGATAGCGGAGGGGAAACTGGGCTACAGGACCCTTTCCGACTGTACCAGTTTGAAGTCACAGGCCAGGCATTCCTCTATCATCAAGTCCGTTGCATGATGGCAATCCTCTTGCTAATTGGACAGAGGATGGAGAATCCAGAGATTATTGATGAGCTATTGGATGTAGAGAAGAACCCTCGAAAACCACAATACAGGCAAGAATTATCAAGACGAAGCCTCAGAATTTCACCTCAAATTTATGCATCTTAGTCCCTGTTTCTGAATCTAGTGCCATAAGTGTCCCTGCCACACTTACTATCAGCATCCGGGCAGCCTGTAACTATCAGGCCTAGAGTGATATGGAGGACAGTATTTCCAGTGGCAGCCTGTTACTTAACATACCCTCTTCATCTTCAAAACATGCCCTTGAGAAACTACTTTTCCTGTTGCCTCACTGTTTAAGCTTTGGCTCTTCAGGCAAGGAACATGAAATTCTTGATGGGTTTTATTCCTTAGGACCTAGTAAAAATGTAAGCATTATTCTTAGGTTCAATGAGCTGCTGACTTGACAGCTCTTATACAAGACAGCAGTGAGCTAGTCCTAGTCTTTTCTACTGAAATCAGTGCCCTCCCATTGGATCTGCTGTCTTGTGTTCTAGGTTTTTCCCACGTCACTGCATTGTGTTTTAACTTCCTGCTGACTGTGCACGGTTAGATAATGTCTCCTCCTTTCCTCTCTGCAGCATGGCAGTGGAATTTCCTCTGGTTCTGTATGACTGCGAGTTTGAAAACATCCAGTGGATCTACGACCGAGAAGTTCAGGAGTTTAATGTTACTCACCTACAGCAACTCTGGGCCAATCATGCAGTCAAAACTCACATGTTATATAACATGTTACAGGGGCTAGACTCTGCTGTCATACCCATAGGGACAGGTAGGAAAATTGTTCTGTGAGTATGCCTAATAAATCGAAGCCATGTAGGGATAAAGGCTAATTCCTGAAATGAGTAGCCTGGGGTGTTTGAGGTATTCTAGCATCTGACTTTTGTCTATGTTACAGGCCCAGAGAAGAACAGAATGGTCCTCTGGAGAGAGGTGACGCCCTCAGTCCATAACCAGGTCAGCGGTTTCATCGAGGGGGTGAAGGCCCGCACTTACAAACCTTTGCTGGCTCGTCCCAAGTGCGAAGGCTTGGAGTCCCGGATCAATCACTTTGTGCGCAGGGGGCGTATTGAGCTGCCACACGGCAGGGAGAAAGAGACTGGAGCGGACAAAGAGGAGCACCTAGAAACAAAGAGAGGCCACAGTGACACTGCAGAAAGAGACAGCGAGGCTCCAGGACAAGCCGCCAAGCGAGTCTGTGTGGACACAGAGTCCAAGAGCCCTTGCCTCCTGATAGCAGAAGCAGGACCATCTTTCAGTGATGGGGTGGAAGTGGTCCCCTAGGATTTTAGGAAAGGAAACATTTGGGGGTGGGAGGAAGGGCACAGAGGAGAGGAATCCTTTTAAAGGTGCAGTTCTGCATCTACTTTTTTTTTTTAAATATTAATTTCCAGGGGGCTGTCCACATAACTATTGTACGATAATCTAGTGCAGAGGTTCTTAAACAGGTCCATGAAACATGCTGGGCATATGGTACTTGTTTTTCCTCCTTTTCATCAGCTGCTAAAATGCATTAAAAGTAGCTAATATTACTTTTCCATGCAAGCAATTGCTGTATTTGCCACAGGACTATCATGTGATTGAATGGAAGAGGTGGGGCCCCACGTAATGGAGGACAAGTAGTCGAGATAGTATTGCAGTGTGATCCAGACTAGGAAAGTGAAAATCCCTACTATGAGGGGGTAAACTGCTAGCTTACCTCCAGACTGTCTGAGTGCACAGGGCACTAGAAAGGAAATAATGGTGTTTCTCATACATCTCTCAATTTCTTCAGCCCTTTCATGCTGCACTTTCTGCTTAAGCACATTGCACATGGAAGAGTTGCAGGGAGAACCAGCTAGCACCATGGCCAGGGTCCCTTTTCAGCCAGCTCCCTGGGTAAAGTCCTGTCTGCCAACCAGAGTGCATTCTGGTAGGGAGTACCCAACAGTGGGAAGTATGGCAGGTGTCAGGATGCGTAAGTGCTTTAGAGGAACCCATGGGTTTTGTAGGTTCCCTCCCCTTCATTCCTGCAGACTTTATGTAGCAGAGGAAGGTGAGATACTTAGAGGCTACTAGGGCCACAGCTCTGTGGAAGTGTAAATCCTTTGGGTAACAGTGCTGATCATAGAGACTACCTCCAGGCCCCTTAAAAGCGTCAGCATGAAACTAGGGAGCAAGGAAGTTTGAAATAAAGTTAATTAAAAGAATCATGTCAGAAATAATCAGCTTTTTCTGGAAACAAGTAGGATACGATTTCAGATGAAACACTTGTCCCAATTACAAATACTGGGTGGGATGGACAGCAGGAAAGGCAGAGAAGGCTGGAGAAATTATTTTGGAAAGGAAGAGCCTGTACTGCAGGAGAAGAATTGAAAGGTGATAGTAGAATGGCCATGTCAGGATGTGGCAATGTCTTAATTTCTGAATCACATCATTAAACACTTTTCATTTTTAAACCAGAGATTCAGACTAATTTGGCAATCAGATGAATTTTACTAATTGTTTCAAATGCTTTATTTTTTCCCTATGAAGGAAACAAGCACCTTTATGACACTGTAATTAAACTACAATTTTAGATGAGATGCACTGAAAGTCAAACCAGAAGGAAATTGACGTGACTACAGAAAGTTCTGCCCACAATCGCAAAGGAGTGAGACACACTAATAACTAGTGAAAAGTATAATACCTGGTATTGGGGAAGGTATCTACCACAGGCCCTCAACCCGGTCTTTAAAGGAATTTAGGCACCAATCCTCTAAGCAGTCTTGCAACTGCTTCCCTTCTTGTACACTCATAGAAACTAACATTGATGTCAATAGGACTATGTTCATTTGAACTATGTTCAATCCTGTCCTAGGATTACCAGCATCCTAGTATAGAGACTTGATTTCTCTGTGTTGGACTTCTTTACATCAGTCCACTTGTGGAGCAGTCCTATGCAGCAATGTGAATATGCCTTAAAAATACTCCAGCACTATGTTGGTTTGTTGAAAAGCTAAGTTTCATAACTCCTATAATGATAGGGCAACGGCCTGCTAGATTCAATCACAGCATTTGATACCATTTTAAGGAGTGAAATGTCAGGTATCCAGCAAAGTATAATGAAATATTTGAAAATTTGAGGATGCAGCAGGGGTTGAGTCTGAAATTATATGTTCAGGAACACAAGTCCGTCAAGGAGAACAGTTCATGTTCTACCCAAACCCCACCCTTTCAGTTGGTTTATTTCAGTACTGTCGATGCATAAAGTGATCTATAGAGGACACAATAGTTTACGTCCTCCAAGCTTGTGCTGGACATCTTTCACTATAAATAAATGGGAGGAAAAAGCCACACATTTGGCTCCATCCACACCCCTCTTAAAAAAAAAACAATTCCCTGGATTTATGGGGACAAGTGGCTCTAACTCTGTATAACTTCCACCTTCCTGAGCTAGATCGTTTAATTACCATAGCCAAGACTTTTGTTTTAGGTTTCACAAAAACCCTGCTGGAGCTATGGTTCAGAATCAGCTCAGGTCCAATCTACACGACGAAGTCAGCGGTGCGGGTGGAGTTAGAACTTCTCTTGACGTGGCCCAGACTGGTGCTATACCTGAGACAGTGCCGCGAAACGGAGAGGCTCAGTCTCACCAGCCTACATTTTAAGCTTGTCAGGGGGCCAGGCTCTAGCTCGTTCCCTGCTGTAACAGATTTCACAATGCAGATGAGATCGGAGACTCTAACTCAGGGGTGGGCAAACTTTGTGGCCCGAGGGCCACATCTGGGCATGGAAATTGTTTGGCTGGCCATGGCTGCTCACGAAATGTGCAGGCTCCAGGGTGAGGCTGTGGATGAAGGGCTGGGGTACTCCGGGCTGGGACCAAGGGGTTCAGCGGGCAGGAGGGGGATCAGGGTTGGGGCACAGGAGGGGGTCGGGGGTGCAGGCTCCAGGGTGAGGCTGTGGATGAAGGGCTGGGGTACTCCGGGCTGGGACCAAGGGGTTCAGCGGGCAGGAGGGGGATCAGGGTTGGGGCACAGGAGGGGGTCGGGGGTGCAGGCTCCAGGGTGAGGCTGTGGATGAAGGGCTGGGGTACTCCGGGCTGGGACCAAGGGGTTCAGCGGGCAGGAGGGGGATCAGGGTTGAGGAACAGGAGGGGGTCGGGGGTGCAGGCTCCAGGGTGAGGCTGTGGATGAAGGGCTGGGGTACTCCGGGCTGGGACCAAGGGGTTCAGCGGGCAGGAGGGGGATCAGGGTTGGGGCACAGGAGGGGGTCGGGGGTGCAGGCTCTGGGCGGCGCTTACCTCAAGCAGCTCCCAGAACCAGCGGCATGTCCCCCCCCCCCCCCCCCCCCGAGGCGCAGCCAGGCAGTGCGCCCCCCCCCCCATCCCTTGTGGTGGGGGGAGTGTGCAGCGCCCCCGGCTGCCCCTATGGAGGAGCTGGAAAAGGGACACGGCTGCTGCTTCCAGGAGTTGCGGGGCAAGCTCCGGGCACCACTCCCGGCAGGAGCTCGAGGGCCGGATTATAACATGGGGGGGGGGGGCGGATGTGCCCCCCCGCACCTGACTAGACTGGACTCACCAGCGCTACGGCCGCAGTGCCCAGGGTCCACGCAGGGAGCGAGCTGAACCCGAACCGCGGCCGGCGGGGGGGAGAGGAACAGGGAATCGGGACAGAGGCGTTCTGGTCCCGCCTCTCCCAGCGACCTCAGGCCAGTCGCCGCCTCGCCAGAGCCCCCGTCCCCGACCGACCCGCCCGGCGCCAATGACCCTCCTCCCGACCCGTACCTGTCCCGTGCCCGAGACACTCCCGGCCCCGCGCACCGACCGTTGGCCGCGGCTGCCCACTCCCAACGGCCGTCTCCGCCGCCGTTTAAATCGCGGGGCGGGACTTCCCCGAGGCCGCAAAATCCGCCGCTCTTATTGGACCGTCCGCTGTTAAAGTCCGCCCGCCGCCGCCGCCTGCTTCGCTTTCATTGGGCGCTTAGCCTCAAAACTCCGCCCCCCCCCGTCTTTTCTTCTCCCATTGGGCGCCGGGCTGGCGGCCCCGCCTCCGCCGCACCGCATCGCAATCTCATTGGGGGCTATCGGTATCGCCTCGCCCTGTCGCTACCCATTGGGTGAGTTCTCTGTCACCCCGCCCGTCGCCTAATCCCATTGGGCCTTATCCCTGAAGGCTCACGCCCGTGCCCGCCTGATTCGGCGCCATATCCGCGCGCTGGAAGCGCGGGGAGGCGGGGCCACATGAGGCTCCTCGGCCCCGCCCCCTTCTGACAACTCCAGAAAGATGGCGGCGTTGGGGCGCGTCGGGCTGCGTCTCTGGGGCCCTGCGCCCGCCCTGAGTCAGGGCCTCCGGGCCGTCTCCACCATCCACGGGGCGGCTGCCGATGTGAGGGCGGAGCAGCTGGCGGAGAAGCTGAGGGCCCAGCAGCGCGAGGAACAGAAACAGGAGGCGAGTGTACCCGGCATGCGCGGCGGTGTACTGGGGACTACAGCTCCCGGCATGCACTGCGGGGTCTCGGGGTGCTAGTGTCTGACTGCAGCTCCCGGCATGCACTGCGGGGTCTCGGGGTGCTAGTCTGACTGCAGCTCCCGGCATGCACTGCGGGGTCTCGGGGTGCTAGTCTCTGACTGCAGCTCCCGGCATGCACTGCGGGGTCTCGGGGTGCTAGTCTGACTGCAGCTCCCGGCATGCACCGCGGGGTCTCGGGGTGCTAGTGTCTGACTGCAGCTCCCGGCATGCACTGCGGGGTCTCGGGGTGCTAGTGTCTGACTGCAGCTCCCGGCATGCACTGCGGGGTCTCGGGGTGCTAGTGTCTGACTGCAGCTCCCGGCATGCACTGCGGGGTCTCGGGGTGCTAGTCTGTCTACAGCTCCCGGCATGCACCGCGGGGTCTCGGGGTGCTAGTTTCTGACTGCAGCTCCCGGCATGCACTGCGGGGTCTCGGGGTGCTAGTCTCTGACTGCAGCTCCCGGCATGCACTGCGGGGTCTCGGGGTGCTAGTCTCTGACTGCAGCTCCCGGCATGCACTGCGGGGTCTCGGGGTGCTAGTCTCTGACTGCAGCTCCCGGCATGCACTGCGGGGTCTCGGGGTGCTAGTGTCTGACTACAGCTCCCGGCATGCACTGCGGGGTCTCGGGGTGCTAGTCTGACTGCAGCTCCCGGCATGCACTGCGGGGTCTCGGGGTGCTAGTCTGACTGCAGCTCCCGGCATGCACCGCGGGGTCTCGGGGTGCTAGTTTCTGACTGCAGCTCCCGGCATGCACTGCGGGGTCTCGGGGTGCTAGTCTCTGACTGCAGCTCCCGGCATGCACTGCGGGGTCTCGGGGTGCTAGTCTCTGACTGCAGCTCCCGGCATGCACTGCGGGGTCTCGGGGTGCTAGTGTCTGACTACAGCTCCCGGCATGCACTGCGGGGTCTCGGGGTGCTAGTCTGACTGCAGCTCCCGGCATGCACTGCGGGGTCTCGGGGTGCTAGTGTCTGACTGCAGCTCCCGGCATGCACTGCGGGGTCTCGGGGTGCTAGTCTGACTGCAGCTCCCGGCATGCACTGCGGGGTCTCGGGGTGCTAGTCTGACTGCAGCTCCCGGCATGCACCGCGGGGTCTCGGGGTGCTAGTGTCTGACTGCAGCTCCCGGCATGCACTGCGGGGTCTCGGGGTGCTAGTGTCTGACTGCAGCTCCCGGCATGCACTGCGGGGTCTCGGGGTGCTAGTCTGACTGCAGCTCCCGGCATGCACTGCGGGGTCTCGGGGTGCTAGTCTGACTGCAGCTCCCGGCATGCACCGCGGGGTCTCGGGGTGCTAGTGTCTGACTGCAGCTCCCGGCATGCACTGCGGGGTCTCGGGGTGCTAGTGTCTGACTGCAGCTCCCGGCATGCACTGCGGGGTCTCGGGGTGCTAGTGTCTGACTGCAGCTCCCGGCATGCACTGCGGGGTCTCGGGGTGCTAGTGTCTGACTGCAGCTCCCGGCATGCACTGCGGGGTCTCGGGGTGCTAGTGTCTGTCTACAGCTCCCGGCATGCACCGCGGGGTCTCGGGGTGCTAGTCTGTCTACAGCTCCCGGCATGCACTGCGGGGTCTCGGGGTGCTAGTGTCTGACTGCAGCTCCCGGCATGCACTGCGGGGTCTCGGGGTGCTAGTGTCTGACTGCAGCTCCCGGCATGCACCGCGGGGTCTCGGGGTGCTAGTGTCTGACTGCAGCTCCCGGCATGCACTGCGGGGTCTCGGGGTGCTAGTGTCTGACTGCAGCTCCCGGCATGCACTGCGGGGTCTCGGGGTGCTAGTGTCTGTCTACAGCTCCCGGCATGCACTGCGGGGTCTCGGGGTGCTAGTGTCTGACTGCAGCTCCCGGCATGCACTGCGGGGTCTCGGGGTGCTAGTGTCTGACTGCAGCTCCCGGCATGCACTGCGGGGTCTCGGGGTGCTAGTCTGACTGCAGCTCCCGGCATGCACTGCGGGGTCTCGGGGTGCTAGTCTGACTGCAGCTCCCGGCATGCACCGCGGGGTCTCGGGGTGCTAGTCTGTCTACAGCTCCCGGCATGCACTGCGGGGTCTCGGGGTGCTAGTGTCTGACTGCAGCTCCCGGCATGCACCGCGGGGTCTCGGGGTGCTAGTCTGTCTACAGCTCCCGGCATGCACTGCGGGGTCTCGGGGTGCTAGTCTGACTGCAGCTCCCGGCATGCACTGCGGGGTCTCGGGGTGCTAGTCTCTGACTGCAGCTCCCGGCATGCACCGCGGGGTCTCGGGGTGCTAGTCTCTGACTGCAGCTCCCGGCATGCACTGCGGGGTCTCGGGGTGCTAGTCTCTGACTGCAGCTCCCGGCATGCACTGCGGGGTCTCGGGGTGCTAGTGTCTGACTACAGCTCCCGGCATGCACTGCGGGGTCTCGGGGTGCTAGTCTGACTGCAGCTCCCGGCATGCACTGCGGGGTCTCGGGGTGCTAGTGTCTGACTGCAGCTCCCGGCATGCACTGCGGGGTCTCGGGGTGCTAGTCTGACTGCAGCTCCCGGCATGCACTGCGGGGTCTCGGGGTGCTAGTCTGACTGCAGCTCCCGGCATGCACCGCGGGGTCTCGGGGTGCTAGTGTCTGACTGCAGCTCCCGGCATGCACTGCGGGGTCTCGGGGTGCTAGTGTCTGACTGCAGCTCCCGGCATGCACCGCGGGGTCTCGGGGTGCTAGTGTCTGACTGCAGCTCCCGGCATGCACCGCGGGGTCTCGGGGTGCTAGTGTCTGACTGCAGCTCCCGGCATGCACTGCGGGGTCTCGGGGTGCTAGTGTCTGACTGCAGCTCCCGGCATGCACTGCGGGGTCTCGGGGTGCTAGTGTCTGTCTACAGCTCCCGGCATGCACTGCGGGGTCTCGGGGTGCTAGTGTCTGACTGCAGCTCCCGGCATGCACTGCGGGGTCTCGGGGTGCTAGTGTCTGACTGCAGCTCCCGGCATGCACTGCGGGGTCTCGGGGTGCTAGTGTCTGACTGCAGCTCCCGGCATGCACTGCGGGGTCTCGGGGTGCTAGTGTCTGACTGCAGCTCCCGGCATGCACCGCGGGGTCTCGGGGTGCTAGTGTCTGACTGCAGCTCCCGGCATGCACTGCGGGGTCTCGGGGTGCTAGTGTCTGACTGCAGCTCCCGGCATGCACTGCGGGGTCTCGGGGTGCTAGTGTCTGTCTACAGCTCCCGGCATGCACTGCGGGGTCTCGGGGTGCTAGTGTCTGACTGCAGCTCCCGGCATGCACTGCGGGGTCTCGGGGTGCTAGTGTCTGACTGCAGCTCCCGGCATGCACTGCGGGGTCTCGGGGTGCTAGTCTGACTGCAGCTCCCGGCATGCACTGCGGGGTCTCGGGGTGCTAGTCTGACTGCAGCTCCCGGCATGCACCGCGGGGTCTCGGGGTGCTAGTCTGTCTACAGCTCCCGGCATGCACTGCGGGGTCTCGGGGTGCTAGTGTCTGACTGCAGCTCCCGGCATGCACCGCGGGGTCTCGGGGTGCTAGTTTCTGACTGCAGCTCCCGGCATGCACTGCGGGGTCTCGGGGTGCTAGTGTCTGACTGCAGCTCCCGGCATGCACTGCGGGGTCTCGGGGTGCTAGTCTGTCTACAGCTCCCGGCATGCACCGCGGGGTCTCGGGGTGCTAGTCTGTCTACAGCTCCCGGCATGCACTGCGGGGTCTCGGGGTGCTAGTGTCTGACTGCAGCTCCCGGCATGCACCGCGGGGTCTCGGGGTGCTAGTTTCTGACTGCAGCTCCCGGCATGCACTGCGGGGTCTCGGGGTGCTAGTCTCTGACTGCAGCTCCCGGCATGCACTGCGGGGTCTCGGGGTGCTAGTCTCTGACTGCAGCTCCCGGCATGCACTGCGGGGTCTCGGGGTGCTAGTGTCTGACTACAGCTCCCGGCATGCACTGCGGGGTCTCGGGGTGCTAGTCTGACTGCAGCTCCCGGCATGCACTGCGGGGTCTCGGGGTGCTAGTGTCTGACTGCAGCTCCCGGCATGCACTGCGGGGTCTCGGGGTGCTAGTCTGACTGCAGCTCCCGGCATGCACTGCGGGGTCTCGGGGTGCTAGTCTGACTGCAGCTCCCGGCATGCACCGCGGGGTCTCGGGGTGCTAGTGTCTGACTGCAGCTCCCGGCATGCACTGCGGGGTCTCGGGGTGCTAGTGTCTGACTGCAGCTCCCGGCATGCACTGCGGGGTCTCGGGGTGCTAGTCTGACTGCAGCTCCCGGCATGCACTGCGGGGTCTCGGGGTGCTAGTCTGACTGCAGCTCCCGGCATGCACCGCGGGGTCTCGGGGTGCTAGTGTCTGACTGCAGCTCCCGGCATGCACTGCGGGGTCTCGGGGTGCTAGTGTCTGACTGCAGCTCCCGGCATGCACTGCGGGGTCTCGGGGTGCTAGTGTCTGACTGCAGCTCCCGGCATGCACTGCGGGGTCTCGGGGTGCTAGTGTCTGACTGCAGCTCCCGGCATGCACTGCGGGGTCTCGGGGTGCTAGTGTCTGTCTACAGCTCCCGGCATGCACCGCGGGGTCTCGGGGTGCTAGTCTGTCTACAGCTCCCGGCATGCACTGCGGGGTCTCGGGGTGCTAGTGTCTGACTGCAGCTCCCGGCATGCACTGCGGGGTCTCGGGGTGCTAGTGTCTGACTGCAGCTCCCGGCATGCACCGCGGGGTCTCGGGGTGCTAGTGTCTGACTGCAGCTCCCGGCATGCACTGCGGGGTCTCGGGGTGCTAGTGTCTGACTGCAGCTCCCGGCATGCACTGCGGGGTCTCGGGGTGCTAGTGTCTGTCTACAGCTCCCGGCATGCACTGCGGGGTCTCGGGGTGCTAGTGTCTGACTGCAGCTCCCGGCATGCACTGCGGGGTCTCGGGGTGCTAGTGTCTGACTGCAGCTCCCGGCATGCACTGCGGGGTCTCGGGGTGCTAGTCTGACTGCAGCTCCCGGCATGCACTGCGGGGTCTCGGGGTGCTAGTCTGACTGCAGCTCCCGGCATGCACCGCGGGGTCTCGGGGTGCTAGTCTGTCTACAGCTCCCGGCATGCACTGCGGGGTCTCGGGGTGCTAGTGTCTGACTGCAGCTCCCGGCATGCACCGCGGGGTCTCGGGGTGCTAGTCTGTCTACAGCTCCCGGCATGCACTGCGGGGTCTCGGGGTGCTAGTCTGACTGCAGCTCCCGGCATGCACTGCGGGGTCTCGGGGTGCTAGTCTCTGACTGCAGCTCCCGGCATGCACCGCGGGGTCTCGGGGTGCTAGTCTCTGACTGCAGCTCCCGGCATGCACTGCGGGGTCTCGGGGTGCTAGTCTCTGACTGCAGCTCCCGGCATGCACTGCGGGGTCTCGGGGTGCTAGTGTCTGACTACAGCTCCCGGCATGCACTGCGGGGTCTCGGGGTGCTAGTCTGACTGCAGCTCCCGGCATGCACTGCGGGGTCTCGGGGTGCTAGTGTCTGACTGCAGCTCCCGGCATGCACTGCGGGGTCTCGGGGTGCTAGTCTGACTGCAGCTCCCGGCATGCACTGCGGGGTCTCGGGGTGCTAGTCTGACTGCAGCTCCCGGCATGCACCGCGGGGTCTCGGGGTGCTAGTGTCTGACTGCAGCTCCCGGCATGCACTGCGGGGTCTCGGGGTGCTAGTGTCTGACTGCAGCTCCCGGCATGCACCGCGGGGTCTCGGGGTGCTAGTGTCTGACTGCAGCTCCCGGCATGCACCGCGGGGTCTCGGGGTGCTAGTGTCTGACTGCAGCTCCCGGCATGCACTGCGGGGTCTCGGGGTGCTAGTGTCTGACTGCAGCTCCCGGCATGCACTGCGGGGTCTCGGGGTGCTAGTGTCTGTCTACAGCTCCCGGCATGCACTGCGGGGTCTCGGGGTGCTAGTGTCTGACTGCAGCTCCCGGCATGCACTGCGGGGTCTCGGGGTGCTAGTGTCTGACTGCAGCTCCCGGCATGCACTGCGGGGTCTCGGGGTGCTAGTGTCTGACTGCAGCTCCCGGCATGCACTGCGGGGTCTCGGGGTGCTAGTGTCTGACTGCAGCTCCCGGCATGCACCGCGGGGTCTCGGGGTGCTAGTGTCTGACTGCAGCTCCCGGCATGCACTGCGGGGTCTCGGGGTGCTAGTGTCTGACTGCAGCTCCCGGCATGCACTGCGGGGTCTCGGGGTGCTAGTGTCTGTCTACAGCTCCCGGCATGCACTGCGGGGTCTCGGGGTGCTAGTGTCTGACTGCAGCTCCCGGCATGCACTGCGGGGTCTCGGGGTGCTAGTGTCTGACTGCAGCTCCCGGCATGCACTGCGGGGTCTCGGGGTGCTAGTCTGACTGCAGCTCCCGGCATGCACTGCGGGGTCTCGGGGTGCTAGTCTGACTGCAGCTCCCGGCATGCACCGCGGGGTCTCGGGGTGCTAGTCTGTCTACAGCTCCCGGCATGCACTGCGGGGTCTCGGGGTGCTAGTGTCTGACTGCAGCTCCCGGCATGCACCGCGGGGTCTCGGGGTGCTAGTCTGTCTACAGCTCCCGGCATGCACTGCGGGGTCTCGGGGTGCTAGTCTGACTGCAGCTCCCGGCATGCACTGCGGGGTCTCGGGGTGCTAGTCTCTGACTGCAGCTCCCGGCATGCACCGCGGGGTCTCGGGGTGCTAGTCTCTGACTGCAGCTCCCGGCATGCACTGCGGGGTCTCGGGGTGCTAGTCTCTGACTGCAGCTCCCGGCATGCACTGCGGGGTCTCGGGGTGCTAGTGTCTGACTACAGCTCCCGGCATGCACTGCGGGGTCTCGGGGTGCTAGTCTGACTGCAGCTCCCGGCATGCACTGCGGGGTCTCGGGGTGCTAGTGTCTGACTGCAGCTCCCGGCATGCACTGCGGGGTCTCGGGGTGCTAGTCTGACTGCAGCTCCCGGCATGCACTGCGGGGTCTCGGGGTGCTAGTCTGACTGCAGCTCCCGGCATGCACCGCGGGGTCTCGGGGTGCTAGTGTCTGACTGCAGCTCCCGGCATGCACTGCGGGGTCTCGGGGTGCTAGTGTCTGACTGCAGCTCCCGGCATGCACTGCGGGGTCTCGGGGTGCTAGTGTCTGACTGCAGCTCCCGGCATGCACTGCGGGGTCTCGGGGTGCTAGTGTCTGACTGCAGCTCCCGGCATGCACTGCGGGGTCTCGGGGTGCTAGTGTCTGACTGCAGCTCCCGGCATGCACTGCGGGATCTCGGGGTGCTAGTGTCTGACTGCAGCTCCCGGCATGCACTGCGGGGTCTCGGGGTGCTAGTCTCTGACTGCAGCTCCCGGCATGCACTGCGGGGTCTCGGGGTGCTAGTCTCTGACTGCAGCTCCCGGCATGCACTGCGGGGTCTCGGGGTGCTAGTCTCTGACTGCAGCTCCCGGCATGCACTGCGGGGTCTCGGGGTGCTAGTCTCTGACTGCAGCTCCCGGCATGCACTGCGGGGTCTCGGGGTGCTAGTCTCTGACTGCAGCTCCCGGCATGCACTGCGGGGTCTCGGGGTGCTAGTCTCTGACTGCAGCTCCTGGCATTTTTCCCTGGGCAATGCCCCCAGTTCTCACTCTGATTTTTCACACCCTGAGCAACATAATTATACTGATGTACGTTTGCAGTGTTGACCTGGCTTCAGTCAGACAGGCATTGCGTAGTCTGGACAGTGACGGTGTGGTGTTACAAGACGTTAGTTGACGTGTTCTAACGAAAACATTCTAAAACATTAGTGTAGACCAGGCAGTGTAGACTTTAAGGTGCACTAAGTGGGTCAAGTTAAAGCCTAGGGATTATTCCCTGTCTACACTGGCCCCCTGGAACGTGTCGGGTAACCCTGTCTAACAAAACACCTTTAAATCCTGGTTCGGACAACGACCCAAGGCGATCTCAGTTCTCGTTCTGAGGGGTTTGTTCTGACAACTTGAAAAGCCTTGCGTGGCTCAGAGGCCAGCATGGGGTGCCTCTGACCCTTCGCATTACCCAACGCATTTGAATGAATCAGTGCCCTTCTTCAGAATCAGCGAGTACCATTTTTACAGTCGTTCGTCTGCTCATACCCTTACTTTGAAATCTTGGCCTTACTTCCTTGGATGCTGCCAGCAGGGGTCAAATGTCAGCCTGACATCGGCGCTCCTAAGCCTGCATCCAGTGGGTGATGAAACCTACATAGAGTGGCGAGGCACTGGGAGCACACTGGAATTGAATCATTTGGGGATAAATCTTGCCCAGACAGGTGAGATTCCAGTGGGATGGCGGCTGTGATAGGACCATTGGGCACTGTCTGCTGTAGTAACTGTGCCTCACATGGTTTTGAGAGATCCTCAAAACACCGTTGTGAGGTGAGGCGATGCCGAGGCAGAGACATTACGTGACCTGCCCAATGTCTCTCAGGAAGTTAGCGGCAGAGTCAGGAATTGCACGCTGGTCTCCTAAATCCCTGTTACTTAACGTGAGACCACTTATAGCATTTTCTCTCTTCACAGGAGCCTAAAGACCCAGTATCGAGGCGGGTCCGAGAACTGGCCCGGCTCAGCAAGCAACTGCAGCGGGTTCACCCCAACGTGCTGGCCAAGGCGCTGAAGCAGAGGATCCTGTACCAGAACAAGGAGCTTGTGGTGATTGACAAACCGTACGGCCTCCCTGTGCACGGTGAGAGAGGGACAAGGGAGGCCGCTCTGTGCTGGGCAGTGCCTAGGCTAATGCTAGGAGTGTGTGCCAGCCGGTTCAGGTGCCTTTTCTCGGTTAGTAGTGGCTGGGCTCATGTTATATTAAACAGTGCTCATTGATTTAAGCTCCAAACGCGTCTAAATGCCACTTGGATCTCTGCTGCAATGCCAACACGCTCATCACTGTATAGATCTGAATTGAGCCTGGTTCATGCTGTGCTCATGAACAGAGACCTGAAGTGGAGCTGTGCAGGGGATTAGAGGAATGGGGTAAAGTGAGCCAATAGGGTATTCTGTCTCTAGCTTCTCTGATTACCCTGGGGATTTTCTTCCTACATCTGGTCCCAAGGAGAGAGCAGCATGTATCTTCTTAGGGTCACATCTCAGTTTGAGGAAAGGAGAATGTTTCACCCCCGATGCTGATTGTCAGACAATTCAGCATCTCCCAGCCGGCTGTTCTGTGGGGAATGACGCAGGAGACCTGGCAATAGAGAGCGCTCGGCTGCTCCAGCCCCTCCTAGCAGAGGTGCAGCCCAGAGACACAGACCTGCCCTGGGAGCAGAGGTGCAGCCCAGAGACACAGACCTGCCCTGGGAGCATGGCACAAGGTGCCGTACCCACAAATAAGCACAATCCCTGCCCCAAAGAACTTACTGTCTAACTTGGAATGTGCCTGTGAAACTCTTCTGATGGTGGGAAGAGGAGCCAGTCAGTGAGTGAGCAATGCCAGGCAAGTTCTGCTTCAAGTGGGTACCTGGAGTAAATCCAGGGTTCCTCTGGGAACTCTGAGTGCCTGGCCCAAGAGTTAAAGTTCTGAAGATTCCCAGTGTTGCCTGGCAGAGTGAGAACTGGGGGCATTGCCCAGGGAATATGTGCAGGCTCACAAGTGTCTTTGTGGCTACTGTCTCCAAAAGAAACATTTTGGAATCTCAAGCTCTTTCCATGGGCTGATGGAGCTTGTCCTTGCTGACTCTGCACTCAGGGGAAACAGCTTCTGAGGGGAGTTCTCTTGGGTGCTCAGTCACTCATCTGGCTCTTTGGTCTTGTTTCTCTTCCAATCGCCCAGGTGGCCCTGGGATCCAGAATTGCATCACCGACGTGCTGCCAATTTTGGCCAAGATGCTGGATGGCATGAAAGCTGAACCCCTGCACCTGTGTCACCGGCTGGACAAGGAGACGACGGGCGTGATGGTGCTAGCACGGGACAAGGACACAGCACATCGGATCCAGTGCCTCTTCAAAACGCGCCAGGTGGAGAAGAAATACTGGTAGGAGAGGTTTGCTGGGAGCGGGAGCGCAGGCTCCCGTGTGGTTTGGAGCAAGGTGTAGAGTGGCATCTGCCCCCTTAAAGGTGAACTGACAGAGCCGACTGAGGCCTTAGAATGGGCTGCAGCAGTGCAGATTTCCTACAGGGCCCGAAAGGAGAGAGGGGAGCTCAGTCTCCACAGCCCAGTCAGCCCTGGGTCTTTCCATAGAGACAACATGGGGGTGGAATTTGTGCCAGGGTCAAAACCTCTGCAGTATTGCTAATGGAATAAAGGAGAATGACCTCTCCCTGCCCTGGAGAGAGCTGGGGCGGGGCCCTGTTGATCTGTATGTTCTCTTCCCAGGACGATCAGCGTGGGGCTCCCAGTCCCCTCCGAGGGGCTGGTGGATATTCCCGTTGTGGAGAAGGAAGTGCAGAGCCACCAGTCGCACTATAAGGTGAGTGAGCTGCCTCCCAGCCGGCCCCCGGTGTTGCCGGCCCCCGGTGTTGCCGGCCCCCGGTGTTGCCGGCCCCCGGTGTTGCCGGCCCCCGGTGTTGCCGGCCCCCGGTGTTGCCGGCCCCCGGTGTTGCCGGCCCCCGGTGTTGCCGGCCCCCGGTGTTGCCGGCCAGGGCTTAGTCCTGTGAATCTGTAGCCAGGCCGTCAACACTGTTACCCTGGCCTCGCCGCGCTCGAGGCGTATTTCTTGTGACCCTGTCTGCGGGCTTCCCTGTGCTTCAGATGACGCTGGCACCGAACTACCGCGTATCTCCCGAGAATGGGAAGATGGTGAAAGTGCGCCGGAACCGAGATGCCCACAGCGCTGTGACCCGGTACCGCGTTCTGGCTAGCTCTGCCTCGTGTTCCCTCCTGGAGCTCCAGCCAATCACAGGTGAGGCTCGTTTGGACCCCAGTTTGTTAGGCTACGCTAGTGACCAGAGCCCCTGATGTGCTGCCTTTGTAGAGGGCCTTATAGTGACAGCAGTTGCCCCGAGCCTGATGGGAAATGATTCAGGCTGAGCCTGTGGGTCTCTGGGAGTTCAGGACTTTGCATTCGAGTCTGGCTTTTGGATCAGATTCAGCCAATCAGGAGCATTGCTAGTGCGGTGGGGACCAAACAGTTTGCTCCAGCAGTCCGTCGGAGAGCTTGTTTGCATCCAGGCCTCTCTGGCTGCTGGGGCTAATGACAGGCTGCCATCTCCAGGCCAGGCCCGCTCTTCCTTTGGCAGTCAGTCTGGGCAAGCAGCAGGCAGGTGGCACCAGGCTGCGTTGTAACGCCTGGTTCTTCTCTCTCCTATTGCGGGCTCAGGAGTGAAGCACCAGCTCCGGGTCCACCTGGCCTATGGATTGGGGTGTCCCATCCTCGGGGACCACAAATACGCCCATTGGAACAGGTTGGCGCCCCAGGTAAGAGGTGATACGGCAAGGGGAGGGAGTGGGAGCGGCTGGCCCTCAGATGGGGCACTTCCTTACACATCCGCAGCCTGCTGAGACTGGCTTCTCCGGGCCAGGGAGTTCAGAGCAGTTTGGTGGGATCTTCAGTCCCCCTTTCGGGCAGTTGAGGTCTGTTCTTCCCAGAGCCTCAAACACAGAGGAGAATCCATGAGCCAGGCCCCCACACGGCCAGCTGGAAACTCTGGAGGTGTCCTCGTGGTATGTGCTGGGGTTCCTCCCTGCCCCTGAGATGATGGGTTCCCCTCCCACAACAAGACAGAGCTTGGGGCATCTCCCTGGGGCGGCATCACCTCCGCCACCACAAAGATCCCAAGGCACCTCTCCCCAGGGAAGAGGTGGGGAAATGTGCAGTAGGCAGGTCCCATCATCTCTAGGGGAGGAGAGGGTGGTTGCCTTTGCAACACCCAGCTCCTGGCGCATCTCTCTCTCTCTCTGAGAGCTTGGGGGTGTCACCATGAAGATCCCAAGGCATCTTATGCCCAGGCAAGAAGAGGTGGAGGGGATGTTATGCTGCAGGCAGGCCCCGTGGCCTCTCTGCCCCAGCCAGATCCTGCAGCACCTCACCCTAGGTGAGATGGGAGGGAGCAAACTCCCCCTAAAGCAGATCCCAGGTCCCGTTTCCTCTCGGATAGTGTCTGGTCAGCTTAAGTCTTAAGGCCAGTGCTCTTTGACTGTCTCGGGGGTAACCCCGAAGGCTCCTGTGATGCTCCCTCCCCCAGGCAGGTACCTGGTACGCTGTGTTGGTGGCTGGCAGTGGGTGTTTCTAATGCTTCTGCAGCTTGCTGTTCTCTCGACCCTCCCTGGCAGTAGGGGATGGGGCACTGCCTTGCGTTTGCCGGTGGTGCGCTGGTTATGGGCACCGGCTCTCACACGCTCGTGTGCTCTCTCTCTCCCTCCCCTTGGAGCAGAAGCTTCCCGAGCACGCTCTGAAGAGACTGGGGCTGGAACAGGCCAAAGTGCGTCACCTCCCCCTCCACCTGCACGCCCACCAGCTCACCCTGCCCACGGGGACCAGCGGGGACAAGCAGCTGCACCTGGTCTGCAGGCCGCCCCGCTTCTTCACAAACACTTTAAAGCGGCTCAAGCTGGAGATTCCAGAGTCGCCGGAGAAGTGAGAGGAGAGCGGAGCTGCCTGTCTCCGCAGCCGCCGTGATTCCGATGACGGCTGACTCTGGTCCTAGCCGCCACGCGGTGCTGTCTGCCTCATGGAAGAATGGGGTGATGAGTTCAGTGGTCTCAACTGCTCCAGGAGAACCACAGTCATTGGGGACAGTGTCTGTGCGTTGACCTGCTTGACTGATCTTGGTCCGTTCGGTTCGCTTTGCGGGAGGTTCTGACTCAGATCCAAGGTCTGGTTCTGTGCAGAAACAGGACTGGATTCAGTGAAGAGTCCATTCAGCCGGTCGCGGTTTGGCAGGGGCCGAGCAGGGCTTTACCTGGAATCCAAACCCAAGCCGTGAACAATAAATAGTCTGATCTCATTCTGTGCGGTAACGCTGTGAGGAGTTGTGTAACCTGGGAGAAGCCAGGTTGTCTCTACCATGGCATGTCAGCTGGCACCAGAATGACCCGTTTCGCTGTGCATTGTGCTGCAGAACCCTGCTCGGGGGAATTGTCTGACTGCTGGGTTGAGCTGTTGGGGCTCAGCTTCCCCGCTAAGCCCTGGGCTGGGGGTGTGACCCAGGGAGATGTGAGGCTGGAATCCGGCCTCACAAACGAGGTGGGTTTCCCCAGGCTCAGCGCGTGTTGAAGGGATCCTGCGGGGCCAGGGGTGCACTCGGTGACCCTGGTGTTCGAGGGGTGGGGAAGGGGGCTCTGGGGCAGCTCTGCCCTCCCTGCATGGCCCCAGCTGGAGATGCAGGCTGCTGGGGTTGGGGAAATCGCCAGATTTCGGAGCTAATCTCTGATTTCATGAGAGGTGGAGTCCCAAGTCTCTCGGCCTCTCCCCTCCTCTCATTTAATTCCATCTGGGGCTGCATTCTGGTGCTAGCCCCATTCACGCTCTGTGTCGCTGGCAACATGGCCAGGGCCCACGGTGCATGGAGGGGCCCACGGGCAGGAGCTCTGTGACTTGCCCTGTCTGAGCTGCTGCCGTTGTGGTGGGAGTGAGTATTAAGACAGTTGGCCATGGGGCAGGTCCCTGCCTGGGAGCCGAGCTCTTCACCGCCACAGGCGGTTGTAACATGTTCATTTGTAAACCACACAGCGTAAACAGCGGTGGCTTTGCGTTGGCCAAGGGACTCCCTCCCCTCTGCCCACAGCACCCGTGGCAACCTAGCTTGCATTCCCGCTGGGATTCCCTCAGCTCTGCAGCGTGGAGAAGCAGGTTTTTCCCTAGCGGCCCGGCAGGAAGCCCGGGTGCAGTGCTGTGAGACCCAGTTCTTCGATCCCATAACAGCAGGTTCGTTCTAAAGCAAACTGCCAGATGCTAGATCAACATGAAACCCCCCCCCCAGCTGAGCTCAACAAGGGGCAGGGGATGGTGATTCTCACCAGCCAGCCCCACACAGCCCTGCCCCTGTGTGTCACAACAGTGCTAGTGCTTGCTCTCCGTAGAAAGGGGTTAACGCTCCTGTGGCAGGTGTTATGCAGTCAGACTGTGATCTCTGACTTAGAATCAGTGAATCCTCCCCTCCAGCCCAGAGCCCCGGCCCTGGCTCTGGCTGCCCCCCCCCCCCCCCCCCCCCCCCCCCCCCCCCACACACACACACACACACACACACACACACACACACACACACACACACACCTTTCATCCAGTGGGGCACAGGTTTGCTGACTGAGGACCTAGGGCAAAGCCCCAAGTCCTTGTTGAGGGGTGGCTGGGAGGGGAGAGGTTAAGTGCTGGCGCACTAGGGTTTGAAGGGTCTTTGGTTTTGCGAGGTGGGGAGGGATTGTGTTAAATACTGGATTGTCCGTGTGGCTGGAATCCAGGTGTGTCCCATTTGGCTCCCGGCTGGAGGGAGAGCACCTCACTGACCTCCCCCACCCTGCTCCATTTTTACACTTGTCCACGGCCGTAGAGTGAGACGCGCTGATGTGCAGTAAGTAAATGAAAGTGGGGGGTCTACGCTCCCATCCAGAGGGGCTTTAACATGGTCCTGCCCCTGCTAATTCAGTGAGGACCCTCGGCAAAGAGATGATGGACAGACAGCTGCATAGTCTCTTGGGACTCATCCAGGCTAGATCCCCTCTCTCTTCCAGGGTTAGTCTGGCCTGAAAGGTTGGTATGGACCCATCAGGAGAAGGCCTGTACCTGGCCCGGGCGCTGGATGGGGAGGGGTGAGGATGGCTGGGCAAGAAGCTGCTGCAGCCAGAGCGAGGGGCTAGCGTGGCCAAGCAACCAGAGGCCCACTGGGTGGGCACAAGCACAGGAGCCTTGGACGCTCAGAAGTGCCTCTGACAGGCCTGCATGGGGGAGGCTCAGCCTGGTTTGGCCATGGGGTGGGGGCAGAATCCTGAGCACGCAGGTCAACTTATAAAGGGGGGGCTGTTTGGGAGCGGGGCTCTTCACAGGCTGAGGGGACCTGCCACTGAGCTTAACTAGGAAGAGTGCGGCACCAAGTTTGGGTCAGGCATGGGCCGCCTGAGCAGCAAGACCGGCAGTGGGGTTCCTGACGTGACTTGTCCCTGAAAGAGTACAACTGCCCGTGCAACAAGCAGGAGGAAATGGTGTGGAAGAGACCCCCCCCGGGACCTCTAGAGGCAGAGTCACCGGCCAAAGGCTGCTGGCTGTCGAGAAGAGGGGCACCTGGAGGGGCGTCGGCAGGGAGCAAGGCCCAGATTTTTAAAGATGTTTAAAGAGTGAGGTACCTCGATAGCTTTGAAAATCTGCCCTACGCACTACGCAGATCCCTAGTAAGGTTTCCTTGCCCAGTCCTCTCCGCCCGCCCTGAGGGGTCGTCAGCTCTTGTGCTCAGCCGTCAGCTCTCGTCTCCTCTGAACAGCACAGCTGTGTCCCTTCCCTCTGGTCGGTGCACGGGAGGGGGCTCGGCCTAGTCGAATGCCTATCACACTCACCTTGCAGCCCTGCAGCGCCGGGGGTAGCGTCAGTCCGTAGAAAGGCCTCTCTGTACCGTACCACTAATGGCTGCCCGCAAGGCTGGGGATCCGCCTGGCTGAGAATCACGGTTATTACAGCCGACACGTGTGTGCATCCCCACCCACCCCCGGGCATGGGAGCTGGGGCGGGGATTGGGCCACCCTACCAACCCTCCTGCTCATTACTGGATGTGAAAATAGCTCAGCAGCCCCACGCCCCTTTAAAATCGCTGCTAGAAATACATCTGTTTATGAGAGAGGGTTGTAAAACCACAAGGCCACCGCCTTTCATGGCTGGGTGAGGCAGGCCAGGGCCCAGCAATCAGAGCAGCCAGGGTCGCACTATTTGAGGGAAGGCTATTTGTAACTTTCCTAGGGAAAAGGCTTCCCTTGTAATTAGCGATGCACTGCCCGGTACATAATGCTGGGCAAATACAGCGTTCAACCCCACAAGTGCTCATGCCCTGCTAGCTACTGCTCGGCCGGGATCAAACACCAGCAGCAGCTGCGTCTCCTCTGCTCCTGGAGCCATGTCTATCGCGCACACGGCCGCCGAGTACATGCTCTCTGATGCTTTGCTCCCAGATCCTAACGGCTCCCGAGCCAAAGGCCTTCGTCTGGAGTTACCGAGCGACCGCATTGTGAAGTTTGTCACGGTGGGCCTGCCCCTGTTCCTGGTGTCCCTGGCGTTTGCGCGGGAGTTTTCCACGGGTAAGTTGCAGCGTGGTGTGTTATCGGGACTGGTTTTAGATCAGCATTAAGGGTAAAAAGATTTAGGGCAGGGGCAGGGTATGCCGCACGGACCCCATTGGCTTCCCCTGGCTCTAGTTCTGCTGGTGCATCACAAGTATATGGAAGGTTCAAGGAGTGAGGGAGGTGTTTATGGGGAACTAGTCAGAGTTCTGGGGGTGGGGAAGAGTTTCAGAAGGACGATAAAACCTTGTGCTATTTCAGGACTTGCTCCAGCCTCTAACTACTAGGGGTTAGGGGGAGACCTTAATGGGGTGTCCCACATCTTCCAGCTGAAGTATTTGGTTCTGGTCGCTGTCATAGCCAGGCCATTGGGCTAGATGGACCTCGGTCTGATCCAGGCTGGCAGTTCCTATGTTCCTGGGAACACTCTGCGCCCCCTTGGAGAGTCTGTGCTGTTTATCATCTGTGTTGCAGTAGTGCCTTGGAGCCCCAGTCATGGCCCAGGGCCCCATGGTGCAAGGCACTGTACAAAGAGAACAGAAAGCCCCAAAGAGCTTCGGATCTAAGTAGGGTTCTGCTGGTGGTGGTGGGACCATTCCTTAGCCAGCATCTAACCTTGGACATAACTTGCCACAGTTCTGACAAAAACAACGGCTGCTGCCCTCTCCTTGGGGTTCCCAATTCTTGTGCTGATGTGGTTGGCATTGCATCTCTGTGGCTGGTTGTGACGAACTAGGACTGTTGTTAAGGTTTCCCTGAGTACTGTGTGGGTGCCTCGGTTTCCCCTATGCAGTACTTGAGTATCTAGGGGGTGGGACAACGGTGCATGATTGTTACAAAGCCCTAGAAGGCAGGGGTGGGCAGAGGCCTGGACACAGAGAATGGCCCTGTCTCCTGGCAACAGATGGCCCGGCCCCTCCCCTGCAAAGGTGAGAGATGAAGGTGTTGGAACAAAGGGATCAGGTGACCTCCTGGCCCGGGAAGGAGACAAAGGGGGAGGAGGGGCTGGAGAGTTTCAGTTTGGAGCTGGCTTGGGAAGAGGAGGGGAGAGAGGCAGACAGGGTCTGGCCTCCCTGCCCCGTTTGGAGCTGTGGGGTGAAATGCAGGGAGCCCCGAGCTGGGGTCTAAGCTCCCTGCCCCCCAGAAGGGCCCGACTGAGGGGTCCTGGATGTACTGACAAGCTCTGTTTGGACTGTGTTCCTGGCATCTCTAATAAACCTTCTGTTCTACTGGCTGGCTGAGACTCCCAGTGAATCTGGGGAAGAGGGGTGCAGGGCTGGACTCCCCCACACTCCGTGACACTGGTTGCCTGTGTTATGGGTGGTCTCTCTCTCCTGCCCCTCGGAGGCTGTGGTTTTCTCTGTCCCTGTTCTCGGAGGCTGTGGTTTTCTCTGTCCCTGCAGCCCCTTGGGGAGCCAGCCCAGCCAGCACTGGGATGCTGACTGTGCTTGAATGTACTCTTCTTTCCCCGGTTTATAGGACTTGGCCTGGGATCCTATTACACAAAGTTTCATTGATAACACAATTGGATGCATCTTAACCTCAAGCTAAACATGGACTTGGAGGATGATCTGCTTCTACCTCCAGAGGCTTTGGTCTGGCTTCCTTTCTACCTCTTTCTGTCCATCCCACTGCTACATGCCCTGTGTTCTTGCTGAGAGAGAGGGGTGGGGGAGGGGGAGATAAGGGGGTTTGTCACAATCCTTCTTAAGTCCCCTTTGTTGGTTAGTCGCTGCTCCTGGAAGAGAGAGCGAGCGTCTAGTAAAATCAAAAGGGAGATGCCTATTTACACAATGTGTGTTTAGCCTGTGGAACTCCCCTCCACATGATGTTAGAGAGGGAACAAGCTTAGCAGGTTTCAAAACAGGGTTAGACATTTCCCTGAATATTAAGAATATCATCGGCAATTAGACCTGGTGGGAGAGACATTTATGAGGGATACTCACCTCATGACAGACTCCAACCACTGCTTAGCTGGGACGATGCAGAAATATCCCCAAATGCATACTACTGTGGAATTAACTATCAGGATGATTTTTCACTAACTTCTACAAGTTATGGCTCTGGTCAGAGAAGGAATACTAGGTTGGCTGGACCAGGGGAGCAACCCCTGGATCCGTAGGTGCCGACTCCATGGGTGCTCCGGGGCTGCAGCACCCACAGGGAAAATTCGTGGGTGCAGAGCACCCACCGGCAGCTCCCCGCCACTTCTCCACCCACCCTCCCTCCCTCCCTGGCTTGCTGCAAATCAGCTGTTTCGTGCACAGCAAACCTGTGAGGGAGGGGGGAGAAGCAGAGCGGCGGCACACTCGGGGGAGGAGGCGGAGCAGAGGTGAGCTGGGGCAGGGAGCGGTTCCTCTGCACGCTCCCCCCACAGCTCACCTCTGCTCCACCTCCTCCCCTGAGCGTGCCACCGCTCCGCTTCCACAGTTGAGAAAGAGAGCAGCTTTGGCTAACTGTCATCCTGGTTCAATGGCAAAATGAACGTGGCAATTAACGATAAGAAAGCAGTCTATAACAAATGGGGAAAAAATATACAGCAATTGATAGAAATTAGAAGTTATGAAGTGTGGGAAATCTAGGGACAAAATTTTTAAAATCAGCAGGCCTGGATAACTTGTCATCAAGAGTCCTAAAAGAGCTGGCTGAGGAGATCTCTGGCCAGCTGATCTTAATTGTTTATAAATCTCAGAATCTTGGGGGGATTCAAGAAGACTGGAAGAGTGCTAATGTTGTGATAATATTAAAAAAGAGCAAGCAGGAGGGCCCAACTAAGTATGTAAATTATAATAAACTTTTGTAAGGTGTTTGGCTTAGCACCACACAGCATTCTCATTTTAAAAATGTAGCATTCTACAATATCAATAGACCACACATTAAATGGATTAGAAACGAACTGACAGATCTCGAAAAGTAGCTGTCAGTGGGGAACCTTTGTAGAATGGGGGTGTCTTCAAATCAAGACTGGATAGCTTTCTGGAAGATGCTTTAGCCAGACACAAAGTCATTGGGCTCAATGCAGGGGTAACAAGCCTGTGTTACTCAGGAGAGATCCCTTCTGGCCTTAAAATCTGTGAATCTGAGCTCCTGTGTTGCCAGTGATTTAACATTTCTGCCAGGAAAGCTTTGGTCTCTAGTCATGGGAGCGGAGGACACTTGTGTTTGTGGGGCTATTTGTGTGTGTCTGAGGTTTGTGGATGTAATTTCCATCCTGCCTCAGAAATTTGTTCTTGGACTTAATGTTCAGGAGGCAGGGTGGAGCCAGAGAGAATAAAATAGATGTGTTTTTGCTGGTTTGTTCCTTGATTATAACGTAGATCGAGGTGCCAGCAGGTTATTAGTCTCCTGAGTAGACACTGAAATAGTCTAGTTGATGGGCTGTCTACCGTTCTGTAGGCTATTCACGGTGTTAGAGCTGTGGCTAACTCTGTGTGTATGTAAAGCACCCGAACATGGTGTTACAGGAATGCCTCATCTTCAGGGACAGGATCATCTCAAACACCTTCATTAGCAAAGTTGGTTCCTTGATCGCCCCGTCCAAACCTAAATCACGATCTGGGCAAGCCGGCAGCGACGTGCACCCTAGCTGGCCTGGCCTGAGCCGACGACTGCACTCGAGTTTACCAGCAGCGAACTCTAGCTTGGTGAGCTGCCCGGGGTTTGGCATCTCGGCTAGTGAGCCCCTCGGCTGGGGCTGCTGCATTCTGTGCATAGCTGGCAGTTCCATTGCCCCAGCCCCTCAGCTGCCAGTTCCTTCAGCCCCTTCCAAAACGAACAGGCCTGGAGCAGGGATGGGGAGCTGGGGGCTGCAGGGTAGCTGCTGCATCAGCCCCCGCAGCAAGCTTGCGGCTCGGTCTGAGCACGTAGTGTGACATGACCGCTGGAGTCAGAAGAGTTAGTGGAGTCCCTGGGGGCATGGCAGAGAGGGATCCCGCAGCCAGTGGTCTATAGGAGTTCATCAGACCACCCCTGCAGTGGCCAGTGGTTTGTGGGATAAGTACCCAGAGTGCCTTGCAACTGAACGGGTGTAGGGGGGCATTGGTGTGGCTGCAGGCAGTATAGCAAGGCTGCACCGGGACTCTCACCCTTCCGGGCCAGGGCAAGACGAGTTGTGCCCAGCCGACTGCATGACATGGGCTGTTGGGGAGACAGGGAGGGAGGGGATACCCCGGGGGCTGTGGTCCCAAGGCAGCTGCGAGGCGCGTGGACAACACCCAGCCCGTGTCCCCCGTGTTTTACAGGCCCTGACCTCGTCTGATCTCTGCCCAGCTCCAGCCTGCAGGGGATTAGGCAGCAGAGATGTTGCTGTGTTGTCGCCAAGTTTGAAATCGGGCCCATGCAATCCCCGGCGGCGTTGACACTGGCTGCTGCCCGCTTTGTGCCCACAAGGGGGTGCTATCCACACTGCATAGCAGAAGGGGCCGTGTAGACAGGCTGGCTGCAGGCTGGGAGGGGAGTGGGGTGGAACGGGGGCTGCTGGACACATCCCCCGCAGAGATCCCAGAGCAGCAGGGTTCCGCGTTAGTGGGGACGGTGGCGGGTGGAGTCCCCGCCTGTGGGTCCAGCAGCTCCTCCCTCTTCCTGTAACCACTCCCTCTCTGTTCCAGGGACCCAGATCAGCTGTTTCTCACCCGCCAACTTCACGGGGAAGCAGTCTGCGTACGTCGATACGTCTTGCTGGGATTCCTTGATCCACTACGAATTTGATGTTGCTGGAAACACAACAGCCACATCCCTCTGGACGCTCAAGGTAGCGGGGCTGATGGGGTGGGGGAGCTTTGCATTTCCAGGGGCTGAAAATCAGCCCCCGATGCAGCGTCTCCAGGGCCGGTGGCATTCGGGTGGGCAAGGGACCCAGGTGAAGAACACAACTCATGAGGATAAAGTGCTGCCCGCCCCTCTGTCAGCCAAAGGTGAGAGGGACAGGCACAGGTGGGGAGGATGAGCCATTGTAAAGTGCGTAGAGATGATCAGGTGGGAAGTGCTGTGTAATCTCTCAGTATCATTATATCTGGGGTTAGGCCTCAGGGCTGCAGCTCCTAATCCACTGTTCAGCCTTAGCTGGCCATTCCCAGCCTCCTGAATGTTACGCCTGGGGGAATTCTGCGCCACTGCGCATGTGCAGAATTTATGTTCCCTGCAGATTTCTTTGCTTCCCCGCAGAGCAGTCATGCGACTCTCCCCAGCAGTATGTTTCGGGTACCCAGGGCAGCCAGCAAACAAGTAAATCACTGTGGGGCAGGGGGCGGTACTGGGGAAGACCCGGCTAGTGGTTCCTACTCTGCGCTGAGCTCAGCTGCTAGTCCCAGCTGGGCTAGGGAGGACGGGACTTCCTCTTCCTCTTCACGGCGTCTGGGTCAGACCCACCCCGAGATTTCTCCCCCAGCTGCAGGAAGCTCTGCAAACTCCCCTCGGCCCCATGTCCTGCACCCATTGCTCCTCAGCTGCAGGGGGAGGGATCCCTGTACAGGGAGCTGCTTCCCCATCTGCCCAATCCACGTGCATCCAGACCCCCTCATACTCAGACCCCCTCGGGATAGTCCCACTCCCGCTGCACCTGGACACCCCAATGAGCCACCCGGATCCCCACCCCACTGAGCCCCAACCAGCTGTTCCTGGATCCCCACCCCACTCCCCTAGCATCTGGACCCCCCAGGGAGCTCCCCATACCCAGACCTCTCTGCCAAGCTCTATCCTCTCCCACATCCAGACCCCCTCCTGCTGAGCTCCAACCACCTTCACCCGCACCCCCCTGCAGAGTCTCATTACCATTGCACCCAGAACCCCCCAACAAGCCCCTGTGCATCCAGACCCCCCCCCGCACCCGGATCCCCCACTGAGTCGCCTGCACCCAGACTGCCCCACACAGAACCCTCTCAACCCACACCTGGATCCCCCCACACTGAGCCCCTCCACATTCGGATCCTGCCTTGCTGAGCCTGCCTGCCCACACCTGGTGCACCTGGCATGGAGGGGCAGGGCCCTGGGGGTGTTTCTGGGGCAGGCCCGGTCCTTGTGCTGTGTCAGGGTCGGGTGCAGCCCCACCACTGAGTCCGTGTCCCAGGGGGAGCTGCCCAGTGATCTCCCACCTCTGTGCAGCCAGTGAGTGGCCTCTGCTCCCCACTGCCATTGCTGGACCCTCCATGTGCATTTGACACGTAAAATTTGCAAAAGTTTGCAGAATTTTAAAATAGTGTGCGCAGAATTTTTAATGGTTTGGTGCAGAATTCCCCCGGGAGTAGAATGTGCAGCCCTGAACGGCCCCGACTTGCCGCCTGGCTTGTCCTTGATGCTCCTGTCATAGTCTGCGCTCAGCCATTGCATTGTCCTTCGCCCAGGCCTTCCCCTACTCCCTGCTGCTCATCGCGGTGGCCATGTACCTGCCCTCCCTGCTGTGGCGATACACGGCCGCACCGGCGCTGAACAGTGACCTGCGCTTCATCATCGACGAGCTGGACAAGTCCTACAACCGCTCCATCCGCCTGGTGCAGCACATGGTGAAGGTCCGCCAGGCCAGCACGGACCCCCGGCTCTTCTGGGAGGAGTTTGAGAAGTGAGTCAGGCTGACCCTTTGGGTTCCTCCTCCCGCTCGCAGAGGGGGCCCAGGGCAAGAGAGCTCCGCAGTGGGGCAGGGCGGGGATAGCTCAGTGGTTTGAGCATTGGCCTGCTAAACCCAGGGGTGTGAGTTCAATCCTTTTGGGGGCCATTTGGGGATCTGGGGCAAAAATTGGGGATTGGTCCTGCTTTGAGCAGGGGGTTGGACTAGATGACCTCCTAAGGTCCCTTCCAACCCTGATATTCTATGATGTCCTTGGAGAATGTCCTTAGGACTGGTCCAGGCAGTAGGGGCCCTCCAATGCTCCATGCTGGGGCTCTGCCCCCCGAACCTGTCGGCACCGGGGTTCCCGCCCAGCCCCGGCTCCCCCAAGGCCATGTTACCAGGACCTTCCCTCACTGAGGCTGCCCTGTTGCGGGGAGGGGGTTCCTCAGCACGCAGGGGCTCTGAGGGGAAGGTGATGCAGACTGGAGCTGGGTGGTGGATCCCAGTAACCCGGACCCCCACTCCCTCCCCTTTGGAGAGCCCTCTGTGGCAGCCTGGGATGGGCCGCAGGATTTGCCCTCCACACGCCCCTGCAGGGAGATCTATGCCTGGAAGCCTCCTCCCCACGCGGGGCTGGGGTCCAATCTGGTCCGACATGTGTGTGTCTGATCCCATCCACAGCACGGGCCGCCCTCCACCTGGGGCTGGGCCTGAGTTGCCCCGGGGCTGTGAATGGGGTACAGAGCACTCAGGGCTGGGCCTAGGGTCAGCAGACCCCCGGGGAGGTAACAGGGCAAGGCCCCAGCTGACGGACACTGCTGTTCCCCCACAAGTGATCCCTCCCATCTCCCGCTGCCCCCTTCTCACCCCCCTCAGCCAGGACTCTAGCTTCTTCTCCAGGAAGCAGCTGTGGATAAACTGCTGATAGTGGAGGGCCAGAGGGCTGCAGATACCATTGGGGGGAGATTGGCTTGAGGGCAGCATCAGGCCCTTTATGTAGCTCTTCTGCATTTAATCGACTGAAAGAGGCGGAGGGGAGAGGGGGGTTGATTTAAATCGTGATGGAAATCAGCAGGCAGGAAACCTTGATTTAAAGCCTCAATTTTAATCCTTTTTGCATTTGTGCTTTTGAGTGATTTTCCCAAAGAAAGGTTGATGCTCATTGGTGGGTTGCCATTCACACGGGGATTGAAAGAACAGCCTTTTCCTTAAATCCCATGTGACTTTTTGCTAACCACGAGGTTACGTTTTATCCAGACACGTTTTTTTCAGCTTCTTAATTTCAGCATTTTGATTACGCTAGAAAAGGGCGAAGGCGGCAATTTTTAGTGACTAGAGGAGGATTTAATTTTTTCCTTGTGATTTGCGTCACGCTCCCTTTGGGTGGAAATTAACATTCAAGGATGTGCCCCAAACCAGCATTTAAAAACGGAGCTTTTTATTAAACCAAATTGCTTAAAATGTGTTTGGCTACAGATGAGAAAAAAAGTTGATCAACACATGTTCTGAGTATAAACAAACTGACTCAGTAACACCCTGCCCCCCATTGTCCCACCCCTGAGCACCCCCATCGCAGCTTTGTGCTCAGTGCCAGGGTCACATTGGGGGCTAGACTAGATGACCCTTGAGATCCTTCTAACCCTCTGGTTCTATGATTTTGGTTAATGCACTGGGCAGAGTTCTGATCCATCCAGCACTACATCCCCTTGACATCAGGGGGCCAGGGATTTAACCCTAGAGGCGACATTTACAGGCCAGGCCCTCAGCTGGTGTAAGCTGACTTGATTTACTCTAGCCGAGGAACTAGCCCCAACTACCCTCTGTCTCTCCCCCAGGGCTCGCAGGGAGCGGTACTTTGAGTTCCCGCTGCTGGAGCGGTACCTGGCCTGCAAGCAGCGCTCGCACTCCCTGGTGGGCGCCTACCTGCTACGGAACCTGCTGCTGCTGCTCCTCGTTGCTGCCACCTGTCTCTACCTGGGATTCCTCCACCTCCGCGTCTTTTTCCAGGATGAATTCAGCTGCTCCATCAAGACCGGGCTCCTGCGGGACGAGGCCCACGTCCCCGACGTGATTCCCTGCAAGCTGGTCTTCTTCTCCGTCTTCCAGCTGATCAGCCTCGCCAACGGGGGGGTCTATGTCCTCCTGGCGCCTGTGATCATCCACAACATGCTGCAGCTCCTCCAGTGGGACAAGCGCCTCCTGTCCATCTACGAGATGCTGCCCGCCTTCGACCTCCTCAGCAGGAAGATGCTGACCTGCCCCGTCAACGACCTGAACATCCTCCTCCTCTTCCTGCGGGCCAATATCTCGCAGCTCCAGTCTTTCAGCCGGCTGAACGCGGTGTGCGCGCTGAGGGAGGTCACCTCCAGCCCACATCACATCGACACCGTGGTGGATTTCATGACCCTCCTCGCTGGCCTGGAGACGTCCAAACCGAAACACCCGGCCTGCACGGCAGGGGCCGAAGGAAACCCTCCTCCTCCGAGCAGCGAGATCCTGGGTAAGAGACGAATGGAACCCGCCTCCCTCCCTCTGGGTCAGTTTGAATCCAAGCACGGAAATCTCAGTGGGAAAGTCGATGAAAAATCGACACAGTGCTGGCAAAGCGCCTCCATTCCCCCTGCTAGAAGTCAGAGATGGACAAAATCTTACCTGGTCACCTAGCCTGTAGCCATGGCAGGAGAGCTTCCAACTGGGTGATCCTCCATGCCCTGTGCAGCCTACTTCTAAGTATGGGGGGGAACAATAGCTCAGTGGTTTGAGTATTGGCCTGCTAAACCCAGGGTTGTGAGTTCAATCCTTGAGGGGGCCATTTAGGGATCTAGGGCAAAAATTGGGGATTGGTCCTGCTTTGAGCAGGGGGTTGGACTAGATGACCTCCTAAGATCCCTTCCAACCCTGAGATTCTATGCTCTTGGGCAAGGAGGCTCCCATCGCTTCCTTTGGGGGAATATTCCAGAGCTTCCAGGCACTGATCTTTTCTTGACTGTCCTCCTCAGTTCTCCTTACTTGCATCTCATTACTCCTCCTCTCCCCCTGCACCACCCCAATTATCCCTCTGCTGCTTCTAGCCTTGCTGGCAGAGCCAGGTGAGTGGTGAATACCCCGTCAGCCAGAAACCTGCAAAGCTCTCGAGCGTATTTGGTGATATCCCAATTTTCTTTATTTGCTTTGATGAGCTGGGGGGCAGGGCCTTGTGTGGGGCACATGTTCTCCTCGGCGCCTGGGCACTCCCCCAAGAACCCATGTTTATTACTTGATTGCAGGGCGTTCCTCAGCAGCTCGTTATGAATGCAAAATTCAAACTGCATGTTAGTTCCGTAAGTCATGTGATCTTTTTTCTGTTCCCCGATTGGATGATTTCTGGGACTAGCTATGTTGGAGCGTGAGCTACTCTTCCAATTGTGGAACTTGCTCCTGGTGGGTAAAAGCTGCTTGGGAAATAGGCCGGGGAGTTTTCTGGACCTACATTTGTGCCCCCGGCATATCCCCAGGATCTAGAATCATAGAATCATAGAATCTCAGGGTTGGAAGGGACCTCAGGAGGTCATCTAGTCCAACCCCCTGCTCAAAGCAGGACCAACCCCAACTAGATCATCCCAGCCAGGGCTTTGTCAAGCCTGACCTTAAAAACATCTAAGGAAGGAGATTCCACCACCTCCCTAGGGAACCCATTCCAGTGCTTCACCACCCTACTAGTGAAAAAGTTTTTCCTAATATCCAACCTAAACCTCCCCCTCTGCAACTTGAGACCATTACTCCTTGTTCTGTCATCTTCTACCACTGAGAACAGTCTAGATCCATCCTCTTTGGAACCCCCTTTCAGGTAGTTGAAAGCAGCTATCAAATCCCACCTCATTCTTCTCTTCTGCAGGCTAAACAATCCCAGTTCCCTCAGCCTCTCCTCATAAGTCATGTGCTCCAGCCCCCTCATCATTTTTGTTGCCCTCCGTTGGACTCTTTCCAATTTATCCACATCCTTCTTGTAGTGTGGGGCCCAAAACTGGACACAGTACTCCAAATGAGGCCTCACCAGTGCCGAATAATCACGTCCCTCGATCTGCTGGAAATGCCCCTACTTATACAGCCCAAAATGCCGTTAGCCTTCTTGGCAACAAGGGCACACTGTTGACTCATATTCAGCTTTTCGTCCACCGTAACCCCTAGGTCCTTTTCTGCAGAACTGCTGCCCAGCCATTCGGTCCCTAGTCTGTAGCAGTGCATGGCATTCTTCCGTCCTAAGTGCAGGACTCTGCACTTGTCCTTGTTGAACCTCATCAGATTTCTTTTGGCCCAATCCTCTAATTTGTCTAGGTCCCTCTGTATCCTGTCCTTACCCTCCAGCGTATCAAACTTGCTAAGGGTGCAGTCCACACCATCCTCCAGATCGTTGATGAAGATATTGAACAAAACCAGCCCCAGCACCGACCCTTGGGGCACTCCACTTGATACCGGCTGCCAGCTAGACATGGAGCCATTGATCACTACCCGTTGAGCACGACCATCCAGCCAGTTTTCTATCCACCTTACCGTCCATTCATCCAGCCCATACTTCTTTAACTTGCTGGCAAGAATACTGTGGGAGACTGTATCAAAAGCTTTGCTAAAGTCAAGAAATAGCACATCCACTGTTTTCCCCTCATCCACAGAGCCAGTTATCTCTTCATAGAAGGCAATTAGGTTAGTCAGGCATGACTTGCCCTTGGTGAATCCATGCTGACTGTTCCTGATCACTTTTCCCCTCCTTTAAGTGGTTCAGAATTGATTCCTTGAGGACCTGTTCCATGATTTTTCCAGGGACTGAGGTGAGACTGACTGGCCTGTAGTTCCCCGGATCTTCCTTCTTCCCTTTTTTAAAGATGGGCACTATATTAGCTTTTTTCCAGTCATCCGGGACCTCCCCCGATTGCCATGATTTGTCAAAGATAATGGCCAATGGCTCTGCAATCACATCGGCCAACTCCTTTAGCACCCGCGGATGCAGTGCATCCGGCCCCATGGACTTGTGCTTGTCCAGCTTTTCTAAATAGTCCTGAACTACTTCTTTCTCCACAAAGGGCTGGTCACCTCCTCCCCATACCGTGCTGCGGAGTGCAGCCGCCTGGGAGCTGACCTTGTCTGTGAAGACAGAGGCAAAAAAAGCATTGAGTACACTAGCTTTCTCCACATCCTCTGTCACTAGGTTCCCTCCCTCATTCAGCAAGGGGCCCACACTTTCCTTGACTTTCTTCTTGTTGCTCACATACCTGAAGAAACCCTTCTTGTTACTCCTAACATCTCCGGCTAGCTGCAACTCCAAGTGTGATTTGGCCTTCCTAATTTCACTCCTGCATGCCTGAACAATATTCTTCAGTACCTGCCCAGCTCTGTGCAGAGGGGATATTTTCCCCAATTTTTCTTTTGCAATAGTCATGAACCTAGAAGATCACTGTGTGCCCCAGACCAACCCTGAACCACAAGAGGGCAACCGGCCACTGCAGGGCATAACGGGACCCCTCTTGGGTTGGCGCAGGTGTGGAAGGTCCGAATCGGACCTTTCTAGGTCACAGATGCTTCACGGTAGCTGGGATTTTGCGGCTGTCTGGATTTTGCATGTGGGTGGGTGGCTGTCATAGTAACAGTTGAACCAGCTTCAGTGGAGAGCTGACAGCATAAAAGCCAGGCTGCCTGTGAGGCTCAGAGGGAGCCGAAGCTCTGCCCATTGGGGGCCACTGCTGGGGGGCAGGCCGTGGGGCAGCAGCTTGGAGCCCGGTGCCCCTGCTTCTCCTGGGTCACTGAAGGGTCTTGGGGGCGGCACTAAGTGAAGCATCCTGGTGGTTTAGTTGTTTGGCTGTAAACTCGGGGTTCCCGCCTGGGCTCCCCTGTCTCCTGTGCCCTGAGCGAACGTAGCCGAGGCGGGACGGTGGGAGCAGAGGCACCGCGCGGGGCCTGGGAAGGGAACGCTGCACCGTTCAGCCACGTCTCCCAGGCACATCGGGGTCTCCAGCGAAAGGCACCGGCATCCTCTGCCACGCCTCTCGTCTCGTTCCCACCGCACTCCCCTGGGGCAGCTGCTGTCCGGTCTGAGCTCTTTGATTTCCCTCCCCAGCCCCCGTTCTGCTCACTGGCTCCTGCGCCGTGTGGGGTGCGCTCCTGGGCAGCGCCCAGCTGGCCGCTCGCGCACTGGGGCAGGGAACGGAGCGTGGCTGTAACCCGACCTCCTGCTCTAGCACAGCTTGAGTTGACTCCTTTGGCTGTCTGGGCCCCTGGCCAGGTACAGCGCGGGCAGCTGGTCCCCACGGACGGGAGCGGTCCTGCGTGCCTCAAAGCTGCTGCCCTGATCGACGGCCGTGCCATAGTACAGAGCGACCCCTGGAGGCCGCGTAACAGCCGTGAGGGTGGCTAGAGAGAACAGTCACTCTTCAACCTGTGACCAAGGGGCTGGATCCCATCAGCAGGGAGAGCCAGGCTGTAGAGAAGGGAGTTGGAGCTGAGTGGAAGGGAACAGGAGCACTAAAAACCTGGGCCTGCTTTGCTGGAAAGAGAAGAGAAGGAGATCCCCTGTTACCTTTAGCTGCATGAAATAATGAAGCGGGGGAGAGGGTTCCCCCATTTCCCCATCCCAGCATCCTTTAAGAGAACCAAGGGCATGCAGTGGCAAAAAGCGAGAGATGTAGAATGGATAAAAGGAAACTGGGTACAATTAAACGGTGGAACTCACTGCCACTGGGTATGATAAGTGTAGTATATCCCCAATGCTGGCTATGATCAAATGACAAGAGCCAGCCGTCTTCGTGCTTCAGTATGGGTGCTCATTAGTGTCAGCGGGAGCTGGGGAAAATTCCCTCCCTTGTTACACAAAGAACTGACTGGATGGGGGATGGGGAATGAGGGAAGTGTGTGTGTGTGTGGGGGGGGGGGTGTTGTGCCTCTTCCTGGAGCCCCCAAAAGTGATCACGCTTGGACACAGGGTACCAATCTAGCTGGACCCTTCTGCTGCAGCAGAGTGTATCCTGACTGTCTGAGACAGGCGATGGGAGGGCTAGGCTGGTGGAGAGCTACTGCTCCAGGGAGGCTGGTCACATCCCTTAGAAAGAAGGGGGAAGCGGAGAGCCCCATCACCCTCAGACGCTGGTGACTTTCTCTTCTCCCTCCTTATCTAGAAATGAAACCCACCGGAGAAGCTAAAAGAAACGCTGGCCCCAAGCCTGGCTGTGCCTGAGTGCTGGACCCTGACGGATTGCTGAGCAGCAGGGATGGGAAGATCACAGCTCCCCTGCCGAACGATGACAAGATATTGGAGGACGACGCTAAGAAATGTAACATAATCCAATCCATGGGGTGATTCCAGGCCACTGGCCTACACCCAGCTACTGCTCTAGGATCAGCTCTGCACTCACCCCACCCATGGCTGAAACCGTCCATGGCCCTAGTTCTTTGTCAGAACCATCGATCAGGGCCCACGAAGCTTGTTTTTATCTGGCCCAGTGTAATCATCACCCTGCCATTCTCTTGGGTCCAGCTGCTCCAAGCTGGATTTTGGTTTTATAGCAATTATGCCGTAGTGTAACTATGGACGCCAGAGGAGATGCTCCTGATTTATTCCAGCATGACTGATCTCAGTGGAGTCCCTTGCCCCCCAGGAAGTGAGAGTACCAGCGGGCCCAGGGGGCTGAGGCATATTCACAATTAAGCAGAGGAAAGGGGAGATGGTTCATCATTAAAAAGTAAACACTGTGTCTTGCTCTTGCTTTAAAGGCGTTTGGATTCTGCGGGGGCAGGCTGCTCTGAAGGAGAGGGTGGCGCTAGGCTAGAACCCACGAGCCCTAAACTGGGGACTACAACCCAGCTGGCCGGTCACATGGCCCTGGCTCACTCCTTTGCCAGCTGTAGGGGTCAGGCTTTTAAAGCAGCTGGAAACAAGAAGCAGGGGTCAGCACAACTGCCTCCATGAAGCTACTGCCAGGTCATAGAATCGTAGGACTGGAAGGGACCTCGAGAGGTCATCTAGTCCTGTCCCCTGCACTCAAGGCAGGACTAAGTATTATCTAGACCATCCCTGACAGGTGTTTGTCTAACTTGCTCTTAAATATCCCCAATGATGGAGATTCCACAACCTCCTTAGGCAATTTATTCTGGTGCTTTACAGAACCACCCTGACAGTTAGGAAGTTTTTCCTAATGTCCAACCTAAACCTCCCTTGCTGCAATTTAAGCCCATTGCTTCTTGTCCTATTCTCAGAGGTTAAGAAGAATTCTTCTTCTCCCTTCCCCTTGTAACAACCTTTTATGTTCTTGAAAACTGTCATGTCTCCTCTCCGTCTTCTCTTCTCCAGACTAAACAAACCCAATTTTTTCAATCTTCCCTCATAGGTCATGTTTTCTAGACCTTTCATCATTTTTGTTGGCCTTCTCTGGACTTTCTCCAATTTGTCCACATCCTTCCTGCAATGTGGCACCCAGAACTGGACACAATACTCCAGTTGAGGCCTAATCAGCGCAGAGTAGAGCGGAAGAATGACTTCTCGTGTCTTGCTTACAACACTCCTGCTAATCCGTCCCAGAGTGATGTCAGGCAAGCAGGGCCGGCGCTACCATTAGGCGGTCGCCTAGGGCGCCAGGATTTGGGGGGCGGCACGTCAGGTCCCTCGGCAGCCGCTGGGTCCTCGGCGGCATTCGGCGGCAGCTTCTTCGGCCGCCACTGCCTAGGGCCGCAAAAAGGCTAGTGCCGCTCCTGTAGGCAAGGTGGAGTGGGGACACGGCCCTTGCTTCAAGGGACCCGCCCCTCCAGTGGGCAGGTACTGCTCGTGAGGGAAGATGGGCCAGGGCTTAGTGTACTAGCCCGTGATTTGCAGGTCCCTGCTCTGCCGGTGTCTGTGCAGCTTACAATGGAGTTCACAGCACTGCCCTGTCATGCCGGGGTGGTGGGAGGATAACCCCATTAACGACCTGGGAGGTGCTCAAGTAAGAGGGGCCATAGAAGTACTGTAGGTAGCTAGTTACCAGCAGGAGAGGGCGAGCCGGGCAGCCAGGGCTGAGGTAAAGGGGGGAGACAGGGAGCCACAGCGTCAGGGGGATGCCACTAATAGCACAATAGAGTGGGAGCCCTTAGGGTTCTAATACCCCCACCCCGCTGAGCTGAGCTCAGCTCTCCAGTGGCAGGGGCTGGCAGTCACAGTTCATGGCATTTGGGTTTTAGCGGGCAGTGGGTTTGCTGCCCTCTCTTTGCACTCACATAGCTCAGTGGTTTGAGCATTGGCCTGCTAAACCCAGGGTTGTGAGCTCAATCCTTGAGGGGGCTATTTAGGGATCTGGGGCAAAAACTGGGGCTTGGTCCTGCTTTGAGCTGGGGGTTGGACTAGATGACCTCCTAAGCTCCCTTCCAACCCTGAGATTCTATGATTGATTCTATAAGTGTTCAGCTCCCATTTAGTTCAGCTCCCACCTACGTGGGCAGTTTCCATAGTTCTCCAGCTATAAACTAAGGATGATACTTTCTTCCCCCATTTGGTCTGCTTCTCTGCTTAGATGAGAAGCGTGGTGGACCAGGGCTGTCTTTCTGTGTGTGGGTATAGTGTCCAACAGCAGGGGGCACTGCTCTCGGCTGGGGCCTCTCCACCTCCCTGCAATGCAAATGACTAATATTCACTTCCACCTAAGTCAATGGAAATGCTGTCCCCAAAAGACCGGCCTGTACAAGCTCCGGATATAACCAGTTCAAAAGAGCCAGCGAGAAAAGGAATCGTCCATAAGGAAATAAACGAGATCAGCTGTTACAAAAGCACAATCCAATCCAACCCTTTTATTATTATTTGTAGCTTAAATAATTTACAAGAAGAGAAACATCACACTAGACAAAGGCTGGGCTGGGGAGGGACAGGAGGGACTTCCTCTTCCCCTGCACGGCCTACTCCCGGCCGGGGCAGACCCACCTCTGGGAATCTCCCCCGGCTGCAGGAATCTCCACGGCTGCTGGCTGGGATCCTACCTCTGAAGGCAGCGCCGTCGCCAGGGTGGTGATACCGCGTCCCCACTACCGTAGCCTTGTGACCGCTCCCCACCTGCCCCCTGGTTACAACACAGTGAAAGTTCAGATGTAAATATCTGAAACCGTGAAATTTACAATTTTAGAACTCCTATGATCATGAAATTTACCAAAATGGAGCGTGAATTTGATGGGGCCCTAGCTAGGAGTCTCTCTCCTCTCTGCATCACCTCACCTCCTAGCAGTTAGCCCAGCCTGTTCCTAATGCAGAGAGTCAATCACAAACGGAGGTGCTGGCAGCAGGTGCTTGTTGTAGAGGGGACACATTCTGTACTCGCACGGCCACTCTGCCCACGCATAGCGCAGGCGGCTGACGGCGGCCCTGCAGCCAGGGCTGGACAGCGTCACCGTGTGGGACGAGGCAGACACCATGGGTGCTGGAACCCACTGGCACGGCTCCTGCGCCCGGCGAGAGCAGCACACCTGCCGGAAGGAGCACAGACCAGTCACATGAGCTTGCTCCGCGGCACCGGGCGGTAGCGCTGTTATTTTCTGGCTCGGGCGGCTGCATCTGGGGTGGAGATTGCAGGGCTGCCCTGCAGTGCACGTGATTGCTTAGGGCGCCACGCACCTCCCAGCTCAGCCTCTTCTGCCCCTCGGACAGCAGGGGAGGCAGCATTTGCTAGATTGCCCTGTCACGGAGTGTGGGGGAGTCAGCGTCTGCACCCCTCTTCCTGGGATTCACTGTGACTCTCAGCCAGCCAGTAGAACAGAAGGTTTATTAGAGATGCCAGGAACACAGTCCAAACAGAGCTTGTAAGTACAAACAGGACCCCTCAGTCAGGCCCTTCTGGGGGGCAGGGAGCTTAGACCCCAGCCTGGGGGCTCCCTGCGTTTCACCCCACAGCTCCAAATGGGGGGCAGGGAGGCTAGACTCTGTCTGCACCTCCCTCCATGTCCCCAGTCAGCTCCAACTTGAAACTCTCCAGCCGTCCCCCAATCCGGGCTCCAGGAGGTCACCTGACCCCTTTGTTCTCCACCCCTTTAGCTATCACCTTGCGGGGGGAAGGGCCCAGGCCATCAGTTGCCAGGAAACAGGGTGTCGGCCATTCTCTGTGTCCAGACACCTGCCCTCTAGGGCTCTGTAACAATTATACACCCTTGTCCCACCACCTAGATACTCAAGCCCTGCATAGGGGAAACTGAGGCCTTCACACAGTACTCAGAGAAAACATTAACAACAGTCCTGTTCCGTCACATGCCCCTCTAGCCCTGGGCTCCAGCACAGCTGGGATGTGTCCATTGCAAACATCTGCCCTTGGCGCTTGCCTTGAGATGGGCAGCCCCCCCCGCCGCACATGCACCTCACCTCAAAGACGCGGTCGTGCATCAGAAGCAGCAGGAGTTCCTGGCCATACGTGACGTTGACGAGGGCCCTGGCTCCGTCCACCACGACTTTGGTAGGATATGGGCCTTGGAAGACCAGGCCTTTCTCTCCGTATGCCACAGCGCGGGCCCCCAGGTGCAGCCGATACGCCACGTTCTGCTTATCCCGGGGGTGAATGCTGCAACGGGAGACGCACGGGGGGCGGGGCAGGGAGCCACTTCCCAGCAGTGGGGCCAAAGGCAGTGGCTCCTGAAACGTCACCTCTGCCAGCGGAGGGCGCCGTGTGGCTCCAGGGTGCCCCCCCCCGGCCCCGGCCAGCAGCAAAGAGCGTCGTCTACGGGACCCTGCAGAGGGCTGGGGTGGTCGGGGGCGAGGGGCACCGGAGGGAGCAGGTCTGCCAGGGAGGGGGGGCTGACAGACAGCAGCCAGCCGTGGGCGGGGAGGGCTAGGGGCTCCCTCCAGAGCAGCAGCAGACTGGTTGCAGGGCCCATGACCAGCGGGGAGCGGTGGTAGGTCTGGCCTGACCAACGATCGGGAAGGGAAGCGGGGAGCAGCTGACTGCCGGGGGGAGCTGGATGAATAGCACAACGGGACCAAGAGAGGTGAGAGAAGCCACCCGCCAAATCTGAGCCCAAGGCCAAAATATCCCCCCCCCTCCAGCGAATGGAAAGTGGGCCCCCATCTCAAGCCACCGCTGAGAGCCCAAGCTCAAAGAGCCCAGCCTCTGCGGGACGGTCTCCCAGAGACCAGGCTACCGAACAGATCCCGGCTCCGCTCCCCAGGCCGCTCTGGGGGGCAACGGGCCCCCAGGATCTCATGCCAGGCTCTGCAGCGCTGTCACTCGCCCCTCCCACGTACGCGGATGCTGCATGCCCCTATGTGCCAAACACGCCTGCACCAGTCCCTCCACAAAGCCCTCTGCCCACCAGGAGTGGGCTAGTCACTGGCTTGGAGCGCCTGTCCCAGCATAGGCGCCGACTTCCCCTCTGTCTGGTGGGTGATCGATCCCCCCCGTCCCTGCCCCGCCCTCGCCACGCCCCCTTCCCATCCCCTTACCCCAAGTCCCCGCCCCCTTCCCACCCACATTCCTCCCCCTTCCCCCAAGTCCCTGCCCCTGCCCTGTCTCTTCTCCGCCTCCTCCCCTGAGCACGCCGCATCCCTGCTCCTCCCCCTTCCCTCCCGGAAAGTCCTAAGCATCGCCAAACAGCTGTTAGGTGGCGGGGGAGGGAGGGAGGGAGGGAGGAGAAGGAGGTGAGGAGGGGGGAGCTTGGCTGCCGGTGGGTGCGGAGCACCCGCTAATTTTTCCCCGTGGGTGCTCCAGCCCTGGAGCACCCACGGAGTCGGCGCCTGTGGCCTCCAGTACCTGTGTCCTTTCCTGGCTATCACAGCAGGGCACCCGAGCCCGTTGTGCCGCCTGGTACTTGGCAGGGCTGGGATGATTTAGTTGGGGTTGGTCCTGCTTTGAGCAGGGGTTTGGACTAGATGACCTCCTGAGGTCCCTTCCAACCCTGAGATTCTATGATTCTATGATCTCCCCGCCTCACACAGGCAGGGAACAGGAAGAACTAAGTGGGATCCAGCTGGGGAAAGCCCAGCTAACAGATCTGGGAGGCCAGGGACACGGGGGTGGGGAGTGGCCCTGGAGCACTGTGCGTTAGGGGATTTCTTCTCCGTCCTCCTCCTCTTTCCCGGCCCTGCCTCACTCTTCTCCCAATACTGCAGCATGACCCGACAGACGCCTGCTTCAGCCCCACCCGTCCTGCTTCAGCCCCGCCCCTCCAGGTGCTCTGAATGTCCCCTGGGCGCACTGCAGACCGCTGGGCGGGGAGTGGGCCGTTACCTGCCGTAGGGCGAGTGCTCGTCGCACAAATCCAGCGCCACGGCCATGAAGGTGTTGGGCATCCTCTTGTTGGGCGCGTAGCCATAGTCAGCAGTCTGGTGCCAGCGAATGCAGGGGAAACAGTCATCCCGGCGCTGCCGGCGGAAGGTGGATAACTGCAAAGACAGGGAGAGCTGGGAAAGAGCTGATCCCCCACCCCAGCCTTGCTTTCCAGCGTCCCAGCAGGGCGTACGAACGCCCTGTGCGGGGAGTTGAGCTTCTGCTCCACCCCAGCCCATGAGACACCGGGGCCAGGGGACGCCCCAGCCAGGCAGCGCGGGGTCACCAGGGCATAGAGCAGCCGTTCTCAACGAGGGGTCCGAGCAGGTTTCACGGGGTCTGCCAAGCAGGGCCGGCATTAGACTCACTATAACCCAGGGCAGAAAGCCCAAGCCCCACGCCCCAAGCCCTGCCACCTGGAGCTCAAGCAGGGCCGGTATTAGACTCACTATAGCCCAGGGCAGAAAGCCCAAGCCCCACGCCCCAAGCCCTGCCACCTGGGGCACAAGCCGAAGCCTGAGCAGCTTAGCTTTGCAGGGCGCCGGGCAATTGCCCTGCGTGCTAGCCCCAATGCCGGCCCTGGCTTGTATACACGGAGGCTGGAACAATGTGTACGGTGGGGGATCTGAGAGCCATTGAACCAAACCGTAAACCCTGGATATGATGGAAACCACTTCAAAGCAGGGGGTGCACCTGCACCCCCAGCTTCCCTCGTTCCAGCACCTGTGCTTTTATATGCAGAAAAACAGGGGTGGCCCAGGCAGGCCGTGGGGTTGCTATAGCATGCTGGGGGGGCTGCGAAAGGAAAAGGTGGAGAGCCCCTCGCACAGAGGATGGCAGGCAGGCAGGCAGAGGAGGTGCGGCAGGCTGGGACAGAGGGGAGGCGACCGGTGGGAAGGGAGCTGCCAGTCCTCTCCCTCCACCCATATGCTCCCTCTTTCCTCCTCCTGCCCCACTTACCAAAAGCCAGGAGAGCCTGGGGGTGAGGCAGGCGAGGGGACAGAGCAGGGGGGTGAGGGATAGCTCAGTGGTTTGAGCATTGGCCTGCTAAACCCAGGGTTGTGAGCTCAATCCTTGAGGGGGCCATTTGGGGATTTGGGGCAAAAATCGGGGATTGGTCCTGCTTTGAGCAGGGGGTTGGACTAGATGACCTCCTAAGGTCCCTTCCAACCCTATGATTCTCTTCCCCCTTTCCCCTCGCAGTGCGTCAGGAGGGGAAGTGATGGGGTCTGAGATGTGGGGGGCCCTGTCTTCCCCCCCCCCCCCCCGTTCTTCTGTGAGATAGAGACAGGAGCAGAGGAGCCGGCAGGGCACAGACCCCGGCCAGAATGAAAAGGGGACAGGAAGCAGTGCCTGACTGCCCCCCGGGGGCAAGAGGGGTAGATCATCCCTCCAGCACAACTCACAGATCACTCTCCCCCTACAAGGCCTCTGTGCCTGGACTTGGGGCCTATGGCAAGACTGCTCCTGGGTCCATTAGCATCAAGGAGTCAGCAATCACACTGAGTCAGCCCGGCCCTCCCCGCCGGTCCAGCGCAGCATCAGGGATCGCTCTGCGGTGAAGTGAAAGAAACGAGCAGCAAGCAAGAGCTGGCTCTGAGCCACCATCACTGTCTCCGCGGCGCGCTCAGTGCCCTGGCTACCTGGACAAACCCGAAGGGGAAGAGCGGCTGCGTTTGCCCGTCAGACCCGGCGTGGAAGGCCCTGCGCCAGTCTGCGATGAGAGCCGGGAACGTGCAGTTGTACAGATCTGTGTTCGTGAAGGCGTTTGATTCTCCTGCAATGAGCACACGGGGCCGGTGAGAGCTGAGCCCAGCACCCAGCGCGGCGCGGCCGGTGCCGTGATACGCTGCCAGACTTACCCTGGTACCAGATCACGCCCGTGAGGGACATGTTGAGGAGCGGGTGGATCATCGCATTCCAGAGCACAGAGGGCATCTTAGGGCCAGAGAGCAGCGTGGGAAGGAGAAACCTACGACACAAGACAAGTGGGGGGCAGCAGCTCACACCACACAAAGTGACCAGCCAACTCCAGGTGGCATCGATCCCCTACGGTGGGCAATCACTGGACCTGTTCCTCGCGGGCTAGATACACAGGGCCAAAGGAGGCGAACCGTTTGGGGTCGGCCTGACGGGGCTAAGAGCACTGGAGAAAGACAAGCTCAGCCCGAGGGAGATGAGCTGGAAAAACAGCCTCTAGGGAAGGGGTTAAATGGTCACTACCGAGGTGTAATTCCCAACTCCATCTGGGGTTATTCCAGCATGTGCCCCCCCAGCCCTGCTTGTCTCATTGCTCTAGCTGGGTCGCCCTGGGGCAGAAAGCTGCCAAGCTCTGTACCAACCTGCAGGGGAGCTTTTCAGAGTGGCAAGTCAGGGCTTGAATTGCTCCGGCGCGGAATGAAATAGGATTTGAGGCTGGCCCAGCAAAGGGCTGGAGGCAGCGGCCAGGGAAGCGTCAGGGGAGTGGGGGTGAAGGAGGCAGCGGCTGTGAGCACAATGGGGTGGGGAGGAAGGGGAGGTTAAGGGCAAGGTGGGGCGGAGGATCTGGAAGCTCTGGGCTCTGGAGAGGGGCATGGTGGGGGCGGTTCATTCAGGTGGAATGGATACGGAGTGGGCACTGAGGCTTATACTTAGGGCCCTACCAAATTCACAGTCCATTTTGGTCAATTTCATGGCCAGGGTTTTTTAAATTAGTCAATTTCACAGTTTCAGCCGTTTACATCTGAAATTTCATGGTGGTGTAACCGTGGAGGTCCTGACCCAAAAGGTGATCAGGGTATGGGGGTCACAAGGCTATTGTGGGGGGGGGTCATGGGATTGCCACCCTCACTTCTGCCCTGCTGTTGGCAGGAGCGCTGCTTTCAGAGCTGGGCAGCCAGAGAGGAAGGCTGCTGGCCAGACATCCAGCTCTAAAGCCAGCACCACGGCCAGCAGCAGCGCTGAAGGGAGGGTCGCAGGCTATGGGGAGGGGGTGGGTTACCATATGTCAAAGAATCATAAAAGATTAGGGTTGGAAGGGACCTCAGGAGGTATCTAGTCCAACCCCCTGCTCAAAGCAGGACCAACCCCAATTAGATCATCCCAGCCAGGGCTTTGTCAAGCCTGACCTTAAAAACCTCTAAGGAAGGAGATTCCACCACCTCCCTAGGTAACCCATTCCAGTGCTTCACCACCCTACTAGTGAAAAAGTTTGTCCTAATATCCAACCTAAACCTCCCCCTCTGCAACTTGAGACCATTACTCCTTGTTCTGTCATCTTCTACCACTGAGAACAGTCTAGATCCATCCACTTTGGAACCCCCTTTCAGGTAGTTGAAAGCAGCTATCAAATCCCCCCTCATTCTTCTCTTCTGCAGGCTAAACAATCCCAGTTCCCTCCGCCTCTCCTCATAAGTCATGTGCCCCAACCCCTAGATCATTTTTGTTGGCCTCCGCTGGACTCTCTCCAATTTGTCCACATCCCTTCTGTAGTGGGAGGCCCAAAACTGGATACAGTACTCCAGGTGTGGCCTCACCAGTGATGAACACTGGGGAATAATCACTTCCCTCGATCTGCTGGCAATGCTCCTACTAATACAGCCTAATAAGTCTGGTCCCTGCCCATCCCCGGCCAGGACTAGCAGCTGGATCCTGTGCAGGGTAGGAACTCTCAGCTGGGTGCCAGATTTCACGGGGGAGATCAGATTTCACGGTCACAGCCGTGAATTTGCTCTCAATGTCCTCACCGTCCGGCGTCACCTGTGAGCCCGCACTCCTGCAGCGCCCTTCCCGAGGACCAGGCCTCAATGCAGGTCCCCCCCCACGAGGACTCCACTAATCCTACAGGGTACCGGAGCGTCTCATACAAGTGACGGCCAAACAGCCAACACACCGCTGAGAAGTAGCTGAAGCTCCCGTGACCCAAGTTCTCTGTTCAGGAAAAAGAGAGTCGAGAGGCAAACATCAGAAAACGGCGGGCGATGCCAACGCCGGGGGGAGCTGCCAGAGGCTGAGCTGCAAGTGCTGGGGGGCACCCCCCCACCCCCCGCCGGGGAAATCCACCCTGTGGGTGGGTCAGTGCAAGGACAGAGTCTACCTGCCAGTGTCCTGTCTGATCCAGAGGAGCAATTCCAAGGGGAGGGGAATTGTTAGGCTGAATATCAGGGAAGCCTTCCCTTCTGACCTTAAAGTCTATGAGTCTATGAGTCTATGAGAAATGGGCATCGGGGGGAGGGATAACTCAGTGGTTTGAGAATTGGCCTGCTAAACCCAGGGTTGTGAGTTCAATCCTTGAGGGGGCCATTAGGGATCTGGGGCAAAAACCTGTCAGGGAACAGTACTTGGTCCTGCTAGTGAAGGCAGGGGACTGGACTCGATGACCTTTCAAGGTCCTTCCAGCTCTATGAGATAGGCATATCTCCATATTATTATTAGCTCTCAAGGGAGGGGAGAAATTCCTGTTAGAACTAGACTGAACACCTCACTGTAAAACATGTCGGAGGGAACAACCGGCATTGCTCCCAAGGGCTGCCTGGAGAGGACATCACTGCTCCCTACACCGGCTTCCCACACTGGTCTCAGTTCTTATCTTCAAGGCACTCAATGGCCTAGGCCCAGCGTATCTAAGAGCCTCAAAGTCCAGCATGAAGATGTGGTTGACAACTCCATTCCTTGGGCCCAATGGAACTTTCTAGCACCACGGTAAAACTGGTCTGTGCAGGAGACCAGGCTTTCTCGGGGGCTGGGTCCAGACTCCCTCAGGACCATCACAAACCTCCCCACCATCCGCTCCAAGGGCCAGGTACATTCTCCAACCAGTCATTGCTAAGACACAGAGCGGCATGGCCATGTGAAAACAACAACCAAACCACCCCCAAAGTAAACGGCTCCACGGCATGCACAATCCTGCCCCTGGGAGAGGAGGAGAGAAAAAATAAACTGCTTTTGACTGATGCTAAATGCACAACAGGAAGGCACTCAGATATTTTTGAGGATGGAGGTGGGAGAAGAACCTATACTCAGGGCCAGCGCTACCATTAGGCGACCCTAGCAGTCGCCTGGGGCACCAGGATTTAGGGGGCGGCATCTCAGGTCCCTCGGCAGCCACCGGCAGGAGAGGCTGCCGCCAAAATGCCGCCGAGGTCCCCGGTGGCCGAAGAAGCTGCTGCCGAGGACTCCGGCAGCACTTTGGCGGCAGCTTCTTCAGCCACTGGGAACCTCGGCGGCATTTTGGCGGCAGCCTCTCCTGCTGCCTAGGGTGGCAAAAAAGCTGGTGCCGCCCCTGCCTATACTAGGGTGACCAGATAGTAAGTGTGAAAAATCGGGAAGGGGTGGGGGGTAATAGGTGCCTCTATAAGACAATGCCCCGAATATCAAGACTGTCCCTATAAAGATGGACATCCCTAACCTATACAGACTAGAACAAGTATTCTAGAAATCAGAGCTGGAAGAGAACACCCACAGGATTTTAAATTTATACATAGGGTTTGCTCTCTTTTGCTTCTTTATGGCGGATGAAGAAGGCCTGAAAGGTTCTTTCTGCTTGTTTTTTTACCTCAGCTAAACCTGGAAGGTGGCATCTGCTCTCGCCTGGTTAAACAACAGGGTTTTTGAAAGTCTCAGAGAACGTGTGTTGACATTCTTGCCCCTACGTGTCAGTTAGGCTTTGGAGTTAAACAGGCCTTTTAAGGGGGATTTGTACACACCCGCTTTGTACTCACCAGCTGTTGGTATAGACCACTGCAAGTCAATCTTCGCCAGGTCCTGCAGTTCCACTTCAGACTGAATAAGAGAGGCCGTGAACACACGAACGTATGGATAGAGAGGTGCCTTGGAGAGCTCCGCACTGGCATTGATTATCTAGGAAACAGGCAGGACGGTGAATTATCATGGTTTTTCCCACAGCAGTCATGGCTGCTAATTGTGTGGTTAACATACAGTCTGCAGTGCTGAAAGGGTGACCAGACTGCAAGTGTGAAAAATCGGGACAGGGGGTGGGGGGTAATAGGAGCCCATATAAGAAAAACACCCCAAAATCGGGACATCTGGTCACCCCCCTGCAGCTCCCAGTGACAAATACTCTGGAGGGTGAGGTCACTTAGCAGTGAAAGAGGCTGAGAAGTTGTGGAGGCTCCAGCCAGCATGGGAGAGATTTAAAACTAGACTGCACAAAACACTAGGAAAACTCAACTGGATTTCTATGATTCCTTGTCACTCACTTAGCAAGCTTAATGTCTGACACTGACAGATCAAAAGGGAACAGCTTTCTTTTCCTTTGGAGGTAGTTACCAGCCCTGTCCCAACCCCTACAAAGCGGATGCCTCATTGCATACTGGAGGTCTGGAGATTACCTGGGAAACTGTCATCTCCATGTTGCTTTGCCCACTGCAAAGCCAGACGTCTCCAAAGTAGATATCCCGCAGCGTCAGATTCTTTGGCTTTTCCCTGGAGTGCTGCTCTGCTATCACACTATAAGGGCCACCATGGTCCATAGGAGCCAGTACAACTTTCCAGGTCTCAGAGTGCCCTGAAATGTGAAGCAAAGGACCCTGATTTGATAACAGCAAGTACAGATCCCTGATTGGTATCAATCCAGCGATACAAACAGAGGTTTTTATTAAATGAAATGGGACATTTCATGTTATGGTGCTTTAATAGGGCTAATTTTACAAAGCTGAAAACAATTATGAGCCAAAGCAGCTGGGAGGAAGAATTTAATTAGAAAAATCTGTGCAATAATTAGGAATCATTTAAGAACATCTTACTAGATGCCCAAAAAGCCACAATCCCACAAATGAGGAAGAAGGCTGCGCCCATTAAAATAACAAACGGGTTTAGAGGGGAAGTGAAGACAACTATAAAAACTAAAACAATAATATATAACAAATGGAAGAAAGGTGAAGTTGAGAATAATGAATATAAATCAGAAGTTAGGAATTGTAGAAAATTGATAAGGGAAGCAAATGGACACAAGGCGCTATCTATGGCCAGCAGAATCAAGGAGAAAAAGAAGGAGTTTTTAAAATGTATTCAGAACCAAAAAAAATGCTGACGATGGTATTGGTCCATTCAGAGGAGCACCCATTTGCTGGAGCTCTTTGGCTCTGCAATATCAATTTCAGAATCACCTTCAACTGATTTTACAGCTGCAGAACTGAGCCCAAAGAGATTAAACGACCTGGGCAGGTCACACAGAAATTACAGCTCAACTAGGAACTGAACTCCCGTCTTCTGTGCCTTAGGCCAGTGCCCCACCCATAAGGTCCTCACCGCTCTTTCAGTGCTAGTCCACTAGTTACCCCATGAGACCTCCAGAAGAGCAGTCGAAACCTGATCACATTCCAAAGGCTTTCCAGACCTCCTTTAAAATACCGTTTTGACGGCAGCTCAGTAAATCAAGATTCAATTGTTTGAACACCCAAATGTGCTAGAGTTGGTGTCGAGACTGCAAAAGAAGAAGCGTGAGAGGGGGGCAGATTAAATACCAGAAATGCCTCAGCTGCAGGCAGAGCTCAGGACAGAACCTGGCAATACCGGACTCAGTGTGTTTACACGGGCAAATCAGAGAAGCACAGATTAAGATTGAGTTTGCTCCGTGATTCCAAAAGCCCTCTCGCTGGTGCAGGTTTGGCAAAGGGGGCACGTTGGACCTGTATGGTAGGAATCTCCATAGAATGCCACTTTGGGGGAAACGATTTGACCATAAGTGTAACTGTAACCTGCGGGTCCTATGCTGCCTTCTACCTTGAGGCAGCCAAAAAGAAGGTGCACAAGGTCAACTGAGGTGCGCCACAGATCTGTGTGCTCCAGACAACTGTCAGTTATTGCAGAAAGCAAACAGGCACTTGGGAAGTTGGGACTAGAACATGCCTCCTTCAATTCTTTGTACCATGTGAGCTACTGGAGAAGGCCTCTAACTAGTACAGCTCCCTATCCTCTCTGAAGGTCAGACTGCAACACCACAAAGCCAACAAATCATAGAGGAAACAGGGTTCGGTGCCACATTCCCCACTGCCTGGGAGCTCGTCTGTAGGACAGCCACTTGGTTGGGGAAGTGGATAGGTACTGCTGTTTGGGGGATGTTTCCTGGCCCTCATCAGAGGCAGGGAGTGGGGGCAGAGAGGCTCTCGAAGCTGCGTGGTCATGGGGAAGTGCAAAGCAGTAGGAACCCGAGATTTATTTTATTACCTTCAACTTGTGCCATTTTCTTCATTATTACTTTGCTGTCTTTGGAAAGAGACACGGTAACGTGAGCGCCAGCTTCCCCGTAGCCCCATACCACCGCGCCGGCTGGTTTCTTCTGTAATACCATGTGGTCGCCATAATAGGATGCGAAGCGAAACGTCACACCTAGGATCCACAAAAATGTCACGATCGTCCTGTCGATATTTTACTCCTCATAGAAATGCCAAAGCCCTTATCCTCTATGGGGTATGTACTGGAAGGTAGGTAACTGTTAGGAATTTCTGTCTCTAGCTGTCATTTTGTGAGACAGAGTTAATGAAGCATGTTATGGGGGGACAAACACACAGTGCTCTTCCATGACAACTTTCCTTTTGTTTTTTCTTATTTTGTTGTTTCCCTCTATCTAAAGTAAATCTTGAGATGGCAGCACACAGTAGCTATTGATTTTGTTGTGACACCTACAATATTGACAGTGAGATAATACAGCATGATTGAGCCAAAAACCCTTCTAATAAAGCAAACAAACCACCAAAAATTGATCATTTTCTGGCAGCATAAACAGCTAATAAATACATATTATTATATACGGTCTTGCAAGAGGCTCAGATATCAGCATGATACAAATACCAAGACAGATAAGGAGGAATAGGAAAAACATTGTGTACTATAAGCTACTCTGTTAAAAAGCCACATGTCAATGGTAAACACTGCTTCTAGCACGTAAACAAGCTGGTGCTTGGGGCGGCAAACTCTTGGGGGTGGCACAATGCGGCGGGGCAGGGAGCCGGCTAAGCGGAGAGCGGGGCCACGCCGCTAGGGTGACCAGATGTCCTGATTTTATAGGGACAGTCCTGATTTTTGAGTCTTTTTCTTATATAGGCTCCTATTACCCCCTACCCCGTCCCGATTTTTCACACCTGCTGTCTGGTCACCCTACCCCCACCCTCTGTCCCGATTTTTCACACTTGCTGTCTGGTCACTCTACACACCGCTCTCCCACGAGCAGGGCCCCCCCCAGGTGGGAGCCGGTAGCGCGGCCCTGCCCCGGCTGCAGAGGACGCCCCTCTGCGCTGCCTTCTGCCAGGGGAGGGGAGAGGGAAGCAGAGCCAAAAAAAGAAAGGGGGGGGGGCAGCCAAAAATGTTTTTGCTTGGGGCGGCAAAAAACCTAGAGCCAGCCCTGCTAAAGATGACCATCTAAAATTTCAATATCTAGATAATGTACTTACCTCAAGATCCCAACCCACCTCCTTTGCCACCCCAGGGGTCCAAAGCCCCAGATGGTAACACATCCAAGTACCACCCCCTTACTTCCATGATGTAGCTACTGGCCAACACAAGAATCGGTGCCTACTGCCAACTGAAAATGCAGAAACAGCATAAATCAAATGGACTTTAATAGCACGGAGGAGATTGTGGTAATGGGATTAGTCACTTTCATAATTAATTCAATAACAACCCTTCATTTTTCATTTAAATGAAACTACCAGAATTTCCAGTTTGCTGCACCAAAGGCCTGCATAATTCAGAGCGACAGAAGTAAACAGACTCTTAAAAGGACACGCTATAGAAAAACAAGTCTGAAAGAAAAAGAGTTACTGAAGGAGCAACACATGAGGGTGTAGTAAGATGGAGGGAGAATGGGGAGAAGGGGGAAATCCACGTTTTGTAGAAATGTTGCCTCCTATAAAATGTTGTCTCATTTAATGAGGGAAGCAAACCCAAAACAAAACAAAAAAATAGCTGAAAATGGTGATGAAGGAAGGGACAGAGGGGTCCCCAAATCTGACCTCTCAGGGGTATTCTACACCCTAACTTTTTTTCTTTTTAGATTGAGAGGTAAGTCCCCATCCACAAGGCTTCCAAAGGGATGGAATGTCTCAGTGAGATTTTTATTGCAACCACAGAAGCCTAACTAGGGTGACCAGATAGCAAGTGTGAAAAATCGGGACGGGGGTGGGGGGTAATAGGAGCCTATATAAGAAAAAGACCCAAAAATCGGGACTGTCCCTATAAAATCGGGACATCTGGTCACCCTAAGCCTAACTAGCCTCTCTCACAGGGCTGGCTCCAGGCACCAGATGAAAAAGCACGTGCCCGGGGCGGCACCTTGTAAGGGGCGGCATTCCGGGGATTCTTGGGGCGGCACATTCCAGCCGCCCTGCCATGATTCTTTTTTTTTTTTTTAGCTTCGGCAGCCCGGTCAGCAGCTCCAGAGCCCCCATCCGGCTCCCCATCATAGAATCATAGAATCTCAGGGTTGGAAGGGACCTCAGGAGGTCATCTAGTCCAACCCCCTGCTCAAAGCAGGACCAAACCCAACTAGATCATCCCAGCGAGGGCTTTGTCAAGCCTGACCTTAAAAACCTCTAAGGAAGGAGATTCCACCACCTCCCTAGGGAACCCATTCCAGTGCTTCACCACCCTACTAGTAAAAAAGTTTTTCCTAATATCCAACCTAAACCTCCCCCTCTGCAACTTGAGACCATTACTCCTTGTTCTGTCATCTTCTACCACTGAGAACAGTCTAGATCCATCCTCTTTGGAACCCCCTTTCAGGTAGTTGAAAGCAGCTATCAAATCCCCCCTCACTCTTCTCTTCCGCAGGCTAAACAATCCCAGTTCCCTCAGCCTCTCCTCATAAGTCATGTTCTCCAGCCCCCTCATCATTTTTGTTGCCCTCCGTTGGACTCTTTCCAATTTATCCACATCCTTCTTGTAGTATGGGGCCCAAAACTGGACACAGTACTCCAAATGAGGCCTCACCAGTGCCGAATAGAGGGGAATAATCACATCCCTCGATCTGCTGGAAATGCCCCTACTTATACAGCCCAAAATGCCGTTAGCCTTCTTGGCAACAAGGGCACACTGTTGACTCATATTCAGCTTTTCGTCCACCGTAACCCCTAGGTCCTTTTCTGCAGAACTGCTGCCCAGCCATTCGGTCCTTAGTCTGTAGCAGTGCATGGGATTCTTCCGTCCTAAGTGCAGGACTCTGCACTTGTCCTTGTTGAACCTCATCAGATTTCTTTTGGCCCAATCCTCTAATTTGTCTAGGTCCCTCTGTATCCTATCCCTACCCTCCAGTGTATCAACCACTCCTCCCAATTTAGTGTCATCTGCAAACTTGCTAAGGGTGCAGTCCACACCATCCTCCAGATCGTTGATGAAGATATTGAACAAAACCGGCCCCAGCTCCGACCCTTGGGGCACTCCACTTGATACCGGCTGCCAACTAGACATGGAGCCATTGATCACTACCCGTTGAGCACGACCATCCAGCCAGTTTTCTATCCACCTTACCGTCCATTCATCCAGCCCATACTTCTTTAACTTGCTGGCAAGAATACTGTGGGAGACTGTATCAAAAGCTTTGCTAAAGTCAAGAAATAGCACATCCACTGCTTTCCCCTCATCCACAGAGCCAGTTATCTCTTCATAGAAGGCAATTAGGTTAGTCAGGCATGACTTGCCCTTGGTGAATCCATGCTGACTGTTCCTGATCACTTTCCCCTCCTTTAAGTGGTTCAGAATTGATTCCTTGAGGACCTGTTCCATGATTTTTCCAGGGACTGAGGTGAGACTGACTGGCCTGTAGTTCCCCGGATCTTCCTTCTTCCCTTTTTTAAAGATGGGCACTACATTAGCTTTTTTCCAGTCATCCGGGACCTCCCCCGATTGCCATGATTTGTCAAAGATAATGGCCAATGGCTCTGCAATCACATCGGCCAACTCCTTTAGCACCCTCGGATGCAGTGCATCCGGCCCCATGGACTTGTGTTCGTCCAGCTTTTCTAAATAGTCCCGAACTACTTCTTTCTCCACAGAGAGCTGGTCACCTCCTCCCCATACCGTGCTGCGGAGTGCAGCCGCCTGGGAGCTGACCTTGTCTGTGAAGACAGAGGCAAAAAAAGCATTGAGTACACTAGCTTTCTCCACATCCTCTGTCACTAGGTTCCCTCCCTCATTCAGCAAGGGGCCCACACTTTCCTTGACTTTCTTCTTGTTGCTCACATACCTGAAGAAACCCTTCTTGTTACTCCTAACATCTCCGGCTAGCTGCAACTCCAAGTGTGATTTGGCCTTCCTAATTTCACTCCTGCATGCCTGAAGAATATTTTTATACGCCTCCCTGGTCATTTGTCCAATCTTCCACTTCTTGTAAGCTGCTTTTTTGTGTTTAAGACGAGCAAGGATTTCACTGTTAAGCCAAGCTGGTCGCCTGCCATATTTACTTTTCTTTCTACACATCGGGATGGTTTGTTCCTGCAACCTCAATAAGGATTCTTTAAAATACAGCCAGCTTTCCTCGACTCCTTTCCCCCTCATGTTATTCTCCCAGGGGACCTTGCCCATCAGTTCCCTGAGGGAGTCAAAGTCCGCTTTTCTGAAGTCCAGGGTCTCTGTTCTACTGCTCTCCTTTCTTCCTTGTGTCAGGATCCTGAACTCGACCATCTCATGGTCACTGCCTCCCAGGTTCCCATCCACTATTGCTTCCTCTACTGTTTCTTCCCCATGCTCCGCCAGTCCCAGCCCAGCCCTGCAGGGGCACGGACCTCGGCCCGGGGGGCAGGAACTAGCGATCCCCGCCGCTCACCGTGCTGCCAGGCTCCCCGAGACGCACCACTCCGTGCCTGCCCAGCCAGGAGAGACACCCCGAGGCCGGAGGGGGGAGCCCCTCTTGCCCAGCTGTGAGCGGGCTGCAGCTCCTGGCTGCCCACGGGTGGAGGGAGCGGGCGGGCGCCACCCTTCACCCCCTTGCGGCCGCCGTTGTTGTTTTTTGCTTCGGCAGTCTGGCCGCCCTTTTTTTTTTTGCTTTGGGCGGCAAAAAAGCTAGAGCCGGCCCTGCTCTCTCAGGTGTTCCCTGGAAACAGGAAAGTCTGGACAGAGAGGAGGAAAGTTCTCGCTGCCGGGCCCCTCTGATTTGTCACTAGAAGATAGGTTTTGCTTCTCATGTTCTCTCGTTTTCCGGGCTTACACTTTTCATGCATGTGATATGACCCGTGGGAAGGGAAGCCCCCTCTCCTCCCATTAACCCCTCACCTTCTGCAGAAGCCAGCAGAAGCACAAGCAGCAAGCAAGCAGCCATTTCCTCTGTCTCCAAGATAACAGGGGACAGCTGCCAAGAAGTTAAATCACATGGTTAGGTCAGAATTCTAGAATGAGTTTTAAAGAGACAAGCTTCCTCCTCCTGTCATTGAGTAAAGAGGAGGCCAGAGGGGAAAGTTAGCAGGATTGTGTGTGTGTGTGTGTGTGTGGAGGGGGTTTGGACACCAGTGGACATAAGCTAGTGACAGCAAGAGTGGGGAATGAGGGGGAGGGAGCAGGGCCAGCGCACCCACTAGGCGACCCTAGGAGGTCGCCTAGGGCACCAAGATTTGGGGGGCGGTGGGTGGCTGCCTCCTGGCTCCCCGCTGAGCGGGGAGCTGAGGGGCGGCTGCAGCGAGCCGCCCCCGCCCCTCCGCTCAGTGCCTGAGCGGGGAGCAGGGGCAGCCGCTGCCCCCCCACCCCGCTGCTGAGCGGGGAGCCGGGAGCAGTCGCCGCGAGCCGCCCCGCTGCCCCCGGCTCCCCACTCAGCTTCCGCCGCCTGCGGGTGGGGGGGGGAGGGGCTGAGCGCCCACGGGCGGGGGGACCTGGCTATGGGGGCGGCATTGGGGGCGGGGGAGCCTGAGCTCCTGCCGGTGGGGGAGTTGGCTGGGGGGGGCGGCATTGCGGGGGGGGGGGGGGGGGGGGGGCGGGAGTCGGCGCAGGGCTGGTGCATGGCGCAAAACTTCCTTGCCCCGGCCCTGGGAGGGGGAAGTGTCTAGCACAGACACAGCCCTTTCTTACCAAAGCCCCCAGATGAACAGGGACAGGTCACACCACTCGCAATGGGTACAAGTGAGTTCAGGGCGAAAATCTCCTATGCCTCAAAGCCAGGGGCTTGGCACAGAGCAGCTGCTGAGCCTCTTTCCAGCCACGAACGCTCGACCAGCAGCCCCCACACATTAGACGCCTCCACATGGGCTCTCCCCAGCAGCAGCCCCCGTGTTGGGGGCCTTTCTGCACCCTCAGCCCTGTCGCTACAGCCGGGCTCGGCCTGGCGTCCGCCCCGCGGGTGACTAGCCCCTCCAAGCCGCTGGGCCAGACGGTCCGTAGTTCTGATGCCAGCACGGGGCCCACAGAGCCAGGCGAGGCTTCGGGGGTGCCCACCCTCCAGGATTGGCCGGGCGTCTGCGGGAATTAAAGCTTAATCATAGAATCATAGAATCTCAGGGCTGGAAGGGACCTCAGGAGGTCATCTAGTCCAACCCCCTGCTCAAAGCAGGACCAAACCCAATTAGATCATCCCAGCCAGGGCTTTGTCAAGCCTGACCTTAAAAACCTCTAAGGAAGGAGATTCCACCACCTCCCTAGGGAACCCATTCCAGTGCTTCACCACCCTACTAGTGAAAAAGTTTTTCCTAATATCCAACCTAAACCTCCCCCTCTGCAACTTGAGACCATTACTCCTTGTTCTGTCATCTTCTACCACTGAGAACAGTCTAGATCCATCCTCTTTGGAACCCCCTTTCAGGTAGTTGAAAGCAGCTATCAAATCCCCCCTCACTCTTCTCTTCTGCAGGCTAAACAATCCCAGTTCCCTCAGCCTCTCCTCATAAGTCATGTGATCCAGCCCCCTCATCATTTTTGTTGCCCTCCGCTGGACTCTTTCCAATAAAGCTTAGTCTTTAATTAAAAGATTGCCATGTGATGCAATCTCCAGGAATACGCCCAACCCCGACCGGCCGCCCTAGCGAGGCTGCAGGCAGCCCAGGAAGCGCTCGGCCAGGGGGGCGTTGGGCCTGCAATGGTCCGACTCCTGCCGCCCAACGCTCCCGTGCAGGGGGCGAGCCAGGGCCCGCGGGAGGGAGCTGAGCCTGGGGGTCCGGGCCCCGCCTGGCTGGTTCTGGGACGAGGCCAAACCCGCTTCCCCGCCCCGGTGCCGGCAGGGGGGGGTCGCTGCAGCTGCCCCCTCCCCCCCGGGCTCTCCAGTGCCAGTGGCCTGGGCACGGGCAAACCGGGCCCCAGCTGGAGCCGGGGGCGGGGCCTACAGGGAGATGGGCGGGGCCAGGGTACCGCTTCGCGTTTGTCCCTTCCCGGGCACCAGCCCAAGCCGGCGGGAGGGCGGGGTCTTGTTGCCAGGCAACAGAAGCGTCCAAGCAGCGGCCGAGTGCAGCGGCGGAGGGGTAAGAGCCGGGCCGAGGCCGTTAGGGACCCGGGCCGGGCGCAGCTAGAGACCCCCCCGAGCCCCCCCCCACACACACACCGGGCAGCTAGGGGCCCCCCCGAGACCCCCCTCCCACACACACACACCCCCCCCGGGCTGGGGGCGGGGGGCAGCTACGGCCCCCCCCGAGACTCCCCCCCGAGACCCCCCCCCCCACACACACACACCCACTGGGCTGGGGGCAGGGTACAGCTAGGGCCCCCCCGAGACCCCCCCACACACACACACACCCACTGGGCTGGGGGCAGGGTACAGCTAGGGCCCCCCCGAGACCCCCCCCCACACACACACACACCCCGGGCTGGGGGCGGGGGGCAGCTAGGGACCCCCCCGAGACCCCCCCCCCCACACACCGGGCAGCTAGGGGCCCCCCCGAGACCACCCCCCCCACACACACACACACACTGGGCTGGGGGTGGGGTGCAGCTAGGGCCCCCCCGAGACCCCCCCCACACACACACACCCACTGGGCTGGGGGCAGGGTACAGCTAGGGGCCCCCCCGAGACCCCCCCCCACACACCGGGCAGCTAGGGGCCCCCCCGAGACCCCACACACACACACACACACACTGGGCTGGGGGTGGGGTGCAGCTAGGGGCCCCCCCGAGACCCCCCCCCCCCCACACACACACCCCGGGCTGGGGGCAGGGGGCAGCTAGGGCCCCCCCGAGACCCCCCACACACACACACACCCACTGGGCTGGGGGCAGGGTACAGCTAGGGGCCCCCCCGAGACCACCCCCCCCACACACACACACACACTGGGCTGGGGGTGGGGTGCAGCTAGGGGCCCCCCCGAGACCCCCCCCACACACACACACACCCCGGGCTGGGGGTGGGGTGCAGCTAGGGCCCCCCCCCGAGACCCCCCTCCCACACACACACACCCCCCGGGCTGGGGGCGGGGGGCAGCTGGGGCCCCCCGAGACCCCCCCACACACACACACACACTGGGCTGGGGGCGGGGGGCAGCTAGGGACCCCCCCGAGACCCCCCCCCCACACACCGGGCAGCTAGGGGCCCCCCCGAGACCCCACACACACACACACACACACTGGGCTGGGGGTGGGGTGCAGCTACGGCCCCCCCCGAGACTCCCCCCCGAGACCCCCCCCACACACACACACACACTGGGCTGGGGGTGGGGTACAGCTAGGGGCCCCCCCGAGACCCCCCCCCACACACACACACACCCCGGGCTGGGGGCAGGGGGCAGCTAGGGCCCCCCCGAGACCCCCCCCACACACACACACCCACTGGGCTGGGGGCAGGGTACAGCTAGGGGCCCCCCCGAGACCACCCCCCCCACACACACACACACACTGGGCTGGGGGTGGGGTGCAGCTAGGGCCCCCCCCCGAGACTCCCCCACACACACACACACACACCCCGGGCTGGGGGTGGGGTGCAGCTAGGGCCCCCCGAGACTCCCCCCCACACACACACACACACCCCGGGCTGGGGGTGGGGTGCAGCTAGGGCCCCCCCCCGAGACTCCCCCCCCACACACACACACACCCCGGGCTGGGGGCAGGGGGCAGCTGGGGACCCCAGGACTCCCCACATACACACTCCGGGCCGGGTGCAGCCAGCACCTTCATAGCAGGAACTTTCTCCACTTCTCCCCTGGGCTCCCCCCCCCGTGCTCTGTGCCAGACACAGCGTCACTGCTAAACGGGCCCCACTGCGGCTGCCTGAAACTGGCTGGAAATCTGGGGGCCAGGGGCCCCGTGCCAGCAGGCAGCTACCCCAGGGGCTCCGTGACCTGCTCAGAACCAGCTCCCCCTGCTCGCCCAGTCGGAAGACCTGATCCAGCTGCCTGAACTGAAACCCCTGGTCTCCCTCGAGAGAGAGCGGGAGGTGCTGGCGCTGACCCACTTCTGCCTTCCAGCGAGTCTGGGGGCACTTTCGGAAGGGTGGCCCCACTCACAGAATCCATAGGGTTAGAAGGGACCCAAGGATCAGCTAGTCTGGCCCCCTGCCAAGATGCAGGATTTGGTGTGCAGGCACACGTTGCACCCACAGAATGTGCGCTTGCAGTTCAAAGCAACGCTGAGTACCTCTACATCCAGCTGCCTGACTGTGCTAATCGGGTAACGGGAGGTTAAAAATCAGCTTTGCTCCCACAGGCCCACTGCAGAGACAAATTGTGCCTGTGAAAAGGGAAAGCAGAATCTAGCATGTCTGAAAATATGTATGAGCAATTAAATTGAATTGAAACCTTAACTCTTCCATTCCCTGACTTGCCTTGTAATTAAACTCACGACCATAATGTTGAGTTCTACAAATTTAACCCCCCCAAATTGTTATTTTAAGAGGGTAAAAATATAACCTGCCTGCGTTTAATAATGTTAGATATAAAGAGCTTGTGTGGGCATTGATATTCCAGCCCCAAAAATGATGAGGGGGCTGGAGCACATGACTTATGAGGAGAGGCTGAGGGAACTGGGATTGTTTAGCCTGCAGAAGAGAAGAATGAGGGGGGATTTGATAGCTGCTTTCAACTACCTGAAAGGGGGTTCCAAAGAGGATGGATCTAGACTGTTCTCAGTGGTAGAAGATGACAGAACAAGGAGTAATGGTCTCAAGTTGCAGTGGGGGAGGTTTAGGTTGGATATTAGGAAAAACTTTTTCACTAGTAGGGTGGTGAAGCACTGAAATGGGTTACCTAGGGAGGTGGTGGAATCTCCTTCCTTAGAGGTTTTTAAGGTCAGGCTTGACAAAGCCCTCGCTGGGATGATTTAGTTGGGTTTGGTCCTGCTTTGAGCAGGGGGTTGGACTAGATGACCTCCTGAGGTCCCTTCCAACCCTGAGATTCTATGATTCACACTTTATTGAGGGGCATAGGCTGGGGGAAGTGTGAATTCCATAACCTTAACTATACCATTTGCTAGCTCTCTGAACACTACATTGTATATGAGCGAATAGCAATGAATTATGAATGCTGGACCCAGGCAAGAAGTAACTAACTAGGCCATGCTCTTTACAAGGAACTGCAGGTGCCATAGAAGGCCTGTTCTGACACCATGTCTATACCGTTCTCAAACACCCATCACCGCATTCCGCCGGGATTTGCAAATCTGCTGGAAGGACTAGCCAGAGAAGTTTTGAGGAAGCAGCCTGAAGATATACCAGCCTTTGCAGCCAACTATTTTGAAGAGCTGCTGGATAAAAGAGAAAGTGAGTGGAAAGTAAATGAGGAATTTTGCTTATAAAAGAAAGTTACAGTACGGGGCTGAGTCAAAAGAACTGAATTCTATTCTCACTGGATGACCTGGGTACTTAAGTTCAACATCTCTGTTTTCCCAGTTCCTAAAATGGAGATTTAAAAATTCCTTCCCAAGGGATGTTACGGTGCTAAAACGACAAGATTCTCTGAGTTGGTAATGCCATTGAACTGCCGTATTTGTATCTCCTCTTCTGTGTGTACGTGTGGCTCTTAGCTGGATGGAATGTCAGACCTGCCTACGGATGACATGTCTTCCTTTAATGGCTGTTAAAGATCCTAATACTAATTACTACACAAACGTGAATGACTGTTTCATGGGTTTCCCTACTCTTTGTGCATCATAGAGCTCTGTATCCATTTTCTTTATTGCATTTTCCCATTTAAAGCTTATTGTATTTCTCTCCCTCCTTCATAATTCCTTTTTCTTCCTGCTACACAGCCTTTCTTAACTCATTAGCTTATAACTGACATTCTCTGTAACCCTTTAGAAAATGGTAGGCTTGCGGAAGCAATCTAATTTTCTGAATATGTTTGGTTACGGGATGATGAACATGTAGGCTCAAAACTACTCAGTCTCACTATGGTTTCCACTTAATATTTTTTTAATGTAGAATAAATTACACTACAGGGTAAGAGGCTTTTGTGTGGTTATCGTACAAGAAAAGCTTGTCAGCAGGGAATGTCCAGGGAGCAAGAATGCACATTCCTCAGTGTAAGGTAATCAACTTCCTCCCCGCATTTGGGAGGTCAGATCCACACTTCAGGGCTATAAGGAGATCCCCATTAATTTGGGGTGAGGGTCCACCACTGGCCCTGAGATTAATTGGCTTGCTGCTGCAGGTATACCTGTTCCTGGGCATGTTGGTCTCACTTGGACACGCAGTGATGCTATTTTCTTGGGTCACCTCCCATTGAGTCTCCTGTGTGGCTTTAATTCTGGCTCTGTCCCTAGATGTTAGATGCTACAGTGGCTCTTTGCTCCCCTGCTGTCATGGGACTGTTCCTAGAACCATAGATGCATGATGTTCCTTAACTGGCATGGCCTTTACCCTCCCCTAGTGGCAGTGCAGAAAATAGCATTTCTTTTTCTCACGGCCAAGGCTGCCTCTGTTCTGAATCTATCATCTTCATTCTCCTGTCAGCCTGCTGCCACCCCGCTGAGTGAGTGGAACTTGACTGGGGAACTTCCTGTCTTAAGGACTAGCTTGACACTGATATGATAAATGTTGGTATTTATTTTCAGAAACCATGTTTGACCCAGCAGAATGGGGCGCTAAACTAGACGACAGGTTCTACAACAACAAAGCTTTTGAGGTAGGCTGGGATTGCTGCTCTGAGGGGTCTCGTCTTCCTGCAGTGAACGGGACTAAAAAGCAAAATCTCACCAAACGCTTTTGAACCTCAGTTAGAATGTTGCCATGCCGTCGTGATTATTCTGCACATCTGAGGCGCATGGTAGGATAATGTACTTCTGTGCTATGGTCAAGACATGGCTTCCAAGGAACTGGCTTGGTGAGAAATAATGCCAAGGTTCTTAACCTGGCTTGCCACTTCTAAGTTTGTCCTTTGAATAAACAGGGGCACAAAGTAAGAAAGATGCCCCCCATGCATCAGCTTTGTATCCAGCAACGTGACTTCTGTCTTCTCAGGGCTCTGAACAAGGCAGTTCTAATGCAACGTATATCACCCAAGCTCCCCTCCAGGGAAGAGACTGAGCTAAGCAGGGTCCATGATACAAGTATTATTTCCGCTATGTTGTACATAGTGGTGATGCCCTATCCTGTGTCTAGAAATGATCTTGATACGGGACCTAATGTATATGTTGAACAGGGGAGATAGAGTTCAAGGTTCTAGCTTGGTTTCCAGACACATTCATTTGCACTCACTGCTAACTTAGAAGCGACAGAGTCCTGTGGCATCTTATAGACTAACAGACGTATTGGAGCATAAGCTTTCGTGGGTGAATACCCACTTCTTCAGATGCTCCAATATATCTGTTAGTCTATAAGGTACCACAGGACTCTTTGTCGCTTCTACAGATCCAGACTAACACGGCTACCCCTCTGATACTGCTAACTTAAAAATTGTCAGTAAACTCCTCAGGGCAGGGGTCTTGTCTTATCCATGCTGGTGGGTGTTTTGCCCACTCTTGGGTGCTGTTAAAACAGTTAACAATAATTGTAAACAGATGCCTTATGAAATCCAGTCTTCAGCTCTGCACATCCCTATTCATGGAAGTTGAGCTAGTGCTTAAACTGAGACATGGGACCAGGGGAATTACAGACTCACACAGATGGGGAGAAGCTGAATTTCCATTTGGGATCCTTGTTCTGGAGCAGTCTCCAAAGAGACTCAGACTGGAGCTCTTTCCTATTGTGAAGTAACGGTTGGTTGAACCGTTATTTTTTTCTGCTCTTCTTACAGGAGGCTGTATCTTTGCAAGAAGAGGTGAAGGAGTCAATGAAAGATTCAGCCACGGAGCCCGTAAGTAATCTCCCAAGGTCTGCCTGGATTTTGACTCTGCTGGAGCTGCACCTTGTGTGCATGTCCAGATGGCTAAGCAGGAGTTGGAAGTGCTCCATCAATTCCAGGGCATCTCTCTCTCCAAATAATTTGAAGAGAGAAAATCAAGGCCTTTTGTTCCAGATGGCTTAGGATCCTCCCCTTTCTCCTGTTCAATGTGATTTCCCAAAGAGTGTGGAGTCAGAGTCAGCCCTGGGGTGACTTTTCAGTAGAGTTTCACCCGGGATGTGTTTGTTCCATTAGCATTTATAAAGCAGTTCATTCCTATCTGTAGAGAATTTGCCTTTGTTGTGAGGCTCTGTGTCCCTCTTTCCTCATTCTGGATTTTAGTTTCTAGATCACTGAGCTAATGAAATCATTTCCCCCGGCTAATTAGTTATTATGATGCTCTAACTGCAACTTGGTGTTGTATTTGACTTCCTCCTCTCCATCATTTCCAGCTGGGGCACCTTGTTGGAGGTTGGGGAGCCTGATTTGTATCTCCTACTGGAAATGGGTCTCTCTTTTTCTCTCCCTCTGCCTAGTAACTCAGTCTCTTTCATGCTTGATAGTATGGTTCAGGCTTACAGTGCTCATCATTTTTAAAAATCAACATTTGCCAACAGTTATCACTCCCTGGAAATGAGAGGCCACCATTTCCCCCCATACTTAGCAGGAAATAACTATCATATCACACACCACCAAGTAGTAACTCTTGGCAAATGCTGATAGTTTAATGGCACCGTTAGTCTCCCACAGAAGGGAGCTTCATGTTCTGGAAACTCTGAGATGAGCAGTTGGTATTTAAACAAGGACCAAATCACAATGTTCTTACTCAGACAAGACTCCCAGTGAGTCAGAGAAAGTTCTGCCCGAGTAAGGCCTCAAGATTTGGCCCTAAAAACAACCCCAACAATGATTAGATCTGTTGCAAAAAAACCCGTAACGATGACAAAACACATTTAGTTTCCCACTCAACCTTTGGTTCACACACAGCTTCCAAAATGCCTTTGGGAAGCAGCAGTTTTCCGTGGCTGCACATTATGTAGATTTACTGTAATGTAGGCATTCGTTTACTACAAGAAAATGATCAGCCTGTCAGCTGTTTACGAAGCCATTTCCTCTGTGGTTTTATTTCTTTAATGAAGGAGCTTGACAAACACGTCCTCTATGAAACAGCAGCCCTTGAAATAGAAGATAAAGCTGCCACAAAAATCCAGGCTGTCTACAGGGGATACAGGGTAAGAAAGGCAGTGAGGAGACTGAAAGAACTAGGTCAGGATGCAACAGACCCCGTAGAAGAAATCTAATGCCGTTAGACCTGCCAGTGTCATGATTTCCGCACTAGATGCAGGTGAATGAATGGCTTGTTTGTTCGTATTGACAGTAGGTTTATTTTTGTTTAATAAACATCACATTTTCAAAATGCACCTGAGCACTGTGAGATTTTTTTCTTTGAGTCTGTTTGCAGAGCTGCTCGCTCATCAGTCGGTCGTCGGCACAGACTCATTTGGATGGGTAAACATTGACCTTCTCTAGCAAGTTGGTTGTGATCTGGTAAGCCACAGAGAACTGTCTTTTTGCAAATGTTAGTTCTAAAAGCAAAACGTCCATTGCCTGAAGCATGTCATTTATTGGCTGCATGTTAGGGTCGCTGTTTCCAAACTCTTCCCCAAAGGACGACAGAACGGGAAGGGGGCTATGGGAGCAGATACCAAAGATACATCCCGTCACTTCTGCTCTGCTCCACCTTCTCCAGGTGTGCCCTCCGTCCTCAGGTCTAGAGCACAGGGACTAAACCTGGGGGCTGCTGCCTCCAAAGACTGGGCTGGACTGGACGATGGAGTCAGTCTCTCTCTGGCCGGTGACTAAGGGCAGGTCTACACTACCTGCCGGATCGGCGGGTAGCGCTCGATCTCTCGCAGGTCGATTTATCGCGTCTAGTCTAGACGCGATAAATCGACTCCCGAGCGCTCTCCCCGTCGACTCCAGAACTCCACCGCCACGAGAGGCGGAAGCAGAGTCGACAGGGGAGCGGCAGCAGTTGACTTGCCGCAGTGAGGACACCGAGATAAGTTGACCTTGCTGCACTTGCCGCTCCTCCAGGTACCTCCACTGAACCTCCCATTGGCCACGGTTCCCCGTTCCTGGCCAATGGGAGCTACAGGGGGGTGGTGCCTGGAAGTGAGGGCAACACACGGAGCCTTCTGCCCCTCCCCCCCCAGGGGCCGCAGGGACGTGGTGCCGACCGCTTCAGGGAGCGGCATGGGGCTCGCGGCACCACAGGGGGCAATCCCGCTGGCTGGATCCGGCCCACGGGCTGTAGTTTGCCCACCCCTGGCCTGGAGGTAGGCAGAGGAGCAGAAGCGGGGAGCTTGGCGGGCAGCACAAAAGAACCCCACGGGCCGCATGTTTGAGACCCCTGCTCTGGGGCTTAGGCATGAGGTAGGTGTCCAGGCACCTAGAGAGAGGCAACAGTGCCCATGTTCATGGGCAGAAACACAGACTCCTAAGGAGCTTTGACTCTGCAAAGTTAGGTGCTGAGTGAGTTTCAGCACCTACAGGGTTCAGGGGAGTGTTGTGGATTGCAGTGAAGCTAAAATTGGATTTAGGCGCCTAAATCTGAGTTTTAGGCACCTAAGTACCTTCATGGATCCCACGCCAGGCACCACAGTTTCCCCATTGGTAAACTGGGGATAATTTTGCTGTCTTTGTAGTGGGGGGCTCTAGGTAATTAAACCGTGTTTGTAAAGTAGCTCGATATTCCTGGTTGAGAAGATGCTATAAAAGTGCAACATATTATTAGATTTATGCCTGGGAAAACAATGAGGAAAATCAAGAACAAAAGACTGTCCAATATTTGTGAGGACTGGGAAGATTCAGGCATGGTAATGCCATACACAGTCTTGATTCTGCACGCCTTAGCCCTTGTGTTGTCACTTAACCTGCGTGCAAAGCGGGTATGAAATGTTACCCAGTGAAATGTTGGCATTTTGCGCCCAGTTTGTACGTCACCTGCCCAGCGTGTGAGAAGAGGGGGGTCAGGTCATCATCCTTTCTGTTCTATTTCACTAGTCTGAATCCAGGCCAGGTGAGCAGTGCTGATAAGCTTTCTGGTGCCCTTTGTGAATTGATTGGGTCAATGTCAGTTCAGTTCCTATTAGAGGTTTAACTGGCATGCTAGGCTGATGGCTAAATTCTGTTTATTCTAGTACCCTTCTTAAGCACTAAACTTAGATTTTTTTTTTAAGGGAACACTTATGTTGGGACAGAACCTGACAGAATTCAGCACTGAGGTTGTCACTTTGTCTTGAATCAATAGTTTAGAAATATTGTAACACAAAACGGAAAGTAGTGATTGAAGAACAAAAGCTCCCTGCCAGCCTCCCCCCTTTCCTGGGGTGGAGGATTATCTCATCAGTTGGGATCGAGACACTTGTTAATGAAAACTTCATAAATTGGCCCCAATAATGGGGCATTATTTCCCAAGGTCCCTGCAGTTATTATAATCACTCACCTGAGATTTCTTACTCATTGCTCGACTTTTTAGGATAAGCATGCTCGTGCGATCGTCTTGAAAGTCCCTGCCGGAGTGTCTGAAGGAGGAAGGAAAGATATGTAAATGTGCACATCTCTAGATTATATTTAATGCTCTATTTTTAGTTTTCTTGTATCCCTTGAGGTTGTCACAATTTAGTACAGATCCCTGCTTGAACGAGGGATGTGACATCTGCTATCATTGCAAACCCCATCAATATGCCGGGGTGGGGGGGAGGGGAAGCACTGTGGTGCTGCAGTTAACATATTTTACAATCTCAAAGTAACTTCTAGCCACCTTGTTTGGATGCGCTGGGCCTAACACATTTTCCATGGCTGCTTTATTTCAGTGAAATGCCAAAGGGGCTTCCATGTATGTGACTGAACTTAGCACTTGATTGATAAACTTAAATGTTTCTAATGTACTAAACTGAGGCCTTGGCTACACTTGCACGTTATACCGCAATAAAGCCTCCTAGAGCGCTCTACCTCACTCCCCGTCCACGCTGGTAAGGCACGTAGAGCGCTCTGACTCCCTGGCTGGAGCGCTCCTGGTACTCCACCTCCCCGAGAGGGATAACGGCTGTTGCGTATTGGCTGAGACGCCCCAGGGTCAGTGTGAATAGTTACTGCGCTCTGATTGACCGGAAACGTCCCATAATCCCCTTAAGCCAAGTGGTCACTCTTCCCTTTGTTGTGAAATCGCTGCAGGAATGCGGAAGTGCCTCTTCGAAGCTCTGTTTCCGACAGCGGCTGCTTATCTGATCCAACAAACATTTACTGTTCGCTGTGAGTGAGAGGCAGGGGGGTTGGGGGGTCTGAACTTACAAGACAGCGTGCTGACACATTCTCAGCACTCCAAAAACCACTCTCTCTCTCCCCGCACATACACACAACACACTCCACCCCACCCCGCTCATTTGAAAAGCACGTTGCAGCCACTTGAACACTGGGATAATGCACCGCTCCCAATGCTGCTGCAAGTGCTGCAAATGTGGCCACGCCAGCGCGCTTGCAGCGGACAGTGTGGACAGACTGCAGCGCTTTCCCTACTGTGCTCTCCGAAGGCTGGTTTAACCCAAAGCGCTCTACAGCTGCAAGTGTAGCCACAGCCTGACTTCAATCTTAATTATTGTACCACTCGACATGAGTGCTGGGAAAACGTACCCCAACCACTGAAAATTAAGCAGTAGCGTTGAGTCTTTAGGTCTAAGGCTTCAGTACGGAAGATGGTGAACAAAACTGCATTGAATTCAATGGGGTCACTCCTGGCTGGCCCGGGGCTCCTCCAGCCAAGAGGGTGTGCGCTCAGGACTCCTCCAGGGGGAGAGGACTCATGGCTCTGGCTGTGGGGGGGCTGACAGGGGGTCTCAGGCAGAAGGGGCGGAGCCAGGGGCTAGCCTCCCCTAAGGGGGGCTCCACCCGCCACCCATGATGGAACTGTTTCAACAAAAGAGATTGAAGGAGCCGCCCATCAGAACATCCCATTGCACAGGGGCCGGGGCACGCCCCCGAGATGTGGGTTCAAACCTCTGTTCCAACGCCATCAGCAGGGATTGAACCTGGGTCGCCCACCTGGACGAGGGGAGTGTTCTAACCTCCATGCTCAAGGCCTTTTCGGGGCGAGCTGCATACCCTGCTCTTCCCTCGCTACCTCTGATCTTTTCAAGCAGGGGCACAGGCCCCTAACTCCAGGAGAGCGTTTGCGGCTGCAAACCCAGCGCAGAGATAGACCCCCCCCTGCCCCCACTGGCATTTTCTACTCGCGCCCAGTCTAATTTATTGTCGATATAAGCAAAGAATCACTGAGGCGTCTCTTCTCTCCACTGCAAATCCCTTCCTGTCACTGAGGTGAGTGGATGTAATGGTATCAGAGACGGGCCCCAAGTCTCCATCCTGCAGCCCCTCCCAACCCCCACCCTCCTATAAGCAGATCCACAGACTTAATCAGCCTGAGTTTTCCTTCCGTGGGTGACACTGGCATAAACCGGGTCGGTCCTGCTTTGAGCAGGGGGTTGGACTAGATGACCTCCTGAGGTCCCTTCCAACCCTGAGATTCTATGATTCTATGATTCTATGGAGCTGGTAGAGAATCGGGCCTCCTGCTATTTAAAGGTGCCGAACACAGAAAACCAAACGGGAGCTACACCCACGCCCTGGGCTTGTCAGCCCCCAGCTGTCATTGCTGATGGCAGCGGGGGGAAACGATAAAAGCAGGGAGGAAGAACTGAGTTGGCGTAACCCTCCCTTTCTTCCAGCACAGGCAGCGCTCCCGCTGGCAACTGTGGCTCTGGCCTGCTAGGTTTGCCTGCTGTCATGTTATTTGTTGGGCGGAGAGAAAGCTGTTTCTGAAGGGCTATCCCCCAGCTTCTTCCAATGCTGTTGCCTTCAGTTAGCACCATTCTCCAGTCTGTGCATGAGCTGTTTGCTGAGCAGTTTGGCATCAGCACCTTCTAAAACCCCCTGAACTCGGCCCTTACAACCTCCCCAGCACTGGCTTGTTTTACTGCAATTTAGGATTTCCTCCCTCTCCAGTATCTCCCCAAGCCTCCCCCACAATCTACATTATCCTAAGCTTTTCCTCCCTTAAATTCCTGCTTTGTGTTTAAGTTCCTCTAACGCAGATTTAGGCTGGGAACAGAAGGGAGGAGTAGTGGTGGAATTCGCTCCTGCTAGCTTTTGCCTCTGCCCTAGAAAGGAGCCTAGATCCTATTGCTGGCTGGATGCATGGGGACTTCCTCCCCCCAGAGCAGGGCAGGATGAGGTCACTGCTTTTTATTTATACTTTTGTTTGCTGTTGCTTCTGGGCTCTTTAAATACATCAAAACAGCATAATGAGTCCGTCAGTTAGAGACTTGCCATTTTAAATGATTACGCTGTGAGTTGTGCCCTGCTAGCTGTCTGAAAACCCCGTTAAACAGCTGGGCCTTCCCTGTGTGCACCCAACATGGGCTCTGGACAGCACACGTTGCACAGACAGAGGTCCTCGGCTGAGCAGGCTTTGCTGCTGGTTCTGCACCATGACCTTCAGCAAAGCCAACCCAGCAGGGCTTCATCCCCAGAAAAGATCCAGGGGAAGACACAGTCTCTCAGACCGCTCATTCCACATGCTGGTGCGGTGCAGACTGGCTGATCACAGGTTGCTGACTCCACCTTGACCTCTGGTTCACGAATGAACAGAAGTGCCAATTTCAGGGCCTTAATCTGCCCATCCTTGAAGGCAAGGGGGTCGCAAGGCAATAGTCTGTCCTGCAGAATGTTAACTACAGGTGCCGATGTGTGACAAGGAGAGAGCCCAGAGTGAGTAGGAAAAACAAACTTTTTACGTACACATAGGGAAGAAGTGATCTGGAGTCCCTACTAGACAATAAACATGGGACCCCGCATATCACAATTGCTATCTCACCCTGAGGAATAAGCCCCACAAATTGTGCCAACCAGCCTCCCCGCAACCAGGAACACACTTATTTAACACCAGCGAACCCTCACATTTTGCGCCATCACGGGACTCTCATTTGCAAGGGAGGAGCACTTTAAATGTGGTGTGTGCATTGTGATGGTACGCTATTGCAAGGCAGAGTTGTTATTCTGTTCCCAGGGGCCTGCTCCTGTAAATTCTGGCTGTCTGCTATAGAGACCGCTGGGAGGCAGTGGCCATTTTGTGTTCCAGCTCATAATGTCACAGGGTGCTCTCTCTCATGGAGACTTTACCTTTCTTCTTTGTTTCCCTTAATCTGATGCAAAAGCCATTTGAGCAACAGGGGCAGGTATTGTAAAGAACAAAGAGCTCAGAAGAGGCGATGCGGCTTTCTGGCTAAAAGGAATCAAGAGAGAAAGGAAACATGGCTTCCCGCTTAGTGAAAGAGGAAGGCGATAAAGCCTTTATTTAGAGGCGGGAAGAGGATTTTAATGTAAATGCTCTGAGGCAGTGGCAAGAGAAGAGCTATTTTTTCCTAACACTGGTGGGAAGAGTGACATTTGCAGTACTTCAAAGCTTACGCTTGCCAGAGGCAGCGGGTGCGATGGAGTGTGAGGACTCGAGAGGTGCTTCCAAAACCGTATGTTCCAGAAACAAAACTTTCTACTGAAGTTCCAGCCCAGAACCCACGTGGGCGGAGAGGATGTCGCAGAATGTCTACGCTAAAGAAAAGCTTTCCACTCGCTACCTGCCATTTGGGTGACCTTAATATTCTTTGAATACAAGCAGTTCTGGGCCCTGGGGATTGGCACCGGCTTTGGACGCTAGCGGTCCTGGGCTCAAATCATGAGCATGCCCGGACATCTATGGCTCCATTAATTTTGATCATAATGGCCTTAAAATCTATCATATTTGTCGACTTATGTCCTCTCTTAGCTACAAATGCAGGTATGTCAGAGAACCTGGTTACCCCACAGTTGCTCACTAAACCCATTACAACCACGGGGCCAATCTGTAGTGTAAACTGGACCTTTGTCATTTGAGCCTTGGCTCTTTAATTCTAGCGCGTAGATATCATGGTGATAAATGCTTTATTTAAAAATCCTGAGCTAGGTAGAATCATAGAATATCAGAGTTGGAAGGGACCTTAGAAGGTCATCTAGTCCAACCCCCTGCTCAAAGCAGGACCAATCTCCAATTTTTGCCCCAGATCCCTAAATGGCCCCCTCAAAGATTGAACTCACAACCCTGGGTTTAGCAGGCCAATGCTCAAACCACTGAGCTATCCCTCCCCCTTCACTCAGCAATGGTTCATACCCAAGCTTGGGCTGACCGGAGGTCTAGTCTTCACTACAACAGGAATCATGTTTGTGACAGGGTAGCACTGAGGTTCCCTGAAATGGCTGTATTGTAGGAGAGGAATAACATTAGTGCTAAAAGAGCAGAAATATATAGGATGGCACATGAGGGCAGAACTAGTAGTTCTGCGCTAAAATTAGGAAAGGAAGCATCTGGGTTGAATATTCGAAAAGTTGTCCTTACTGTGCAATAGATCAGGCTGTGGAATTGTCTCTCCAGGGAAGTTAGGACTTGTACATTCAGACTGCTCAAAGCACTAGAAGCTGTGCTCTAGCGAGCAACCCTAACCTGGCCCCGAGAAGATGGACAGGCTGGCCTAAGAGGTCTCTTCTATTTGGGATTGGACGGCACGTTGATACCACTTCTCTGCAGCTTCCAAAAAGCTATGACTGAATCCATCTCACCCAGAGATCACTCCTGTCTCTTCCAGCAGATACAGTACTGCACAGATCAGTTCTCCCAGGAAAAAATGCCACACTCATATGTCAGGATGTGCTAGACAAGGAGCACAAGCATGTGGACAAGGGTGATCCAGTGGTTGGACTTTCAGAAAGCCTTTGACAAGGTCCCACACCAAAGACTTTTAAAAGTAAGCAGTCATGGGATAAGAGGGAAAGTCCTCTCCCGTATCAGTAATTGGTTAAAATATAGGAAACAAAGGGTAGAAATAAATGGTCAGTTGTCACAATGAAGAGAGGTAAATAGCAGGGTACCCCAAGAATATGTCCTGGGGTCTGTGCTGGTCAATATCTTCATAAATGACCTGGAAAAGGGGGTGAACAGTGAGGTGGCAAAATTTCCAGGTGACACTAAATTGCTCAAAATAGTTCAGTCCAAAGTAGATTGGGAAGTAACAAAGGGATCTCACAAAACTAGGTGATTGTGTAATAAAATGGCAGCTGAAATGCAATGTTGGCAAATGCAAAGTAATGCACTTTGGAAAACATCCTCCCAACTAGATATCCAAATCATACGGTCTAAATTAGCAGTTACCCCTCAAGGAAGAGACCTTGCGGGCAGTTCTCTGAAAATATCTGTTCAATATGGCACGGCAGTCAAAAAAGTGAACAGAATGTTAGGAACCATTAGGAAAGGGATAGATAATGAGAGAGTGTAGTGGGGTGGTCACCCGCTCCTGCCTGGAAGGGCTTGAAATCAGCCCCGGGAGAGGGCTGTGGCTGGGGGCAAGCAGCTCCCAGGCACCAGGCTGATTGGGGGAAAAGGCTCAGCTGGGGCCAGGCCCCAATCAAGGTTCAGCTGGCCCTTATAAGAGGGCAGTGGGCCAGGAACAGATAGTCTCCTCTAGCTGTGGAGAGAGATGGGCCTGGTTGCTGGAGGGCTTGAGATGGCACCTAAGGTGGAGCAGGCCTGGGGGAAGGCTAGAGGAGCTCTGGCCTGGAAACCCCCCAGGCTGCAGGCTTAGATTAAGGCCAAAAGGGGTACTGGAGTTGCAGGGGGCAGCCTATGGGTAGGCAGAGGCAGCAGGTCCAAACCCCCATTGCCTGTGATGAGTGGCTTATATACTGCAGTCTGCCTCCAGAACGGGGGCTAGATGGTGACTGGGCAGTAGCCAAAGACTGAGGTGAAGTGGGGATAGTGGTTGGGGGTTCCCTGGGGAGGGGAGACCCAGATCTGGGGGGGCACTGTCAGGGGGCAGCACCCCAGGGAAAGGGGCACTGGGGTCTGGGAGGCACTCGGGGGCAAGCGGGACACCAGGCTGCAGATGGCGCTCTGGAGGCTGGAATGCTAATTCCCTGAGAGACCAGCAGGAGGTGCCGCAGGGGCGAGTCTGCACACCGTTACAGAGAGAAAATATCATCATGCCACTCTATAAATCCATGGTTCACCCACACCATGAATACTGTGTGCAGTTCTGGTCACCCCATCTCATAAAAGATATATTAGAACTGGAAAAGGTACAGAGCAGGGCAACAAAAATGACTAGGGCTATAAAACAGCTTCTGTATGAGGAGAGATTAATCAAAGAAGGATGAAGGAACAGCAGCCTTCAGACAAGGGGCTCTGTGGCAGCCCCCGGGGGCCAGCATGGAAACCAGGTGAGTGTCTTGTTGTTAAGGACCTTAACTGGGCTTCAGAAGCCTTGGGTTCAACTCCCCCAGACTCCTTGTGTGTCCCTGGGCAGGTCATTTAATTGCTCTCTGCCTCAGTTCACTGCAAAATGGAGATTAGACTCCCTTATTTCACACCTTTGTCTGTCTTCTCTATTTATGGGGCAGGGCCTGTCTCTTGCTCTGGGTGAGTACCCAAAAGGGCCTTGATCTCAGCTGGGGGCTCCAGCTGCTACAGAAATATAAATCATGCATAATGGTGGTGACTGATACCTGGGCCCAAGGGATTCCTGAAAAGCAAGTCCCATGGGTTATGTACAAGAAGGGCCAAAAACAGCAGCACATGGAGAAGGAGAATAGGAAGGTTGCCTAGCAACTTCCAAACTGTATTTTATGGAAGAGAAAGCAAAGGGGAGCTGGGAGGGGAGCGCTGCACAGAAAACACATAGTAAAGCCTGGCTAATTTTCACCCCCGTACTTAGTTCTCATACACAAATCCAGAAGCCTCACCCCACTCCCTCTGCACAGATCTTATAGCAGGGATAACACTGCAGTGAGGTCTCATGTGACTAAGCTATTGTGACTTCATATAACATTCCATACAACAAGTGATGTTCAAAACATGTTAAGGTTGCAAAGCAAAGCACTCTGCAGGCAGGAGACACCAGTGTAACCTTAACTCTGCCCTATTGTGAATATACATTATTACGCAGGGAAGTCGCTTAGGGTCGGACTTTGGGAGCTGTTGGTTGTTAGAAATCTGACCACTCTCCTCTCTGTGCCTCAGTTCCCCTATGTAAAATGCACATAATAATTCCTATAGTTCTGAGGGTAGAAGGTGGACCAATCTCCTCAGGGACAGGCTGGCTAGAGTAGTCAGGAAGGAGTTCAACTAATAGATAAAGGGAGGGAAGATTTGAGCACTCAGTGTAAAATTGAGATGTTGAGAACAAAATGAATTAAGGAACCAAAGGATATGAAAAGAAAAAAATCTTGAATTGCCCGTACACCAGTGCAGGGAGCCTGGATAACAAACAAGACAAATTGGAATTGCTCATTTAGAAGCATAAATTCCATGTAGTTGGTATTACTGGTGAGATGATCCACGTGACTGGAATATTAAAAACAATGGTTATTTATAACCGATTTAGAAATGATGAAATCAGCAAATGGGTACAGGGATTGGCATTCTGTCTAAAATAGCATTACCTGTTTCCGAGTCACTGATAACGCAGGAGAAAATGGTCTTGAATGTTTATGGTTCAATGTCCTAACAGATAAAGCACGAGATGGATTATTAGTTGATGTCTGCTACAGACCACTAAATCACACTAGGGAACAGGATGACCGCCTCCTATGCACCCATCTATAATGTATAGGGGAAAAAACCATGTGTGATTGTGGGGGACTTCACTCTGAGTGACACATAAGGGAGGTCTCATGCTACCAGTCCTAAAACTTCCTTGGAATTTCTAAACGTTATAGATGACAATTTCCTAACTCAAAAAGTGTTGCAGTCAACACGAGGAAATTCTATATTGGACCTTGTCCTAACAGATAAAGAGGAATGATGACCGGACAAAAGGTAATGGCAGCTTTGGGACAAGTGATCACGACTTGATCACCTTTATAATGTGCAAGCAGAATAAAGTCAGACCAGTAATGTCTCTGCTTGGAGCTTTAATAGGGCCAGTTTCACAAAGCCAAAAACAATTATGAGCCAAATCAGCAGGGAGGAAGAATTTAATCAGAAAAATATGAATGATAATTGGGAATCCTTTAAGAACACGGCACTAGATGCCCAAAAAGCCACAGGAAGAAGGCTGTGCTGATTAAAAAAACTGACCTGGTTTTAGAGGGGAAGTGACGGCAGCTATAAAAATAATTTTAAAATGTATAACAAGGGGAAGAAAAGGGAAGAGGATAGTAACAAATATGTCAGAAGTTAGGAAGTGTAGAAAATTGATAAGGGAAGCCAAGGGACACAGGGAGAAATCTATGTCCAGCAGAATTAAGGGCAATAAGGAGGAGTTTTTAGAAATATATTGGGAACAAAAGGAATCCTGGCAATGGTATTGGTCCATTACTAGACAGAAATGGTAGAATGATAATGCAGGAAAGGCAGAAGCAGGGCCGACCTTACCCATACGCAAACTGCGCAGCTGCATAGAGCACCAGGAAATTTGGGGCTACTCACAGCTCTTCTTCAGGTCTGGGAAAAGTACTCGAGTGTCACAGCTAAATGCAGGGTGGAACAGATTGTTTGTTTAACATAAGCAGTTAGCACATATTCTAAGGGACCATTCAGACCATTGACACCTCTGCAGCCATAGGACAAACGGGGGGCGTGGGTTACAGATGGCTGTAATAAACCAGAAATCCAGTATCTCTGTTAGTCCATGATTTTTAGTGTCTATCAGAATTATACATTTAAGGCCCCAGATTTCCTTTGAGGATGAGGACTAAGAGGTCAGATAAGCAATCGCTCTGTGAAAAAACTCGCACAGATACAGACAGACATCATCTTCCTTTCCAACTGCAAACAGATGGACATCATACCAAAAGGACTAAAGGTAAAAAATCCATTACAATCTACTTACCACACAGACTATGCTGAGAGATTGTGCCTCACACTCTCAAAGAAACTGAAATTTGTTAGTCTCTAAGGTGCTACAAGTTTTTCTTTCTTATTTTCGTTCTGTGAAAAGTGTTCACCCACCGGTGATAGGGTGTGTTTTGTCTTTTATCATTTTCCTGTGTGAGTTCATTCAAGAGTTCATTCACAAAACGATCACCCTATATCTATATATAATGTCGGCCATATGTACAGGATGGGGGACTCTCTCCTGGGAAGCAGTGACTGACAAAAATCGGGGGGTCATGGTGGATAACCAGCTGAATATGAGCTCCCAGTGCGATGCTGTGGCCAAAAGAGCTAATGAGATCCTGGGATGCATAAACGGGACTCTCAAGTAGGTGCAGAGAGGTTATTTTATGTCTGTATTTGATACTGGTGTGACAGCTGGAACCTGTGTCCAGTTCTGGTGCCCACAATTCAAGAAGGATGTTGATACATTGGAGAGGGTTCAGAGAAGAGCCATGAGAATGATTAAAGGATTAGAAAACCTGCCTTATAGTGATGGACTCAAAGAGCTCGATCTATTCAGATTAACAAAGAGATGGTGAAGGGGTGACATGATCATAGTCTAGAAGTACTTGCATGGGGAACAAATATTTACTAATGGGCTCTTCAGTCTACCAGAGACATGTATAGCATGATCCAGTGGCTGGAATTTGAAGCTAGACAAATTCAGACTGGAAATAAGGCGTACATTTTTAACAGTGAGGGTAACGAACTATTGGGCAATTTACCTAGCGTTGTGGTGAATTCTCCTTTCCTGACAATGTTTAAATCCAGACTGGATGTTTTCCTAAAAGCTCTCCTCCAGGAATTATTTTGGGCAGCAGGTCAGACTAGATGATCACAATGGTCCTTTCTGGCCTTGGAATCTATGAATCTTTCTCTACTTCTCCCCTTTGTCTGTGTTGCCTATTTCAACTGTAATCTCTTCAGGGCAGGGACTGTCTGTTATGTGTATGTACAGTACCTAGGACAACGAGGCTCTGCTCTCATACGGGGACTCAAGGTGCTATTGTAAAACAATAATAATGTTTCCTTCCATGTGGCCAAAAAGATAACAGCATTCACTGTTTTTATTGTAAAAATCTGACCGCATTTGGGTGCAACTCTGTTATAAAAATGGCACCACGGATCTCCATGTTTATTGTCTTGCAGTGACACCTGAGCAAATATAGTCAGTCACAAGTAAAGTGATGTTTGGCCTGGCTTTCCACTCTGTGAATGGAATTATACCAGCCTCAATCTGTTGTAGCAGAATGATGAATCAGGCTGTTTCTAACTCCCCCAGCCCAGCAAACTCCCCCCAGGGATCCAAGAGTCAAACTGGGGTCTCCCTTTATCATGCATTATCATTTGCAAACCAAACTGCCTAATACCTCTTGAACCCAACGACCTTCTGTGGGTTTGCATAGGTGTAAATGACTGGGAATGGTTAAACAACTCCGTTATGACGCACAAAAGGAAGAGACTCCAGCTCCCCCCTACAGGGACAGCAGAAGTACAAAGCAGAACAAACATAGGAATCTGAATCCATACAGGGAGCAGATTTGCTGAGTCAGATGGTGCCATTTTTGCACAGTCACTCTTCAGCGCCGAACCATATTTTAGTGTGGCGTCGAGCAGACACATCTGAGTCAGTGCACAGGCTCTGAACAGTCGCCATATCTCGGAATCTGCTATAGCAATAAAGAATCATTTACTCGCCGTTCACCTAGGGACATGCGAGAGGGTTTGAGAGAGAGTTTGGAGTCTCATCAATCTGAGGAGATCAGCTTAGCGAGGATGAATGGACTCCTCCGTAGTGCAAACAACATCAATGCAATAGAAGAGCAGGTTAGGGAACCTGGAGGTCTCATTGCCTTGCAGCTCTAGTTTTCAGCACACAGAAACTTCCTCACATTTCCTTCCATCCAAGCTTGCATTTGAGCTCCCAGATTGACTCTCTTCCAGCCCTCCCTCCAGTACCTCCCGATCCCACCTCCCGGTTTGCAGTGCAGGGAGCAGCCCAGAGCACAGAGTGCGGTGTTGTTGCAACTAGGGTGACCAGATGTCCCGATTTTATAGGGAGAGTCCCCATTTTGGGGTCTTTTTCTTATATAGGCTCCTATTACCCCCCCCCCCCACCCCCTGTCCTGATTTTTCACATTTGCTGTCTGGTCACCCTAGTTGCAACAGAGGTAAGTGCTCTACTAGTAAACCCTAAGAAGTGACACACAGAGAGAGGCAGCCCTATATCCAATAGTGGGAGCTACACTAGGAACCCAGCTCCCCTCTTTTAGTGTCAGAAACACTAACACTGAAAACCCAGCCAGGCCTCACCCCACACGTTAATGCGACAGGATAGGCCACCGCTGGGATTTCCAACCCCAGCATTCCAAAATCACAAAACAGTCTTAAAAATCCCGAGATTAAATACTGATGATGATCCGTGTGGGGTGCTTTTTATTTGGGGGGCTCAAGGCTTCCCATGTGTGAGCGCTCAGGGCACATTTCGCTCACGTTTTCAAGCTTTACTTCGCAGCCCTGAAGGCTAGAAACTTTTTCTTTCAACGGAAACTGAGGTTTAATGGAATCACATGCCTCCAGGAGCTGGAGCTTTAAGCAAAACATCAAACATTACAGGGGTGGGCAACACTGCCTCTGCTCCCAGAGCCAGCTGAGCAGGTGACTCCACCTCTCTATTATCCTCCATGCTGCTCTAGGCTAGGGTGACCAGACGTCCCGATAAAATCGGGACGCTCCTGATTTGTAGTCCTTTGTCCCACGTCCCGACCGATGCACGGGAGGGGTCCAGCCAGTTCTGACGCTGGGTTGAGATGTGGCAGCAGGCGTGTGGCGAGCATTTCATCAGTGGGACCGGCAGGTGACACAGGAGCCTGGATGCTACAGCCGGCTGCAGTGACACCGATGACCTTCCCTCGTTAAGGACCTGCTAGCCCAAAGTGCAGTCTCCTTATTACCCGTCCCTCCCCTACCCGCCCCCGACTCCTCCCCAATCCCTTCCCCCACAGTCTCTTCACCCACTCCCCGCCTCACACTCTGCCCCCCACCCACTCTGCACTCCTCTGGGGTCTCCCTGCCCCCCCCCCCCATGCTCCGGCCTCACCTTCCCCCAGCAGAATCCCCCTGCCACTCCTCCATCAGCCACCTCTTTCCCACTAGCCTCCCCTCCCCCGTCCGACACCCCTTCCTCACCACACGGTCTCCAATCCCCCGTCGACACCCCTTCCTCACCACGCAGCCTCCCCTCCCCCGTCCGACACCCCTTCCTCACCACTTGAAAGGGGGACTGAACTATAGAAGTGAGGGGCCCAACACCCCAAGTTCTCTCTCCCTCGCCAGATCTCCCTTTTCGCCTCCGAAGACAAAAGCAACAGACACTGGACTTTGGGAGCAGATCCTGGCCGGAGAGTGTGGTCAGGAACAGTACTGGAAATGTGGTAAGGGGCTTTCACTTTGAACCAAGTCTAGTGTGTTAGGGTCAGAAAGTGTTTTCTCTTCATTTTTCCCGTAGCCTTTTCTGCTTTTAGTTCTGACACAAGCGGCGCCGCGGCATGGGACGGGCTGACCGTTGCAAGGCTGCGTGAGGGTGCCGGCCATTTATGCAGTGAGCAGCCCTGCCCTGGCTTCCTTGCGTTCGGGCAGACGCTCGGCGTGCATGCGTATCTGGAGATCCCTCTTTCTGTATCTCTCTGAATTCACGTCCCCAGGTGGGATCTAGCGGGGATCCGTGTCTTGGGGGTCTGTGAGCAGGTGTGTCTGTAGCAATGCGTCATTGGGTGAAGTGGGGGATGACAGAATTTTGGGGCCCTGTTCACTTTGGCAATTGAGGGAGACACCCACCCTCTCTGCCAGGTCCTGCCTCCTGGGGGGTGGGAGGCATGGGGCTGGGGTCTTGCCCCGGGGTGGGGGGAGTCTGTTGGACAGTGAGGGCAGATGGGGCCCTTCCTCTGCGATGCCTTGCCCTGCCCCCTTCCTGGCCTTGGGTTGTTTTTGTTGTGGGGGGAGGTCATTGGGGGCCCCCTTGAGATGGGGGCTCTGTGCAAATGCACCAAGTGCACATAAGTTAATCTGGGCCTGCTTGCGTGTCTCCCAGTGTGTTTGTGACCCTGGGTGTGGGTGTACTGGGGGGGCTGTTAGTTGTGGGGAGGGCTGTGTGTATGGAGGGTAACAATGTCTGTGTGCTCTGGGCGGGGGTAATTCTGAGTTGGGGGTAGGGTATAGCCATAGGGGCTGGAACTAGGGGTGCTGGGGGTGTGGCCGCACCCCCTGGCTTGCAGTGGTTTCCATCAGAACGTACAGTTTGGTTCAATGGCTCTCGGCACCCCTACTACACAAATTGTTCCGGCCTCCTTGGGTATCTCCGTGCTGCGTGTGGGTGGGTGAGTAAGTAGGTCAGATGCAGTTTGCTGCGCTTCATTGTGTGGGCAAGGTTCAGCTTCACAAGGCTCGTTGGATGGGTGGGTGTGTTTGTCCTGATTTTGTGGATTCAACCCACTAAAGGATTTAATGCTCGATTTTAGTTTAAAAAAACAGTTCTGGAAAAGTCCCTCTCCCGAGAGCCCAGCCGTTAGGGCAGGTTTAGCCCCTCCAGCTTTCTCTTCTTGCGCAGTTCGGCTGGTGACACCTCAGGAACAGCCTGTCTTGTGGCTTGAAACTTTGGTGATCCCCAGATAGCTAGATGTGTCGCAACAGCCAAGAAGCATCAGAAGCTCTGACCAGAGCAGGAAGTACACAGGTGATAGGATTGTGACGGGTTCTCCCTAGGGTGCCACCTGGAACTAGGGTGCCACTGAGCCCCCTCACCCACCAGCCTGCGTTCCCTCTGACACTGTTCTGCTGTGACAAGCTGCTCACGCTAAGAAATGATGCCAGCAGGTTGAAGATTCTTAAGGGGCAAGCTTGGAATCCCCAGGTGTTCCATTCACAGGCTAAAAAACCCTTTAGCCTGGGTCCGGCACTTCCCCAGTTCAGTCTTTGTTCCTCAGGTGTTTCCAGGAGTCTTCTTGGATAGGGAGTGAAGAACCCCAGATGGTGTCAGGCCCTCCTCCTGCTTTTGCATAAGGCAGGAACCCTTGGTTTCCAGACCAGTTTGTGGGAAAATACTGACATGGAGGCTAGAGACATGTGGTCACATCACGTCTTTGTAGAGTCATGGCAGCCATTACTTGGTGGCTGTCTGTAGCATTTTCAGGAAGGCTCCCCAGGTGGGAGATAAGCTTCTCCTAAGGCCTATTGTTTTTTCCTAGTGGCCCATTGCCCTGAATAGGCCCTTCCCCACCCACTATCCAGACTGAGAGCATCTTGTCTAGTGGGCGTTACCCAGGTGTACCTACATTTGAAATACAGATAGTCAATATTCATAACTTCAGATACAAAAGTGATACATGCATACAAATAGGATCATCATATTTAAGCAAATCATAACCCTTCCAATGACACCTCACATGACTTATCTTGCATGAAATACATTGCAATTGTCATCATATCACTGTGAAGAATATAGGGTGCAGTGTCACAAGGATGATCTAGCCAATATCAGCATGAAACAAGACAGATGGCCCTTAATGTTTCCAGGCGTTAAGCCTATGGATGGGAAGTGACTCCCCTCATGGGAGTTGAAGCATCTGGCCCCTGCCCTGCTAGGGACAGGACTGGGGCTGCTTGGACCATAGCTTTGATCTGGAATGGTGATTCCTGTGACCTTGAGCGATATAGGGGAAGCTACATCATGTAAATGTACATGTCTCCCTCTGTTACTGTTAGGTTTCACAACTGTCTATCGGTCTAATCTATGGGGCGACTTTTCCACTCACTCACCCTGAGGGCAGGCAGGAGCAAGTCCACTAAAGTCCATGTCGTTACTAGGGTGACCAGATGTCCTGATTTTATAGGGCCAGTCCCAATATGCGAGGCTTTGTCTTGTATAGGCACCTATTGCCCCACACCCCAGTCCCGATTTTTCACACTTGCTACCTGGCCACTGTAGCAGTTCCACTGAATTTATGTCAGTGTAAGAGAGAAGAATCCAGCTCTGTCTACTCTTCTTTTTCAGATCTAGTTTTACAGCAGATTGGAACACACTGAAAGCAGAGAAGCAGAAGGGCACGCATTTGCATGCCCTAATGACGGAGAATTGTAGCACTTTCCATGGAACATTAAATATTTGATACTGTTTGGTCTGCGGGTGTATTTATAGTGTATGAAGCCTTGTTCCAGGCGGCCTGTCCCTTTAAGTATTTAAAGTGTGTTAGAAGCAAGGGGTGGTGCTGTGAAATAGACTGGAGAGGAGGAAAAAAACTGAAAAGCATGAAGAGAACTGGAGCTGTGTGAGTAGGTCTGATAGGCTCTGCAGCCAGGAGGAACTGGGTTACGTAGGCAAGAGGCTCTGTTCAACTTGAGCACCTGCAGAAGGAGCTGATCCGGAGAGAGCAGGGCGAAGCCAAGTTACCAGTGGAGCAGAAAGGCAGATCCTTGCCGTCCCGTTGCTTAAGCCTCCAGCTGATTGGAAAGCTCCTAATCGGATTGGTGCCAGGGATGGACTGCTGCAATGTATGTACAAGCCTGTTTGCTTTTTAATCCAGCAACAACAAAAATGCAGGTTACTAGTCCCTGTTGCAAAGGACTGAAATCAAGGTGCCCTGGTAGAAGGGGTGCAGGGTCTGTTGCCGTTGCTGAACTATTCTCAGCAAGCTAAGGGTGCAGACGCGCCTTCCTTTCTCTAGGCACTGAGGGGTTTGAGGGCAGGCGGTGGGGAGTTCTACCCAAGGCATGTTACATTGTTACATGCCCAGGCTGGGACTAGAGGCATGGAAGCAAGTTCATTTGTAAAAACTAAAAAGCATGAGGCTGTGGACTGAAACGTGTCGATTTCATTTTCAAAACCAGATGTTTTAGCCACCAGCTCTGGACTCTTAAATCTGTTCCACTGCATGGCAGGGTAGTTTCCGTTGCAGGGTTTTTGAACATGAAATAATGATGATTCTAGCTGAAAAGCTAGTTTGTGTGTGGGAGTCTCTCTGCTTATTTCTGTGCCCGGCACTCAGGAGAGAAAGAGAGCCGGGAAAACAAAGTCCTTTCCCATGGTGCTGAGGAAAAACAGCAAGTGCCACTTAAGCGGCCTTTTATTTATTTAGTTGTTTGTTTTTTAAAGGAAAGCCACCAGCCCAAACCTGAACCTCTGAACTTTGGGCAACCAGACACCTTCTCCTTCTGAGCACTTAGGAGAATTGCACTTTCTAATGATGAAAGCAACTAATTAATTGAAGCTGTCCAGAGTTAGCTCAGCGTTTAGACAGAGCTGGGGTTCGTTCAAGAAGGATGGTGATAAATTGGAAAGGATACAGAGAGGAACCACTAGAATGGGTACAGGATTTAAAAACCTGCCTTGTAGTGATAGACCCCAGGAGCTCCATCTGTTTAGCTTAACAAAGAGAAGGTTAAGGGGTGACTTGATCCTGTAAGGACCTGCACGGGGAACAAATATTTAACCATGGGCTCTTCAGCCTACCAAAGAAGGGTATAACTTGATTGAGTTGGGGGGAAGCTGAAGCTAGACACATTCAGCCTGGAAATAGGGCACACATTTTTAACAGTGAGAGTCCTTAACCTTTGGAACAATTTACCCTGGGTTGTGATGAATTCTCCAGCAGTGGCAATGCTAAAATCTAGATGGGATGTTTTTCCAGAAGCTCTGCTCTAGGAATTGCTTGGGGCAGTTCTGTGGCCTATGCTCGGCAGCAGGTCAGTCTAGATGACCCCAGTGGTCCCTTCTGGCCTTGGCATCTATGCATCTTTGAATTGTAAGAGGGAGACCTGGCAATCTGTGTAGCTGGCTGGGTTTGCAATGGTGCTGTAGTACAGTGGTAAAGTAGAATGATCCCATTATCCTATTTGCAAAGCTGGGAGATGTTGGTATTTGACGTGTTACCGTTTCCCATAGGACTAGGTTGTTTTCAGCAGCTTCAGTTAGCAGAGGGTGGATTCCTCTTTTAATGGACTAAATGGGCTCAAAACCCAGTGCACTTGTGTCAGAGCAGCACTTCACACCACGCTGGGGTACCCAGGGCCTGGTTGTTGCTTCTAAAGCCACAGCCCCTTTTGGAGACGGGGGTGCTGAGTAGAGGGACGTTTCCTCGAGTCTTGGTGCCTATGGAGAGCATGGAATGCACAAGCAGGAGTAACTGCTACACCTCTTTGAGGGTATCATAGAATCCTAGAATCTCAGGGTTGGAAGGGACCTTAGGAGGTCATCTAGTCCAACCCCCTGCTCAAAGCAGGACCAATCCCCAATTTTTGCCCCAGATCCCTAAATGGCCCCCTCAAGGATTGAACTCACAACCCTGGGCTTAGTAGGCCAATGCTCAAACCACTGAGCTATCCCTCCCCCCTCATATATGTGCCGGTCACAGAGCTGATGTAAAGTGATTAGGGTCCTGGCCCCTCCCCTGCCCCATATAGGGTGCTTGTCTCCACTAGGATCTTGGACACTGAGGGCCAGGTTCTGCTCTCTCATACAGCAGAGTAACTCTAAGAACTCCAGTGCTGATTTACAGTGGGATAAGTGGAAAGGGATTCTGGCTGGCTCCTGTAGGAGAAGGCACCTATGGGAGAGCAGCCCATGTCTGGTGTGCAGCGCGAAGGATGGATCTGGAATAAAACACTGGCTCGCAACCGATTCAGGCTTGTGAGTTTTGAATGGTGAGTCCTCAGAAGAGCTCAATTGGCCAGAACATAAAAGAGAGCGTTCCCTTGAATCCTCCAACTCCTTTCTGTGCCGAGCCTTCTTACTACTTGATAGATGCTGAAACTGAGGGGGGAAGTTAAGTGACTTGCCCAAGACCAGGGAGGGATCCGGATCGGCGTGCAGGAATCCCTGCGATCTGTTTCTGTGCTGATATGATAAACTGTGGCCACAGATGTGTTCTGACGCCCCACAGTTAATCGCTAAGGTTGGATTTGGAACCTTCAGTCCCAAAAGCTGCTCTCCCCTTGTTATAAATATAAAGAGTTCAGAGTGGGGAAAAAACCTTGACTCCCTGAGCTCAGGGAGAACTCTGGGTGTACCTGTTCTTATCCGTTTAATATCTGATATGTCCTTTATTTGAGGCCTGTATATTAAATTGAGTTTTGAAATGGGGGGATGGAATAGGAGCTTGCTTTGTCCACCCCACGCATTGACCTGGTATTGACCGGTGTCTCCAGGAGTGGTGTAAGCAGCAGACTTCCCCAGGGACTGGGGCCAACCGCTAGAAGGAGACATGAGATCAAACACTAGGCAAGTCTATAACACCCAGCCCTCTGGACACTGAGCCATCTCTGACTCCTGTAACATCACATGTCAGAGCACCCTGATTTTGTAAAGAATCCCCCATTCAAACCAGACCCCAAAATAGCTTCTAGAGCCTGATGTGGCGTAACTGATAGACGAGTATCTTGTGACATCTAAAGGAAAGTCCGCTGCAGCCAGAAGGTGGTTGACAAGGAGACGGTAAGAGGCATAGGTCAGGGTGGAGAGCGATGGTTTAAGATGAGATGGGAGGCGCTGAGATGGGGAGATGCAGAGCAGCAGCTCCAAGTGGTCAGAGTGTGGTGAAGAAGACACTCTAGGGCCCATGGACTGGGGTGTTGAGAGACGGCTGTAATACCCCTGAAGTGCTGAGGGGGTCAATACCAGGATGCTCTGCACAGGGGAGAACCCCCTCTAAACGTGGTAGCTATGGCTAGAGTTAGAGCCAAATTCGGAGGTCTAATCCTTTCCCCACTTCTCCCAGGCCTCCCTGCGGTAAGTGCAGAGACTGTGATGAGGCTTCTGCGTGGGATCGCCAAGGGGACAAGGCTATTGCCCCCTCTTCCCCTTTCCTGTGCTCACTTTAGGGGCCACAGCCCCTCTGACCCTCAGTGTACCGTGCACACACCAAGAAGTGAATTGGAGAATTGGTCTTCTGCTAAGGTGGCTTCCTGGCACCCCCCGGCATTCAGATCCAGAGCGGTCCTCCCTGAATGTGTTCAGCCGGGAACTATCTGGGGGGGGGAGTAAACTCAGGCTGTTCTTTATGTTACAATAGCCCTTAGATATGCCAGCTGAAATCAGGGCTTTGTACAAATACACAGCGAGAGATGTGCCTCAAACTGCTCACCAACTCTACAGGCATGAGAGAAAGGAACGATTTGTATCTCTATTTTACAGACCCAGAATTGAGGTCCAGAGTGACTTGCCCAGGATTGTGCAGCCACCCTGGCTTAGCACTGAACCCCAGTTTCCTGAGTCCCAGCTACATAACTTAAGCTCCCTGTTCTGCTTCTGATGGGCCAATACTCGCCATTTGGGATGTCTGAGCCTCCTTCCATGACCCGCCTCGCCAGCCTTGCTAACGCACAGAGCTCTGCTGTTAGCTTGAGGGAGACGGATGAACAACCTTCTCAGTAGGGGGCCTCAGGTCCTGGAATTCCATCCTCTCAGCTTCTTCCTGGTCTCCTTTTCTCACCATCTTCATCCACAAAACTGGCCGCCTCCGCACAAGAGCAGCAGAAAACACGGAGGAATGCTCTAGCGCACAAGCCAACCGTCCAAATATAGAGCAGGCTAGAGCAGGGCCTTTCCCTTCTGGACAGAGGCCAGCCCATTGTGTTGGCAGCGCACAATAAGCACTTTAGGAAGGAGCCTTTCTAAGAAGATATCACAAAGGTGGTTTATTAGTATGTGAGGAACCTCAAATGCCTAGTGATACACTTTAGGTGCTCAGCTCTGGCAGTGGTGGGCAGCAATATTGATACATCTTTATGAAAACGTGGAGTTCTGACAGCTGTGATCTCTGTGGGTCCTATTGAATGAGCTATCCTAGACCAAATAACTAAAATGGTAAATACCCCAAATAGCATCCAGCAGTGCTGGTCTGTACAGAAAAGGCCCACCGCTGGCTTTTGCAGTGTGAAGGCACAATGGTAAACTGGTCTTTCAGCATTGCAAAACCATGCTGCAGTTGTATGTGCAGGCAGGCATGAACACCTGAAACATGAATGTAGCGATTAAAACGATAAATGCCTTTAAAATCAATTACATGTTTGGGACCAGCAAGCTGCTAAAGCAAATAGTCCATTCATAGCACGAAGATCTCTAGGAACTGCAGGAAAGGACGTGTCATTTTAAAAGTAACTTTGAGCAGAGCATGTGTGAGATAAAATTTCAGGAATGAATGTCACATACCAATACTTACTCATAAGGATGTAACCGTTCTGTCAGCAAGTCATGCTGGCAGGTAACCAATTATCACATTATGGTGTTTAAGAAACTTCAGTTTAGTCTTGTCTTTACTCTCGCTCAGCTAAGACACAGAGTGAACAAGAATCCGAGGTAAAGTTTGGCTTCGGTCTGGGTCGTGCAGGTGTGTATTGAGTATACCCCAGCTTGGGTTGGTAGTCTCTGGATATGGCTTATGCCCAGTGAGAAGGCTAAGGTGGTTGATGGATAGACCATGAATAGACCTCCCTCAGGTCTGGTCTTTTCTCAGTGATGTTCCTGCTTTGGTGGTGAAGTTCTTCTTTTTGTCTAGACTATGGGCAGCGGGTAATGGAGGCTGGGGGGAGGCTAAGCCTCCCCAAACCTCCGCTAATGTTCCCTGACACAGCCCTGGAGCCCAGGTTCAGGGCTTGGCCCTGGCCGGCCGGCTGTGGTTCGGGGCTTCTCTGGGCACCAGAGAACTGGCCCGGGCTCGAGGTTGCTCCAGGTGCCAATGGGCCAACCAAGGTTCAGGGCTGCTCCAGGCACCAACCGGGGTTCAGGGCTGTGCTGTCCGGGGATTTGAAGGGGTGGAGTGGGGCTAGGTCTTGGGCTGAAGATGCGGGGTAGGGCTCCCTTCTTGCTGAAATCTGTTTTCCATAAGTCACAAAGATAATATTTCTCTGCCTTTCCCAACTGAACTGATGCCTTTGGTAGAACTTCCTCAACACACCAGAGTTACTGCTGCTAGTTGCTTATTGTAACAATTTCAGTTCACATACTTTCGAGGAACTATACTAGTGTCAGTGAAGTGTTTATAAACCCCCATCACCACCACAGTGAGACAGACTGATGCCTTCAGGTCTCTGTCCGAGAGAGATGCAATCTTGGAGGCTGTTTTAATCTCTTTATAATGCAGTAGCAGTTGCTCCATAGTGTGATGTTTGGGTCAAGCGTGGGTTTTCCTCAGAGCTTTTTGATTAAACGTCTTTTTAATTTCTGGTTAGCTGAAAAAAAAAATCTTGGCCCCCCCCCCGCTATTTTGGCCCTTGGCGCAAAGAGCATCTGCCTCTTAAACAGCTCCATTGCTGCTCCAGTTCATCTCCCAGTTTGCGCTGTGCTTTGTGACTCCCTGTTTGTCGGGTGACCAGACAGCAACTGTGAAAAAACGGTGCGGAGGGTGGGGGGTAATAGGCGCCTATATAAGAAAAAGTCCCCAAAAACGGGACTGTCCCTTTAAAAACGAGACATCTGGTCACCCGACTCATTTGCATCTCTTGTTTTCTGGGTCTGTATATGATGAGTCTGCCTTAGCTTTGTCATTGTACTGAGGACTTTGCTTAGCGTCAGGGCTGGCCCTAGACCTGGCGAGAAGTGTCTTCAGCGCACCTCCCCCGCCTCCATTTGTTAAACTTTTGAATACCTCATTTTGTCTTGCATTTGTAGCTCATTTCACAACTTGGATGCACAATTTGCATGCATGATTAATCCCTGTCCTATACGACAATAAATTTGCACACTAGGGTCTGTAAATCTGTATTTATTCATGCCATATATCTGCGAGGGCATGGCTGACACCATTCTAGGAGGTTCGAGGAGCATGTCGTTCTCAGAAAGTCTGGAAGGTTCCACGTGATTCTACAAAGGCCCAGAACATTCTAGGAGGTTAGTGAAAAATGACTCCAGACACGGAATACCTGGATGATTTTACTCCAAGCATTCTATTTTCTCATTTGTTGCTAACAACAAAAACAGCCCCCCAAGCCAACGCCCCCAAGCCTGGCACTCCAGGTGGTCGCCTGGGTTGCCGGCCCCTAAATCCGGCCCTGCTTTGTGTGATAGTTCTGTGTGGGGATCCAGAGCAGTCCAGTTTGGTCTTCTGGGTGACTTGCCTAGGGGTGTTTTAGGCGTTGGTCTGTTGGCTCGGGCATTGCTTGATTTTCACTGGAAAAAAATCCCAACTTCAGACAGATCTCTTTTGATAAGATTGTTCCTGTTTTTTCACCGGCTCTGGTTTGGGGAGAGATCGCTTGCTTGCTGCACTAGCCAGGCTGGTACTTCTGCAGCCTGGGAGTGATGTTATCTGGGAGCAGGTTGTGCTTTCATTTGGATGGTGTCCTGGATCCTTTACTGCTGGGCAGAAGAGTGAGAGTTTGCTGTATTGGCTGATGGGGCGCCAGGAGCAACATGTCTCTTCCGTTCTGCTCTCCCAGCCACTGATCCTGGGGTTCCTGTGACCGTGGAATAGCTGCTGAAGGCCTGTAGATGGGGGGGTGTCGTCCCCACTAGTGATGGCTGTTAAGGTTGGCCTCCTGATTTCCCTCCCATGTAGTAGAAAGGATTGAATTATGCTGCATTAGCAGCTGTTTTATCAGAGGCTGTCAAATCTCGTAGTTTCTTTAATGCTTAGAAATCCTGCAGTTAAGTTAATGCAGTTAAGTTATAGCCAGTCAAGCTCCCTGAGCATTTATTATGAGATTCTGGTGTGTATATATAATTTAGTTCCCTTGTCTCTGTAATCAGATGCTGTAGTGATGCTGGTGCTTTCAAGTTACTGATGCTTCTCTCCTCCGTCTTCTCTTTTCTGTTGTCTTTGATTACATCCTCTTGATGCGGTTGGTTTCACAGGTCACAGAGTTTAAGGCCAAAAGGGACCATCAGACCATCCAGTCTGACCTCCTGTATGTAACAGGCCACCAGCATCACCCGACACCCGCACACTAACCCTAGCAACTGAAATGAGACCCCCCAGGAGACTGGACTGTTCTGTGCTGCAGGCAGAGAATTGGAGGGACCGAGATGCGCCAGGCCCGAGACCCTGCCGTGGCAGTGAAATGGTTACATGAGAGAGACCCAGATAATCCTGGCAGCTGATGCTCTAGGCTCTTGCTAGCTCTATTTTCACAGATTCTCAGCTTGCCGAGAAGGGGAGCATCCTCCATTATGTCATGCAGGTAGCCAGGATTGTACTGGTTTGGAACAAAACAACGGAACAACTCTGCTCGGCTTACTGATGCCAATGAAAGGGTCACTGGTGTTTCCGAGCCTTGTTCCTCTAGCTTGATATCTTTAAGACAGGCCACGCTGGGTGGTAGGAGGAGAGTGAATGTTATTGAAGAGGAACTGAAGGTTGCGAGAGGGAAGAGTAAACACTGGAGAGGGTGTCCCTGGAGAATACCCGAATTTTGGATCTTGTAGTGAGCACATAAATGTGGTGAGTGCCATCATTCCCCAAGGTGCCAGCCTGCACACGTGAGAGCTGGCGAGGGGAGTGTGACATTAGTAAGACAGATATTGGCAGTGCTGTCTGTGGGGAGGTCCTGGCTAAAGACGTTCAGCAGGTGACGTTATCGCGAAATCAATTTCCCAAGTGATTTCTTTTGGGAGACTTTTCCATGTGAGCCTTGTCATGATTTTTTTTTTTCTGGGCATAACCTGTAGACAGGAGCAACGCCTGAGAAATAAACTGGTCAGCAAGAGACTCAGGCAGAACAGAACTTGCTGATGAAAAGAACTGCACCACAGCTGACAATAAGCAGCAATCTGGCATCTCCCACTAATATTACAAGCTTAATACAGCTCACTATAAGGAAAGTTTGGGTTTTTTGGCAGATATTCAAAGGATTCCTACCTTTTCCCCCCTTCTTAATCTCATCCCATTAGTTGTAGTTACACCCTCACTCTCCAGTTTTTTCACACACACCTTTCAAATGCTCATACGTATTTATCGTATATGCCCTTCTGCCAGTGGCTCAGATGCATCACGTTAAAATTCAAGGTCTGTCACCGTGGATCTCTCTTAACCTCCCTACTTTCTAAGATTTCTCCTAGTATAGGATTGCAATAGCTGTGCTAGTTTGCCTTTCTCCGGGGTGATTCTGTTTTATTCCCATCCCATATAACTAACCTCTCTAGGTCCCTTTGTATTATTTCTGCCTTCAATGTTGTTTGCAACACCTTCCAATATGATACAAACTGTGACTTTCATTAAGAGAATTTAGGCTTGTTTTTAATACAAGGGGCTATAGGAATTTGTTTTGACCAGTTACCATATTAGGAATATTTGACCAATTAATTGGAGCTGAAAACTATTTGGAGCTGTAATATCACAGGACTTTCCAGACCGGATCAGACCAATGGTCCATCTGTGGAACTCCTTGCTACAGGAAGTCATTCAGACCAAGAATTCGGCAAGATTCAAAAAAAGATTGGACATTTAGGTGGTTACCAAGAATATGTAAAGTATCCTCATTAATGATGATACAGTTGTGGAAGGGCTATTAAACCTCCTGCTTCAGGGCTTAAGCCTATTGGAGACCAGGAGAAGGTGGCCACTCGTGTTTCTGGAATACTGGACATTCCATCACTTCTGGGAATGGCATGACCCTGCTGCCCTTGCTGGTGGGACCCCGCATATACGGTATGGAGGACACCCATTTTCAGGAGTGCCCTGGTGGGTGTGAGATCACGCCAGCAGGGGTGGAGCAGCATGCTCTTCAAAATGGCGTCCCCTGTCCAGTACAGGACAATGCCATGTCAGGTTTTGTCCCAGTACTGGACGGGGGACAAACCAGCCAAAAATAGGACCACCTGGTATGAAACCAGATGGGTGGCCTCCCTAGACCAGCACGATCCCTAATGTAGGGGAAGATTGCCCCGCTTCTGGGAAAGGGGGTAAACAGTGAGGTGGCAAAATTTGCAGATGATACAAAACTACTCAAAATAGTTAAGTTCAAAGCTGACTGTGAAGAGCTACAAAAGGATCTTACAAAGCTGGGTGAGAGGGCAACACAATGGCAGATGAAATTCAATGTTGATAAATGCAACGTAATGCACACTGGAAAACATCATCCCAACTATACATTCAGAGTGATGGGGGTCTAAATTAGCTGTTCCCACTCAAGAAAGAGATCTTGGAGTCATTGTGGATAGTTCTCTGAAAACATCCACTCAATGTACAGCGGCAGTCAAAAAAGTGAACAGAATGTTGAGAATCATTAAGAAAAGGATAGCTAATAAGACAGAAAATATGATAATGCCTCTATATAAATCCATGGTACGCCCACATCTTGAGTACTTCATGCAGATGTGGTTGTCCCATCTCAAAAAAGATATATTGGAATTGGAAAAGGTTCAGAAAAGGGCAACAAAAATGATTAGGGGTATGGAACAGCTTCTGTATGAGGAGAGATTAATAAGACTGGGACTTTTCAGCCTGGAAAAGAGATATGATAGAGGACTATAAAATCATGACTGGTCTGGAGAAAGTCAATAAGGAAGTGTTATTTACTCCTTCTCATAACACAAGAACAAGGGGTCACCAAATGAAGTTAATAGGCAGCAGATTTAAAACAAACAAAAGGAAGTATTTCTTCACAAAACGCAGACAACCTGTGGAACTCTTTGCCAGAGGATGTTGTGAAGGCCAAGACTATAACAGGGTTAAAAAAAGAACTAGATATGTTCATGGAGGATAGGTCCATCAATGGCTATTAGCCAGGATGGGCAGGGATGGTGTCCCTCGCCTCTCTTTGCCAGAAGCTGGGAATGGGCGACAGGGGATGGATCGCTTGATGATAACCAGTTCTGTTCACTCCCTCTGGGGCACCTGGCATTGGCCACTGTCGGAAGACAGGATACTGGGCTAGATGGACCTTTGATCTGACCTAGTATGGCCGTTCTTATGTCGTCTTATTGCTTCCTTTGGAGCAGCTGTTACTTAGGAGACAGAACTAGATGGGCCATGGGTCTGATCCAGTCTGGCAATTCCTGTGTTCCTAGTCCAGTATCCTGTCTCTGATGGTGGCCAGCCAGATGGTTCAGGTAGAAGTGCAAGAAACCCCCTAATGGGCACTGATAGTGTAACCTTCCCATACAAGTTTCTTCCTAACCTAGGCAGTTAGTGTTTGGCATATGCCCTGGAACATGAGGGGTTTACCCAGTACAATTTTTGTCCCCTATCTAATGTAGCCACCTGAACACTGTTTATTGTTGCCAACAGAATTCTGATGGGTACTGTAGTGAGATCTGTGTAACTCAAAGTTTATTTTTATCATGCCACTTCTTTAGCATCTTTTCACTTTGTATTTATAACTTCTTTGGGGCAGGGCTGTCCTTTACTATGTATTTGTGCAGCACCTCGCACAACCTGGTTTAAACCACAATAGAAACGTTAAATAATAGGAGGTGTCTGATTCAATGTAATCAGGACAGTGGCAGCTTTGTAATGCAGTTATTTCTCCCCGCCGTCCCAATCGCTACCTTTTAAAATATTCCGGCTGTTCTTTCTTCCTCCTCCAAACCAAAGACTTTTTCAACATGTCTCTGGCAAAACAAAACAATCAAGTGTAATGAACCTATTGCTAATTGCAGTTTGAAGAGACGGTGGGCTGAAATTCGTCAAACTGTAATTAACTTCGCACAACTCAACACCTTATGGAAGATTCCGAAAACAATTGTTCATGTCTGTTTCTTTGCCCGTTTTTTCAGTTGCAATGTGGTAATCTTGGCCCCGATTCTAATCTCCGCGCCAGTGTAAAGCTGAAGTCACTCCGCCGACTTCAGTAGAGTCGTGCCAGGTCTCTGTTAGTATAACTGGGATCAGAATCAGGCAAAGAGCTGCACGCTGGAGTCAGCCTGCAGTGCCAGACCTGAGCCTTGCTTCCCCGGGGGGTGGGGCTCAGGCATCGGCTTCAGCCCTGGGCCCCAGCAGGTCTAATGCCAGCCTGGGCGACCCCATTAAAACAGGGTCGAGACCCCACCGTTTGAGAATCACCGGTCTACTCCATTCCAGTGCGTCACATGAGTGCAGGCCCGCTGAAGGTGAAGGGACTGCACAGGTCCCTTAGGGCCGACAGACCTAGGAAGGCAAGAAGAGTCGCACGGGGGTCTCGAAGGGAAGTGCGTAGTGCGAGGAGGAGTGACGCTGAGATCCTGGGGGAATTTGCACTTACAAGGTTACAAGCTGTTTTGTGTAACCTGCGAGTGGATAAAGGTGGAAGCCAGTGACGCTTCCCGAGTCATTGTTCACCGCACAGCTGCCTTTCAAGGGGGGGAACTGACCGCTGGTACCGTCGAAGGAAACAAGGCAATTGAATAACGCGCTAGCCTGCAGCCCATTCGCTGCACAGGTGGGGCTCGGCTTACAGATTTGTTCAGTCACTTCTGTACCCCTCACCTGTCATCGCCTCTCCCCTGCCCTCCGAGATCCTGCTGCTGTCTCTGCTCCCCTGCCAGCTGCATATGGCTCATGGCCCTGCTTCACTCTCTGCTTTGCTGCCTACCGTCATCTCTGCCCACCCTGCCCCACCCCCATCTCTCACTGCCGCCTCTCCCCAGGCTTCCCCACACTGCGACCCCCTCTGTCTCTTCTCTGTGGTCTAGCCCCCTTCCCCCACTCTCAGGACCTTCCTGTCCCCTCCCCGGTGGTAGCACAGCCTGGGGTAGGGTGACCAGACAGCAAGTGTGAAAAATCAGGACAGGGGGTTGGAGGGTAATAGGAGCCTATATAAGAAAAAGACCCCAAAATCAGGACTGTTCCCTATGAAATCGGGACATCCAGCCCCCTAGCCTGGGGGCACAGCCCCCCGTGTGTGTTGTCTTGACTTTGGCTCTGCCTCTCTTCCAGGAAGGGGCCTGCACCAAGCTGGACGAAGACATCCTGGACATCCCACTAGACGACCCCGACGCCAACGCCGCCGCGGCCAAAATCCAGGCCAGTTTCCGCGGTCACATGACTAGGAAGAAGATAAAAGGGGGCGAAAGAGACCGCAAAAGCAAGGACCCCGAGTGTGCGAGCAGCACCCGTGTAGGGGACCTACGCAACGGAGACTAGACAGCCAGGTGAGCTCCCAACCACGCTGCCCTGTCCCGGGGCTGGAGCGGCTTGGCCTGCCGCCTCCCAGGAACGGGTACATCAGGAATGCTGACACAGAGCCCCCTTGACTCCCAGTGGGCCAAATCCTGACATCCTCATTGGAGCTGATTCCTGGACTTAACAGCCCATTGACTTGGCTGGGAGTGAAGGGTGCCCAGCACTGAACCCCAGGCAAACCACTGTAACCCAGCAGAAAACATACAGTCTCCCCACCCACCATCGGCCTGTTCTCTTTGGGAGCGGAGGCATGGGGGTGATCTTCAGGACAAAATGAAAAAGTATGGCAGGGCGTGGGGGGGTGGTTTTCCTTAGCCCTCATACAGCGCTTTCCCTCCAGGGTCCCAAAGGAAAGCCAAGATCATTATCCCTGTTTTACAGAAGGGGAAACTGAGGCACACAGGGGCCGTGACTTGCCTAAGGGGCTGTGGCAGAGCTGGGAATAGAGCCTAGATTCTCTCCAGGCTAGGGATGGAGAAGTTGGTTGGGGTAAGGTCATCTGGCTAGAGCCTTCACCCAACCCTGAGCATGTATCACACCTTCCGAAGTTTGAGAAAGTTCAGCAAACTTTCTCTGTCCAAGGCTCTGGCTTTGTGCCGCTGCCACCGCGGCTTTGACTGGTCCCGCCCTGGGCACAGAAGGGACCAGGGAGGGGTGGTTTCCATGGAATTGCTGACCTGACTGAAAACAGCAAGTGCCAGAAAGTCGTGGGTTCTGGGAAACTTCTAGTTCAGGCTTAGAATCATAGAATCTCAGGGTTGGAAGGGACCTTAGGAGGTCATCTAGTCCAACCCCCTGCTCAAAGCAGGACCAATCCCCCATTTTTGCCCCAGATCCCTAAATGGCCCCCTCAAGGATTGAACTCTCAACCCTGGGTTTAGCAGGCCAATGCTCAAACCACTGAGCTATCCCTCTGCTTGTAGAGCAGAGAATCCTCTGGTTCGGGATAATGTCCCGGGGCTGATCTGACCGGTGCCGCCCGCTCTGAGACTGTCCCACGCTGATCTCAAAGGGGAGGCATAAGGGGTCTCTAGCGGAGGCTATGGAGCCTGTTTCTTTTGGGTAGATTGGAGCCCCTCCTGCTCCAATCAGACCAGCAGAGCGGGGACCCTGGTCGGCTCCATGGAGCCTCCGCTGGCCCCTCCCTGGCTGCAGGTGCCCCTGCTTGGCTGGCCAGGTGGAACGGGAACGTGGGACAGGAGGTGGGGAACCTGGGTCGGGGGAGCCTAGGCAGTATGGGGTTGACGCTGACAATCCCCATCCCTGACCCACGCAGATTCCTGCTCTGCGAGGAGTGTAAGAGTTTGACCCTCTCTCTTTTCTGTTGTGCAAGAGATCACATCAAAAGAATGATTTTCTATTTCCCAGCCCCCCCCCACCCCCATTATCTCCCTTTGCCAGGGCTCCCCTGCCCCACAGCAGCCTTCCCTGCAGAGGGGTTTTGGGGAGCAAGAGGAAGTACTGGCTGGCGACGTGAGAACGAGCCGGGCAGCTTGAATAGAAGCATTCTCGCCTTCCCCGGTGTGTCCCTCTCTCCAAGTGGGATTCGCACAGGCCAGGCTCTGGCTTCCTCCCCACCGGTGGCTGGGTGGCTGGGGAACAGGGAGGTGATCATGGGCCAAGGCCAATGTTCAGGCCATGTTCTCCAGGCCGCCTGCCCACTGGGGTGTCACCTTGTCCCCCCATGCTCACATATCCCTCCCCTCATTGAAAGAGCGGCGGGAGTTTCCCATGTCTCTGGGAGGGGCCCGAGGTGCTTCTCCGCAGGCTGCCAGGTCTTGCCGCGGGCTCCCCAATCCGCAGGCAGCAGCCGCCGCCTGTCTTCCCTCTGCAGGAGCATGTGCTGTCTGCGGGCACCGTCGCCCCGCCAGACCCGGGCGGGGTGCAGAACGGGGTGCATTGAAGCAGAGCTAGTCACGCAAGCAGGCCAAGAGGGGTCGTTAGCTCAGCCCGCCCATCACCAGCGGGACATCGGGACGCTGAGCACCATCAGGCCAGCCATGCTCCCTGTTAACAGAATGGCCGGATTGCTGCAGCGTATCGCCACCCCCGATGCCCCCGCCCTGGGCTGCACAGAATCTGGGGAGCTCGCTGTCTGGCAGAGGGACCCAGAGATGGCAGGAGGCGAGGGGAAGCCCAGCGGCAGGGGTTCACTCAATGCTGGTTTCCCCTCTTCCCTTGGCCTGCTGCTTCCCTCTTCTCTGTGCTAGGTGGAGAAGGGCCGTGAGTGAGGCGGGCTGGACTTTGCAGGCTCCCAGGGCCAGTAGGTCGTCAGAAGGGTTTGAATGAGGAGGGCGGGCACCCGACAGAGGGCGGGCGGTCATGCCCTGCATGCGGGGGCCCAGATGAGAGAGTGGGAGATGGACAACTAGTTCTAGTGCCCTCTGGATCTCTGATGGCAAGACAGGACAGCCCAGGAGGGATTGTGGGAAGACACTGGAGGACTGGTGGCTCTCCAGCACTGTGTTGCAGTACTAGCTGAGGCTGCTGGTGCCGGGGAGAGGGAGGGCAGAATGAGAAATGAGATCCCAGCTATGGGCTGTGTTGGAGGGGGATGTGAGGGGGGGGGGCTTGGCGGAGGGCTTCCAAGGGGGAGGGAAGCGATGTGGTCGGATCGACTGTCACCTCCTGTGAGCTGCCTTTCACACTACCCCTCCCTCTCGGCTTGTGTCACACGCTTAACAAACCCCAATATTGCGGAAAGCAACACTTCTGTGCTCCCTGTTCCCTAGGCAGTCTGTTTCTTATGCCACCGTCCGTGCCACCAATGTGCTTGGCCCGAGGTGACCATGGAGCTCGCCGACCCCAGCAGACTTACACCAGGGATGTCTGTGGCTCACTGTGTGTCTCCCCATAGGTGTGCTCCTGGCTCTGGTGGGTCCCAGACCACCCCCTTGCTGTCCCCTTCCGGCCTGGTTTGTCCTGAGCCCGCGATGCGGATGGGCGCTTGCCCCAGTTGTGTTACGTCACTCAGCTGTGGGGGGCCGCAGAGGTTTTGCTGTTTCTAATGTAAAACGCTCGCCTGCAGTGGGTGCCGATGGGAGGCTGCGTTTCAGAGGGGTGGGGAGGGATCCCTGTGCTGTCGTACGTGGTTTTTAAGCATATGAAGTGCTATCTAAATGCAAGCTGGGATTGCTGTTGATTATGCATATGGACTGGGCAAGTTATTCACTTCATGCCCGGCCCTGCGGGCCAACCATGCATCTGCCCATGGGACCAGCCTTGATGGGTATCGGAATCAGGGCACTGAGCCATCCACCTGTTTGGCAGCTGCCCACCTCCTTCCTCTGCAGAGCGCCTGCTACCCCCGCCATCTCCTCATATGGAGCCTTCCCGCAGGTCTGCCTGCTTACCTCCTGCCAGTTCTACCCACCTACACGGCACCTCAGGGGCCAGCGGCTTCTGCCTCAGTTCCCAGTCTCTCCTCTAACCCGAGCATGATTCCCTAGGTCTCCAGCGAGCGGGGGTGCTTTGGGGTGTGAGCGCTCCTTCCCCTCTTGCAGGTGGGGGGGACGGGACCTTTAACTGTGATTCCAAGGGCTACTTAGGCACCTGAAAACTCTAGGTGTTTTCATTTTGCAGATAATAACTTAGAAATTAACTGATGGGAGCACTGTAATTCCTATATTAAAAAAAGAGGATTTAATAAATATTAGACCCACTCAGCTCTAACATGTTCTCACATCTTGTGTCAAGTCACTTAAGTAACACTGGTTAGGTTTAACATTTTAATGTATTCAGGAGTTAGTAACAAAGAATATACAACAATTGACACAATTGTGGAAAAACCTAGATGACTTTCTATCGCTTTTTTGCAGTTCACCGAGCTGGGAATACAACTTTGGAAACATCCTACCAGGGCAATGCCCCGTGAGTTTATACTGCACCTCTCTGAGGCTGTACAAATAATAGACCGGAAACTAACCTTAAACAGGAGTGAATCAGGCTCACCAAACATCCCGAGAGTGGCTTTAAAATCACGAGATTATGTAAAAATAACAGATTTGGGGTTATTTTTATTGGCCTTCTGCTTTTTGAGCCTTTAGGTTAGGGGGCACTGGGGTCACATTTTGAAGCTTCCTCCACAGCTACGAGGACTAGAAACTTCATTTTTCTTTAAGAATGAAGGGTGAAACTTTTGCGTGGCTTTCTTTTCATGGTGTTTTTTGCTTGTGTTTGTAATTCTATTGATTCGTTCCTTGCTTTGCCTAGAGCCTAGTCACCCAGGCAGCGTCTGCATTAGAGCACACCCTCAATACTTGTACAATTGTGGGTTGGTTCATGCAGAGCCATTTGTTGTAGGCTCTGTTTTCAAATGCTAACTGTTGTCAGGATCTAAAAAAACATTGGGGCTGTATTTTTCATATCCCTGCCGTTGAAAGCCGGCTTGGAAAATTTCAGGTTAAATATGAATGTTTCAGAAAGTTGCAAGCACCTTCATTCCACCCAGACTCTTGTCAATGAAAGTCTCGAATAAATCGTAACCACGGGCCACTGTCGGACCAACGCTGTAACGCACAGGCGCTGGTTGCCGTTAAAGAGTCAACATTTGTCAACCGCTACCACCGATTTCTCGCTTAGAACAAGTGACGAGCGTGGTATCTCTCATAGCACTGGTTGGCAGCTGTTGACAAATGTTGACTTCTTCAATATATGCAACCACTTAAGGCTTCATCCAAAGCCCACTGAGGTCAAGGGGGGGGGGGGCTTTGGATCAGGCTACAGGTCACTTCATTCTCTCTTGGGTTTAGAAAATGGGATTATTCATCCCTCACAGGGTGCTTGGTGATTACCCAGGCGGCAACTGCATTTGGATCTGTTATTCTGGGACCATAACCTCTGCTTGTGTGCATAGGAATTGGCATCTGGAATAATGACCTCACTCCTGCAAGTGTATGCAGATTGTTATATGTATAGTGGGGGAGGGATAGCTCAGTGGTTTGAACATGGGCCTGCTAAACCCAGGGTTGTGAGTTCAATCCTTGAGGGGGCCATTTAGGGATCTGGGGCAAAAATTGGGGATGGGTCCTGCTTTGAGCAGGGGGTTGGACTAGATGACCTTCTAAGGTCCCTTCCAACCCTGAGATTCTATCTATGACAGTTACGGAGATTGCACATAGAACTCGTGATGGGGGGCCCCCTTTTTTCTGGCTTCTGACAAATGTCAATAATCTTTCAAGTCAAAGCATTTCTCTGACGCCAGGGTCAAATCCCCTTATTCTGAATTGTGAACACGCTCCAGCCCTGAGAGAGCGAGGCAATAGACTTAGCTGCTGTAGGGGGACATAAAATACGAGCCACTTACTAAAACGGCTGCGTCCCTCTTTAGTGCTTGTGTTACCCGGGAGGCCCAGTCATGGAGCGGGACCCCGTTGTGGCAAGCGCCGTATAACCACAGAACAAAAAGACAGTCCCTGCCCCAAAGAACGTGCAGTTCACGTTGCGGTGTGTGGGGCAGAAGTTAAATGACGCTATTCAGACCAACCTGTAGCCTCCTGCCTAGTCGTGGGATGTGGGACGGGTGCCTTGCAGCAGCGGGGGCTTGCAAAGCAGGGAGGGGACCCAGCAGGCTTCAGGACTGAGGCCTTGGGGTGGACACTAGAGAGGTTGAACTCATCCCGTTCCCAACACGCTTCCAGCAAGCCGGGGTTCAAGCAATCTCCCGGGGAGCAGAGCCGCGGGGCTTGTGAACGGCTTCGATGCACTACACCGTCCTCCGTGTGACACACAGCACTGGCAGATTTCCGGGCCCTGCTAGCAGGTTGGGCGGCAGCTTTCTCTTGGGGGAGCCCCACTTTTATTCTCCCCCCCGGCTGTGTTTTTCAGCAGCACACATGAGGGGCAGGCTGCTCAGACAAAGTTTTGCCTAGAGAGGGTTTCCTCCTGCACGTCCCTCTGGGACCCCAGGGCAGCCAAGTTACCGAAGCTGTCAGCTCCTTTGCAGCCACACCCTGGGTCCCAGCCGGATTCCTGGCAGCTGGCTGTAGCCTCTATCCCTGAGACTTACCTGGCCTCTAATCCCCCCGCATCTGAGCGCTTCACAATCTTCAGTGCGCTGATCAGTTGCAGATGACACTAAACTGGGAGGAGTGGTTGATACGCTGGAGGGTAGGGACAGGATACAGAGGGACCTAGACAAATTAGAGGATTGGGCCAAAAGAAATCTGATGAGGTTCAACAAGGACAAGTGCAGAGTCCTGCACTTAGGACGGAAGAATCCCATGCACTGCTACAGACTAGGGACCAAATGGCTGGGCAGCAGTTCTGCAGAAAAGGACCTAGGGGTTACGGTGGACGAAAAGCTGAATATGAGTCAACAGTGTGCCCTTGTTGCCAAGAAGGCTAACGGCATTTTGGGCTGTATAAGTAGGGGCATTTCCAGCAGATCGAGGGACGTGATTATTCCCCTCTATTCGGCACTGGTGAGGCCTCATTTGGAGTACTGTGTCCAGTTTTGGGCCCCACGCTACAAGAAGGATGTGGATAAATTGGAAAGGGTCCAACGGAGGGCAACAAAAATGATTAGGGGGCTGGAGCACATGACTTATGAGGAGAGGCTGAGGGAACTGGGATTGTTTAGCCTGCAGAAGAGAAGAATGAGGGGGGATTTGATAGCTGCTTTGAACTACCTGAAAGGGGGTTCCAAAGAATCATAGAATCTCAGGGTTGGAAGGGACCTCAGGAGGTCATCTAGTCCAACCCCCTGCTCAAAGCAGGACCAAACCCAATTAGATCATCCCAGCCAGGGCTTTGTCAAGCCTGACCTTAAAAACATCTAAGGAAGGAGATTCCACCACCTCCCTAGGTAACCCATTCCAGTGCTTCACCACCCTACTAGTGAAAAAGTTTTTCCTAATATCCAACCTAAACCTCCCCCTCTGCAACTTGAGACCATTACTCCTTGTTCTGTCATCTTCTCCCACTGAGAACAGTCTAGATCCATCCTCTTTGGAACCCCCTTTCAGGTAGTTGAAAGCAGCTATCAAATCCCACCTCATTCTTCTCTTCTGCAGGCTAAACAATCCCAGTTCCCTCAGCCTCTCCTCATAAGTCATGTGCTCCAGCCCCCTAATCATTTTTGTTGCCCTCCGTTGGACTCTTTCCAATTTATCCACATCCTTCTTGTAGCGTGGGGCCCAAAACTGGACACAGTACTCCAAATGAGGCCTCACCAGTGCCGAATAGAGGGGAATAATCACGTCCCTCGATCTGCTGGAAATGCCCCTACTTATACAGCCCAAAATGCCGTTAGCCTTCTTGGCAACAAGGGCACACTGTTGACTCATATTCAGCTTTTCGTCCACCGTAACCCCTAGGTCCTTTTCTGCAGAACTGCTGCCCAGCCATTCGGTCCCTAGTCTGTAGCAGTGCATGGGATTCTTGCGTCCTAAGTGCAGGACTCTGCACTTGTCCTTGTTGAACCTCATCAGATTTCTTTTGGCCCAATCCTCTAATTTGTCTAGGTCCCTCTGTATCCTGTCCCTACCCTCCAGCGTATCAACCACTCCTCCCAGTTTAGTGTCATCTGCAAACTTGCTAAGGGTGCAGTCCACACCATCCTCCAGATCGTTGAAGATATTGAACAAAACTGGCCCCAGCACCGACCCTTGGGGCACTCCACTTGATACCGGCTGCCAACTAGACATGGAGCCATTGATCACTACCCGTTGGGCACGACCATCCAGCCAGTTTTCTATCCACCTTACCGTCCATTCATCCAGCCCATACTTCCTTAACTTGCTGGCAAGAACACTGTGGGAGACTGTATCAAAAGCTTTGCTAAAGTCAAGAAATAGCACATCCACTGCTTTCCCCTCATCCACAGAGCCAGTTATCTCATCATAGAAGGCAATTAGGTTAGTCAGGCATGACTTGCCCTTGGTGAATCCATGCTGACTGTTCCTGATCACTTTCCCCTCCTTTAAGTGGTTCAGAATTGATTCCTTGAGGACCTGTTCCATGATTTTTCCAGGGACTGAGGTGAGACTGACTGGCCTGTAGTTCCCCGGATCTTCCTTCTTCCCTTTTTTAAAGATGGGCACTACATTAGCTTTTTTCCAGTCATCCGGGACCTCCCCCGATTGCCATGATTTGTCAAAGATAATGGCCAATGGCTCTGCAATCACATCGGCCAACTCCTTTAGCACCCTCGGATGCAGTGCATCCGGCCCCATGGACTTGTGTTCGTCCAGCTTTTCTAAATAGTCCCGAACTACTTCTTTCTCCACAGAGAGCTGGTCACCTCCTCCCCATACCGTGCTGCGGAGTGCAGCCGCCTGGGAGCTGACCTTGTCTGTGAAGACAGAGGCAAAAAAAGCATTGAGTACACTAGCTTTCTCCACATCCTCTGTCACTAGGTTCCCTCCCTCATTCAGCAAGGGGCCCACACTTTCCTTGACTTTCTTCTTGTTGCTCACATACCTGAAGAAACCCTTCTTGTTACTCCTAACATCTCCGGCTAGCTGCAACTCCAAGTGTGATTTGGCCTTCCTAATTTCACTCCTGCATGCCTGAACAATATTTATATACTCCTCCCTGGTCATTTGTCCAATCTTCCACTTCTTGTAAGCTGCTTTTTTGTGTTTAAGACGAGCAAGGATTTCACTGTTAAGCCAAGCTGGTCGCCTGCCATATTTACTTTTCTTTCTACACATCGGGATGGTTTGTTCCTGCAACCTCAATAAGGAGTCTTTAAAATACAGCCAGCTTTCCTCGACTCCTTTCCCCATCATGTTATTCTCCCAGGGGACCTTGCCCATCAGTTCCCTGAGGGAGTCAAAGTCTGCTTTTCTGAAGTCCAGGGTCTCTGTTCTACTGCTCTCCTTTCTTCCTTGTGTCAGGATCCTGAACTCAACCATCTCATGGTCACTGCCTCCCAGGTTCCCATCCACTATTGCTTCCTCTACTATTTCCTCCCTGTTTGTGAGCAGCAGGTCAAGAAGAGCTTTTCCCCTAGTTGGTTCCTCCAGCACTTGCACCAGGAAATTGTCCCCTACACTTTCCAAAAACTTCCTGGATTGTCACCCATGAGAACCAGGGCCTGTGATCTAGTAACTTCTGTTAGTTGCTGGAAGAAAGCCTTGTCCACCTCATCCCCCTGGTCTGGTGGTCTGTAGCAGACTCCCACCACGACATTACCCATGTTGCTCCCACTTCTAAATTGAATCCAGAGACTCTCAGGTTTTTCTGCAGTTTCATACTGGAGCTCTGAGCAGTCATACTGCTCTCTTACATACAACGCAACTCCCCCACCTTTTCTGCCCTGCCTATCCTTCCTGAACAGTTTATATCCATCCATGACAGTACTCCAATCATGTGAGTTATCCCACCAAGTCTCTGTTATTCCAGGATGGATCTAGACTGTTCTCAGTGGTAGAAGATGACAGAACAAGGAGTAATGGTCTCAAGTTGCAGAGGGGGAGGTTTAGGTTGGATATTAGGAAAAACCTTTTCACTAGTAGGGTGGTGAAGCACTGGAATGGGTTACCTAGGGAGGTGGTGGAATCTCCTTCCTTAGAGGTTTTTAAGGTCAGGCTTGACAAAGCCCTGGCTGGGATGATTTAGTTGGGGTTGGTCCTGCTTTGAGCAGGGGGTTGGACTAGATGACCTCCTGAGGTCCCTTCCAACCCTGAGATTCTATGATTCTATGATCAGCGCACGGCAGTTACCCCATTGTACAGGTGGGAAACTGAGGCACTGAGTGACTGGCCCAGGGCCACCCCGGCTCTGTAGCAGAGCAGGGAATTGAACTCTGCTCTCTCATGGCCTCGGTAACACCCTGACCACTAGGCCCTCCTACCCTCAGTGCTGCCCTTTGCAAAGGCTACTCTCCGCTCTGGCTCGCAGGACCCTGGCTTCGTCACTGTTAAAGGCCAGTGTAGCAGAGCTGGGGGGAGAAGCCACCCCCCCCCCCCACAAGCCCGGCTGTCTCACCCGCCCCACTGTGTCTGATCTGTGTCCCTTGCTTGTGCGAGACAGACTCATGGGCTGCTGGGGTCCTGCGCCCCATTCATGCTCTGATGCTGGACAAGGTCCCCTGGCCGGATTCTCCTCTCACAGCGGTGTCAATCAGCAGCAAGCCTAGTATGCCCAGGGAGGCCCCCCCGGACAACCTGGTGCTTGTACACTAGGGCGTGAATCCCCTGTAACTCCTGCCGTACTCCAGTGATCAGAGCAGAATTGGGCCCAGCGTGTCTGGTCCTAATGCGAGAAAGGCTGGAGCAACATTCCCTGCTGAGTTGGGGGGGCGTGGAAAGGCGGCGGGGGCAGCTGCCCGCTGCTTGCGGGCGTTGGAGGGTTTCTGTCCTGCAGGCTCTCGCCCGCCGCGCCCGAGGTCAAACCAAGGAAGAGGCGCAGCCGTATGCCCTCGTTTTGCATCGCTGCAGAGTCGCCGTTCACATGGAAACCAGCAGCAACTCCCGAGGGGCGGCAAAGGCCCGAGATTGGAAGTTAACTTCTCCCTTAGCAACGCCGTCCTAAATGCCTCCCATCAGCACATGCTATTTTTAAAAGCTGGGTTGCAGGCTCCTGGCAGGAAAGGTGAATATAATGGAGACAACTAGAGCCGGCTGCAGTGGGCCCAATCTTGGGCCGAGTGCCCTGGGTGCAGCCTGCCGCCTTCAGTGAGGTCAGCTGGGCGCTGACCCAGACATGGGCTCCCCTTGGTTTCAGGGAGAGATTCCGTTTGTAAATGGGGCAGGGCCAAATTCGGAGCTGTTTCACCGCTGTGGCTCCCCGGCTGTCCATGGATTTACACCACTGCCCCTGAGATCAGACGCTGGCCCGTGGTGGTGGAGCCGTTTGCCATGGGAGCGCTGACTCTGCTCTATCGGGGGGGAGGGATAGCTCAGTGGTTTGAGCATTGGCCTGCTAAACCCAGGGTTGTGAGGTCAATCCTTGAGGGGGCCATTTAGGGATCTGGGGCAAAAATTGGGGATTGGTCCTGCTTTGAGCAGGGGGTTGGACTAGATGACTTCCTAAGGTCCCTTCCAACCCTGAGATTCTATGATTCTAGCATTCATTGCGGGACCATAGGCCGAAAAGGCCCCCTGAATAATTGAGTCAGCCGCAGTGGTTGTGTTAGGCCATGGCAGGTCCCCATGGCTGCTTGCACCACAGGCCAGGATGGGATGGCAGGATGCGTTATGCCCTCCTGCCCCTGGTAGCTGGCACCCCCACTGCTCTGGGACTGGAGGGGGAGGTGGCAGCATAGACTGCCTATAGTGTTTGGAGGCACAATGCCCCTCCCCACGCCTGGACTCTGGCTACCCCTATACAGGTGGCCGGGGAGGGGTTAGGAAGGAGGGAATTCATGGCACACCCAGACAGTGGCAACAAGATGCTGATGCTGACTGTAGGGCATGTCACCGTTGCATGCAGGGGTATCTCTGGCTGCCCCTGCATTGGTACACGCTGCTTCACTTCGTTATTATGCCGCTTAGGGACGCAGGGGCTAATTTTAGGCACGTGCACCCTGGCTGATGATGTAGAGTTTGCCTCTTCTTGGGGGTGTTTTTTTTTGCTTCACAACCGAATTAAGCGACGCTAGCTGGTGACTTTGCCATGGTAACGGCCGAGCTGGGGAAAGAGCGCGGGGTTGAGAGAGAGAGAGAGTGTGTGTGTGTGAACGAACATGCTGAAAGAGGCATGCGCAGGGGATGCGAATGCAGAGCCTTGGATTGGGTGATAATGAATAAAAGATGAACAACGCAAGGCGAAGCTGCCACTGGGTATCCTGCTGAATGAGGCTGTCAGGGTTCCCTTCCCACTCTGAACTCTGGGGTACAGACGTGGGGATGCGCATGAAAGACACCCCCCCCAAGCTTATTTCCCCCAGTTTAGGTTAAAACTCCTCAACGTACAAAATCTCCCCTGCACCCTGGTAAGAATGTCTCGCTGCCACCATCAAGTGATTTAAACAAGAACCAGGGAAAAGGACCACTTGGAGTTCCCTTCCCCCCCACAAATATCCCCTCAAGCCCATACACCCCCTTTCCCGGGGAACTTGAGAATAATCTCCTAACCAATTGGTTACACAGTGATCCAAAACCCACCCCCCGGGTTCTTAAAACAATGGAAAACAGTCAGCTTCTTAAAAGAAGGATTTTATTAAAACAAGAAAGGTAAAAATCATCTCTGTAAAATCAGGATGGTATATCTTTTACAGGGTACTCAGTTTCCTAACTCAGAGGGATCCCCTCTGGGCAAAACCTGAAAGTTACAGAAAAATGCAACAAAAACAAGAATACACATTCCCTCCAGCACAGCAAATTTCCCAAGCTAAAACAATAGAAAAACCTAAACGCATAATTACCTAAAATCACTTACTAACTCCATAGAAGATGGATGGGTGCTGGCTTGATCTGTCTCTTACGGAGAGCTCACACACAGACAGACAGAGAAAAATCTTTTTTCCCCTTCCTAAGATTTGAAAGTATCTTGTCCTCTTATTGGTCAGATGCCAGCCCGGTCAGGTGTCAGCCAGGTTACTAGAGTTTAACCCTTTACAGGTAAGAGGATTTTATAGTGTTGTATCAGCTTCTCAACCCCTTACCTTTATATTTATGACAGAGGCAGGTTCTTTGGATGCTGGGGTCGAGTGGCTAAGTCAATGCCCTTCCCCTGTGGCAGACGGGGCCTGCCCCGGTGGGCTCGGGCTAGGGGAAGTTTGTAGGATGGCAAGGAGGTGGCATTGCTCATGAGCCGGTCGGTGCGTCAGGATCAGCAGTACAGTGCTGGGGTTGCCTGGGTGGGGCGCTGGTAATTGCTCATTAAGAACAGTTTTGAGCCCTTCCCGTCCGGGAGAGCCGGCGATGGCCGCGGAGTTTCTCTTGCTTTGCACTGGGGCAAGTGAGCGCAGACTCACGCCCAGGGCCGTCGTGACGGGGCAGAGAGCGGAGTGGGCCATGCGGAGCTGTGCGGCCCCTGACACTGGGCAGAGGAGCTGTCTGGGGCTTTGGCCAGTGGCAGGAGTAAAAGCTGGCCCCTAAAGAGCCCCCGTTCTGTCAGTGGGGGAGGCAGGAGCTGGAGGAGGGAACAAATCCTCACCCAGGCCAGAAGCCCCTTTCATAAAATCTCAGGGTTGGAAGGGACCTTAGGAGGTCATCTAGTCCAACCCCCTGCTCAAAGCAGGACCAATCCCCAATTTTTGCCCCAGATCCCTAAATGGCCCCCTCAAGGATTGAACTCACAACCCTGGGTTTAGCAGGCCAATGCTCGAACCACTGAGCTATCCCCCCGAGCTATCCCTCAGCCTGCCCAGAGCCAGGGGACTCACCCGGGAAATGGTTCCACTGTGTCACTCAGCCCAGCCCTGTTCGGAACGTCCATCCCCACGGGTGGGATTTACACACTCACACCTGCCCAGCATGCTGCAGCAGGCCGGCACATCCCTGCCAGGGGTGTGTAGTACACGGGACACTGAGAGAAATATGGCAGGGTGGCTCGGCCCCAGAGCATCTCTCCAAGGGCCAGGAAACAAGCCTTCCAGGTCATGCAAAGCGCCACCGTTCTCAGCTCTGTTTTTGTTTCTCTGACTCCCTGTCACGGAGTGTGGGGGAGTCAGCGTCTGCACCCCTCTTCCTGGGATTCACTGTGAGTCTCAGCCAGCCAGTAGAACAGAAGGTTTATTAGAGATGCCAGGAACACAGTCCAAACAGAGCTTGTCAGTACAAACAGGACCCCTCAGTCGGGCCCTTCTGGGGGCCAGGGAGCTTAGACTCCAGCCTGGGGGCTCCCTGCGTTTCCCCCCACAGCTCCAAACGGGGGGCAGGGAGGCCAGACTCTGTCTGTGCCTCCCTCCATGTCCCCAGCCAGCTTCAAACTGAGACCTCTCTAGTCTCTCCTTTCCCTTTGTCTCCTTCCCGGGCCAGGAGGTCACCTGATCCCTTTGTTCTAACACCTTCAGCTCGCACCTTTGCAGAGAAGGGGCCTAGGCTATCAGTTGCCAGGAGACAGGGTGTTGGCCATTCTCCCATCACACTGGCCCTCTCCGGCTCTGCAACAATCCCCCCTTATTCCCACCACCTAGAGACTTAGCACATGCATCGGGGAAACTGAGGCATAGAAACATTAAGAACAGTCCCATTCTGTCCCACTCCCCCGCCCCGAACGCCGGCTGACTAGGGCCCTCACCTAGGCTGTGGCAGACTCGAGCTCCGGTCCCGCTTCTGCCCTAATAAACAGGTTATAGACACAACCTCCCTCTCCGCATTGTATAAATCATGAATAGTCCGTGCACCAGAGAGGGAGGCTGACCAGGCTGCAGCATCTCTCTGGGGTTCGCTGACTAGTTAATTATTTATACCAAGGGGACCAGCGCCGAGAGGAGACACTGCCTGACTCGAGCGCAGGGGGGGCTCACCTGGGATGTAGGAGGTTCAAGTCCCGGCACTGCCTATGCATCAGCGGCTTGTAGCTACTCCATGGTGGGCCGCTCTCATCTTGGCCAGAAATTCCATCCTTGGCTCGAGCAGCCTCCGCTACGTTGCTGGGCAGGTTTGAGGGTGAGGAATTGGCCTTGTGCAACCAAAAAAAAAAAATAAGAAAGTCGTTGGCACTTGGGTTCCCTAACAAATCGAAGTGCCTGACAGCTTGGTGCTCGTTTCTCCAGCTCGTCACAGCGATGAGGCGCCCGGGACTGAGGGCAGGGTAGCAAGCCGGCCCCCTCAGAGCTGTACGGGTGGGGTGATGCTTCCATGCACAGAGCACAAACCTGTGCCGCCATATCACCGTCTAATTGCTGTGGGGCCCTCAGCATCCCGGGTTCCTCCCTGGCAGGGCGCAGCGGCCGTGGGGCAGCTTCGTTTTCCTCTGCTGTAGTGACGGCAGCGCGCCATGCTGACGCGCACTTTGCTCGGCTTGTCACGTCCACTGGTGCAAAGCAGGAGAAGCGGCACTGAAATGGATGGAGCAACGCCAGCGTCCATGCACTGTAGGGCAGAGGCCTGAGTCCATAGGCCGCTGCTCCGTTCAGCGCCTCGGCTGGCGTAAATCAGCATTGCTGGGAGCTGAGGATCTGGCCCTGTGCCTGGAAAGCGTCCCATGTCCATCCCAGCAGCGCTGCATGAAAGCTAACGGCACGGCGCAGCTGCCAGCAGCCATCTGGCGCCAGAGTCCCGCTCTGCCCACACAGCCTCATGGGAACGGGACCCGGGCCACCCACCGACGCCAGCTCCGGATGGAAAAACAGCGTCGCCCAGCTTGGCCCCTTTGCGTCTGCATCCCGACCCGGTCTCTCCCCCCAGGAGGCCACGCTTCCGGGGCTCAGCCCGTGGCACACAAAGACCCCGGTGGGCCCCAGCACCCCATGGGTGCAGCGCCAGTCTCTGCTCGCCAGCTCCACCCAGAACCTCAAGGGCCTGGGACCTCTTCTAAGCCCCAGCGCTAACAGTGGGTCATGTCTGGGCAGGTGTATCTGGCCACTGGCCATGCTGGGTCCCTTACTGCCCGGCTGGCTGCAGGTCACACTGAGCCTGCATTTTCCTTGAGTGACATTCCTACCTGGGTGGCTTCTTGGCCGCCCCACCCCATATAGACTCGTAGACTTTAAGGTCAGAAGGGACCATTATGATCATCTAGTCTGACCTCCTGCACAACGCAGGCCACAGAATCTCACCCACCCACTCCTGGAATAATCCTCTCACCTATGTCTCAGCTACTGAAGTCCTCAAATCATGGTTTAAAGACTTCAAGATGCAGAGAATCCTCCAGTAAGTGACCCATGCCCCATGCTGCAGAGGAAGGCGAAAAACCTCCAGGGCCTCTGCCAATCTACCCTGCAGGAAAATTCCTTCCTGACCCCAAATATGGCGATCAGCTGAACCCCAAGCATGTGGGCAAGACTCACCAGCCAGACACCTGCCTGAGCAGAATTGCAGCCCTTTCCTGTGGGCAAGGAATCCAAAGCCACGTGGGGTTTTGGTTTGGGGTTCTGTCCATTTGAACGGTGAGGAGCGAAACCACCGCAAAACCAGGGTGGGTGCAAGGAGACGCCAGCCCAGGTGCAAAACCAAACCCAGGCCCGGCCAGCCCCCTCCCCTCAGCGCATGTTCAAAAACTGTTGCTAGTCTGGTGGGTCCCAGGGGACTTAATTATTCTCCGCCGAATGTCAGCGTATTCAATTCAGCACAGATGCGTTGGCGAGGGGAACGCAAACAGGATGGCCGGGCAGCGCTTGCCAATAGCAACGGCTCCAGGGGATGCTGGGCGGGGGTGCTGGGTGTGTGTGTGTGTTTGCACACCTGCCTGTGCAAATGTCACCGACACACTAGCAAGATGCTGTTTCTCTTTCCACCCCCCCCCCCCCCCCCATGCTCTGGCTTCTTTAATAAGGGAAGATTTGCTCCAGCTGTGAGCGTTTCACTTAGCAGTGGCATTAGGTAAACTGCTGCTGCTCCTGGCTATGGAGGATTTGGGGAGATTGTGCTCAGGGCTGCGATTGATTTCACCCCCAGGTGGCTGCTGTAATAGCCACCTTGGCACCGCGATGGATGGGGGCCTGGCACTGGTCGCTAATTAATGCGGCTTTTCCTGCCGCTAGAACCCAGCCAGGAGTTGTAGCCTCAAGTGCAGGAGGGACAGACCAGCGATCGAACAGAGGTGGGGACGAATTCCCACAGGAAAAAGAGGACTCCCCCCAGCAGTACCTGGGCTGGTGGGGAGAGGCGCCTCTCCCCCGGCCGGGGCTGAGTTGGGGCCTTGGGAGGGGCGCTTTTCCTTCCGCCGCGGGCCGCGGCAGGTCCGGGGCTGGGCTGGGGCCAGCGGGGAGAGGCCCCTCTCCCCGCCACGGCAGGTCCAGGACTGGGGGATAGGCATCTCTCCCCACCGCAGCCCTGAGCGCTGGTGTGGCACTTAATAGGCTGCTGCCCGGCCACACAGCTGAGAGGGGATTGAACTCACAGGACAGCACCCGCTCACCGTCTGTTTCTACTTGCAGGGGCTGAGACGGGATGGATGGAGCATCCCCTTTGCAGAGAAGACACCGCCCAGCCCCGTTCCTGATCCCCCCCCCAATGGACACCCATCACCATTCAGAAGAAACATTGTCCCATGGCGCCCGGGCTTGAAGAGGCAACTCTCTGGCCTCCCCAGGAAACCCCTTGGATTTCAGTGTCCCCTTCACGTCCGCTTAGCCTGGCAATGTGACATCCTGCCTCCTCCCAGAGCAAAGACCCCCGTGTGCCCTGCATAGCCCATTCCTTCTTCCCCTGCAGCTCCGCCACCCCCCACCAGAGGGTGCACATCCCCCACCCTCACTCCCATTCTGCCTGGCAGAGTCCAAGCTCTCTCGGGGTACGTCTACACAGCAAAGAAAAACCCGCGGCTGGCCCATGCCAGCCAACTCGGGCTCACGGTGCGGCGGGAGGGTCCCAGAGCTCAGGCTCTGGAAGTCTACCCAGCAATGATCCAGCCCTGCAGCCCCACCAGCCCGAGTCGGCTGCCCCGGGTTTGTCTTTGCCCTGTGGACATAGCCTTAGGGGCAGCCTGCGTCTTTCACAGCTCCCCTTGGCGGGCTCATCCTGCCAGCCCCCAATGGTCCCAGAGGTGGAATCCCCAGCCTGTCAGCTGCAGCCAGGCTTCGGCAGAGCCCCTTGCATGCTGCATGACACCTCGTTCTTTGCACTCGCCTTCCCGGGCCAGGTAATGAGCCCGAATTTCCCTTCACCGCCCAGCCCCGCCCGTCCCCCGCCGCCACTCAGGGCTGGGACTCTGGCTTCGAAAAATCTCAGCTGCTTTCCTAGTGTAGAGTTTGGTTTGGTTTGGGGTTTTTTAACCCCCTTTTTAATAGTCACCAGGATCTCACTTGAATTCCTAGTGCCCGTATATTGCAGACGGTGCGTGAGGTTCCCACCCATCATCAGCCCCCTGAGCGCCTCCAATCTGATCTTGTTTGCTGCAGCGTCCCCTGGAAACCTGCCTGCATGCTGCATCCAAAACGGCTTTCCGGTAAAGGGCCACAAAAGAGCCCGACTGCAAAGCAGCAGCGTATGAAAATAGCCCTCCATGCCCGTTTGCCATGTTCTGGCCGTGCCCCCAGCTTGCCTCATTTCCTCCCCCCCATGCACGCCTCACCTGCCTCGGCACAGCTGGAAGGAGCAAGTGCCGACGCCGAGTGGTTTTTCTATAGTTCTTTTTGATTTTGCATGCGGTTACTCCAGCGAAGTTGCAATGTCAATAAAGGAATGTTGCTATGAACCCGGAGCGCAGCGTATTCCTTTGCCCGGCTGGGGTGTCCATTCTCAGGGAGATAAAGCATCTCTGCACCCACACCCTACTCTAGAGAGCCCAGATTTCTTTCATCGCTGAACCCAATGGGGTTACGGTGAAATAGCCATACAAAACCTCTGTCGTCCGATTGGCTAACAACCTCTGTGTTAGCCAACCAGGGTACACGGATTTGCATATTCGGTGGTTATGTAGAAATACTGACTGATGCGTCCCAACCCAGGTGAAGTGTACAACAGGGGAAGTGTTTACTAGGCTGGTCGAGAGGGGTCTCTGCATAGTCCCCGCCGTGTAGTAAATAGGAGACAGCAAAAACCTTAATTATTAGGGAAAAAAAGGGTCACGTATCAAAATCCAGCGGCGGTTTCAGCGCCGCCCCCCGCTCACACAACCATGTTGAGTCTGGACTTGGTGGTGCTGGCAGACTCTGGCCTTGACACCGGCTGCTCCAGGAAGCGGCTCCCGGGGTCACTGTCTTGTCTCTGCAGGGAGGTGTCTGAGATCCCCGGGGCAGTGGCATCCTCCCTGTAAGCAAACAGGAAACGAATCAGCTAGATCTGGCCCCAACTGGCGGCGCTACATTGGCATCCATTAGGGTAACCAGATGTCCCAATTTTATAGGGACAGTCCCGATTTTGGGGTCTTTTTCTTATATAGGGTCCTATTACCCTCCACCCGCACCCCAATTTTTCACATTTGCTGTCTGGTCACCCTAGCATCCATGAACACGACTGACACCAGCTAAGGATGTGACCCTTTAACAAAGCCCTCTCCGCACACTGGTGCAGAGTGACACCTGTGTACCGAGGGGCATACCAGCTTCCCTACGGGAAACCACCATCACTCCATCAGATCAGTTAGAGACGGAGAAAACCTACGACCCCATCGCCTGCCCCATCCTTCCTGTCAGTTCCATGGTGCAGCCTGCTCTCCAGTCTGGCAGCAAATACCCCTCAGAGAATTGCCGTGCCTGATTCTCAGTCTTCAACTCCAGGTGCACCTGGCACCTCTGGGCGAAGTCTACATCCCAGACCTTAAAGACAAGTTAGCTGCAAAAAAGCTTCTCAAAGCTTTCAGCCTGTGCTGATAACAGCACGTCTGGGAGGGTCCGTGCTTCAGCAGCTGTGTCTCTCGCCCAAAGACGACAAGCCCCTGAGAGCAGGATGGAAATGGTGGGGGTTGTCAGCCAGAACCTTTCAACTTTGCTCACTGGGTTAAATCTGCCCCGGATCGGCAGTGACCTACTGGTGGCTGTTCAGTGGCCTATGTCATAGAATCATAGAATCTCAGGGTTGGAAGGGACCTTAGGAGGTCATCTAGTCCAACCCCCTGCTCAAAGCAGGACCAATCCTCAATTTTTTGCCCCAGATCCTTAAATGGCCCCCTCAAGGATTGAACTCACAACCCTGGGTTTAGCAGGCCAATGCTCAAACCACTGAGCTGTCCCTCCCCCCAAATGAGCTGGTGATCACTGTTCAGTTTCAGGGGGACAGGCACCCCCACAATAGAGGCTAGCTTCCATCCGCAGCCTTGGCAGAGACGCTAAGCACAGCGTGAACTCCCCTCTGCCCTAGGTCAGGGAGGAAGCGTGTGGGTGGGGGACGGGGTGGGCCTGCCTTTGCTCAGGGGTTCTAACCTTATATCGTTCCCGGTGCACGTGGACTGGGACTCCTTGTTGTCCTTCTTTCTGTACCAGAACAGATAAATGGCAGCTGCCCCGAGCAGTAAGAGCGCCAGCAGCACTCCTATCACCGCTCCTGCGATCACGCCAGCTTCTGCTGTGCCTATTGGGAACACAAACCCAAGAGGTGGAGGTGGGCTGAGCAGGTAACGCTGGGCTTTCCACCCCCTCCGGCTAGACTTTTGTGATCAGCAGCCCCAAATTTGGCCCTTAGTGACTTTGAACAACTGAGGTGTGCAAGAGCCCTAAGGAAGAGCCCGGAAAGGAAGGCTAGAGAGACGCATTGGGAAGAGACAGGGAACGGAAAACAGAGGGACCAAGTAAGCACAGGGAAAGGACGGCCAGGAGATGAAGCTAGAGCAGCCAAACATTCCTAACCAACATAGACCTGTCCTGGGGGCAAAGGCTGCAGGCTCCTTTGCTTGGTCATAACACAATTCAGTCGACTCTCTGTGATGCTCTGGAGTTCGTTCTGCCTCCTCTCAGCCAGGCGACCCTCTTCACGCCTATCCCGGCACACCCCTTTTTAAAGAGGAACCTTCACTTCCTTAACCAGTGGAAGGACCAGCACCAACGGCTCTCCCCGGATCAGTAAGCCCATGAGTCAGTCCCAGCCATGTTCTTCTATCCCCAGGTTACAGCAAGGGAAACTGAGGCAGCAAGAGGAAGCGACTTGCCTGAGGTCACATAGTGAATCAGAGCTGGGATTCGAACGCGAGGCCTCCCAGCTCTGCATTATCCCTCCAGCCCTTTATCACCAGACATTTCCATAAGGTGAGCCAGGGAGAGCTCTCTGCCTTTCAACAGAGCAGATTTGTTTTGATGGTAGACTCAGAAATTGGAGATAGAGGAGACCTTTCAGGTCACTTTGGGCCGGGCGAGGAGCGTTCCCTGTTGGGGCATTTTCTAAGGCTTTGCCCTTTTAAAGGTCCCCATGAAGGCACTCCCACCCCTCCTACGGGAGAGACTTCCCCATCTCTCTCGCTCTGAGGGGACTGCCTCTCTGACATTGTCTTTCCTTCATTTCCTCCCTCCCTCTTGGCCCACCATAATGCCTCTCCAGCTGGGGCATTTACACCCTTCCCACACACAAACAGCTAGCAACCTGTCCCTTTAGGCCTCGCTCGGTCAACGCCGTGAAGCCAGCTCAGAGGGGAGCCGTCACCGGTGCAAACATGAATTAACACAGGGAGCCAGACCTGAGTGGGATTAAAAGCAACACATGGGATACGACCCTTAGCAGTGAGCAGGTTCACGGGAGATGGGGGTGATTCTTAGCCCAGCAGCGGCCAAGGCCCCAGCAATCACCAAGGGAGAAGATTCCCTTGAACTCTAACTCCAGAGCCTGGATCTGAGATCTGCTGGGGAATTTGTCATCAAACACGGTTTGTCATTGCAAAAGGCAGGTTTGTTGAAACCAAAATGTCTCATGACGATGGATTTGGTCAAAACTTGGGCTGGGCAGGTCTCAACTCCAGGAGAGACACTGCTCCAAATCAGGGATTTGAACCTGGGTATCCTAGCTAGCAGGTGAGAGGGCCCCAAACCACAGAAGGTGGGAGTCATAGAATCGTAGAATCTCAGGGTTGGAAGGGACCTCAGGAGGTCATCTAGTCCAACCCCCTACTCAAAGCAGGACCAACCCCAACCAAATCAGAGTCTCTCTCTGTTTCACAAGCATGTTGCACGCTCAGCTTTTTTCTGGACTAAAAGTGACCGTTGGGACGTCAACCTTTTTCGCAAAGCAGAATTCGAGTTTCCCGACCAGCCCTCAGGCATTCCTGACCATGCCCTGGGTGAATCCCTAAAGATCTAAGCCCAGAACCTCAGCTGGCGCCAGTCACTTTCTCAGCCAGTGGGTTGAAATCGGGGTCTCACCCCCCACTAGACTGCTCGAAAACCTCAGCTCAGGCCTCCCCGCAACATGAAAGCGGGAGAAGAGGAAATGCAAAGGAGCCCTCAGGAGAAGGGCTGATGGAGACAAGAGTTGCACGGAACACCCCGCACTGTGAATCCTACGCGATTCCCCGTCAGGGCTACTGACTGAGGAGGGGTGAGCTTGGTGGCCCCAGACTCTGGGCCTCCCCCAGGGTGGGTAGGAGCGATTACGCTCAGCGAGAGCGAGGCCTCAGGCCTAGGAATCCAGAGAGCAGCCTGAACGTTGGCCACTAGATGGTAGCAAAGCCCCATGGTGAGGGGCTGAGTGAGAAGAACCAGCTCCCATTCCCCAAGCCTTCTGTCAGGACCCAGGGCATCGCCATCCACGCCCCTCTGGGAAGAGGGAGCAATAACCGCCCCCCTTCCTCAACCCTTCCTCAACCTCCTGCGCCACCGCCAGGAGGTGCCGGGACAATGCGAGCAGCCCCACACCCCAACTCTGAACCATCAGCACGAAACCATCTCGATGCCCACGGTCCCGACGGTCACTGCTCATCCCAGACGTTCCCTTTGGGGGCACTGCAGGAAGTCCTCCAATCCCCGCCCCACCTGCCCATCAATCCGGTTTCTGGGCTGCACCTGGGATGGAGCCGGCCTGCCTGTCTCTCCCCTGGGGAGGGGCACAGAGCAGCTGTTCATATCTTTACCATATCCACAGAGGAAGCAGTGACGGGTGAGGACAAGCCTCACCTTAATGTGGCTGTGGGCAGCACAAATGCTAGGAATAACAGTGGCAATTTCTGCCCATTCTCCAGTGCTGCAGCCAGAGCCCTCCATGGTGCCCGCTAGCCAACGACAGCTAGATAGCGCGCGGCAGAGAGGGGTAGCCGGGGAGGTGGCAGGACAGTGGCATAAACGCCAAGGGGAGGGGGTAAGGGGTTGGGGTGAGTGGGAGACATGGCCAGGGGGAGGTCGCATTTGCAGGTGACCTTGAGGACGGTAAGTTCAGTGGAGAGAAGAGGGCAGAAGGCGAGGAGGACAAGGCAGAGTTGTAAATAGCCCACTGGAGGGTCTTATAGGAGAAGCCAATGCATGAAACCCGGCCCTCGTTAGCAGGGGGTGGCTCATTTGTGGCTGCGCTCTGAGATCTGGGCTCAGAAGTAGGCACTAGGGACGCTCCTGACACCCCAGGAGAAGATTGGATCATTTACCTTAACTGAATCGACCAACACCCTGTGATATTAGTAGGTTGCCATGGTGAAAAGCTGCCTCTCAAATCTAACGGCTTGAAAAAAGCTTGCCCCTAGCAACAAAAAAACCCATTGGCTTGATCTGGAACCCTGTGTTTATCCATTTAGCGGGTGGGCAACTGGGGTGCGGCTTTGCATGCACTGTCTAAGACATTTCTTTCTCAGGGCCTCTTTGCTTTCTACCCTGCTTGGTGCACCTGAAAGCTCCACCGATGAACTTCCAGACGTTGCTGCTTGTACTCTCTGTCCAACTCCCAGCACGAAGGACAGAACAAGTCGCATTTCACAAGGAAGCCAAAGCTTCTCCCTCTGGCTTAGCTACAGAACGTGAAGCTCCTGAACAACCTGTCTGGGCCCAGACATTCTGCACCTTTTCATTTCTTCCCAGTTAGCATGTTAGTAGCTAGGACACAACGAAAGAGCCGGTTGTGTCTACAAAGACATGTCCGCCGGCCAGCAGCTTGCACGCACGCTTGTGCCTTGCCCTGGCATCAAAGAGAAACTTAGAAACTGAGTCCAGCCTCAGCAGTTTGCACCTATCTTTCCACTGGGGAGTGGGATTTGTCTCCCCATGGGATTGTTGGTGGGTGGAGCCCAGCCCCCAAAGCCCCACTGCCACCCTGAGGACTATGCAGATTTCAGAACATGCATGGAAATCAATGGCCTACTCATAGACTTTAAGGTCAGAAGGGACCATTATGACCATCTAGTCTGACCTCCTGCACAGAATCTCATCCACCCACCCCTGCAATAATCCTCTCCCCTATGTCTCAGCTATTGAAGTCCTCAAATCATGGTTTAAAGACTTCAAGATGCAGAGAATCCTCCAGCAAGTGACCCGTGCCCCATGCTGCAGAGGAAGGCGAAAAACCTCCAGGGCCTCTGCCAATCTACCCTGGAGGAAAATTCCTTCCCGACCCCAAATATGGCGATCAGCTGAACCCTGAGCATGTGGGCAAGACTCACCAGCCAGACACCCAGGAAAAAGTTCTCTGTAGTAACTTCTAACATCCCATCACTGGTCATTGGGCCTATTTACCACTGATAGTCAAAGGTCAATTAATTGCCAAGATCATGTTGTCCCATCAAACCATCCCCTCCTCAGTTTTAGCATTGGATCCTTGCAGGACTGTAAAGATTGTGCTGGTCCCATGTGACCTCTGCCCTTCCAATGACTGCTCTCTGTCAGCGCTCCAGTCTCCAAGGCGAGATGCACCAAGGAGCTCACCTGGCAGCTGCCCAGTGGACCCTGGCATAGCAGGGAGGCCCCAGCCGGCATATTGCAGAGGAGGGGTGGGTGAGAAGGCAGCCCTCCCGGTGGGCACACAGACACAAATCGGGCAGACGTCTCACCTGACACGTTGACGGTCACTTGGCAGCTGGCGTGGCCGAACTGGTTGGAGGCCAGGCACTGGTAGGTCCCTGAGAACGCCAGCGAGAGGTTTGTCAGCTGCAGCTTTCCTGTTTGTTCATCTGGAAGGAGAAAAGCAGCAGGACAATCATTAATGCCAGCGGCACCGGGAGAAGCCCCCCTGTGCTAGCAGAGGGAGCGGGCGTGGGGTAGAGAGAGCCTGCCAGCCCCCAACTCAGCACTGGGCTTTGGCAGCGTTTCCAAAGGGTGCAGGGCTGTGGATGCCCTGGATTGTGGGGAGCAGGAGTAGCCGACCGTGAGCGCATGGATATGACCCTGGTCAGCGGCAGGGACTGACGTTGGGGCTTTCAGCTCCCAAGGCCACTGTCATGTGAGCTAGAGGAGAACTCCACTAGCTGCGAGCAAGTAGTAGGCCGTTCTCCTCTCTAGAGCCGGCCACTAGAGGGAGACATGGGCACATGTGCTAGACCAGTGTAGTTCTTTGCAACCCGATTCCCTACCATGTCATAAACAGCCCATATTGGCCACTGGGACACCGCTGGGTGATTGGTTGGGAAGGGCTTCTGAAAGGCCAGAGTCTGCTGTCAGTCAGTCCTTCTCTGTGTGGGGGTGGGGGAAGGTTTGGTGCCCAAGCTCCGCAGACAACTTGGCAGAAGCAGCCTGTGATGCTGGCAGACCCGGTGCACACAAGAAAGCCCATTGAAACCAGATTGCGAAACATCGAAGAACAACGACTTTGTTGATTGTCTCCCCCGCACCCAGGAAGAGGAGACAGGGGCCAATACTTGTCCCATCACTTTGAACTCTGGGGGAAGGGAATAAAGATCCCTGGCCAGAAGGGAGACCAGAAGACTATGCTGATGGGAATTTGGACAGGGCAATATTTTCTAAGCGTAAGCAAGGGATCCCCAAACTGCTTAGCTCTAAAGCAGCGGTTTTCAAACTGGGCTACGCGAGCTCTCGTCAGGGGGCATGCAAGAAAATGGCAGACGAGTCCCGCCCCGCAACCAACGTGAGCAGCATCCGCCGCTTTCTGGCCACTCAGCCCTGAAGTTCTGCGTTGCTGCTGGTGCTGCCTTCAGAGTAGAGCCATGCAGTGGGACTGGGATCCCGGGGGTCCCGCAGGACACAGAAAGCTTGCATAACGCAGCAGCTTCTATTACCTTTTGGAACCTGAGCCAGTAACTCATTTGTGCATTATGTTTACCTTGTAAATAGCCCCCTTATTTCTTGTTCTTAGTTAATAAATCTCGAGTTAGTTTATTATAGGATTGGCTCCAAGCATTATTCTTGGTGCAGGATCTAAGGTCCAACTCACCTGGGGTAGGTGACTGGTCCTTTGGGGATGGGAGTAACCTGAATATTGTTGTGATTTTGTGGGGAAGGGGCCATCTCTCACAAAGACAGGCTTGCGAGGGTGGCAAGATTGAGCAGAGTCTGTTACTCTATAGCCGGGGTGGCCAAACTGCGGCTCATGAGCCACTTTTACCAATAAAGTTCAGCTCGTGGAGGCCTCCCCTCCCCATTCTTCACCTACCAGTCTGGGTGCGGGGGAAGCGCAGAACCTTGGCTTTGCAGCAGGGTGGGGCAGTAGGGGCTTCTGCCCAGTGGGGAGGGGGGTCTCAGGGCTTCTGCCCAGCGGGGATGGGGGTCTCAGGGCTTCAGCCCTGTGGAATGCACCTGCTGGGGCTCAGGGTTTCAGCAGGAGCGGGGCTGACGCCCCAAGCCCCGGCTCTCGAACATCTGAAGATTGTTGTACGTGGCTCGGAGGGGCCAGTGAGTTTGGCCTCCCCTGCTCTATGGTAAGGCTGTTGTAGAGCTTGAGGAGTTCACATTTGATGCTTGGTTGGTGAAATCTAAGTGTAGAACCCCCAACCGGCTTGGGGTTTGAGCCCTGCTGCTTAACAGTCTGCCCTGGGGCTGACACACATGGTTGGGAGTCACTCTAGACACAGCCAATGGGAACAGCCCCACCCAGTGCTCAGCTGTGGTCGTGGGGCTGGGCCCTGGATTTGCCCCTCCCTGTATCTCCTACAAGCTCACGCTCATAGCTCAAGACAGAGAGCTGGAGACTGAGTCCAGAGGCGAGACAGCCCCAGAGCGGAGACTGCAAGACATCAAGGAGAGCGATACGAGAAGGCGAGACTGCAGGGGAGACTGGCTAACCCCGGAAAGGGAACTGTCAGCTCCACTTCCACCAAGAGCTTCATCCACAGCTCTCACCTAGCTGCTGCCCAGCATCTGATGGAGGATTCAGGCCTCTGATCAGACTCTGTTGAAAAGACTCAAGGGGGCCGTTGAAGGGGAGGTTTTGCTTCTAGGCTGTGTCCTTTGGGGTTTTTCTTTAAGATCTAGTCTAAAGAGCTAGAGTCCGGATCAAACTCACCGGAAGAAATCCTGGTGAAGAGCAAAACCACTGCTCTGAATAGGGTGACCAGACAGCAAGTGAGAAAAATCAGGACAGGGGGTGGGGGGTAATAGGAGCCTATATAAGAAAAAGGCCCAAAAATCGGGACTGTCCCTATAAAATCGGGACATCTGGTCACCCTAGCTCTGAAGCGGAGCAGCAACTCCTCTACAGCTTCTATCTGGGACATTAAAACATATTCAAATAAACAAGGACATGGTATTTGCCTCTGAAACTGATCCACAGGTGCAACCTACTGGTAGCAAAGGAAACTGCAAATGGCATGGACAAATGAGTTTATACAGCTAAGATTAAGGAGCTGATCCTGCCAACTCATCCTCAAATAAGTAGTCTCTACTCAGGTTGGTGCTTTCATTTAAATCAACGAGACTGCTCCTGTGTGTCAGGACTGAGCGAGTTGCAATGTGTTTACTTGCAGTATATTATTCATCCACCAGATGTCCCTGTGTGGTGTAGAGAGTTCCAGAGTGTGTGGTTCTTGGTGAACAAGGCAGACAAAGTTGGACCTTGAGCTGGGTGGATCTCTGTTTGAGTCTGTAATGTATAGCTGTTTTCTTTAATAAATGCAGTACCTTCTGGTTAATAGGCTCTGTGACTCCATAGATCAGGAAGCATGTGAGAAAGAGTTTGTGGGACTGGGCCGTGACCTTTTTTTCTAATTTCTAAAATATTCCCTTTGATCCAGAGAATTACTTGGGACTTACAGCCAGTTACTCCAGACAGTATCTGGCCACAAGAGCCTCTGGAATTTACACAGTCACAGGAGGTCAACATTAAGTCTAATACCTGGATTTTGGTTATTCCCAAAATCACAACAGGGCTTCAGATATAAACTTATTTGCCAGGAGAGGAAAGAATCTTCCCCAACCCTGGATAGCTTTGTACAATTGTTAAGCTCCTTTTTTCACCTTCCTCTGAAGCATCAGGCCTAGGTCACTGGGATACCGGATGGGATGGACCATGAGTCCCACCCGATATGGCAGGTCACATGTTGGTGTCTGGAGTCCTTCAATTCTGTTTCTATCAGATCACTCAGTGGAGGCTTTACACAGCTCTGCACCGGAGGGTCTCTAAGGGACGGCACTCTCCACCTACCTTGCACCATATTGGCCAGGGGCAACGAGGTCTTGGAGTCCACCCGTGACCAGGCGTAAATTGGGGCGGGCACCCCCTCCACGGAGCTGCAGGTCAGCGTGGCATCGCCCCCAATGTGGGCATATTCTGTCCCTTTACAGACAGGGGTAGATGGAGGCACTGAATGGGAATGAGAAGAGAAAACAATGGATTTCTGTACTAGGAGCATGCACCATCATCATGTAACATGGCACCTGGATGTCTCCCCCGTCACTGTCCTGTGTCACTGCCTTGTTTAACTGAGTCTCATCTATCCGTCCTCCTGCTCCCCACATCGCCGGCCCCTCCCCTCCTCTTCCCCTTCCACCCCCTCTTCTCCCTGCGATCCATCTAGCTCTCTGCAAGGGCCTCTTCGCTGTAGTGTCAAAGCGCCACACAACAGCCAGTGAGTGGGAAGCTATTGTAATAAATGCTCCTCTCTGGCACTTCTCACCCAGAGATCCCAAAGCACTTTCCAATAAGGCCCTGGTCATTACCCCTTTGCACAGATGGGAACACTGGTGCATGCGATACAAGGGGACCTGCAATACCCCAAGGCCGGCCGGCCGGATCCCAGCTGCTCTTGGGCCCAGCCCTGCAGGCCCCGCTGTGGCAGGCCATGGGATCGCAGTACCCGGACTCACTCAGCACGGTGAAATGGATGATCCCCGAGCCGCTGCCGTAGAAGTCGGGGGGGTTGTTCACCTCACAGACGTAGGTGCCGTTGTCCGAGGCGCGGACGTTGGCTAGCTGAAGGGTCGCATCCCCCATGGTGGGAGGGTCGTGCAGGAGGCTGAGCCGGCCGGCCTGGGAGCCGGGCCTGTACAGCTTGTCGTTAGTGAAGTAGAGGATCTGCAGGGAGAGGAGACCATTTGCCTCTGGGGCCTCCTCAGAGGCGGGGGTTTGTCCAATGCCGACACGGTGACTGAAGGGGGATCGGACGAGGGGAGGTGTCACGCAGCACCAACTGCCCTCCAGTTGGCTCCGCATTGTCATTGAAAAGCATGTGGCTTGGGAGAGGAGGTTAAGGTGAAAACTTCAGAGACTCCAGCAGCCAGCCTCGGGTGGGGGCTCAGGGCTCGTGCGAGGGGGAGCCGAGGGGCTTTGACAGATTCATGAGGAGAAAGCAACACAAAAGAGGGAGGGGCTGATCGTACACCACGTGGGGCATGAAGTCAAAGGGGAAACGGAGCCAGCAGAGATACAGACCAGCTTGTGCCAGGCCCTCAGCCCTGGCAGTGAGGGGGCCAGGCAGGTACCCAGACGGAGCAGCCGTCTCAGCTCTTTCAAAAGCCCGTATCGAATGTAACACAAATTGCGACAGAGAGAGGAACACCGCATGCACGCGAAAAGGCTGCGAAATGGCCCGAGGACTTACCCAGAATGTACAATCTTCCACTACAACACACAGTCCCGCCCGGTCCCTACACGGCGTATCCCAGGGGAACGCACAGTCCCGCCCGGTCCCTACACGGCGTATCCCAGGGGAACGCACAGTCCGGCCCGGTCCCTACACGGTATATCCCAAGGGAACGCACAGACCCATCCAGAAAACCTACGGCAGGGCTAGGAATAGAACCCAGATCTCTTGCACCCGGCCCAGGGCTTTAACCACAAGCCCATCCTTCCTCCTCTATGTATGAGAACATCCCATTGGCTGTACTCACTAGGTGTCCAAAACACAGTGGTATCTGCAGTAACATTCATTATTGTACATGCCTCTGAGCGTCTCATTCGATTGTCTCCACAAGTCCTTCCCCAGCCTCCCCGTTGATCTTGATCCCATCCCTGCTCTTGGATGTGTTGCTTCCCTGGTGTTTCTAACAGCCCTGGCACACGTCACTCGGATCTGAGGGCCCCTCTGGGCAGCTGCTACCCCCACATTCTGCAGTCACATTAGAGCCACTCAAAAAACCCAATTTAATTCCCACCCAATGTTGGGAATGAAATGAATTCACTGGCATTGCTTCGGAAACGCAAGAGAGCGCTCTTTGCGTTGGTTCGCATTCTTTTTGTTGCTGCTGGAACCATCAAAAATTTGGACCAAACCGAGCTGATTTCAGGAAACATTTAGACAAAACTTCATTTTTTGACTCACAAAATATCGGTTGGGAAAAAGCAACAGCCAGCTCTTCTGTAGAGGGTGTCCTTCACTGAGCGCAAAGTGCTGGACAAAGGAGGGCAGCAGCATTAGCCTCATTTTACAGATGGGGAAACTGAGGCACGGGGAGGGAAGTGACTTGCCCAAGGCACCCAGGGAACTAATGGCAAAGCTGAGAGTTGAGTGCAGGTCTCCCGAATCCCACTCCAGTGCCCTGTCCACTAGCCCCCTGCTCTAACGACGAGCCCATCGGCCTTTAGGGGCTTTTCCTTGGCCTCACTCTTGTTCTCTGGTGGTGATTTGTGGCCCAGCCCCTCAGCCCGGGCTGACAACGTTCACCCCCTGCTTTCTGCAGCAACTCCTCATCCAGGCATTAAGAGCCTTGAACTAGCCCTGCCAGGCTTTCCGAGCGACATTGTGAAGCAAGCGCCCCACAGGCCCCGAAGGAACCCCCCCAAGTGCCTCTCCTGGGGACCCCGGTCCCCCCCTCACCTGCTTGCCCTGCTCCGGCGCTGTAGAGGCTGGCGCAAACCTCCACTCCAGCATGAAGTTTTTGTCCACCGAGGTTTTATAGTGGCAGGGAAGTTCCACGCTGGAGCCTCGTTCCTGCATCACGGGGTCCTGTGGCACCGTCACCTCCACACACGGCCCAGCACCTGTGGAGGAGAGTGAACGAGTCCTTCGGCTCTGTCGCTGCCTTTTCCCCGCTGCGGCATCCGGCTCGCCGGCCCCCGCAGCTGCAGCCTCCCGTCCATTCAAAACGCTGCGGCTTAAATAGGGTTGCCAACTCTCCCGGAATCAGCCTCAATCTCCTGGGGGCTATTAAAAGCAATCTGGGAGATTTTAATCCGGCTCCTAGGCGCAGGGGCAGCCAAGGGCTCTGCGCGCACTTCCCCCACCCCGAGCGCCGACTCCACAGCTCCCATTGGCCGTGAACTGCAGCCAATGGGAGCTGCGGGGGTGATGCCTGCAGGCAGGGGCAGTGCGCGGAGAGTCCCCGCTGCGCCTAGGAGCCGGACATGCCGATCGCTTCCGGGAGCCGTCCAAGATCAGCGCCGCCTGGCTGGAGCCCGCATCCCGAACCCCCTCCCGCACCCCAACCCTCTTCCCCAGCCCTGAGCCCCCTCCCACACTCTGAACCCCTCAGCCCCCCCCCAGCCCAAAGCCTGCAACCCCTCCTGAATCCCAGCCCCCTGCCCCAGCCTGGTGAAAGTGAGAGAGGGTGGGGGAGAGCAAGCGATGGGGGCAGGGGGATGGAGTGAGTGGGGGCGTGGCCTTAGAGAAGGGGTGGGGCAGGGGGCAGGCCAAAGGACAAAGGAGGGCAGCAGCATTACCCTCATTTTACAGAGGGGGAAACTGAGGCACAGGGAGGGACGTGACTTGCCTCAGTTTCCTTTGGGTTTGTGCGATTAGACAGCAACCCTATGCGGCAAAGATCGGCTTCCTCGCTCGCTGCTCTTACCCTGCCCTCCTCTGCAAGCCTCTCCATTGCCCGCCCCTCTTCCACCACCACCCAGACACAAGCCTCTTGTCCTTACCCCCAAAGCCCTCCAGGATACGGCATCCCCCTTGTGCTCTATCACACGATCACAACACTGACCCCCTGCCTTCACTCCTCCAGGCACGACAGCCTTGGATGCCCACGCCCCCACACAGACCTTGGGAGAGCGGGAGCCCTGTGGGGCAGGAATCGTCTCTTCCTGGGTTTGTACAGCCCCTGGCACAGGGGAACCCAGTCCTGGCTGGGGCCTTTGGGCACCACTGTTGTACCAGTGTACACCGCGACTCCGAATAGAAACCAGTGATCAGTAACAACACAGCAGGTAAATCTTTTTCTGCCCAGAAACTGTTTTTTCCACTTTGTTGAACTTTCAGGCAAGTGTTAAACGGACCCTTAGCAGGTACCTCACACGGCCTATCTGGGCCGAGTCCTTGCAATTTTATAATATTGTATCAACAATATCATAACGTGTCCCACATATTCCATACAGCGTCACAGCAGGTGAATGGGCAGAATGGCGTCTCGTGCAATTCAATGTTGGCAAATGCAAAGTAGTGGCTGAAAATAACTGTAAGCTCTCAGGAAAGAGACCCATGTGTCACCTGGGTGTATGCAAACAAATTGCATTTAAATACAGCCAAATCGAAGCTCTACATCTAGAAAGAGGCAATGCAGGCCACACCGAAAGAACGGGAATCTGTCTCCGGGAAAGCAGGGACTCTGAAAAGGAGGGGTCATAGTGGACATGCAAGTCAGCATGAGCTCTTAGTGTGAAACAAAATGGTTCAAGGGCTGGAGCAAATGCCTTAAAGTGGGAGACTTTAGAAGAGCTGAATCTATTTAGCTTATCAAAAAGATTGAGAGGTGACTTGATTATGTAGCACTCACAAGAGAATATCAGGGTTTGTGCCCTGCCCCTTTCCAGTTTGGAGAACACAGTGGTCCCATCAGGGTTATTGTTGTTGTGTCCCAAAGAGACTCAACTGGTGTGAGGTGTGTGCAGGCTGCACTATATATTTAAAGTTGAATAAAAGCTCAGTTTTAAACCCAGGATCCCTGGATGGGAGTGTAACACTTGGTGAGCAAATGGATATAAACTGGCCATCAGAAAGTTTAGACTTGAAATTAGACGAAGGTTTCTAACCATCAGAGAAGTGAAGTTCTGGAACAGCCTTCCAAGGGAAGCAGTGTGGGCAAAAGACCTATCTGGCGTCAAGATTAAGCTAGATACGTTTATGGAGGGGATGGTTTGATGGGATAACATGATCTTAGTCAAAGGTCAATTAATTGCCATCAGTGGTAAATAGGACCAATGGTCAATGATGGGATGTTAGAAGTTACTACAGAGAACTTTTTCCTGGGTGTCTGGCTGGTGAGTCTTGCCCACATGCTCGGGGTTCAGTTGATCACCATATTTGGGGTCGGGAAGGAATTTTCCTGCAGGGTAGATTGGCAGAGGCCCTGGAGGTTTTTCGCCTTCCTCTGCAGCATGGGGCACGGGTCACTTACTGGAGGATTCTCTGCATCTTGAAGTCTTTAAACCATGATTTGAGGACTTCAATAGCTGAGACATAGGTGAGAGGATTATTCCAGGAGTGGGTGGGTGAGATTCTGTGGCCTGCATTGTGCAGGAGGTCAGACTAGATGAACATAATGGTCCCTTCTGACCTTAAAGTCTATGAGTCTATGAGCACAGGTGGGAGAGGCTGAACTATAGTGATCTGACCAGCGAGGAAGCTATCTAGAGCGGTTTCAGGAAAAGCTGCCTGAAGGTAATGGCAACAGAAAAGTGATTTTGCATAAAGTTTTCTCTGGAAGTAAGAGGAGAAGATTTAATTGTTTGCAAGCACTATGGCTGGCTGGGAGAGAGTTAAAGGACATTCTTAGGAAGGGAGGAGGAAAAGATGAGCATTTAAAAAAGAGATGTTTGTGACTCTCTGGGCATTTCTGGGACAGATCACAGGAAAAATGCATCAAAAAGCCATTTGGTTTTAACCAAACATAGAACAAGCTACCTACATAGTGAAGAGCAGGGGGAGTTGGAAGATCGGGGATTGTCTACATTACTGGCATTAAGAGATCAGATTTTACAACGAATTGCTACAGCAAGAAAAGAGCAGATTGAAGTTCCTAAAGTAGAAACAGTTCAGAAATAGCATACTGCCAAATGAAAGGAGCTTGAAACACAGTTTCAGGAAAGAATGAAGGAAATTACAACCCAAACCCCCGTGAACACAGGGAGTCAAATAGAGGAAAATAGAAAGGAGCATAAACTGTGGCAGCCAAGTGTAAAAGTATCAGGCAGGGGAGGCCAAAAAGGAATGTGAAGAGCAACTAAGCAAAAGGCACAAAAACTAACAGCAAAAAAATGTTTTAAGTACATCAGAAGCGGGAAGTGAGGCCACTGGACAATCGAGGTGCTAAAGGATCACTCAAAGAAGACAAGGCCACTGTGGAAAAGCTAAATGAATTCTGTCTTCACTGAACAGGATGTGAGGGAGATTCCCATATCTGAGCCATTCTTGTTAGGAGACAAATCAAAGGAGCTATCCCAAATTGAGTTATCGATAGAGGAAGTTTGGGAACAAATTGATAAATTAAACTGTAATAAGTCACCAGCTCCAGATGGTTTTCACCCAAGAGTTCTGAAGGAACTCAAATATGAAATTGTAGAACTACTAACTGGCATGTAATCTAGTCCTTAAATCGGCCGCTGTACCAGATGACTGGAAGGTAGCTAAATGTGATGCCAATTTTTTAAAAAGGCTCCAGAGGTGATCCTGGCAATTACTGGCCAGTAAGCCTAACTTCAGGACCAGGCAAATTGGTTGAAATTATAGTAGAGACAATTATCAGACACATAGATGGATATGATGTCGGGGAAGAGTCAACATGGCTTTTGTAAAGAGAAATTATGCCTCACCAATCTATTAGAATTCTTTGAGGGTATCAACAAAAGTGGACAAGAGTCATCCAGTGGATATAGTGTACTTGGATTTTCAGAAAGTCTTTGACAAGGTCCTACACCAAATGCTCTTAAGCAAAGTGAGCTGTCATGGGATAAGAGGGAAGGTCCTCTCATGGATCAGTAATTGGTTAAATTGCAATTGGTTAGGAAACAAATGGTAGGAATAAATGTTTTCACAGCTGAGAGAGGTAAATTGAAGGGTCCCCCAGGGACCAGTGTCATAGAACTATCCCTGGACTGGGAGCGTAACAATTACAGTGAAAATGCACTTTCCCGGGGAGAAAGCAGCAGGTACTAAATGGCTCTTTAATGCAGTAGAGAAAGGCAGAACAAGAGACAATGACTAAACGCCGAAGCCCAACAAATTCAAATTAAGAGCCAAACTTTTAACAGTGCAGGTGATTTACCATTGCTACAAACTCCCCAGGGAAGGGGAGGATGCTCCGTCTCTTGCTGTCTTCTCACCCAGACTGGTGCCTTCTGGGGGCTGCTTTAGCCCAACAGGGGGAGGGATAGCTCAGTGGTTTGAGCATTGGCCTGCTCAACCCAGGGTTGTGAGTTCAATCCTTGAGGGGGCCATTTAGGGATCTGAGGCAAAAAAATTGGGGATTGGTCCTGCTTTAAGCAGAAGGTTGGACTAGATGACCTCCTAAGGTCCCTTCCAACCCTGAGATTCTATGAAACACCAGTTATTGGTGTCCACACAGGGGTAAGTGGGTGACAGTTATCGGCCTGTGCCATGCAGGAGGCCAGGCTAAATGATCTAATGGTGCCGTGGTCTGCCCTTGACACCTGTGACTCACTGTGGCGAGCACCATGAGAACTTCCATTCACTGTGCCGTAGCGGTCAGCAAAGCATGAAGAGTGCTATAAACCAATACTGGTAAGACCCTTCCTGCTGTCCCGAGTCTGCGCCGCCCTGCTTGCTCTGTGGTTTGGGTGACTTGGGCATGGCTGGCCCACAAGGGCTTGGCAGCTGGAAACCAACTCCAGGCACCTCCAACATGGGGATTGTAGGGCTGGGAAGGCCCCGGCTCAGGCCAGCGAGGCCCCGGCTGATCTGGGCGGTTGGAGTCCCAGATTTTCAGCCTTCTCACCAAGGGTGGAAGAGGCAGAATCTGTAACCGGACGTGACAAGTTCCTCCAACGAGGACGCAGCGAGCTACAAAGCGCTTCCCAGCATGCGACTGAACGTGAAGGCGGCCCTGCTCTGGCTGGAGTGTACTGGGACAGGCAGGGTTAGCCGCGGGTTGCTATAGTCAGCGTAACTAGGGCACAAGGCAGGTGTCCCAGGGAAGCACTAGGGTCACCCGTTAAGACAGGAGGTGGAAGCTGTGGGACTGTGCCGAGGATTTCCACATTCTGCCCCAGTGCCGAGGCTTCCAGAGACACCAGCCAGGCTCAGCAGCCCTACTCTACTGCCTGGGCTGGGCAAGCAGCAACAAACAGAGCTGAAACCCAGCCCCACGAATAGCCCCCACTGAGATCCCTGCAAGAGGAGTCCCTGCCTGGGCTAAATGCCCCCCGGGGCAACGCCCGCACCCATGACATGCCAATGGCCACAAGCCATTGTCTGTTGATTACTCACCCAAGAGTGCGGCGAAGGTCAAAACCCAGCAGCAGAGCGGAGGGCTGGGGAGCCGGGTCCCGGCCATGTCGCCTTTCTGCTTAGAGCGGAAACGGTCCAGCAAGCGCGACGGCGCTTTATCTTGTACCTCAGCTAAAGCAAACAAGTGGGGCGAAGTGCTGACTCACGCCAGAGGCGGCCACCGCTAATCGCACGCTGACCATGCTTCGGTGGAGCCGACTCAGCCCACCACCTGCCCCGGGGCACAGCCCAGGGACCCCTCGGCACTGACAGGGAGCTTCTGGAGAAGGGGGAGGCAGAGTCCCAGAGGAAGGGCCTGGCTCGAAGGATGGGACCCCTTCTTCCTGTACAGCGGTGAGGGCCCAAGGGAGAATGGCCATCAGAAGATTTGCGCTGGGGTGGTTAATAATTAACAGCGCTCCGAAAACAATGCCTGCCACTTCCACCCAAACCCCACCAGCACAAACAGCGCTGCCCAGATAAGCCGGGAAACAAAGGGCGGGGAACAGATTTACTAACTCCCACATGCTCGGCTGGGTGGTAGCATGCAACTTTCCAGACAGAGCTCCTGAATGATCCTAAGTGGGATCCCTGGGAGCTTCTGGGCCGGGCCTGGCCTGGCCAGCCCAGTTCCAGCGCGCTGAGAACGGCCTGTGTGCAGGGTAAGCGTCATAGCACATCACAGCTCAGGGCCATGAGCAGACAGAAAACAGCCAGCGTGCTCTGTGTTCCCAGTACCCTCCCGGCCCGCCCCCCAGGACGGGGTGTCCTTATGGCTCAAGCAGAAGGCAGATCTGAGTTTGAACGCTGATGCCTATGTGGCTTTGGGCCAATTACCCAAGGCCCGGTTGTCAGGGAGGCTATGTACCCACAGCTCCCATTGACGTCACCTGGAAAACCAGCCCCGAATTGTCTCGCTGCCCATGCCGTGGGGGCACTGCTCAGCGACCACTCAGGGGCCACAGGCTCTGAGTGATGCTCACCAAGCCCTTGGAGCACTAGCGAGGATTGCCATGTGGAGCCACACGGAGCTGGCTGCCTCTGTATCCAGTAAGGCTGGGCAGACCAGGAGGGGCTTTTCTGGCGACAATGATGGAGAATTCATCACAGTTCTGCCACTTCTGCCGCGACCGTTGCTTGGAATCGATCAGACGCGGCGTTCAAAAGAAATGCCGCCGAGCCAAGAGCAAGACTTTGCTTTACTCAGCCAATTGAAGAGCTAGCATTAGAGACAAAAAGGGAATTCCCGTCTCGGCAGTTTTGCACGGGCGGCAAACACAGATGTGGCAAGGGGAGGTTTAAATGTCCTGCTGCTTAACAAACAGGGAAGGTCCTGTTCTCCCTCCAAGAGCCAACAAGCCAAGAGAGATCATAGAATCTCAGGTTGGAAGGGACCTCAGGAGGTCATCTAGTCCAACCCCCTGCTCAAAGCAGGACCAATCCCCAATTTTTGCCCCAGATCCCTAAATGGCCCCCTCAAGGATTGAACTCACAACCCTGGGTTTAGCAGGCCAATGCTCAAACCACTGAGCTATCCCCCATGAAATGAGATGAGATGAGATGAGGCGAGGCAGCAGGGCAGGGGGCAGAGCAAAGAGCAGGGCTGGGACGAGTGGGAGGGGACCATAGGGCTGGGTCATCACGTCCAACCGCTGCTATTCCAGGCAACCCTGCCATATTATCCCATTCATGAACATATCACGCCCCAGCTTCAAACGAGGCAGGTGGTTTGTCCCCCACGGCCATTGAGAGGCTGTTCAAGAACCTGCCTCCTCTGATGGTTAGAAACCTGCCTCTAATTTCCAGCCTTAATTTATTCCTGGCCAGTTTATCCCCATCGATTTGGTTAGAGACAGAACAAGTGGGGAGCAGAGAGGGGAGGGGCTGCAGAGAGAGTGGATCAGTGTAACGGGAATTCTCCAGGAATGGAGAATGAATGATGGTTAACGAGAGGCCACGGGGTCAGACAGTCACTGTGGACAGGAAGTTGCTGGACCATCCAAAGCTGGCAAGTGCAGCTACTAGAGTTGGGCAAATTCTTCTTGACAAATAGCAGATTTGCCAAAAGCTGCATTTTTCAGGGCACTGACAGGGTTCACAATTTCTGCCTGAATTCAGAGAACAGTTTTGGCCAAAAAAAGAGAGACTTGCCTTTTTAAACAAACCAAACGGCGTTCACCTTTTCAAAATTAAAGATTTTGACTTTTCATTTCCAAATGTTTCATTTGGAAATGTAGCTGCTATATTTATTTAAACAACAAAAAAGGGGGCAAAACCACCCAAAAACTAACCCCAAACCTATCTCGTTTCAGGTTGAATGAAATGGTTTTTTGTTCGTTTTTTCATCTGAGTGAGAAAATCTGAAAGGTTTCGGTTTGAAACAAACCAAATTCCTTCGGGGATTTTCTCAGGCTGGGCTCCAAACCGTGACATCAAGTATTGGCTCAGGTCTAGTTTCTCCCTCATCTAGAGTTGTATTGATAACCTTGCAAACAAGGGACCGCCGCCTCTTCGGGGAGTGATACTTGCCCACTTTGTTCGGAAGTTCTGGGCGTGTCACCCACTCAGAGTTCCAGGGAGTGGCCTGGGAGCTAAGGCACTGGACTTCGGCACACAGGAGCGGAGTACAATTCTCAGTCTTGCCATGGACTCCCTGTGCGACCATTATGCACTCACTTCTGCACCTTAGTTTTCCACATGTAAAATGGGGATAATGCAGTCCTACGTATCAGCGTTGAGGGAATGAATCCATGTGTGGCTGTGAGGTGTTCAGACACTGGTGACATACGGGCACCTGGATAGATAGGAACCACTGTTCTCAGTGGTGGCAGATGACAGAACAAGGAGTAATGGTCTCAAGTTGCAGAGGGGGAGGTTTAGGTTGGATATTAGGAAAAACTTTTTCACAAGGAGGGTGGTGAAGCACTGGAATGGGTTACCTAGGGAGGTGGAGGAATCTCCATCCTTAGAGGTTTTTAAGGTCAGGCTTGACAAAGCCCTGGCTGGGATGATCTAGTTGGGGTTGGTCCTGCTTTGAGCAGGGGGTTGGACTAGATGACCTCCTGAGGTCTCTTCCAACCCTAATCTTCTATGATAAGATTTCCCCTCAGACTCTGTACAGCAATTTGCAGCCCATTAGGCTGGTTTCAAGGAGAACAGTGGATCAGAAGCCTGGCTTGGGCTGAGAAGAGCAATTCAGTTTGGTCCAAGCGGATAATTAGCTTTTCCTTCCCTCTGAGTGGCTGATAGGAGCCCTTTCCTGTGTAACCCCTGTTCTATCCCCCTTAGGACTCAGGCACACAGGAGCGGAGTTCAATTCCCAGACCTGCCCCGGACTCCCTGACTACACTGAACAGTTCATCTTCCTTCTAGCGCTTAGAGGGGCGGCCAACCTGTGGCTCTGGAGCCGCATGCGGCTCTTCAGGGGTTAATATGCGGCTCCTTGTCTAGGCACCGACTCCGGGGCTGGAGCTACAGGGGCCAACTTTCCAATGTGCCTAGTACTCACTGCTCAACCCCTGGCTCTTCCACAGGCCCTGTCCCCTCGCTTCTCCCCCCCAGAGCCTCCTGCACGCCACAAAACAGCTGTTCAGGAGGTGCGGGGCGGGAGGGGGAGGCGCTGATGGGTGGGGCTGCCGGTGGGTGGGAGGCGCTGGGAGTGGAGGTGGGGGAGCTGATGGGGGGCTGCTGACGTATTCCTGGGGCTCTTTGGCAATGTACATCGGTAAATTCTGGCTCCTTCTCAGGCTGGCCACACCTTAGACACTCCAGGATCTGTGGCTTCCATAATTTGGTTCCAGCTATTCCTCCTTCCCTGCCAGCCCCTTAGCTCTGAACTTCTCTTTCTTGGGTTCACGCAACACTGGTTTGTGGCTGATGTAGGACAGGCTGCAGTTCATTGGCATGAGGTGTCGGACCTGGCTGGGGGAGCAGTGTTGATAACATGGGCTATGCTGCTCCATAGCATACAGCTTTGTTTGCCTACAAAAAGAGCTAGCGAGAGGTGGTGGCAATGATCTTGAGCGCGTCCCGTTTACCGTGTGCCCAGAATCACAGCTAGTTCTGCCCCATTTTAAGTACAAAACCAGAAACACTTTTAATGAGCACTTATGAAAAATATTACATTTTGCAATTGTACAGAAAAATAATCTTTCCGTGCCCCCCCCCTCGCACCCAACAGAAGGGTCTGATGGACATCTCGAAACAGCCAGCACAAGATGGATTAGAGGGGGGACAGTCCAGACTGGGAGAGTGGTTAGTATCTACAGGAATAAATTATGTGTTATCAAAAAATAAAGCGAATACACAAGATTTAAGGAGTCCGTTAAATAAACCAAAATAATAATTGCACAGTATGAATTCAGATGCTGAAGGCGTCCTTAGAAACCAGTCGTTAGGATATTAGGCTATAAGGTTACTCTAGAGTGTTACACGCAGGTTACTAGCACGTGCTCACAACCACCTTCTGGAGGGAAGCCGCAGAGGCCCTGTTACAGGGGCAGGGCAGGGCCTCGGGGGCAGGAGCCTGGGGGATCTTTACAAAGTGCAGAGGAGGAGACCAGACCCCAGGGGAGACTCTGGCCTGCCTCCCAACACCTGGAGGGGGTGGCCCTGGCAGCTGGAGGACTCAGAGAGCAGGCGATGGGGTGGGGCGGGGTCCCTTGGCCTAGGCAGAACAGGATGGATGAGCGTCAGTCCGGGCAAGCAGAGCCCGACACCTACCAGCCACCAGGCTGAAGCTACAAGCCAGGGGCAGACCCAGAATGAGGGCCGGTCTTCATTGCAAGACCCAGGGGGCAAAGCCCTCCCAGCCAAGGCCCTGCCCCTCCGCTGGCTGGTGAAAGGGAAGGGGCACTCTCCCCTGCCCCCCGACCCCATAGCCCAAGGGGACTCTCCACTAGGTCGCCTCTCCCCCAGCAAGTCCCTTCAGCCCCTGGGCTGATGCTCCAAGCGAGGCCTGTCCATACTCACAGCACGCCCGCTCTCTGCACCCCTCCCCATTCGTGAGGAAACTCCCTCCAAGCACCAACAAGGTGGCACCATGCGGGGCCCCCGCCCAGCAACCAGGGCAGAAGCTTGAATCCCGCAGACACCATCGGCCGAGCAGTCCCATCTCCCCCCAACTAGCAAGTGGATCTTTCTAGCCCTGTGGTGACGACTCCCTCTATGTCTACGGGTTCCAGTTTTCCCCGTCGCTGAAATCCCTGGGAGGGGTTCAGACCGTCTGAGCTCAGCAGCGGTTTTCAGCCTGTGGCCCGCGGCCCCCTGGGCGCCCACGGACTCTCGCGAAAGGGGACTAGGAAAACAAAAGCTCCGCACCCCAGAAAAGGCATCCCGGTTTTCCGATCAACCAAAAGGACGTGAACACCCCACCATACAGGTCAAACCCGGAAGTGCTGGCGTTCCCACGCAAGCCCACGGCCCTTTCTCACGCGGTGGCGACATGAAACGTTTACGGCTGAATCCCGGTCAGCCAGTTCGCAATCTAAGACTTCTACGGGAGGGGTCCGTGGACATAGGCGCTGGAACTACGGGTGCAGGGGGTGCTTGAAGTGGTTTCCATCATATCCGGGGTTTACAGTTTGGTTCAATGGCTCTCAGCACCCCCCCACTATACACATTGTTCCAGCACCTATATCCGCAGACCACAGGCTGAATTTCCCAGGAGCCCGGCACCTCCATCCGAAATGTGTTAGGGGTCCGCAGCTGAGCAAAGGTTGAAAACCCCCGCCCTACAAGAAGCAGCAGGGGCTGAAGTCCGCGGCAGGAACTAGCAACGCCAAGAGCAGCGGCATTCCTTCAATACACGGCCTGCCGGCCAGCGGCCTCCCCACACGGGCTGGCTCCTGGCTCTCAGGGGGAGTGGGCCGGGGCCGGAAGGATAACACCGGGAGCCGGCAGAGTGCGTGTCTGAGGAAGCTTGTCCCTGGGAAGCTCCCGCAGTCTGTGCGTGATGCCGGGCGCACGGCCCCCCCTCAGACGCTCAGCCCCGAGGCACAGGAGCGTGGAGGTGGTTTGGTCGCTATGTTTCCAGTCTGCTTCCTCAGCATACAGAGGGCACCCAAGCTGCTGGGTGCTTACACCAGGGAGCCTGCTTGGCTCTGGGCTGGCACCATGACTGGCACCGCCCCCATTCTGGTAAGGGTAGAGGTGGTTAGCCCTTGGGGGACAGTGGGCTCCTGCCGGGGGGCCTGCGGCTGTGCCCCATTTGTCCTGTGCAGAGTGCTTCTATTGCTTGGCACCGCGCTCGGGTAATGGCCGCCGTTCATGCCGGGGGGGAAGTAGAGGGGCAGGCTCTGGCTGGACACGCTGGGGGTGGGCGTCAGGGCTCGGCTCCGCGGCTGGCTGTAGGGAGGTTTGTAGCCCACGGCGCTGCCGGCGGCGGTGGTGATGGAGGCGGTGTCAGACGGGGGCTTGGACGGGTACAGCTTGTGGTCCCGGGTCGTGTGCACAGACGACAAGGTGCCGTTTTTGGAGACGATGTCCGAACCGGAACTTTTAGCCCAAGAAGGCGTCTTTGGAGCAACGGCATCTTCTCTGAAAAGGAAAGCGGAGCTGGAGTCAGTGCCGGGAGCCGGCGGACGGGGTCTCTGGGTATTCACACTCCCCGCCGGCCTCCCTCCTAACCATGGACAGAGCCGAGCACTACTGGAAACTCGACCTGAGACTTAAAGTACCAACACGCCTCCCAGAAAACTCTCCAATTCGGCCATTCCACCAACGGGGGACCTACAAGCAGATGACAGGCAAGCATTGGGTCCAGTGATCCTGCAGACTGGACTGCTGGGGGTTTGGACTCTGAATATTTGGGTCCTGATAACAAATTACATTAAAAACAGCAAAGGGACATTACGCTTGCAAAGTCAAAGCACTCAACGTTGGGAAATGTTCGACCGAAGGCTGCCCGTGCAACCTAAAAGTTAACCTTTAGATCCACGGCACAGACCTCTACCACCCCAGCTCACAGAGCAAGCGGTAGCAGGAGTTGGCTGTTATCCTCGATAGCGCAAGCATCAGAGTGTGATGAAAGAGGCTAAGTTTCCCAGGTATTTTCCCAGGTATTTCCAGCAAGTTTCCCAGGTATTTTCTGGCAGCAAGGAAGGTAGAGACTCAGGACTCGCAGGTTCAATTCCAAGCTTTGGAGGGAGTGTTCCATAGTGGTTATAGACCCAGCTACCCCCACCCTGTTCTGCTGTTGCCCCGCATTGTCTCCTGAATCCCTCTGCTTCCTCCCCACTCTGGGCTCTTGCCCCTCATGGCTCCTCCAACCTTCCTCTCCACTTTACTTTACTAAGCCTGTGCAAACTGAGGTTTTTCAAAGGCTCATCAGTTGGCCAAATTTGGGTAAATTTTCATGGGAACAGCAAAAGGCACATCCTTGACATCAGAGTGACCCCCAGGCTAAATTTCAACCCCCCGCGCTAAAGCATGGAGGCACTGGAGCTTTTCAATGGAAAGGTTGTAAGAATTTTTTTTTAACAGGGCCAAAACAATGCATTTTCCCCTAATCTCATTCTCAGAAATGGCTGAATTATTTTGGAATACAATTCAGTCCGAGGCAAACACCTGTCCTTGAAAATTTCAGCTGACATGGTTGAAGTTTCCCATAGTTACAAGCAATTGAAAACAGGGTCTTATAATGGAAAGTGTCAGGTAACCTTAATTACGGGCAGTGCCACTAGCAGTATTCATAGATTCCAAGGCCAGAAGGGACCTTTGTGATCATCTAGTCTGCCCTCCTGGATAGCACAGGCCAGAGACCTGCTCCCAAATAATTCCTAGAGCAGAGGTTATAGAGAAACATCCCATCTTGATTTAAAATGGTCAGTGATGGAGACTCCACCACGACCCTTGGTAAATTGTTCCAATGGTTAATTACCCTCATTGTTAAATATGTACACCTTATTTCCAATCTGATATTTGTCTAGCTTCTTTGCTAGACAGAAGAGCCCATTATTAAATATTTGTTCCTTTTGTAGGTACTTATAACCTGTAATCAAGTCATCCCTTAATCATCTTCTTTGGTAGGCTAAATAGATTGAGCTCCTGGAGTCTATCACTATAAGGCCTCCTTTAATCATTCTTTTGGCTCTTCTCTGAGCCCTCGCCAATGTATCAACATCATTCTTGACCTGTGGACACCAGAACTGGACACAGGATTCCAGCAGCGGTAGCACCAGGGCCAAATACAGAGGTAAAATACACTCTCTGCTCCTAATGCAAGATTCCCCTGTTTATGCATCCCAGGAGTGCATTTGCTCTTTTGACCACAGGGTTGCACTGGGAGCTCGTTTGCAACCCTAAGCATTGAATTAATCAGACCTCACAGTAGGAGATTTCAAAAAAATAAATAAATCTTTTTTTTTAAAAAATTTGTCTTCTGTTTTTTAACCTTTAGGTGTCTGTTTTCAAGCTTTTCTCCTCACTCCAGAGGGCTAGAAATGTTTTTTTACACAAAAGCCGAGTCATAGAATCATAGAATCTCAGGGTTGGAAGGGACCTCAGGAGGTCATCTAGTCCAACCCCCTGCTCAAAGCAGGACCAATCCCCAACTAAATCATCCCAGCCAGGGCTTTGTCAAGCCTGACCTTAAAAACCTCTAAGGAAGGAGATTCCACCACCTCCCTAGGTAACCCATTCCAGTGCTTCACCACCCTACTAGTGAAAAAGCTTTTCCTAATATCCAGCCTAAACCTCCCCCTCTGCAACTTGAGACCATTACTCCTTGTTCTGTCATCTTCTACCACTGAGAACAGTCTAGATCCATCCTCTTTGGAACCCCCTTTCAGGTAGTTGAAAGCAGCTATCAAATCCCCCCCTCATTCTTCTCTTCTGCAGGCTAAACAATCCCACTTCCCTCAGCCTCTCCTCGTATGTCTCTCAATAATTGCAGGAGTTTGGGAGCTGGGGCTTTATTACAAACACCAAACAGCACCGGGCTCCTGAGAGTTGGCAACCCTGTAACAGCATCCTCAGCCTCAAAGCAAATGGGGGTTTTGTGCCCGTGATGCCTTGGCGGCCGTTAACACTCATCTTCCCTCCCAGCAGCTCTGTGACCGGCTGTCAAGGGACCACGGAGGCGCCGTGTCTGGGACGTTTTCCCATGGGCTTTGCCAAGCAACGCGCGGATTCTCACTTGATCTCGTTGGCCATTTCCTCCTGCGTGTCTTTCTTTTTCTTTCGATAGACGAACATTTGGAGAACAAACAAGATAATTAAGCCGACGCCAATGAGAGACCCCACCACGGCTCCGGCGATCACGGCTGCACTGAGCGCTACAGAGAACCAGAGAGAGAGAGAGAGACTAGAGAGAGGAACGCCAGGCAAGCCAGCGTGAGAGGGGCCAGCCTGGCTGGCTTCTGCACAGCAAAGCTGGGATTCTCCCGCTTCGAATGGGGGAAGGGGAAGTGGTGGGGACAGCCCATTGATTCATCCCACAGTACAGAAATCCCCTTCTTTGATGTCCTCCAGGATCCTATTGGCCTTTGCTGCCATCTAAGCAGCGTTCTGCTAGCGGTAACACTCAGCCAGTGTTCATTAAGGCTACGATTTGGTCACAGCAGTCACGGATTCTGTAACTTTACCAGAACCCTGTGACTTCTATGCTTATATATATATATGGAGATATGCCTATCTCCTAGAGCTGGAAGGACCTTGAAAGGTCATCGAGTCCAGTCCCCTGCCTTCACTAGCAGGATCAAGTACTGTCCCCTGACAGATTTTTGCCCCAGGTCCTTAAATGGCCCCCTCAAGGATTGAGCTCACAACCCTGGGTTTAGCAGGCCAATGCTCAAACCACTGAGATATCCCTCCCCACTTTGGACGAGGAGGCGGGACTGTGCGCCCCTGCTCTGCAGCTGGGGCTGGCGGGAACCAGGACCCTGCAGCCGGGCCGTGCGCCCCAGCCCCACATCCCAGGCTTGGCGGGGGCTGCAGTGGGGGCCGCACACCCCTGTCCCGCAGCTGGGCCAGCTCTGGAGCAGGGGCTGTGTGCCCTCCGTGGCTGCGCTCCCCCGCTGCAGTTACTGGAGTCAGGGCAGTGCCCCCTGCCACGGCGGGAGGCTCGGCCTGTCATTCCCCCCCGCCCCGCCCCGCTTGGGACTCCATTCCTCCCCCTACCTAGCCCTGCCCCCGGTTATGTGTAGTAAAGTAAAGGACAAGTCACGGCCTCCGTGAATTTTTGTTTATTACCCGTGACCTGTTCGTGTCTTTTACTAAAAATAACGGTGAAAAAATAATCTTAGCCTTATTAATAATCCCCCCGTCTTGTGCACGGTTCACACACTCCGGGTCTGTAGCAACATCTCCAAGGTACATTGCATCCTTTCGGAGGGGGAATCCCTCAGCCGTTCCCAGGCTCCTCCGCTCCTGGGGCTAACTCTCCCTTCCAAGGATCTAGGCCACTTCAAGCATGAACGGCAGGTCGAATGGCCACGTCTCCTCCCTACCGAGGCTCCAGAGGGGCAGAGTGGTCTGCTCAGGGAGCGTACTCACGTGAATTCACCTCCAGGGTGATGTTGCACTTGGAGCTGCCGGCTACGTTTGCGGCAGTGCAGACGTACGTCCCCGACATCTCCTTGGAGAGGTTCGTTAGCATCAGGGTCCCTCGCGCGAGGTCTGCAAGATTCATAAAGAAGAACAAGAGATCCGCAGAGTAAATCACAGCTCAACGACATTTGCACCCATTGCACCTGCCAATTAGGTTAATCCCCAGTGCTGCTGCATCTCTGATGACTGCAGTATTCTGTGATCCAGCGCTCAGGGCAGTAGAAAGAGGCCGGCTGCATCCCAGCGAGAGGTGTAGGTGAACGGAGGCTCATAGCGAGAAATGTCAGAAATCGAATCCCCTTTCGAAAGGATTGTTGAAACAACAGCACGCGGTATCCCTTCCTGGTGAAGAAGGGATGTTTAGCCCCTTTACCTACAGCTGGAGGAGCTTGGAGCCCTGATAGCAAACCGGTGAAAGCGTCCGGCTGGGTATGTTCCCCACGCCGCTGGGTTTCTTTTAAGAGAGAGGTTCTCTACAGCACGTAGACACCGGGGGGTTGTTTTCCACAAATCCTGCCCATTGCCCCCGGGACAAGAAGAGCCCGTGTCTCCTTTCCGGCACAGCGGCAGGACCCATAGTGGCACCCGCATTTTTGACAGAGCCCGCTTGACGGGACACGTGTCGGTGCGAGCCTCGGGGCAGCCTCGGATCACCGCCCTGGGGACCACGAGAGCTTTGGAAACAGTGCCAGCCTGGCCAACAGCCGCTCACACAGAACCAACCTCCCAGCAAACGGCTGCCCCCAGGGTGCCCCTCCACTTCCCGTCCGCTCCAGTGCAGAGCGCGATCGGAAGAGGCAGTAACCAGAGCCAGCTGCCAAGGCAAGACCCTCCCGGCCAGCATCAAGGGAGACTGACCTGGGCCCTTCACTCTACAGTTTGCTGCCTCTGTCTGACACAGCCCAAGTCTATTGGCCTTTAGCATTTGCAATCAAGCCTATTTGTTCTGCCAGGCTTTTCGGGGGAAGCCGGGAGGGGCAGAAAGGAGGTGTCGGTCTGTGTGGTTTGAGTATTGGCCTGCTAAACCCAGGGTTGTGAGTTCAAGCCTTGAGGGGGCCATTTAGGGATCTGGGGCAAAAATTGGGGATTGGTCCTGCTTTGAGCAGGGGGTTGGACTAGATGACCTCCTGAGGTCCCTTCCAACCCTGATATTCTATGATACTCCAGTGGCATAGTGATTTCTCAGGGGGTGAATTGCTCCATTAACTGCAAGGCACAGTAACACAGTTCTGTTGGCCTCCTTCGGTTTCCATGCTTTGGATTAAGTTTATTGTACATGTAGCTGCAGGGTTGATTTATGATTTTTGCGTGTGCCTAAAGCCGCAGACTGCGGTAGGCAGACGGGTTTGGCACCGTGGTTAAACTCCGACTCTAGCCAGGGCCATGAGATTGGAGCCCTACCAGCAGCGGAGATCTCGCTGTGTCCACACTGCAATCAAAGGCGCGACTGCTGCCCGCGGAGACACACCGGAGCAAGCTTTGATCTCGCTAGCTCGGGAAGCATAAAGCACAGGTGGCAGTGCGGGCAGTCCAAGCCCACCCGGGACCTGGGTAGGTTCTTGAGTGGCTAGCCCGTGCTGCCACAGCTTCACTACCACTGGTCCTGAGCTAGCTGGATCAAGGCTAGACTGGGTCCATCTACACTGACTGCAGCAAAGACAGGCTCCTAAGTCTCATTGGCTAATCGCAGTGTGGAGTTGTGAAATCAGAACCCTAGGGGAGTCTGAGCAGCGCCCATAGAGGGGACAGGACGGTGCCATCCATCCTGGAGCCCACAAAGGCAGACCGTGCCACACTCCCTCATGCAGAAATCTTTGGGATCAGCAAAGGCCTGGCTAGCGGTGACTCACCGGGGGGGTACAAAGGCTGCGCTGTGGGACACCCCTCACTCCACCCCCCCCCTCGCTTTATACTGCACTCAGGACATTATTAGCTACACTGACACGGTTTCCATAGTAACTAATGCATTTAGTTAATACACACGGGGGGAGGGATAGCTCAGTGGTTTGAGCATTGGCCTGCTAAACCCAGGGTTGTGAGTTCAATCCTTGAGGGGGCCATTTAGGGATCTGGGGCAAAAATTGGGGCTTGGTCCTGCTTTGAGCAGGGGGTTGGATTAGATGACCTCCTAAGGTCCCTTCCAACCCTGAGGTTCTATGATTTCAAAGAGGAAAAGTGGAAGGGGCCTGAGTGGGAGGGAGGACAAAAAAGGAGCCACATAAAACCGATTGCATGATCGCCACAGCAAGAGATTACACCTGTGTGTCCTCCTCACACCTGAGCGGACGGGGGCTCTGCCGACTATAGAGCAGCCCACAGGGTACGTACGCGCCCAGGGTACAGCTTTGCAAAGAGCCGGAGGGTACGGCTACAGCGCAAATTCAGGTGTGACTGTCACGGGGTAGGCACACCCGTGTCCGCTTGAATCTAGCGAGCACCAGTAACAAGAGACGCATGGGCCGTGCACCAGGTGAACGACCCGAGGAGATACCCACCCTCTGGCAATATCCCCTCCGCTCGTCACACTTGGCCAGTTAAAAACCAGTGCCTGTATTTGCTCTGTTTGTACAGCACCTAGCGCCACGGGTGATCCTGACGGGACCCCTGAGGACTGCGGTAATAATGAATACTGCTAGTGATGCTGCGGTGACGGGGTGCCGACCCTGATGGGAGGCAGGATACGTTTTCTGGCGGATGACCTGCTGGCTGAGTTACCCAGGGCTGTATCTAATCCCCCACGAGTCTCCGGGAGCCATCTGAGCCGTTCTTCCCGAGAGGCTGGGAACAGAGGAAACATTCCGCAGCAGAGGCTTCGAGTCAGGAGCCCAACTCATCCCCCTGACCCCAGGGGAGTTACGCTAGCGATGCGCTTGGCTCCAGATGTTGGTTCCCCGTGCGCCTGATGGTTTGCGCCAAGCACTGGCGCGTGTAACGGCCCTGCAAAGCAGCCTGTGTCTGCTGTATGGCACTACTGCTGTTTGCAGGTGAGCAGACACGTGAGGAGGGGAAGATCTCTACAAGCAACCCACCCTCTTAGCAGGGCTTTGAGCCCAGCCGGGAGCAGGCACAAGAGATAGTAAGTGGCAGCGAATACTGAAGCCCGGGGGAAGTGTCCTAGGACAGGCCCCACCTACAGGGGCAAGATGCTACAAGTCAGGAGGTAGTAAAGGACAAGGAAAGCCAAGGAAGAGCTAACGTGCCGTGGACAACAGTGTGCCCTTGTTGCCAAGAAGGCTAACGGCATTTTGGGTTGTATAAGTAGGGGCATTTCCCGCAGATCGAGGGACGTGATCATTCCCCTCTATTCGGCACTGGTGAGGCCTCATTTGGAGTACTGTGTCCAGTTTTGGGCCCCACACTACAAGAAGGATGTGGATAAATTGGAAAGAGTCCAGCGGAGGGCAACAAAAATGATGAGGGGGCTGGAGCACATGACTTATGAGGAGAGGCTGAGGGAACTGGGATTGTTTAGCCCGCAGAAGAGAAGAACTAGGGGAGATTTGATAGCTGCTTTCAACTACCTGAAATGGGTTTCCAAAGATGGATCTAGACTGTTCTCAGTGGTAGAAGATGACAGAACAAGGAGTAATGGTCTCAAGTTGCAGAGGGGGAGGTTTAGGTTGGATATTAGGAAAAACTTTTTCACTAGTAGGGTGGTGAGGCACTGGAATGGGTTACCTAGGGAGGTGGTGGAATCTCCTTCCTTAGAGGTTTTTAAGGTCAGGCTTGACAAAGCCCTGGCTGGGATGATTTAGTTGGGGTTGGTCCTGCTTTGAGCAGGGGGTTGGACTAGATACCTCCTGAGGTCCCTTCCAACCCTGAGATTCTATGATTCTATGACACTAGTAAAAATAAACGGAGCAGGTTTTACAGACCCAGGGCTCCGTGTGAAACAACAACGAAGGAACGAGTGTATTTCAAGACAGCTGTGAAATGTCAGAAGTTCTGTTGTCAACTGGAATGACACTCATCCCGGAGGTCAGGCAAAGCGCCCCCAACCCTCTCTTCCATCATAACAAGAGAAGCATAATTCGTGTCACTTTGGCCAGGCGGTTAGTGTAAGGCTGATGGTGCGGGGGGAGAGCCAAAGACAATGAGCCCGCACTCATGCTTGCGAGGGGTTGTGACCAATTATGTTCCCTGCCAAAATTGTTACTGTGCTTAAAACTATGTAGAGAGACAAGGTGGGTGAGGGAATACCCTTTACTGGACCAACTTCTGTTGGTGAGAGAGACGCGCTTGGTCCAATAAAAGCTATTACCTCACCCGCCTGGTCTCTGTAATATCCGGGGACTGACACACCTACAGCCACCAGGTAGGGCAGTGACTCTTCAAGAACCTGGCTGGGAGTTATAGAATCATAGAATCTCAGGGTTGGAAGGGACCTCAGGAGGTCATCTAGTACAACCCCCTGAAGAATTTAATAGAACTGGAAGGACCTTGAAAGGTCCTTTGAGTCCAGTCCCCTGTCAGGACTCCTTGGGTCTATTCACAGCTTTGCCATCTACTGGGAGGCCCTGGGGTGTCCTTTCACCTCTCGGAGGTTCAGCAAAAGGGGAGAAGACCTGCCCCACTTCACAGGGGTGTTAGCGTAATGGATGTGGAAATGCTTGGAGATCCTTCGGTGAAGCGAGCTATTGAGTGCACGTCGTGTTCTCCTCCCAGCCTGACTCAGGAGTGACACCAGTACCTATGTGTTTCCATGAGCATATCAAAGTAATTGGTTAGTGAGGCCCAAGCTAACCCGCCGATCCAACAACCCCAAACCTTTCCTAGTGGTGGTTGGAGAGACTAATCGTCCAAGGCGGACTCTGATCTCTGCTCTAGAGCCAATCAAGAACTTAGATCCGAGAAAGGCAGAGAAGACGAAAGGCAGAGAAGACAAGGAAGCCGCTGCATGCCGAGAACCGAGCATGGCAATGATGTGTAACAGCCCGACGAGCGACGAAGGGTGAGCTGCGCACCACCGGGGGAGGGCATGTTGCTGTGAGAACCTGCCCCGTTTACATTTCCTGACTTCTTCCCTTCATAGAACACTCGTCCGGTATTTAATTAAACACCAGAGCAGACATCAGGAGCAGGGGGAACACAATGCGAATGAGAAGAAATGACAATGACTAATAGAACTCCACTAACCAAGAGGTCCAACCAGTGCAAATCCCCAGGCAGGAGAAGAGTAATGCCCGCCATGCTATGCTGCATGCTTGACAGAAACCCGACTTGTTCAAATGCTAAATTCACTCATCGGACATCTCTTCCCCCTGAAAGACCCACTCGGTGGTGGGAGGATCTGAATCACTGCAGCGTCAACTTGGATCAGAGACCCATCGTGCTAGGTGCTGGAGACGTACACATTCATCGTAGAGCTTACAGTCTACATAGCGAGGACAACGGGTGGGGGAAAGGAAGGGTGGGGAGCGGAGGCCACAGACATTCAATGACTTGCCCATGGCCACTCAGGGAGTTGGCAACAGAGCTGGGAATTCAACCCAGATCTCCCTCCTCCCAGTCCCTGACTTAACCGCAACACCGCCCTTCTCCTCCGTGATACAGTCACTACCCTTACCCTGCAAGGAACACACGTGACTTCCAGCAAGGCAGAGAGAAGGGAGGATCAGATCAAAGCCGGGAGTTTGAAAGATTCCATCTGTCACGGAGTTAGGACTCCCTGACCTTTTCTCCACCCCTCTGCAGCTCTGGATGGGGCAGCCCGTGAAGCTCCCACGCAAATCCCCCGACTCCGGGTGCTCAGAACAGCCACCTCCCGCGCTGCCGTTTTCCAGGCTCGGGCTCTGCCCAAACGGGGGGTTTTTTAGCTTGAGAATTCAACCCAGCGAGGTCCAGCCGTTTCAGAGCTGGGAGGGGAGTCAGGCGGAACACAGCACCCTCCCCAAGTGCTGGGGACGTTAGGCTGCAGAGCCGACGGATGCACATTCCCCCAGGTGACTGGCCCTGCTGGGTAGGAATGGAGCATCAGGGTCTCCTGCCTGCACCACGTTAGGGCCACGCTCCTGGTGCACTCAGGGCGGGGATTCCTACCTTGGGCTGGGGCGAAGAAGACCTGGGTGTTGGGGGCGGTGCGCTGCCAGCTATACTTGGGGCCGGGCTTGCTGAAGGCTGACTTGCAGCTCATGGTGACGTTGCCCCCGAGGTAGGGCTTCCCGTGGATCTGGCACGTCGGGGGGGACGGAGGAACTGGAGAGAGCAGGAGGAGAAGACGGATTAGTGCCGTTTGAATGCGGACCTCATTACAGGGCCTATTTCCAGCTGTCACTTGCAAAAAGAAACGGCGCCATCTATTGGCCACAGGCAGCGCTGGACAAATCCATACTGGAAATCCAGAGTGGTCACGTAAGCGTAGGGTGACCAGATGTCCCGATTTTATAGGGACAGTCCCGATTTTTGGGTCTTTTTCTTATATAGGCTCCTATTACCCCCCCACCCCCTGTCCCGATTGTTCACATTTGCTGTCTGGTCACCCTACGTCAGCTTGAAACCTGCACCCTCACTTTCCTAGCCCTGGCTTTGCTGCCGACCCTGTAGAGAAACCCCCTCATCGGCTGTTATTGTGAACAAACCAGAAAAGCACCCCAGCTCCAGGTGTATCTGCAATGCCCAGGAAATGGCTCGTTTCCCTAAAGCACCAATGCAACCCCGCTTCAGCAGTATCCCATAGGTTTACTGCACTGAACCCAACCTCTTATCTGGTCGGGTTAGAGGTGTCTTGCGGCCAAAGGGCAGCAACAGCCCGATCCTGAGAGCTGTTCACAGACAACAGCAGGGGATGGAGCTGTGCGGAGGTCCCGCTTAAATGTTTATTTCTGAACTTTCAAGACTTCCCACACGTTTAATATGGCTACGGTTCAAGAGTTATGCCAGGCCCTAGTGCCACAATGCAACAAGCCACTCCGCTAACGAGAAGGAGAGACATGCTTCTAAACCCCCTAGGCTGTTTGGAAAGTCTCGGTTACAACATCAGAACACAGGCATTGCCAGACCGGATCAGACCCACGGTCCCTCTAGCCCAGTCTCCTGTCTCTGACAATGGCAGAGGATGATGTAAGAACCTCCCAGCATGAGGTTGTGGTGTGATCTGCCCCCACATTAGGGATCACTAGCAGTCAGAGACCAGCCCAAGCCCTGAAGCAGAAGGTTTAATACCCTCCCAAAACACTTCTTGGTACTGGGGGGAGGGATAGCTCAGTGGTTTGAGCGTTGGCCTGCTAAACCCAGGGTTGTGAGTTCAATCCTTGAGAGGGCCATTTAGGGACAAAAATTGGGGATTGGTCCTGCTTTAAGCAGGGGGTTGGACTAGATGACCTCCTAAGGTCCCTTCCAACCCTGAGATTCTATGATTAACTATGGTAACCCCGGGTATTCTAGGTGTCCATATAAATGCCCAGTCCCTCCTTGAATCTTGTTCAGTTCTTGGTGTCAATGCCATGCTGCGGCAGCAAGTTCCAACAGCTAATTATGCACCGAGTGAAAAAGTATTTGCTTGTATTGGTTTTGAATTTGCCCCCTTTAAATTACAGTTACAGTCCCTTTGTGTGTGTAGGCGAACAGAAGCTCCCCAGGTACCTTCTCTAGACTAGTCATTATTCAATAGACTTACCGTGTCCCTCCCTTATTCATCTCCCTTCTAAGATAACAATCCCAAACTTTTCAGTTTCTCTTTATAGAGTTTTTCCAGCCCTGTACCATTCTCACCACCCTTCTCTGAATCATAGAATCTCAGGGTTGGAAGGGACCTTAGGAGGTCATCTAGTCCAACCCCCTGCTCAAAGCAGGACCAATCCCCAATTTTTGCCCCAGATCCCTAAATGGCCCCCTCAAGGATTGAACTCACAACCCTGGGTTTAGCAGGTCAATGCTCAAAGCACCGAGCTATCCCTCCCCCCCTAGAACCACCTATAGTTTAGCAATATCTTGCGCACAGTATCCAGCTGCTCTAATGATTGCTATAATGACATTATAATATCTTCCCAATGATTTTCCATCCCTTTCCTTATACATCCCAACATCTTGTTTGCTTTTCTGATTGCAGCGATGCATTGAGCAGAGGCTCCATTGAGCTATCCGCAGAGACGCTTAGGTCCCTTTCCTGAGTTGATGCCGTTAATTGAGAACCCTGTAAGGCGTACGAATAGCTTACATTTCTCCCTCAAATGTAGTGCCATTGAACTTCATGTTATCCCTTCCCCTAAGCTTGGTTTGGTCTCTGACATGTCTCACAATCCTTTATGGTCCCGAACAACCCAAATAACTGTGTCATCTGCAAAAAAAAAATTCGTTTTCTGGATCATCAGTAATCAATCCAGGATCTAGCATATCACCTTGAGGGACTCGCTCTTTACCTTCAGCCATGAGGTTTCACGTTAGTGCACTGGGCTATGGGATGTGATCATGACAAGAGACCCTATCCGATTCTCCTTTTTACACTGCACTCATCACCGCGGTAACCAACTGTCTTAGGGTTCCGGACCACAACTCCCAGTTTATGGACAATTAAACTCAAGTCTGTTACAGGAACAGTTTTTAATCTTTCATCTCTCTCCCCTCGCAGCAGCCAGCCAAGATGCCCACTGCAGATGGTGCTATCACAAACTGTCCAGCATGGAGCTCCACATCCCATTTGGGGCCACCCTGGTGCCTTGCATCAGCCCCCAGAGCTACAAAAGGGCACAGCTGAGAGAGAGGACCCAGAACTTACCCAGAACGGTGAGGTTGATGAGTCCAATATTTTTCCCATTGATGGTATTGTCGTCCAGAATGTTGACCGTGCACATGTATTCACCAGAATCCATTTCCTGGGTGTTGTTAATGGCGATGGAAATATTGAAGAAAGGCATGGGGTGCACAAAGCCAGTCCGGTTCTTCAGGTACGTCTCCTGCACTTTCACCGTCCCGTCCATGTACATCAGTATCTGAAAAGAGAGAGAAGAGGATACAATGCACCTGGGAGTCCTGCAGCCATCAGGGGGCACATGAGGGGCACAAAGTTGCGTTGGCTTCAAGAGGCACATCTCCAGATTGCATCATGACCAGTAATAGCCTGTGGATTAGGGTTTGGAAAGATGCAACAACACACGAGAGAAGCAAAGGAAAGCAATGAGCACGGCTCACGGAAGCGAGACTAAGGGAGCTAGGAAAGAGGAGACTTTGGGACGGGGCTGATGAGGTTGCCGAATACTTTCCAGGGATCAGCGTAGCTGAGAGAGGGCAGGACAAAGAGTAAAGATAGGGAAGCCGAGGCAATAGACCATCCCGACACGCCCCAGAGCACCGTGCTACCCAGGTTCCAGTGAAATAGGACATGGAGGGAGAGAGAAGCGGGCCAGGGAGAAAAGGCCCTGTGCTCAGATGGCTTCTGGAAACAGGAGCGGTGCAGAGATGCCGGGAGGCTGTTCCAGAGAGTGGCAGGGGCTGAAGGGAAGAAGGATCTGGCACCAGTCGTGGAAGGCCAAAGCTAGGTCAGAAGAGGGAGTGAGGGAGAAGATCTAGGAGGTCACCTGGGCTTTAAAGAAGGAGGGGCTGGATCTCGCCGTGTGTAGTGACACAGAGGATGGAGTCACACGTCTTGGACACGAGGCAAGGTGGGCACCGCAGGAGCACTTTGCACATGCCGGACTCTGGAGAGGTGGTATGTGGGGAGGCGAGGGAAAGGCGCTGCTGGGAGAGGAAAGCTAGCACAGGAGGACACAGCAGCGGTGGGGCTGAGGCAGACGCACAGAGATGATGGCAGAGAGTGGAGTAAGTTTAAGAGCCACTGACAATCACAGCAATAGCACAGACTTCATAAAATCATAGACTATCTGGGTTGGAAGGGACCTTAGGAGGTCATCTAGTCTAACCCCCTGCTCAAAGCAGGACCGATCCCCAATTTTTGCCCCAGATCCCTAAATGGCCCCCTCAAAGATTGAACTCACAACCCTGGGTTTAGCAGGCCAATACTCAAACCACTGAGCTATCCCTCCCCCCTACTTCCCAAAGGAGGCACCAGCAGCCGAGCCCCCATCACTGCAGAGCCCCGAGCAGGCGCTACGCCTCCAACAAAGGTCAAGTGAGGCCTGAGCTTAGGTGAGGGCACAAGGAAAATGGGAGCAGAGAGGAGCTGGGGGACAAAGCCGTTTCTGCTCGACCTCAAAGGGCTCAGGTCTGGGATCCGGAGAGCCCAGAGCGACCAGCGCCACCCACAGGACTGAGCCATCTCCACCCAACGGCCCCGCTGGATGAGCAGGAGCGCTCCTCTCTCAGCGCACGGGACGGCGTCACGATCCAGGCGCAGCAGTTCATCGGCTGCTGCAGCCTGCTCGCCGCCCGAGGCGGTAACAGTCCGGCACCTCACAGCGATGACGCGGGGTTGCTGTGGGGGTGGCAGGCCGGGGACGGGGACGGGGGAGCAGGCACCGAGGCTAGAGGGGCCCCGGAATCGAAACAAAAGCAGAATAGCTGCAGACACATTGGCACCATAACGTCACGGCTGTTCCTCCAACGGTCCCAAGGGGAGGACGCTGCTCTGGACCCATGTGTGACTCACCTGTGCAGGTACCGTTGGGTCACCACAAATGTAACCAGCCTGAACACGAACATCTGACTATTGTTGTCCACAAGTCAACCTACACTAGCAAGTTCTGTTCTCGGGGCTGGTGACTTAGCCATGAAACGCACAGCGCGGCTGGTGCTTGTCACGGACTCACAGGTCGTGCCCTCTCTTGGCCCCGTGCGGTCCATGGGGGTGCCCCTTTCAGTGAGACAGCCCTTCTCGGGGGTCCACTCTCTCTCGGGGTCCAGCCCCTCCACCTCCTGGAGCCGCACCTCTCTGAGCCTTAGCACACCTGTCTCTCGCCGTGGGCCCCTTCAGGGAGTCCACGCACTCTGGACCCCCGGCCTCCACCCCCGAAGGGGATGATGCAACCCTGTTCTCCAGACCAGAGTGACTCTCAGCCAGCGTCAAACAGGAGGGATGATTGACTGTTGAACACAGCACAGGAACTCTGAGGGCCTCAGGCCTGGCCTCCTCCCAGCCCAGCACATCCAGCTCTCTCCTGTATCCTGGTGGGCTCTGCCTGCTTCCTCTCTCCAGCCCAGAGACCCCCTGCTTCCCAACTGGGCTGTGGATATCACTGGCCCCAAGCCCCGCCTCTGTCCATTGTTTCTCTCCAGGTAAACAGCCCTGCAAACAGGGTCGTCTGGGCCTCTTCTCTGTCTCTGGCCCCCTGTGGCTGGAACCGGTTGGTTAGGCCCCGGGGCTCCTCTCTTCGCAGCCTATTGTTCTCCCACTGGCCAGAACCGGGTCCCCAGTTCCCTCGCCAGTCCCTGTAACAACAAACTCCCTCTCCCATCACCTCGCTAAACCCGTAACACCCAGGGAAACTGAGTCCCACTCCCTTTGAATGTAACCCTAGGAACCAAGAAAACCCCCATAGGCAACAAGGAAAACAGGAAACTCCCCCATGCCGTCACAGTGCTGAACTAAGATTTCATTAAAAAAGAGTCAGCAATCCAACTTTGGAAGCATCCGTATATTTCTTGGCTTAGGGGGCCGTCCTAGATTCGGAGCTGGGTTACTTTTCCAGCTCCTGGTTCATAATGATCCAGTGCTGCTTTATCGTTGTCATAACCGCTGGTTCTCAGGATTGGGTCCCGCCAGAACCAGCATCGTTACAGTGGCCATCTCCATTTTACAGACAGGGTCCCAGACTCAGGGGCGCTGGAATAATTTTTTTAGTGGGGGGTGCTGAGAGCCATTGAACCAAACTGTAAACCCTGGATAGGATGGAAACCACTTCAACCCAGGGGGTGCGGCAACTCCCCCAGCACCCCTAGTTCCCGCCCCTATGCCGAGACTGAATGACCAGTCTAAGATGAGCAGAGTTGGTGTAGCCGTGTTAGTCCCAGGATACTGGAGAGACAAGGTGGGGGAGGTAACATCTTTCATCGGAACAACTTCTGCTGGGGAGAGAGCCGCTTTTGAGCCCTGCTTCAGACCGGGGAGCGGCACAGCTAAATACCAGGGGGAACCGATTGATTGAGCGGTGACGACCTGTCCCAGCCCTGAAGACCGAGCTCGGTATGGCTCGAAAGCTTGTCTCTCTCCCCAACAGAAGTCGGTCCAATAAAAGATATTCCGTCCCCCATCTTGTCAGTCTAAGCTGACACAGAAGCAGGAGAAGCTAGGCCGGCGTCTTAGGCCACTTTCCAGGCAAATGCCTAGTGTCCTTGAGGGCTCGTGTGCACTAGAGCAAGTGGCCGGGCAGGGCTCCGTGCCCTGTGCCACAGCAGCCGTCGAGGGAGCCCACACTGGACACTGGACGCACTCATTCACTGTCACGCTTGCCCCCAAGGAGGTGCGGGTTACATCTCCTCTCACTGGGAGACTTCTCGCCACGCCCCCAGAGCGCCCCAGCCGGAGCCCTGGGCTCCCCTGTGGGGTGTCCACCTCTCTGCCCCGCCCCCTGTGCCTTTTACCTGCAAACGATTGGCTCCGGGTCTCTCAAGGACCCACGAGACATAGGGACGACTCTGAGAGAAGCTCGTGTACCAGATGGGCAGCACCACCCTCTGCCCTTGGATCGTAGAGATAGAGGCTTGTCCCACGTGGACTTCCAGCAGCGCTGAAGAGAGACCTGCAGAGAGAGAGAGAGAGAGAGAGAGAGAGAAATTCAGTACGATGGGGAGATCCTCACTCCAGGAACCAGTCCTACTACAGAAAAATGGGCAGCATCCAAAACTGAGCATCAACACTGCCCCGAACCCCTCAGCACCCACAGAGATCCCAAGATCATAGAATCTCAGGGTTGGAAGGGACCTTAGAAGGTCATCTAGTCCAACCCCCTGCTCAAAGCAGGACTAATCCCCAATTTTTTGCCCCAGATCCCTAAATAGCCCCCTCAAGGATTGAACTCACAACCCTGGGTTTAGCAGGCCAATGCTCAAACCACTGAGCTATCCCTCCCCCCCTTGCAGTACATCGGGCGCAAGAGAAGGGGACCCCACAGCTGACAACACGGAAGACTCAGAACAACGTGAAACAGATACTGTAAACGATGCTTCAATAGCACATGTAATCGGAGGCTCTCAAAGCACAGCACCGGCCCTAGCTAGACATCACCGGGGCGCCAGGCTTAAAGGCTGCACTGAGTCTGTGCAGCATGAACACATCTTGGGGGCTGCATCGTTGCCAGTCCTGAGGGTTTAGAAGTCATAAGCGCGGCCCCCCCAAAAATCACGAGATCGGTTTAAAAATACATGAGATTTTGCCTTCTGTTTTCTGAGTCTTTAGGGGGCGCTTGTGTCACGTTTTGAGCTTTTCTCTACAACGGTGAGACCAAATTATTTTGAATTGAAAGTAGAGATTCTCACCTTATCTCCTGACTCCAGAAGCCGAAGTTTTAAGAAAAAATAACTGCAGGGAGACCAGAGAGAAAACGGAGAGCTGACAACACGGGAGCAGGCTAAACACCTCCCTAGAGTTGGGCGGGGTTTGGCATCCCTGATCCACAGCATTTGCATTCTTTTATCACAGCTGAGGAGGGGAAACTCCCAAGCCAGTGAAAGTGAAACGGTTTGCCGGACAGTGTGTGTTTTTCGGACGAGGGCTGTGGCCCCTGGACCAGTCCTTCTGTAGAGACACTGGAAACGCTTCTGTTTGTACTTTCCCTGCATATAGGCACTGGCTGCAACAGCTCTTCTGGCGTCTTAATGTTTTAATCGTAGTGGCGCTCCCAGAAACATTTCAAATAGACACTAACGGCTCCTGATAGTGACGAGCCCGGTCGTAACTGTTCCGATCTGTATACAGAAGCTGCGGGGTGATGCATCAGCTGAGATCTGACCGGCTGAGATTCTTCTGCATCTTTCTGACAGTCCAATACCACGGAACATGCCCAAGAGAGAGGCGACTCACCCACAAGGGAAGGGGAATTATCATATAGCCCTTGGACTTTGCCCACTGCCATTTCCATTCACTAAATTCCTCAAATAACCCGACTGCAACGTTTGTTAGCATCACAAATACAATCTATTAGGAGGAGGCCTTGTATATAGGGGCTAGTGACCAGAAACAAGTTGTCCGATGAATTTTAATGCACCAGCTCCCTTGGGATTTATTTAGAAATGTTGGTCATGTGTGTTTACATTTGTGCCAGCAACGATGAAGCCGGATGAGTGGATTCTTGAGGCTGTGTCTCAGCAATCAACCAGGGCGCTTCCATCCACAACATACATGCAGGCAGGGCTGCCAGCTAGACGCAATAGATTTCCGTGCTATCGGCTCTTCAGGGCAGGGGATGGCATTTTGTACAGCGTCAAGTACAGCACGGGGGGAAATAGTCACTGTGTGTGTGACTGACAATTGGTGTTTTACAGTCAGCCCTACACCCGTCTGGCTGCCTTCTGCTGTATGCACTGCAGGGGGTAGAGGATACAGATTCCATCCTGCCCATCCTCTTGGCACCTGGCAAGGTGGTTTGTGTCACGTTACTTGCTGCTGTTGGATGTGTGTAAACATTGGAATTTAGAAGGGCCATAAAAATTCCATGTGATGAAATGGAAAAGATTGCAACGGTTTACCTTAGAGATGAAGAGAATGTGACAGAGATCCATTAAAAATAATTAACAGTGGATAGAAGACTGGCACCCTTATTTATCCTCCAGTATAACGCAAGAGCAAGAGAACAGTAATTGAAAACGAAAGGCAACTTTGAAAACGGATCAAAAATATTTTAACATGGTGTAGAATTAGCCGGTGGAACCCCCTGACCGCAGAATATCAGAAAGGCCGCTCATATTCAGAATCGTATCTAGCTATATCTAAGAACATTCATCGTTATAGCTGACAGGATAAATGTTACATGGGGCGCAAAGCCTCATGGTTCAAGGCACAACCCACCCCCAGTGGCCTGGGGTCAGAAGAAACATCTCATATGGGCAGGTTATCCCATAAATGCCACGTTCAGTGCTCAGTCCCCGTCCCACTTACCCAATGGCTGAGCCATTCCCCCCGACAAATTTAGCACAACCAAATTTGCTTCCAGACTGGATCTGATCATCGCAACAAGCGCAGGTGGCTCCTCCCTCTCGGGGCGCCCGCACCCCAGAACAGCACCAGGTGTCCTTGCTACGTGTTTGCGCGCCTCAGGAGCGCCGAAGGATGTGCCATCTGCCTTCAGAAGGGAGGGATTTCCAGGCTCTCGAGGTCAAGCGTTCGGTAAGAGGATGCAAGACAATGGGAATAAGACATTTCCCTGCACACAGGAACAGCTCTGACATCAGGCCCGGCCATTTCCACAGGACCCCGCCAAAAAACAAAGCCCTGGAAATGCTCACGACAACAACAGGAAGTTGCACGTATGGCCTGTTTGATAAAGCATCCAGATTTGTTTAAGTCTCGTTCCCGTCTCCTCCGGCTGGTTGTTCCTGCCTTGCCCTGGCCTCTTCCTCCTGCCGATAAGAGTGCGAAGAGTCCTAGGCAGCTGGTTCAAACCCCCTCAGTTCCTCTGCACACGCTCCTGCTGGGGACTCGGTGAGGTGACCTCTGAAATGAGTACAAGGCTATTCACACCATGGGACCAAAGGTTTGACGACAGCACCCTATCGAAGGGGACTATCAGAGCCAGCTCCAGGACCATTCATAGGACTGTCTGCCTTAGCGTGCGGCTAATGGCCTCTTTCCTTGGAGGGAGGGACTAGGTGACATTGGGCAGCACGTGAGAAGATGATCCAGCTGATGTAGGCTTCACTCTGGGCTGTAGAGGGAGGCTTGGGTCTGGGAGCGGCACACATGCATGAGGACTCTCCATCGCAGAACTTACAATGCTCCTCACAAGGGAAACCCCGAGTAAGCCCCTGAACTGACAGAGAACGGAGCCGCTCAGTGCCCAGCTCAGGCAGATTTCCCTCCTCCAGACAGCGGACAGCCGGAGAGAAAAGCTGGGGAACAGGCAGAGGAACATTGCGTTAAGGCAATCAGAACATTAAACACCTCCTGCGGAAGAGTTATTAAAGGGGAAGGTGGGCACGGGTTCCCAGGGAGGGGGATGACAAGGTCTAAACATGGCCCCTCAATATGGTGACTGGCGTGAGCAAAAATACCCCTGAATTTTCGGTGTGCAATGTTGTAGCTGTGTCAGTCCCAGGATATTAGAGACAAGGCGGGCAAGGCGACACCTTTTCCTGGAGCAACTTCTGTTGGTGCAAGAGAGACGCCTTCGGGCTACCCAGAGCTCGCCTTCCGATCTCGAGAAGAGCTGTGTGTGACTCGAAAGCATCTCTCCCCCCCATCCCAAACAGAAGTTGCTCCAGTAAACGATATCACCTCACCCACCTCATCTCTCACCAATTTTCTGGCTGTTGCAAGAGCTACCTGAGCATGTGAAAATTTGGTTGAGTGGCAGAAGAAGGTCTAGACAGAAACATTCCTTGAGCCCTCAGCTGTGAGCCTCAGCTTGACAGCACTCTCTTGAGCCAGTTTTCAGTTACTAAATAAATAATAAAATAAATTAATGGAGATATGCCAATCTCCTAGGAGTGGAAGGACCTTGAAAGGTCATAGAATCATAGAATATCAGGGTTGGAAGGGACCTTAGTAGGTCATCTAGTCCAACCCCCCTGCTCAAAGCAGGACCAATCCCCAATTTTTGCCCCAGATCCCCAAATGGCCCCCTCAAGGATTGAACTCACAACCCTGGGTTTAGCAGGCCAATGCTCAAACCACTGAGCTATCCCTCCTCCCGCCCAGCTGCCTACGCCCAGGCATCAGGGCCCTGAGAGCATATTAGTGCCTCTGCCACATGCCTATAAACCTGGGAGACTGTAGCTGGCCCGTCAAGGCACAGACACCTTCTCAAATAGCAGGAAATAAGTTCTTCCAAAGGTTCTTCCTGTCGAAGGCTCCCAAACTTGCCCCGGTCCCAGCACCGAGTTATACGGGACCGGTCTAGCGACACCATAATAGGACATAATGCGAGGAGGGCTAGTTCAGTGGTTTGAGCATTGGCCTGCTAAACCCAGGGTTGTGAGTTCAATCCTTGAGGGGGCCATTTAGGGATCTGGGGCAAAAATTGGGGGTTGGTCCTTCTCTGAGCAGGGGGTTGGACTAGATGACTTCCTAAGGTCCCTTCCAACCCTGAGATTCTATGACTTTGTGAAATCTCTCCACTCTCTCTGCTGCCATTTGTCAGGTGTTAAATTTCACTTCAGTGTTTCAGGCTACAGCCCAGCCAGACCTAGGGTGACCAGACAGCAAGCATGAAAAATCAGGAGGGCGGCGGCGGCGGGTAACAGGAGCCTATACAAGAAAAAGCCCCAAATATCAGGACTGTCCCTATAAAATTGGGACATCTGGTCACCAGACCCCTTATTTGGACGGAGGCTTCCAAACGATCTGTGCGGATAACAGGGATCGCGGGGGGGGCCGACTCCACTTGCAGGGTTTCCAACGTGGGGACGAGTCATAAATCGGTATGGTGACCAGACGTCCCAATTTTTAGTTCTTTGTCCCGCGTTCCGACTGATGCTCGGTCAGGACGCCATTTGTCCCGATATTGGGGCCTCTGCCATTTGTTTGTTGTTTTTCCTCGGACACGTCCCGATTTTTTGTTGCTTTAATCTGGTCACCCTATAAATAGGTATTTTGTAGTTTTAATCCTCCCTGCTCCGTCCTCCCAGGTGCTGTTGGTCAGAGCTGCCACAATTAGTAACCTTCTAAAATTAGCTTAATCTGATCTCCAGTGCAAGTGCTAGAGATCTCCCTGGTGCTAGGCTCAATCTCTCTCATTAGATCTCATGGCCTGGAATAGAAACGTTTCCCAGAGAGGCTCAGACGTAAACTGGTCTGTGATCTTTATCATGCCTATGCCGAGGATGTGAATTGTGCCCTCTAGGGCCAATTTCTCCGCATTTTAAGGCTTTCTATGTCATTGGATTGTTATGTTCTAGTCTCACTTATTACCACGTAGCACCGAGAGACCCCAGCTGAGCTCGGGGTCTGTAAGAGACAGTGTCCCTGCCCCTCGGAGCTGAGAGTCCAAGGGTGGGAGAAAAGGGATTGTGAAGCCGAGGCGCATGGAGATTTAGTGACTTGTCGAGGTCACATAGGCAGAGCAAGGAATTGAACAGGGGTCTTCTCAATCCCACTATGGCCTTAACCTTAAACTCTCTGGAGTTGATTAAGGGGGGCAGGGAGGGATAGCTCAGTGGTTTGAGCATTGGCCTGCTAAACCCAGGGTTGTGAGCTCAATCCTTGAGGGGGCCATTTAGGGATCTGGGGCAAAAATTGGGGCTTGGTCCTGCTTTGAGCAGGGGGTTGGACTAGATGACCTCCTAAGGTCCCTTCCAACCCTGAGATTCTATGAAAAGTCATCCAGTTTCCCCTTGTTAGTCTCTCTCCAGTTGGGGTTATTTATGGGAGGGCTCCATTTCTGAGACCCCCCTCGCCCCCCATTTTAATGCTGCAAACAGACAGCTGGTTTCCATGGAGAACGCCCAAAGCAAAAGGCTGCTTGTCCCTGCGATGTTCACGGCGGCAGCGAACACAGGCCATGCTCGCCAGGTTACACGTGGGCGACGACACAGCCAATAAGCAAAGCATTGGGGAATATTAACGGGATGGAAATGCATCCCTGAGTCGCACGCGGAACTTAAAGGCAGTCCCAGGGAGAACGCTCCCCCCCCTCCCCCGTCCCATCACTGCAGATAGCTGCTTTAATTGCTGGAGTTACAGCCCACAGATTATTTTCCAACCCTGCAGAAGGAGGATCAGCTGGAAAGTAATCTACTCGAGAGGTCAGGAGTGCACTCTTGGAAGGGGAGAGGCGGAGAGCTACAGCCGGAGACACACTTTCCTCTGCTTCCTCTAGTATCTGAGAGGGGCTGGGTCATTCAGTCGCATCTAAAACGCGTCTGGGACACGCTGCCCGATCCAAACAGGCCCTCCCTGGGGCTGATCTCTCGCTAAGCCTACCCGGAATCCCTTGTTAGAGTCCAATCCCCGCCCTGCCCTTCTGCCCACTTCCAAACAAGACCCTGTCAGATCCGCTGTGACAGCGAGCAGCTGGCTTTCTAGCTCTCTCTGCGCTAGGCCTTGGGTTTCCAATACTTCTCCATAGCCCATTCCCATTTACATAAAGGGCTCTAATAAGGGCATTGATTACCTGCCACTACTATGGATCAGTTACGTGACTGCTCCAGCAGGTCAGGCCATGGCAGTAAGCCATAAATTAACAGCTCCATTATTTCATACATCCCAGCGGGCTCTAGGAGCAGGGCATTCACTCGTCCATTGGCTGTGGCATCTGCACATCGGCATGTGCTCCCGGCTCCTTGCCCATTATCTGCTCAGACCCACCCCGCGCCCTCGGGTGGCTCTTTTGTCAGCCCTCAATGCCTCCAAGGCCCTGTCTGCAGAATTCCCTTCCAAGGCCCATTCATCAAAGCAGGGGGTCAGAGACCTGCCTTTCAACATAAACGCTGCAGGGCAGGCCTGCACAACATGCGGCCCGGGGTCGCATGCGGCCCGCGTGGGCTCACTGTGCGGCCCGCGGGGGGGTGAGTAGGTGGGCTCACTGTGCAGTCCAAAATCTGGGACTGTGTCCGTTGGTCCTTTTTGCTGCTTGTCTCTGGGCTGGGGGATGTCCCAATGCTGCAAAGAGGGTGTTCCCAAAGGAAGGTGCTTGCTTCTAACCCCCGAGGCCGTCCGTATGTCTGCTCTTCTCTAGTCAGCCCACTTGGCAAGTTTGATTGTCCTCGGTCTGGTTCCCATCCCATCTCCAAGGGTTGCAGCTGTCTGGAGCTGCCTGCCTTCCACGCCTTCCTCATTCACACCTCATTCCTTCAACAGGGCAATTGAATACAAAGTGGGGGAAAGATCTTATTCTACTTCTAGCAAAAAGACATTTTTCTTTGCCCTTAATTATACTACCTTAGGGGCCCACTATAACATATTACCAAGGTTCAGTACAAAGTCATATCAAAGTTATACAAAAATGCATAATGCAGAGATTTATCTACGACTGCATTGACTGACTGTTGTGTGCAGTAATATAGTGACCCCTGGGGGGGTGAAGAGGGGGGTGATGGTGGGGCCGAGTGGGGAGGGGGCGGGTCCTATTTTACTGCTGTGATCTGGTCACCCTATGCGCGCTGTTTCTTTCCCCCCTCTACAGGCTTCCACACCTCAGCGCTGGGGAAGGAGGGGGTGTTTCCACGGGGCCAGGGGGTTTCGGCCCTCAGCTGTTTTCTTTGGCGTAATATGGCCCTCGCCGCTTTACGAGTTGTGCAGGCCTGCTGCAGGGCAAGGCTGTCTCATGGTTGTACAGGGCCCCGCACATGGAGCTGGTCTCCAGGTGCTACTATAGTGCAACTAACAGCCAGCCCAAGCTCATCACAGCTCCAGATCCTAGATCCCAGTCCTCAGGCCTCGTCTGCACAGGAATGTGGTTGGGTATATAACCAAAGGGATGAATTTCAACCGGTGTTAGTTATCCTAGTCTAACCCCAGCATGGCACAAGGGCCTGGTCTACGCTACAAGGTTTAGTCAATGCAAGGCACCTTACGTCGACCTAGCTGTGTCACGTGTCTACACTTCCATTTGTCTCCCACCGCTGTAGGCGCCACGCCAACATGCGTTGCCAACACTTCCCAAAAGACAGCGTGCTGGACGATGTTGAGTTGCACCCTGGGATACCTACCCATGGTGCACCTCACTTTGCATCGATACAAGCATGCCTGGTGAGTTCGCACAAGAAGCTAAGTATGCCCGCGCACAAGCAACGTATTAACTGCGGCGGCTGTACGCCCACCTAACTTGAGTTGACGTAATTTTCTAGCGTAGACATGGCCTAGGATTCTGGTGGGAGGGGGCCTTCTGTGGTCCAGTGTCTGTTGCTTGAGAAGAGGTTTAAGCTAAATGGGGAAAAGCCGCTCTCCTACCGGACTGGGGGTTGGGTTGGCCTGGGATCACTAGATAAGTCCAACTGGTCAGGCTCTCCCATATAGACAAGTTCTCAGTCACGGCCAGGGCCCTAGGGGTGAACAGAGTGAAATTTCTCCCTGTGCAGAAGACCACTTCCAGTCCTATGCATCCCTCAGGTCCCTCTTACGAGGCCTGGGGCAGGCCCTCTGGACTTGTGCAGTTTCATCCAGAGCCAGTACCTAGGCATGTGGTGTCTAGCAATTTCATCACAGTCTCTTGTTCTAAGTGCAGCTACCAGCTTTGCACAGTCTAGGCATAACCATTAGTCTTCATAAAACCTCTGGGGCTTAGAGTAATTTCAAGCACGTTATTTTATGACACATGAATGGAGAAATGGTAGCAATAAATCTAGCTCCTCCTAAAGTCTAAGAAACCCAAACTGGATGGGCATGCGTCAGCCTCCATATCTCAGCCGGTCCTATTAAAGATAACCAGGGACAGTGACCCTTGATCCAGAGAACCCCAGACAAGGGGGCTGCCAAGAGAGCAGCACAGAGAGACGGGAGGAGGGTGTATGGCAAAGAAGGACCTTCCTCCCAGAGGGCAATGGGGAGGTGGCTCCCCTGGGGGTTACTATCGGCATGCGTTGACAGCGGGGCTCTGTCTGACATAACACAGAGGAAGGTGATACAAGGGTAACACCGATAGACCCCGGTCGTCATTGGGCGGGATCGAACCTGGGACCTCTGGAGCTAAATGCATGAGCTAAAAGCCACATGGCGCTTAGCTAAGGCTATAAAGCAGCCTCAATCTCGAAATGGTCTCGGTGGACAGAGCACCACAACCAGGAGGTATGTGGGTTACACAAGGCCCAGGAACACTGCCGGCATCTTCCCGCCGCGCCCGCTCCACCGGCTGGAAATGGCAGCTTTGGTGAAAGACGGTCAGATTGTGAGCGAGTCGAGGGGTGTCCCTAATTTAGTCAGGGCTCTGAGTAGGGCTTCGCTGTTCTGTCAGGAAGAAGCATCCTCGTGGTTGGAGCACAAGGCGGATACTCCAAGCTCTCATCTCTGGGGAGTTCTTCATTCCCACAGACATTGGGTGGGACGGCAGCACAGAGCGGTTCACCAAAGCGCAGATTCGCTCCGTGCAGAGATGAGAGACCCAACCCAGGACGGGCCTTGGGGGAGCGCTCGTTCTAGTCCCTTGTTATCTGGGAAAGAGTGACGGAAATGGAGGAAGGGCTCTTCCCCCACAGCACGACAGGGAGAGAGATTTCACTTTCCGTGCCCCACCGAATGACGTATCACTCTAATCGCAGCTAAGTCAACCCGGGCTTGGCTCGGGCAGCTGGAATGCGGGAATGTCAGCCCCTCGGCCCAGCTCTGGCCACGTCGGGCAGCTATCGGCCCAACGCGAAGAGCGCTGTTACGGGTTTTGTTGGGTTGAGTTTTTAAAGGAAATTCAGCACTGCGCCAGGCAGGAGAGATCGCTCGGCCTCAGTAACCTGGGTTTTTAGCCCACTCAGTGAAATAGAAGGGGATTGGTTTTGTTCTGTTGCTTTGGGGTTTGGTTTTTCCCCATTTTTGGCTTTCAGGTCACATGCCAAAAGCACCTGTTAGCCTAGGTTTTCACTGCAAAAAAGCAGGGTTTTTACACTCAGCTACAGAGCTCAATGTAAACCCAATGGAGACACGGCATTGCCAGTGTAACAAGTCCAAGTAAGCCCCCGGGGAGGGGTCTAGCATTGACCTGGACTAACTATAACTAGTTACCGAGCTCAGTACAGCGGTAACCAGGTGAAATGTAAGGGCCTGTGAGGCCAGACTTAGAATCATAGAATCTCAGGGTTGGAAGGGACCTTAGGAGGTCATCTAGTCCAACCCCCTGCTCAAAGCAGGACCAAGCCCCAATTTTTTGCCCCAGATCCCTAAATGGCCCCCTCAAGGATTGAACTCACAACGCTGGGTTTAGCATGCTCAAACCACTGAGTTATCCCTCCCCCCTTGATGATCCCCACGGACATTGGGTGGGACGGCAGCACACAGCGTTTCACCAAAGTGCAGATTCGCTCCGGGCAGAGAAGAGATCCCCCCAACCCAGGATGGGCCTTGGGGGAGTGCTCATTCTAGACTTGATGATCTAATGGTCCCTTCTGCCCTTAAGCTCTATGAACTAAATTCTATGGCAATGTAAACACCCCGCCTGGCTTGCGGCACAGACAGCCACTATTCCAAGAGTGTGTGTGTGTGTGGGGGTAAACACGTTAGAGGGAAAACGCAGTAAAGTTGCACAATGGAACCTGTTTTTCTGCCCCTGCAATTGCACCAGCGCATCCCGGTGTTTTTCATAGATTCATAGATTCTAGGGCTGGAAGGGACCTCAAGAGGTCATCGAGTCCAGCCCCCTGCCCTCATGGCAGGACCAATTACTGTCTAGACCATCCCTGATAGACATTTATCTAACCTACTCTTAAATATCTCCAGAGATGGAGATTCCACAACCTCCCTGGGCAGTTTATTCCAGTGTTTAACCACCCTGACAGTTAGGAACTTTTTCCTAATGTCCAACCTAAACCTCCCTTGCTGCAGTTTAAGCCCATTGCTTCTTGTTCTATCCTCAGATGCTAAGATGTTCCACGACACAGCACCAGCATTTGAAACAGAAAGAAGCTGGGGATTCCAGAGAGAGAGGATCAACCCCCCCACTAAACCCAGCATCAAACCGCTGAAGATAGTATCGTAAACTCTAACTGTCCCTCCAAATAAGCGTCGAACATCCTGTGATGACTTCGGAATGTACTGCAGCGTGTTTCATATTTCACAGGACGTAAACATTAGCACACGTGCTTGGCTATTTTTAGACTTCTTAAGATATCTGCTTTTCCCAGACCCAAGCAACATTTCCTGACAATTCCTTGCCGCTCCTAGGCAGGAAGCGCTGCTGCTGGGCGATAACTTGGTTTCTCAGGAGGACAATAGATTCCAAGATTTCTCCGGGGCAATTTGAACAATGGCAAGGGATTGTCTCCGCCTAAACAGACCGGGCCACACACTGAATTAAAGGTTCAACACAATTCCAGTCCGCTCAGCTCGCATTAACTACGGCTCCCCTGAGGAAAGCTGCAGGATTGACTGCGTATGGCTGAGAGAAATTAGCCGAACATCACTGGGCATGTTAGGGTGGACGACTCATCGCCTAAGAATAGCTAACACCATTGTAAGAACATAAGAACTTAAGAAATCCCAGCAAGAGGAAAAGGCCACTAGGCTAACAAGGGTGGACAGGCAAGGGTCTGAAACTAGCCTTCGGTGGCTGATTGGCAAGGAAGCAACCTGCCGTCAGCTTCGCGATCGACCCGGGTTGATCGTATTCTTAGTAAACGGCCACTCCCTGGCAGCTCCCGTACTGGGAGTTTGCCAAGAGTCACAGCGGGGTTATAATATAACGGCTGTAATCTCGGAGGTAGTTCTCATCACGTCGCCTACCAGAGCCAGGGATGCTCCTGGCTGACGCGGAAACCCAGCCACCGCCTCCCCGCTAGAGCGATAATTCACCCCTGGAGTCTCCATATCACTCGCTCGCTCACCGGAGATTAATCATCTCGGAACAGAGGCTTTGTAAATAAACCGGCGAGCTCAGCTGCTCCACAGTAGGCAGCCTGGGAAGTGAGGTTTTTCCCATTATTGTTCCCAGCCCTTTTAGTGATTTATTCCCTTGGGAAAAGAAGGGAAGTGGCTCCCCAGTTTGCTGGCTGGATTTCAAGTTAAATATTGAAACTCCCCAGCAGCGTGGGGCTAACATAACCAGATGCCTTTGCATGGAGAGAGAGTGAAACTACTGACTCTCGAAGCCGTTCCTTGGGGAGGAACCGCTGGCTCCCAGGAGGATGGAGTCTCCCCTCCTCACACACAAGCAGCCCGCACTGCCTGAAGGCGCGCATCTCCTGGCCCTTCCAAAGCAGCTATGCTGAAAGACACTGAGAGGTGACCGTGGACAAGCTGGACATCAGCTTAGCAAAGCAATATGGTGGCAATGGAAGCCAATCCGATTTGGAGATGCACACTCAAAGCTGTTGTGTTATGGGTGGGAGTGAGAGCGCGCCTCCCTTCCGCCTACAGATCACAGTATTCAGAGACCCAGCACCTTGCTTGGTCATCCCGGCTGTGTGGCCAGCAGCCCTAATTGATATGATGTGTCTGGCAGGGCAGGAGCAAAGACAGGAGAGGATTCCCTGCAAATCTAGATCCCAGGGAAACAGGGGACCCTGTCCCCAACCACTGGCTTGGAGAACCCTCCTGTGGATGGGGTGGGAAGAGGCCGGACCCTCTCAGGGCAAGAGGGAAGAGATGTTGCTTTTCAGGTTTCCTCCATCATGGTGTGTAGAACACAGTCCTACTCAGGCCCTCACGGGACAGGCGAGATGGAACCGGAAAGTTCTTTCCCATCTCTAATTTCTATTCCAGATGCCCAAGGTCACAGCCTGAGACTCCAGCTCTTTGATTCCCAGTTTCCTGCTCTTACCACACTTATTGGAACTAGAACTCGGTGAATAACTGGCAGCAAACATGCTCTGAACGCCTTCTCCTCCTGCTTGAGGAACGTTGGCAAAGGAAGTGACAAAGAGTCCTGTGTCACCTTATAGACTAACAGATGTATTGGAGCATAAGCTTTCGCGGGTGAATACCCACTTCTTCAGATGCATGCAGTGGAAAAAATGCACTGCATGCATCTGACGAAGTGGGTATTCACCCACGAAAGCTTATGCTCCAATACCTCAGTTAGTCTATAAGGTGCCACAAGACTCTTTGTCGCGTCTACAGATCCAGACTAACACGGCTACCCCTCTGATAGTTGGCAAAAGAGTGACCATTCCTTGGATTGACTTGGCTGTTTGGTGAGCGTTTGACTGCCTGTAACAAAGTCTAACGAACTCAATACATCACCAAGCCAACGCTAGGACAGTTTGCGGAGACGGACAGTTTGGGCCATGCCATTGGGATGGTGGCTTTCCCTGGAGTTGCACTGAATCTCCAAGTTGGAACACAAAGCCAATGCCAAAGTAACCTGATTCTCTTTAACAGGCTAGCTCTTCGGACAGGTGTAGCACCGCCAGTAGTTCTGTGGCCAAGGATCCTACACCCCATCAACACTGGGACATCGCAACAAGGAGCCAAGGGGCTCTCTTTACATTGCGGACCTTCTCCCTTCTCTGGGCATAGCAAGAGCCCGGCCCCTCCCCAAGAACTCTTGCAGGAGCACATCCAGATAGGCCCGGCCTGACAACTCGCCATGTGGAATAAGGGGGGGAAACGAACAGGGAGCTCCCTACACCCAGCCCCATCACAACTGAGGGAGAAGGGCCCCGGCTCAAGAGGAACCAGGCCAAGGCAAGCAGGGTGGAGACCACTGCTCCTCCAGAGGGGAGGCCCTTGCCCGAGGGCGGTGGCTTCTGCACATCTTCACCTCTCCTCCCCGCTAGCCCATGCGGCGACACTGGCGGGAGCGTTCCTGCTACTAGAGAGGATTTCCTCACTGGCCCAAGAGTTACGGAGCAGGAGCTCCAGACCCAGCCGTGCCACTGCCGAAGCAGCCAGGGTCGCATACGACACCTTCTCCTGGATGCGTAAAGGCATCACTAGGGTGGAAGAAATCCCCAGTCTCCAGGCTGACAGGCAGGGGCATGGGAGCAGGAGGGGAAAGGTACAAGTCATCTCCCTGCAGCGAGACTCTACATAGGACACGCACTCGGGGTGCGAGGACCCTGGCATGCACCGCCAGCAGCAGTACTCTGTTGAGCGGGCAGTGCCCTGGCCCCATCCTCCCCCACAAACCACCTCGGGGCAGCGCTGGGAAGAGCAGAACAGCAGCAGCTGGCCCTCACTGGTCACAAGATCCTCACCCAGAGCTGAGCTAAAATTTCAGGCAAAGTCCTTTCCGGGGAAAAAAATGCAGATTCAGCAACATCGACATGTTTTGAATTCGTGTCGATTTCACCAAATGGTTTGAGTAAAAAAACCACCTAACACACTTCTGAAAAAACCAGAAATGTTTCGTTTGGTCATTTTCTAAATGTTTCCATTTTTTCGTTTCCAAAGGACTTGTGTGTGTGTCACAACATTTAAATGTGTGTGTCAACATTTAATTTAATTTAAAAAATGTTTAAAATAGGGTTGAAATGGAAACAAAACATTGAGTTTAAAAAACAACAACAACATTTTGTTCAATCCGAAACGGTTTGTTTTCAGCTTTTCAATTTGCCATTTTTTTTTTTTAAATCAGTTGTTTTGGTTCAACCCCAAATGACCTACAATGGCTATATTTTGAATTGCCAGCAAACTGAAAAATAAACTAGCTACTCAGTTCTAACCACAACCCCTTCGTAGAATTCACCAGGCTTGCTTGAAACAACGCCGGAGTCATTTGGAGATCTACCTTCGACAGAACCACATCGCCAGGCAGAGTCTCACCTAGGAAGTCCCGGCACGCCCTACGATCCTACCGCAGCCTTGTGCCGCTTTCCATAGAATAACCTTGCCCCTTCCTGAACCATTCGGAAGGAGTCCTGGTTCTAGATCCATCAAAGGCTGCTGGGGTCGGGCCCCACAGCCCTGGTTTTCAGTGGTTTTGAGCAGGAGGCTCGAGGGGGAAAACACACAGCTTTTAAAAATTAACTTTTAAAAAATGAAAAATCAATTTTAAAAATATAAATCCGATACAACCCAGCTACTATCTGGTGAGTGCATAACTGGCTGGAAAACCATCGGCAGAGAGTAATCATCAGTGGTTCACAGTCACGCTAGAAGGACATATTGAGTGGGGTCCCACAGGGGTCAGGTCTGGGCCCAGTTCTGTTCAATATCTTCATCAATTATTTAGATAACGGCACAGAGAGTACGCTTATAAAGTTTGTGGATGATACCAAGCTGGGAGGGGTTGCAAGAGCTTTGTAGGATAGGATTAAAATTCAAAATGATCTGCATTAACTGGAGACATGCGCTGAAGTAAATAGGATGAAATTCAATAAGGACAATTGCAAAATACTCCACTTAGGAAGGAACAATCAATTGCACACATACAAAATGGGAAATGACTGCCTAGGAAGGAGTATTGTGGAAAGGGATCTGGGGGGCACAGTGGATCACAAGCTAAATATGAGTCAACAGTGTAATGCAGTTGCAAAAAAAAAAAAAAAAAAAAAAAAAAAGCAATCTTCGTTTTGGAATGTATTAGCAGGAATGTTGTAAGCAAGGCATGAGAAGTAATTCTTCCGCTGTACTCCACGCTGATTAGGTCTCAGCTGGAGCACTGTGTCCACTTCTGGGCGCCACATTTCAGGAAAGATATGGAGAAATTGGAGGAAGTCCAGAGAAGAGCAACAAAAATGATTAAAGGTCTAGAAAACATGACCTATGAGGGAAGATTGAAAAAAACTGAGTTTGTTTAGTGTGGAGAAGAGAAGAGAAGACTCAGAGAAAACAGAACAGTTTAAGTACACAAAAGGTCGTTACAAGGAGGAAGGAGAAAAATTGTCCTCCTTAACCTCTGAGGATAGGACAAGAAGCAATGGGCTTAAATTGCAGCAAGTGCAGTTTAGGTTGGACATTAGGAAAAAGGTCCTAACTGTCAGGGTAGTTAAGCATTGGAATAAATTGCCCAGGGAGGTTGTGGAATGCCCATTGTTGGAGATTTTTAAGAGCAGGTTAGACAAACACCTGTCAGGGATGGTCTAGGTAATACTTAGTTCTGCCATGAATGCAGGGGACTGGACTAGATGACCTCTCGAGGTCCCTTCCAGTCCTGGTTCTTTACTTTCTACCCATTTGAGAGTCAAACTGCTAACTTGGATGGTTTGTACTTGGTGCTTTAGTTTCCTAATTCCTAGCAGAATTTCGGATTTATATAGAGTTTTCCCCCCCTAAAGTTCCACACTTAAAATGCTCAACTCTACCAAAACATTCCCCCCCCCCCCCGCCCCCATTGTCCAGGGTCTTGTTAATTTCCTTACAGAGAGACCTCCACAAACCCAAAACAAGAAGGAGAACAAAGAGCCCATGCTGTATTTGCAACCAGCATCACTTTCCAATTGATTGATCTTCCACAAGCCAAAAGAGCTGAAATGCTTTTACCAGGCTATACTCCTCCATCAGGGTTTGCCGTTCAAAGTCAATAGGATTTGTGCTCCTAAGTCACTGAGAATGTGTCTACACGGCAAAGAACTCCCGCAGTGCCGAGGCTCAGAGCCTGGGTCAACTGACATGGGCTAGCAGGTCTAAAACTAGCAGTGTAGACATTCCCGTTTGGGCTGGAGTCTGGGCTCTGAAACCCAGTGATGGTGGAGGATCTCAGCACCGTCCAACCAAGTGGGAATGTCCACATTGCTATTTTAGGCACCACAGCCTGGCCCCGCAAACCCAAGTCAATTGACCTGGGCTCTGAGGCTTGATGCCAAGGGTTTTGCTTTGCAGTATAGACATACTCTTAGGCACTTTTGAGAAATCCCTACCCTTCAGTGCCTAAATATGGGTTTAGGACTTCAGGCTCCTATCTTTGGAAACTTTGGCCTGTATAAAAAAGTTTCAATACATTAACAAAGTTATTGCTGAGTCTAGATCACTTTTCATTATTAGCACTGGAGCAATGTTGTTTTGAAGTGACAAAGATTTCATGCCACTAAAAATACAATTTTGACCAACACTTGTGCACATGCTAAACTTTAAGCACACGAGAGTAATTCCAGTGACATCAAGAGGACTATTCATGTAAGTAAAGGTACGCAGCTGGCTAAATGCTTGCAGGATCACAGCCTTCATCTTTAACATTTTGTTTCTACCTGTGGCAGTTCTGTAAAATTCAAAGACGACATCCTATCCTACCAGGAGAGGCTTTGAAAAGCAACATTTAATTCATTATACATTTAATCTAAAGCTGCAAGTTTTCAAATTAGTTTTACAAAGCCTCAACTTGTTTTAAATCAAGGAATCTTTTTAGAAATTGAGTGATTTCCATGGTTGATTTAAGTTGCATCTGGGGCTTTACCTGGAGACCACAAGAGCTGCAAGTTTGGAAACTTTGGCCTGTATAAAACTCAGCACCTCTTGAGAATCTGAACATCTGTGCGCATTTGTACAGTGTTTACCCAAGGGCGGTTGCAAACCAGGATTGTGCTTCTGGTCACTTTGGCTCCAAATAATATTCAACTGTAGATCTGAAAAGTTGTGCTCCCCCCGTTACTCCCAAAACTGGTTGCCGGGTTGCCATCCCCAAGCACCCAAAAAAATCACGAATCAACTCCCCCCTTCCCCTGCAAAAAGAATCACAAGATTGGTTTAAAAATCATGAAGGGTTGTTTTTTTTTTTTTTTTAAGATTAACTACTTTTGTCTTTTGATTTGTCCTCTGGTGCTTGAAACGTCAAGATTCACGTTTTCCAGCTCTCTGCCCCCAGGAAAGCTACAAACTTTCATTAAAAAAACAACAACAACAACAAAACTGAGATTCTCGTGCATTCAGGTGACGCCAGGAGTGGGGCTTTAAACTAAAATATCAAATCTTGCGAGGTGCGTGATAAACACTGAAATCACCTCTCACAGGTCTCAGATTTTTTAAACCAGACAGGCAGTTTGTTTTGCAAATGGTCTAACTTCCACACTTGTTCAGCAAAGCCATAGATGGTAGCAAGGGCTATTTGGCAAGAGGGGATTTCAGTTAATTCCTTCATTCCAATTCCTTCTATTGCCTGAAACAAACAGAATTAGATTTTTCTTGCAATTGCCGTGAGCCAAGAACAACTCTTACATTGGCACAGAGGAGGTGGAACAGTTCAGCAACCAAGCTCAGAAATGTTCTTACAGTCTGGACATTGAAACGTAGATATGAGTTGGCCTAGATAGCCGCATCTCACACATGATTTATTGATTACCACTCATCATGTGATGAGAGGCCATCACTTGGGGTTATTAAAACTGCCATGTTTAGAAGCTTCTTGCTGGAATGAGATGTGACAGGGTTGTTAAGTCCCACATGACAGCTGGCAAACAGTGGGATAAAAACTAGAGGTTGGGGAGGGAGGAGGGGGAAATGGTGGTGAAATATTCACTAGTTTTTGCTAACTTCTTTGCGTGCCACCAAACTTCCAAGACACACAACTTTTTCCACTTGTCAGTTTGCACAAACTGCTCTGAGGAGCTAGAGAATGCTGTTTCCATGGGACCAGCCAAACATACCTGAGATTTTTTGTATTTTATTTTAAATGACATGGCAATAAAAATGGGTTGTGTACGCTCGTAAGACTTGGGGGAAGGTGGTCGGATACTTCAGGAGTATATTCTATTCCTTGCATTTTGGAACCAATACCATAGATCACGACTTGTTACTCAGTTCATACCAAAATTTGGATACAGAGATTGAAAAACAATACATAGCTAAATACCTGTGCATTCTAAGTGACCACCCAGACCATTGGCTACACCCTGCCTTTTCTTGCATCTTAGCTACTTTCCTAGGATGCCACAATGGTCCTTGTTATTTTGTGACCTCTGTTTAGTGATGAAGGGAAGCAGTGGGGGCAAAAGACCTATCTGGCTTCAAGATTAAGCTAGATACGTTTATGGAGGGGATGGTTTGATGGGATAACATGATCTTAGTCAAAGGTCAATTAATTGCCATCAGTGGTAAATAGGACCAATGGTCAATGATGGGATGTTAGAAGTTACTACAGAGAACTTTTTCCTGGGTGTCTGGCTGGTGAGTCTTGCCCACATGCTTGGGGTTAAGCTGATCGCCAAATTTGGGGTCGGGAAGGAATTTTCTGCCAGGGTAGATTGGCAGAGGCCCTGGAGGTTTTTTGCCTTCCTCTGCAGCATGGGGCACGGGTCACTTACTGGAGGATTCTCTGCATCTTGAAGTCTTTAAACCATGATTTGAGGACTTCAATAGCTGAGACATAGGTGAGAGGATTATTCCAGGAGTGGGTGGGTGAAATTCTGTGGCCTGCATTGTGCAGGAGGTCAGACTAGATGATCATAATGGTCCCTTCTGACCTTAAAGTCTATGAGTCTACGAGCGGCTGTCGCCAAGGACCATTGCTTTTAGCAGTCAGCTTCCTGCATCATTACTGCTGGGATACAGGCTTGGGTGCCAAGTGCATGGATCCCCACCACAAAGGGGAAACAATCCCAGGGGAGTACTAGAGAGAAAGGAGAAAGAGCTCCACAACCAGGCTCTCCCCTGTCTCTCTTGGCAGCGTGGGAAACCATCCACTGGAATAAACCGGACGTGTCCATTTCAGGAGTGCCCCACATTCCAGGCCGTGTTTAATGTTCCAAAGAGACAGCGCATTGGTGGGGCGTTAATTCACTATTCGCCTTTCCACGTGGCAGCGCATAATCCCTGCTACATCCCACCAGCCTGCCGATGGGGCCTTGTGAAGACTGAACAGTCTTCTGCCGCTGAGACCCACTGATCCTCATGATGTTGGATTTCCACGTGGAAGGGGAGAGCCTGGACACTTATTTTTAGATTCCAACAGAAAGACCCAATGAACCAAGAAATGCACCAAGAAATACACTAATCCCCTTAACAGCATCAGACTCTGCTTGTTAAGACAGCCTTCTTCAGCTATGGGGGACTCAAGGCAGGCATCACGCACAAGACTGCAGATCCTCCTCTTTCGTGCCTCGGACTAACAACGGGTAGCAAGGGGCTGCATTTGAGAGGTGCCCCCACCTGCTACACTCCCGCTAATTCCTATTTGCTTTCTGGAGCACGTTTAGTGGTTTGTCCTGATGAGAGGTGGCTATTTCGATGAGCTAGAGCAGGGAAACTGCTTACGTGCACTGTGCAATAGAGCAACAAAGAGCCTCCAGGTACAAGGCAGCTCCCCCACAACGTCAGGTTTTGGGGCCTCACAGCAACGAGCCAATTCTTCAACAGACCCGGCCGCTGCCCGTCCAGAAGATGGTGGTAAAATTGCTGCACTTAATAGTTCGTGAGGCACAACTTAATTCTAAAGGATTTAAACACGAGCTTGAAGCTACTGAGAACAAACTGCAAGCCACGACCAGAGCAAGCAGGGTTGTGGAGGCCAAATCCTGGTAACAGAGAAGGTTTAGGGGATCCCTGAGGTTCTGGGAGCACATTGTGCGCTGGATGGTGTTTACCTGGATTCAATAGGATCTGGACTGCGATGAGACATGGGGGCATAAAGGGGTCTGGTCAGAGTGACGTTATTACTGAAGCCAGACAGGGGCCAGGAAAGGAAGGAGTTCGTGTTTGTCTGACCTGCGCTACACTAGTCAAAAGCTGGGGACTCTACAAACCCCTTTTCAACACCCACAAAAGATATGGGCTGGGACCATGGTCGTTGCTCCTCTACCATTCTCACACTGGGCATACTCGCACATCAGGAAGAAGCTAACCTCTTTAGGAACCAACAGATGCCTCGGGGAGACAGACGGCGCTATTCCAGAATTGCAGTCAAAATCCCCAACTAGTTTCCACTGGATGCAATGTTCTACTTCAAACCCTCCGCCCTCCCAATCTAGCGGTGGCTGCATTCAATGAGGAGGAAGTGATTCATATAGCCATCTATAATCTCTATACAGTACACACACACACACACTAATACCAGTGGCTCTTGCTGCTGGATTAGGAAAGGACTAAAACACTTCAACGTTGAGAAGATTAAGCAGGGGAATATTTGTGATGAAAACACCTGGCTTCCATTTGTGCACGGTTTGCTCTGAGCCGGGCTCCCTTTCATGTTGCTCGCAGACCACCAGGGGGTCGGTTCTCTCTCTGTTTCTCCCATTGGTGGAGGGAGGGCTAGCTCAGTGGTTTGAACATTGGCCTGCTAAACCCAGGGTTCTGAGCTCAATCCTTGAGGGGGCCATTTAGGGATCTGGGGCAAAAATTGGGGATTGGTCCTGCTTTGAGCAGGGGGTTGGACTAGATGACCTCCTAAGGTCCCTTCCAACCCTGAGATTCTCGGATTTTGGATGAGATGTAGCAGTTTTTCTCTCTCTCTCTTCACCAGGAGTCTCTCTCTTTTGAAAGTTACTCCACGCAGGGAGTCCAAGATGGCCGGCCGGGAGGAGGTTTCAGAATACAAGCGAGGGTGCAGAACAGCACACACAACTTAGTCATTTGGTTTGACGGCCTTTTGGACCAACTGTAGCAGAGTAGTCGGATGGCACCCGGAAGTCTGGTTCATCTTATGTGTGCTTATAGAACCAGCCTTTTTACATTTACATAAGATGCGTTACGTAGCCTCGCTCCTGGGGACATCCTATTATGGTGTGTATCTGGTCGGGATAGCAAGCACGTACATATTTCAGGATGTAGCAGCTGAATTGTAGGTCCGGTCAGGACCAGGCCAAGGGCAACACTCCCGTTTGTGGGACCTTGGCTGTGGAACGCCATCCCAGGAGTGGTCTGTTTGAGTCTGACTGTGGCTACAGGCAGGATCCGGAGCAGCCCCACCACTACTCCAGAAGGCCTGTCCCAAATTTACCACGGTCACTGTAGCCCTTTCACTTGCTCAAAACTCTTCCATGGTCTGAAGTGACACTTTACTTGTGTCTTAACCAGAGAATGAACTTTTTTGTTACTGGAAGGAGGGAAGGGAAATCCATGCAGCCTTGAAGATCATTGGACAGTAGGAAAGGGGGTAGAGACATATTGGAGCTTTAGAAAAAGAAAGAATTCAGCCACAGTGTTGGCGCAAAACTCAAACTTCACCAGTGCCTAGTCCTGAGGGAAGGAGAGATTTCAGATCAGTATGAGAAGGGTTTAATGCTCCAGCCCTGACTGCATAGAATCATAGAATCTCAGGGTTGGAAGGGGCCCCAGGGAGGTCATCTAGTCCAACCCCCTGCTCAAAGCAGGACCAACCCCAACTCATCCCAGCCAGGGGTTTGTCAAGCCTGACCTTAAAAACCTCCAGGAGGGAATTCCTGAACTCTTAGCAAGGGCATGTCAGCTACCCCACAAGGAGGCAGTACACAGGTCCATGGCATTTGCTTTCCCATACAGTACTTTCAATCATTAGAAAGGTTGTTAAATGAAGCCTTAATATTGCAATAACTAACTAACTAACTAATCAATCCCTACATTAATGCAACGTTAAGATTGCAGAGTTAAAGTCCCCCAAAGCCAGGAAATTTGAGTTTGCATGTGCAATCTGTGGCAAATTGCCAGCACTACTATGATGGGTCCCGCGCTTTCTCTTCTTGTGGGGGGTTTCAGGGCACCATTTCTTGCCCCTAAACTGGGGTATCAGCTATCCCACTAGTATCCCAGAGAAGGGGAGTGGAAAGGGAGGGAAACAGGCCCGCCCTCTACTCCGGGTCCCAGCTCAGGGGCCCTAGGGTAGCAGGTAAACCACTTGTACTAGTGATTCTTTCCCCTGGGCTACTTCCCTCTCTTGCCCTTCAGCTTGTGGGGCTTCCTGCCTTCCCTCTGCACAAGCCATGTGTCCCTTTACCTAGGGTCTTGGTTTTCTTAGCCTGCTGCAGCACTTCTCAAAACTCTCCTCTGCTTTCCTCCAAACTGCTCTGTTCCACCACCAAACCACTCTGCTTCACTCCTCCAAACTGCTCTCTGCTCCAACGCCAAACCTGGCTGATTGACACAGGGGGGATTTTATCAGGTGACTGGCTTCAGGTGCTTTTAATTAATCTACAGGGAATAAGGCTTCTCCTCATCCTGGGGCTTACATCTCTCTCCTAGATCACTCTCCTGCTGCCTTCTGGCCGTGCTGTATCACAAATCTTAACTCCTCCTCTTTGGAAGCAAGCACTACTCTGTCGGGTCAGTCTACACTGCAAACAGAGGTGTGACTGCAGAAGGTCTAGACAGACCCGCGCCAGCTTGAATAACGCTAGCAGTGAAGCCGCAGCGGCACGGGCTGTCCGAGGCTGCCCCGGACCCTGGGTACTTGAGTGGCTAGTCCACGCTGTCACAGCTTCACTGTTATTGTCATTCAAGCTAGTTAAACCAAAGCTAGCGTGGGTATCTCGACATTTGCGGCCGTCACCCCTCGGACTGCAGTGTAGACATACAGAGCGCGGGTGAGCACAAGCAGTTACATCCAAATGAATAGAAACGAGTTGATCTATGTGTGTATCACCTTGCAATATATTTTTGACTTACTGGGCTGGATTCTCATTACACCATGCCCCTTTATCTTTAGAGTATTAAGGCATTAGTCATTTTATATTACGTTACCTTTTCTATTAAGCTCTGTATTGATTTTGTCCTAAAGCATGACCTAGAAACCTCTCTCTGATGCTAGAGATATATCAGTGAATACTAAACGTTTATAACCCAGAGAGTTCACGGTGGCATTAGCGAACATTTTTGGCGTAAACACTGCATAGCATCATGTAGCTATTTAGCTAGCTAGTTTGTATTTCCCCTGGGATATCACTTCAAGTTGTCCCAAGATAGCCAGCACAGACACTCAGGGGCGCTTTTTCAAAGAGCATTGTAGAACTGCTCCTTTCTAATCATGTGAGAAGGTCATGGGCAAAACGTAGACTCGCACGTAGCTTGCTTGAAATGGAAAAAAACAAAAAACAAACAAAAAAAGCTATTCACAACTCAATCTAAACAGGCCGGTGGGCAGTCACCAGCGGGGAGAAATGGACAACACCCTCACCCCCAGCACAATCTCAGTCCTTCCCTCGGGAGTCTCTTACTGATTTACAGACAAAAATAAAGCCACTGGGACCGAATTGCCAGAGACCATTCCAACTTACTAACCAGCGGGGTGTGATAAAGAACATCCTAACTAGGTAGCTGCTGCCACAATCACTCCCCGTCCACCTTCATATTTGAGTTGGGTGGGAATTTTCCATCAAAATGTGTTCTCAGTGAAAAAGGTGGTTTCCATAAGTCAAGAGTTTCTGCCTGAAAAAGTTGATTTGGCTGAAAATTTTGACGTTCCATCAGGAAAATCAAAACAAAATATTTCAAGCTGGGTCAGGTCACCCTGAATTGAAACAATGGGGTTCGCTCAACCAAATCAAAACATTTAGTTTCAGCCCAGTGTTAATCTGCGTTCACCTGAGCTACTGCAGCGCCATCTCCCATGATGCCTCGTGGCTGCCTTTCTGGCTGAGCTGCAGTGATGCATCATGGGAGTCTTGTGACCAGAGTACATCATGGGAGATGTAGTCTGGTTGGGGAGCCTGGCCAAAGGCGAGAATGGGGAAAATGAAGCACCCCAACTACAATCCCACCAGGTGCCCTGGTGGCTCAGGCAGACAGCTTAATGGTGAACCGAGCCAAAGGGAACAAATAAAACATTTGAACACTCACAAATTAAAAACTTTCCAGAATTTTTTGTTCCATGAAAAATTCGATACTTCAGCTTTTCATCCCGATTTGGGACAGAAACAAATATTGACGTTTCCTCTGGGATGGAAATTCCAAATGTTGATCTGCTCTGCTTTATAACCCCCCTTCGACCACCAGTGTCACAGACAAGGTCTACATTAGCCCCATTACATGCAATGGAGCTTTGGGAGGGCCTTTTTACCCGAACACGGGACTACGGATTTGTCCCATACGCTGCAAAAATGGCACGTGTCCTAAATTGAAACATTTTCAGTGAATCGTATTAAGGAAGCACGGCACAGAGGCGTTAAGAGATTTCTTGTTCAGCTGCAAACCTTTCTCCTTTCCAATGTACCCTTCGGATGTTTGGATTTCACTTTTTAGTGCTCAGCTGAGTGACTTTCATGCATTATTTACTGTTACCCTGAGAAATAAGCATCCACAACCGATACGACACACAGCATGCTCTCGAGTGCAGACTCAGGGGCCACCAGCTAGCATAGAGTTCATACAGCCCAGGGCCTGGGTGCGTGAGCATGGGCAGCCGCAGGGCTGGGCTATCAGACCTCGGATCAATGCAAGGTGAAAACGTACCTTTGGGGCGTGGATGAAGGCAGAATGAGGGTGCTGGAGCGAGGCCGTCTCATATGCAGGTTGTGAAATGAGCCCCTAACCCGCCACGCTCAGCACCGTGAGCTGGGTCCTGGGGCAGAGATTTCGGTATTTTCTACAGCACACGCTCAGCAGTGTCAGACAGGAATTCCAGCGCCGGAGCCGGCGCGGCTTCTCTGCTTGGGGGGCCAGAACTAGTCAGTGCAGTCACCATAGCCCAGACTTGCCGACGCTGCTGACTTGTGCCACTGCCCTTCCTCTGCAGCTCAGCCCCTTGCTCCAAGGTACCTTCCGATTATCCCAGTTTGGCCTGGACAGCATCAGGCTTTCAGACTTATTCCAGACGCTCCCGGTCCTGGCCAAAGCACGGGGCTGCTGCTGGCTCCGTTACAAGTTTGGCCTCAGGCCACTAAGCTGCAGGTCTGAGTCTGCCTTTGCATCAGTTCCCTGGCTCAGCCACGGGGGCGGCCCTCAGCACCGGGCATGGAGCTGCAGCAGCGTGGAGCATCCACTCAGCGTGTCCCTTTAAGGCATGTCTAGGGGTGGGGGAGGGATAGCTCAGTGGTTTGAGCATTGGCCTGCTAAACCCAGGGTTGCGAGTTCAATCCTTGAGGGGGCCATTTAGGGATCTGGGGCAAAAATTGGGGATTGGTCCTGCTTTGAGCAGGGGGTTGGACTAGATGACCTCCTAAGGTCCCTTCCACCCCTGAGATTCTCTGATTCTATGATACGCTGCAGTTAGACACCCACAGCGGACTCAGGCTTGTGGGGCTGTTTCACTGCTGGGCTCAGGCTGGCCCCCAGGCTCTAGGACCCTGCGAGGCGGGAGGGCCCCAGAACGCAGGTGAAAGCCTGAGCGGGGAAATCTACATGGCAATGAAACAGCCTTGTAAGCCCGAGTCAGCTGCAGACAAACCCTTAATGCTGAATGCGTGTACGCATGTGGGCACAGCACCGAGAGCCAGCGCCTCGCTCGGAAGAGACGGGTCACATCTTAACCGAATAGGTTAGGAGACGCAAAGTGATTCACGAAAATCCACATGGCTCTGGGCTGTGGAAACGCGTTCGGAGTGAGATCAATTTGAATGATAGTTTGCAATACTAATTCAGGGGCGATTTCACACACTTGGGGAGGGGACAGTCATCTTTCGCTAACGCACACTCAAATCTTGTCTACGCTAAGCAGCATCGTGAAGCCGACGGAACCCCTGGTATAGACAGGATTCTTCCACCTCCCCAAGAGGCGATAGCTAGGTCGAAGGATTACCTATGCCGGGGGAGAACCCATCCCATTGGTGCAGGTAGCGTCTACACCACAGCATTTCTAGTGCAGACAAGCCCGCAGACCAAGAGCTCTAACAGACGCCAAATTGCATTTAAAAACAGCAGCTTTGGTGCATTAGCACGCAGAAGTCGGCAGCCGCGATCTGTTTATGTATCGCTAGCACTGGGCACACGCTTGGCTGGAACAGCATTAAATGGAGTTCTAAGGAAAGTCAGGGTAACAGACTCAGAAGCCAAATTGCATTCGGCGCCCACCAATGCTAGAGACCCCGCAGAATAGGCAACAGGAACTGCCCTAGCACACATCCACCCAGTGGTCTGTCTAGTCCAGTATCCTGTCTCCAGCAGTGGCCAGGCCCAGCTGCTTCAAAGGAACGTGTCAAACCTCTGGAAAGGACAGTTCTACAGATAACCGACCTGCAGGGGAAGTATCTTTCCAACCCAGCCAGCAGTTTGTCGTTGGCTCGGGAGGGCTGAGATCTGTACGTGGCCTTTGCACTCTGAACGGATCCGTAGCAACACATTAGAGCTCAAGGGGTACAACGTAACAGGGTAATCTCCTTCCATAGAGGTTTTTAAGGTCAGGCTTGACAAAGCCCTGGCTGGGATGATTTAGTTGGGGTTGGTCCTGCTTTGAGCAGGGGATTGGACTAGATACCTCCTGAGGTCCCTTCCAACCCTGAGATTCTATGATTCTGATGGAGCCAACACTCATCGCTTTCTGACACGCTCGCTGGGTCTCGGATGAGGGAAAGGCGAAAGAACAAGCACCTGTCTAGCGTTGCCTCCCGTCTTGCAGCTTCTTGTCCTGTACTGAGAAGTCACGTTCCCATCCTAGCTTCATGCACTGGGATGATGGCATCACCCTGCTCATGCCTGGCCCCGGGAGCTCGCTGCCTGCTCTCGGCCAGTCCAACCAGAAAGGCTGGGAACAGAGGAGCTGCTGCTGCTCCCGTGCAGTTTGTTTGGCTGCTGCTTCATAACTCACCCGCTTTGCATGGGACATTCTTGGCTACCGGCATTAGAATAATAGAATATCAGGGTTGGAAGGGACCTTAGGAGGTCATCTAGTCCAACCCCCTGCTCAAAGCAGGACCCATCCCCAATTTTTGCCCCAGATCCCTAAATGGCCCCCTCAAGGATTGAATTCACAACCCTGGGTTTAGCAGGCCAATGCTCAAACCACTGAGCTATCCCTCCTTCCTCTCTTACAGTTTTGTCAGTGAATATTTCTAGGTCTGATTGAAAAGGAGTTTAGCAGAAATCTTCCCAGTGACTTATTCGCTCTAGATCAGAGCAAGGAAATTGCCTAAATCTAGGGGATGAGGCCATGTCCCTTTAAGGGTCGCTGAGTTTAGCCACACCTGCTGTGCTGGATTAACTGACCCCCGCCCCCCATCCAGTCCTGGTCAGCCGGGTGATTTCTTTACAAGGGCTGAACTCAGAGTGGGCAGGCTGCAGTCAAAGGCCCTGAGCTAGGCTCTGCAGGAGGCTGAGGGGACTCCAGGGAAGGAGCCAGGGCTGTATCCCAGAGCCTGAAAGATAACCCAGAAAAGAGTGGAAAGAGCACGCGTGGGGAGAAAGTACTTGGTGTTTGTTTGGACTTGTTACCGTGAGAGGGGATTGAACTCAGAGCCCCTGGCACTGGGGAACTGAGCTGTGTGAATCTCCAGGACAGACACAACCTGGGTGAGAGAAAACGGAGGCAGGGAGTGCCTTGCAGTGCCACACTCGGCCAGCAGGGGGCACTGTATCATAGAAGATTAGGGTTGGAAGAGACCTCAGAAGGTCATCTAGTCCAAACCCCTGCTCAAAGCAGGACCAACTCCAACTAAATCATCCCAGCCAGGGCTTTGTCAAGCCAGGCCTTAAAAACCTATAAGGAAGGAGATTCCACCACCTCCCTGGGTAACCCATTCCAGTGCTTCACCACCCTACTAGTGAAATAGTGTTTCCTAATATCCAAGCTAGACCTCCCCCACTGCAACTTGAGACCATTGCTCCTTGTTCTGTCATCTGCCACCACTGAGAACAGCCGAGCTCCATCTTCTTTGGAACCCCCCTTCAGGTAGTTGAAAGCAGCTATCAAATCCCCCCTCATTCTTCTCTTCTGCAGGCTAAACAATCCCAGTTCCCTCAGCCTCTCCTCATAAGTCATGTGCTCCAGCCCCTGTAGAGTAGGCATGCCCCATGACAGGCACATTCAATGTATTAGACCCCCCAAAACATATATTCATCTAATATCCTAGCAAATGCAAGTCAGGAAATACAAAGGGAAGGTTCTGGCATGTCTGCAAAAGGGTCCAGCATGTATCTTCATGGCCCACATTTCACACCATTAGCCTACACATTGACACTTACAAACGGAATAAAAAATGTGCACACAACAGCCGAGGAGAAGAGGAGAAGCTGCATGTCCTAGCTTTGCAATTGTAACCTTGGCACAGGAGGAGCGTGCATGTCTCCATTTAAAAATCCTCGTTAAATGAAGAAACGAGAGCGAAAGCTAAGGGGCTCTTTCAGGCCTCATCAGCCCTGACTTGTTTTCTGCAGTGACACCTGGCTCTCTGTGCACAGACTGGAGTCCACAAAGGGGGGAGGGATAGCTCAGTGGTTTGAGCATTGGCCTGCTAAACCCAGGGTTGCGAGTTCAATCCTTGAGGGGGCCATTTAGGGATCTGGGGCAAATATTGGGGGTTGGTCCTGCTTTGAGCAGGGGTTTGGACTAGATGACCTCCTAAGGTCCCTTCCAACCCTGAGATTCTATGATTCTATGTTTCAGTATAGGAAAATCCTGAAGCTGAAATCTCTCTAGTTACGACACTCATTCACAGCTCCAGTGGTAAACTACAAGTTGTATCAACCTTCCAGACAGTTATGTTTATGACGACAGTTCCTGGAAGCCTGGTCCGACGAACTGTACAGCCACACAGCGAAAGATCACCCTGTGTCAGACGAAGAGTGAAAGGAAGGATTATCGTCCACACTGTATATAGGAGGGACTGAGGCCAGAGAGATAAAGTGACTTATCCAAGTGCACATGGAGTCTGTGGCCAGGGCAGGAACTGAAACCATCTCTCTGGACTTCCAGTCAGTGCCAAGGAGGCCACCCTTCCCCACCCGCAGATAACAGCAGATCAAGAGTCCGGGACAGGCTAGTTCAGGGCTCAGCTCTATTTGCTCTTGAGAAGCGAACAGCTGCTCTAGCATTTAACATACAGCCAGCTCTCTGGGCAGATGACAAAGTACGGAATACGGAAGAGACCAACGCCAACTTGTGCCTAGCCACACCCCGACACAGCTGCAGGATAAAAGCCATGGAGCCTAACATGCAATCCCAGAGAAGGGGACAGTACGGCCAAGCCCCTGCCAGTGCACCCCAGGGAAGCTCTCTCCCAGCTACAGGTTTGGAGATCAGTTCATTCATTGATTACAAGGCCGGCGGGACCATTGTAATCACCTCGTCTGGCCTCCAGAGACCTGCCCCACAAGGACTCCTAGAGCAGGGCTCTGAGAAGAGCATCCAGTTTGATTTAACATCGTCAGCGATGTCCACAAGGACTTTTACCCACTTGCCAGGGTTCATCACCTAACCCCAAACACACCCCAAGGCGTTGCTGGGGTTTGGCCATTTATTCTCCGTGCCTATTAAGGGACTCTCTGCCAGTCCCAAGATGGGAGGGGTTTTGACCATATGCGCTAGAAGGGAAGTTCTCAGAACCATGGCTCTGTTTCAGGAAGGGGTACCAGGAAGCTGATGAGTGTCTACGTTTAACCAGCTTTTTCTAGTGCTCCAGGGACCGACCTGCACATTACAAGGAAACGTTGGTGAATGTTGTTCTTATCCGACTGCACTGTTTCTCGGTCTTGCACCACACAGCTCCTCCTGATCACTTCTTGCACCAGTACGGCCTATGGTGTTCCCCATCACGAACATCTTCATTTATCTCCCAGTCTACAGCAAGCATGGAAGGGACAGATTTGCCCATTTCCCAACAGGGTCTGGCTTGAGCTGGTACTCAGCGGGGCTCAGTAGCCGCATTCACAGGGTAATCTTGCTTGTACGTGGGGTGGTTTCCTCCACTGGACAATGTCAGCAGGTTCTGCAGAGGTCTTAGGGTGTCTTTCCTGTTCCTTGTGGACCAGGGCTGTTGTGGTGGAAATCATGGCATTCAAACTCTGCCTGCAGTCCAAGAATCACTGGGCAGCTCTACTAAAATGACCAGGAGTGCAAAAGTTGGTGGTGACATTTCAGGCCCTGCATGATTTAAAAACTCTCTTTTAAAATGGGAATTAACTAGCATTAAATCTGAAGTCTAACAACAACAATTTGAAATGTCACCACCAACTTTTGCTCTGCTGGTCATTTCAGTAGAGCTGCCCAGTGATTCTTGGACTGCAGGCAGAGTTTGAATGCCATGATTTCCACCACAACAGCCCTGGTCCACAAGGAACAGGAAAGACATCCTAAGACCTCTGCAGAACCTGCTGACATTGTCCAGTGGAGGAAACCACACCCCACGTACAAGCAAGATTATCCACTTCCCCCGGGGAATGCAAGATATTTAAAGCTGCTTATCACACAACATTTCTTTCTCCAAGGGCTAGAGCAGCTGCCACTCATCTGAGAACCCCACACCCTGATCGGGGTGGGGGACAGACTGGACACCCTGCCCACTGCAGAGCTCCCAGAACTCAGGAAATGACCACCGACCTTTTCCTGCGCAACTGTCTTCCCAGCAAACTGGAGACAGAAAATTCGTTGCTGCAGCATGCCACGCTCGGAGCTGAGCAGCAAGAGATGTTTGCTATGGGTCTGCACGGTGCCGGCCCTAACAGCTTGTTGCAAAGACACAATGGCATTGGTAACCCACCCGGCTCATTGGTACGGCCCGAATGGAGCTGAGATTGTGCAGCTTTTCATCACTGATCCTAACATAGGACCAGGCAAGGACTCCCTTGAATTTGAGCTGCAGCTGCACGGAGAGAGATGCTCAGATTACACCGCAGGAGGAAGAGGGCAGGACACAGATTTGAAAGTGTAATCGTGTCCCTCTATAGGCTGGATTCACTGACCTAAATTCAGGGATTTGGTCCTCCTAAAAACTGGACTGAGCTACTCAGCTAGAGGCTGGGATTAAAATTCGCTCCAGACCTGAACTCAGTCTCTGCCCCCATATCTTGCAACCCCCCCTGCTCCTCCACATCAGCACCGACAGCCCAGGTTCTGGGGCTGAAATAACCTGCCAACCATTAGACGGGAGCAGAAACAGCACAGAAAGCCCAACACTCAATGGTTTCTCCCGTGCCTGCAGAAAGGGGTGCACCCCCCCATCCCTTCCAGGGCAGTTGGGCTCCACACCAGCTCTCTTTCCAGGAGAGAAGGGCCAATCCAGTGGTTAGGGCACTGGGAGACCCTGCCCTGCTCTTGGGCAAGTCACTTAGCATCTCTGGCTCTCCTGTCTCATTGGGACGTGCAAAGATAAATAGAGTAAAGATTGGGAGGTGATGGAGACCATGTAAGTACGTGATACATTAAGACTGCCTTTGGATTTTGCTAGTGAGATTCCTCCATCCTCATTCAGCTACCTCTAACCACTAGGTGTATTCCTTTGACTAGAGGATGGCTCGCAAGGTTTGCAATCTCTGCCGATCCCGTGTTATCTCGGTGCTGACATCAGTACTTCTCAGTGGAGGTTTCCAAACAAACCAGCCCAGGCCTAGGGAGAGGACAGCACCTCACCCTGTGTGTAGCATCAAGGATGGCTGGAGTCAGTCTGGACCAGCGAGCGCTCAAACCAACTGCAGAGATGAGGTCTGGGGGAGGGCAGATAGTGCTTCTTCACACACAGATGGCCTTAAAAATTATGAATCTATGAAAACGCTGTTTAATGCATCCCTTGGTGAATTGCAAAGATGTTCCTAACCTCTGCCCCTTGTCTGGCTCTGGAATTGTTCTCTGAGCTCTCGGGGTCACTGACATTTGCTATAGACTTCGAGGATTTGAAACAGCTAGGTGGCAAATATCTTAATCAGATCAAAAAATTAAATCTACTCCAGGCATGCATATGCATAAACATGGTGAGTGAGTTACAGTCAGCCCTACCAGAAACAGGCTGGAGCAAGAATATGTATCTGTACATTACTCAGCACAAACCTAAACTGGAGCTGGTGACAAAAACCGTACCCCTCCCCCAATACACACACACACCCCACTGCCTGTTTCATATCAAGGCACAAGGGAGAAGTTTGCTGTTCCCAAGACGGTCAGTAAATGGCCCATTTCAAATCTGATCTCTATCCTCAGATGCTCGATTATTCCAAGTGCCCTGTAAATGCTCACAAACTCCTCACTAACTCAATGGGAGTTTGTGCCTATTAAAGCCGACCGACGCGCAACAGAATTCGGTCTGTGGGGTGTTCTTCCTTTTGGCTTCAGATGCGGCTCTACTAAGGAAAGTGACTAAAAATGGCATCGTGAGATTCCACAGCTGTGACACAGTGATCTTGGTATCAAATCTGCCACGTTTACAAGTAAAGAGATTATTTCTCGGGATGGAGCATGAGAAGGAGAGACCCCAGTATAACTCCTATTCCAGGGAAGTTAGCGGGGCTGGGAATTGGAATAAAATAAAGGTTCTGCAATTCACATTATGCCTAACACCGGTGGACTCTCTTCTGCCTTCAGTGGCTTTGCACTGGCGTAAGTAGGCTGTAGGGCCGGACTAGTCACAGGAGTGCCCTGAAATAACTAAAGGGCTGTTATTTCAATGCAAATCTACACGTGGACAGCGGCTTGAATCTTAGCAACATCAAATTAGGACACCTGCCAGAGTGTCTGCACCAAAATCAAGAGGAGTGAATTAAATCTGCATTAGCTATTTCACTGCAAGTTTGGGTGTCGCTCAGCACTTCCTAAATCCATGGCATGGCCACACCTTGAATACCGTGTGCAGTTCTGGTTGCCGCATCTCAAAAAAGACACATTAAAATTGGAAAAGGGGCAGAGAAGGGCAACAAAGATGATTGAGGGTATTGAACAGCTTCCATATGAGGAGAGATTAAAAGACTGGGACTGTCCATCTTAGAAGAGAGGCGACTAAGGGGGGATATGATAGAGGTCTATAAAATCACGAATGGTGTGGAGAAAGTGACTAAGGAAGTGTTATTTACCCCTTCAGATAACACAGGAAGCAGGGACACCCGATGAAATGAACAGGCAGCAGGTTTAAAACAAACAAAATGAAATCCTGCTCAAAGCAGGACCAAACCCAACTAAATCATCCCAGCCAGGGCTTTGTCAAGCCTGACCTTAAAAACCTCTAAGGAAGGAGATTCCACCACCTCCCTAGGTAACCCATTCCAGTGCTTCACCACCCTACTGGTGAAATTTTTTTTCCTAATATCCAACCTAAACCTCCCCCTCTGCAACTTGAGACCATTACTCCTTGTTCTGTCATCTTCTACCACTGAGAACAGTCTAGATCCATCCTCTTTGGAACCCCCTTTCAGGTAGTTGAAAGCAGCTATCAAATCCCCCCTCTTCACACAATGCGCCGTCAACCTGTGGAACTTGTTGCCAAGGACTGTTGTGAAGGCCAAAAGTATAACCGGGTTCAACAGATAAATTCATGGAGTAGAAGGTCCATCAATGGTTATTACCCAAGACAATCAGGGATACAGCCCCATGCTCTGGGTGTCCCTACACCTCTGACTGCCAGATGCTGGGAGTGGATGACAGGGGATGGATCACTCAATAATTGCCCTGTTCTGTTCATTCGCCGTGAAGCACCTGGCATTGGCCACTGTCGGAAGACAGGATACTGGGCTAGACGGACCTTTGGTCTGAGCCAGTCTGGCCGTTCTTATAGCGGCAGTCCCCGAGATGCTCAGTCACAGTTTATTAGACCCTGCAATACTCTGCAGCTACACAGCTTGCTGGAAGCTTGACCAGAGACTGCCCTCGGAGAGGCCATCATACAGAGTAACAGAAGGGGAAGAAGAAGAAAGAGCTCATGGGATTGAGCTTGGAATGTAACACAGCAGGGAAAAGGGCCAGTGAGATTTTGGGCTGCATATGCAGAGGCATCGCACCCCCAAGCAAACAGGGGGGTTCTCTCTGGGGATACCACCCTGGGATGTTCACGTTCAGTGCGGAAACCTGGGGAAGGTCCTCAGTAGCAGGAAAGCCTGGGCAAGTTGGAAGGAGTTCAGCAAAAGGAGTAAGGGGAGTGGTGGGATTTAAACCTGAATCCTGGCACCTGGGCTGAGCAGACAGATGCGGGGCGGGGGGGACGGCAAACGGCGGTGGGTGTGTAGTTAGTGAACAGTGAGTGAAGAAGGGCTGGCCTGTAACAGCGGCGTGCCCTTTGGATCACGGATCATCGGAACTCGGCCTAGGACAGAAGCAGGACTCTGTCCTGCAGGGGATTCCAGAGATTCCCAATCGCCTCCGACTCGAGGCTCCCGATCAAAAGCCTGGTGGCTTAAAAAACTGAAATCTGTGTTTACACTAAAGCAGTGCAACAAAGCTGCACCGAAGAACAAAGTACGGTTAAGCCAGCACACAGCGTCCAGGACTGCCACCCACTCCATCCTCCGACACCTGCCTGTTGTCCTTTCAATAAGAGACGTGGTCTTCCCCCTTCCCTCAGAATCCCCCCTTTTGTTTTTGAGCTTTTAATTAAGACCTTGTGACAAAATTGCTAAACACAGGCTCAGTCTATGCTACGCCACAGCACGACAACAGGGGTGTCAATTACAGAGCACACCAAAATGTGGCACTCGAACTGCCCTGCATGGATGCTGCTGGTACAAATGGAAAGGTACCCAGGACTGCGTTAATGCGACCTCCTTCGGCTTCACGCAAACTGGGGCCCTTTTAGTCCGCCCCACGCGGGGCGCTTAGATTGCAACACGCTGGCACGCTCTACAATCCACACCCCCATAGTCCGTACTGCAGCTCGGTGTAAATAGCCACATTCGTATAGACGGGGACCAGGAGCCACCCCGCCCCGTAAGGGAGAATCACACCCTACAGCCCAGGGAAATTATAGATGGTATTTGCAGAGAGACGTTAGCCCTGTGTAGCAAACGTCACTGTACCTCTGTTGTTAACCTGCGATGCTGGGCTAGTTCAGTAACGTCACTTCTGACTAAAGAGTCTCGTGTATCAGCCGTCCGACGTTCCTTGGTCAATTACCCTCCTGGCTCCCACATCAAGTGGGAGACTCCGGACAGTAATCCCCTAGGCCCCAGGGGGAGAGGAATTGTGTGTGATATAACAAGGTATCCAGGGACGAAATGAAATACAAGACAATGTAGGGTAGGTATCGGGGAAGCTCTGGGAAACCCAGCAGGGAATCAATGACCCTTCACTGCTTGACATTAAACAGCCGCCAAAGCTCTGGAGACCAAACCTCAGAGCAATCCTAGCCTGGGCAGGACAAAACCCAGGGTTGTGAGTTCAATCCTTGAGGGGGCCATTTAGGGATCTGGGGCAAAAATTGGGGATTGGTCCTGCTTTGAGCAGGGGGTTGGACTAGATGACCTCCTGAGGTCCCTTCCAACCCTGATAGTCTATGACTAGTGACATGATGGCAAGAGCTTGCATGCAGGGACTGCTCCAAGGCACATCGCTGCTCTGGATTGATCACTGTCTCCCCTAGACGGGGGAGCCCAGGAAAGAGGTTGATGCCTCTGAGAAAAGCTGAGCCCTAGAGCTTTGGCGTTGCTGGTGCATTGACATAGGACGTGGCAACAGCTGGTGAGACCCAGGTCCCCAGGCAGCCGGGTTGGCCCACAGGGCTTGCAGGAACAGGCTGCTTGCTGGGGAAGGCTGGGCTGAGATGCAGGAGGCCTGATTTGCGACGTGACGTACATGGGATACCCCCTGGCTTGCCCAGGGCACTTTCCGACCAGAGCTTGGCCCTGCCCAATACGATTTCCGTTCCCGGGGTCTGAGCCAACCGCTCACACGCTGAGCTTTGGGGAGGGGGCACAGCACGTCCCGGGGGCTGCAGCCGAACTCGCCTGGTTGAGGGAGGATGAAAATTCACCTCTGCCACAATTCCAGGGGAGAGGGCAGGAACCGCTGAGCCACCCCTTCTGGCTCTAGGACTGACGCAGGAAGGCGGACGGCACAAAACCATTAACTATCAAACCCACCGGAAACCTGCTCCACCCTGCTGCTGTCAACAACCCCAGTCAGACGCCGATTTAGTGGGCAACTATAAGCAGCCACCGCCACCAGCGGAGCTAATTCTCTCACCACCTGCGTGGTCTTTGCGCTGCTGTGCTCAAGAGCAGCACGGCTTTATCCAGATGTACGGGCTCTAAGCACCTGGCCAGAGGAGGGAATCTCCTGCCTCAGCCCCATCTGCCAGATGGAAAACGCTTTCTCTTTAAACAGCTGCCCCCTGAATTTCTGATTTACACAGAGGGACACATGCCCCACAGTCCCCTGCCCTTGGACCCCAGCATGTCTCATTACTTTGGCGGAGGGAAGCAGGTACACGGGATTAATGATTTCTTTGGGGGAGGCAGCTGCCAAGCAGGTCACATGCTGTGTGCTGTACCCTTCTGAGCACGGGGGTTTTAGCAGAGGTTCTGCCGTGAAGGATATTAGTGCCTCTAAAAACTCATTCCAGCCGCCAGAATAAATCCAGGGGGGATTGCAGAGCTAGCCAGCTGGGTACAGCTACTTGCTGGGCTCCACAGGAACGCTGGGGAAACGGCACTCCCTGAAAGCAGGAACAGGTGCGGCCCGGACACTGCGTCTCGCTTGACACAATAAGATGACATTAGCCTCGCATTAGCCTCAGTTGACCACCCTGATCTCACTTTGTTTTTCCTTGTGACCATATGGACACTTGATCCTTCCCAAGAAGGAAGCGGCCTGCAAGTCCCCAAACTGCCTCCGTGTTAAAAGGGGCCAGGTCAGCGGCTGAAGATTGTTCTCGGGCTCTGTTTCAAAGAGGGGCAGTCCTAAAACGTGGGCCTCTTGTCAAGAGATTCTCCCTTGCCTTTCAGTGGCGCCATGTCTCACAATAGCCAAGGTTTTCCCCAAGCCCCAGCTCCCGGAGTCCCAGGTGGATGATGAAAGACTCTTGGTTTTTGTTTTCAACAAAGCGTAAGTTTTTAGCCGTCCTGGTTTCAGAGAAAAGCCAGGAACAAAGCCCTGAGAGGGATCTAGCAACTCCTGAACCAGAAGGCTGCCGTCCCCTCCTGTTGTTCGCACCTGTGCACGGCGGGTTCCCAGCGCTACCCGGGCCGAACGCTGGTGTTCAGGAGTCGCTTTGCATGCTGGAGATGGCCACACAAGGGCAGGGCAGGATTTTTTTTTCCTTCCCCATGGACTCCTGGGGACCAACCCTGCTCCCAGTGAAGGCAACAGGAGTTTTGTCAAAGACTTGAGAAAGAGCAGGCCTAGTTGCAAGACCTATCTGCTCAAAAAGCAATGCAACAAACGCCAGCTACCCTGAGAGAGACCAGGCCCTAGGTCTGCTCACAGTAGTCTCAGCTGCCTCTGCTCCCATGGCTCATGTGCCCCAACTCTCCTGAGTTCCCAGCCTGCCTCTCCTTCCCATCTCACCCTCCTCATCTTTCTGGTGGGCTTCCCACCATGCTTGGGTGGAAGAGGAATTTGGGGGGTGGGGCAGTTCCCAGGACTGCAGCCCCACACTGGTGAGCCCAGCTCCCGCCAGCCTTGCTGAGGGTACAGGGCGTTCCACGGATGTAGGTTAAGAAACGCTTTGCATATCCCCACCAATTCCGCAGGGAGACCCCAGCCCTTCATCTAGGTCGGTGGTGGTGGTGGCAGTCCCTCTGGCCAAGGAGCCAGGAAGGAATCCTAGAGATTCACTCTACTGGCTACAGTGTCGCGTTTCCAGACTGGCACAGGGTAGGAAGCAGCGACAAGCAAAGAACTCCCATGCTGCCACTCACGCTCCCCCACCAGGGTTTGCACATCTAACAAAAAACCAACTGAAGCCTTGGTAGCCAAGTACTGATCAATCTCACACACCCCCGCCCGCGCCGCATCTCCGCTCCTCTGCCTACCTCCAGGCGCTCAGCGCTTTCCAGGAGGGAAGGGGGAGGAGCGGGGAGCCGCGCGCTCGGGGAGGAGGCGGAGAAGAGGCGGGGACTTCGGGGAAGGGGTTGGAATGAGGCAGGGCAAAGGTGGGAAGAGGCGGGGCAGGGATTTGGGGAAGGGGTTGGAATGGGGTGGGGCAAAGGTGGGAAAAGGCGGGGCAGGGGCGGGGATTTGGGGAAGGGGTTGGAATGGGGGCAGGGAGGGGGCAGAGATTTGGGGAAGGGGTTGGAATGGGGCAGGGAGGGGGCGGAGTTAGGGTGAGGACTTCAGGGAAGGGGTTGGAATGGGGCGGGGCAAAGGTGGGAAGAGGCGGGGTGGAGATTTGGGGAAGGGGTTGGAATGGGGCAGGGCAGGGGCAGAGATTTGGGGAAGGGGTTGGAATGAGGGCAGGGAGGGGGCAGAGTTAGGGCGGGGACTTTGGGGAAGGGGTGGGAAGAGGCGGGGCAGGGGCGGGGCTTCATGGAAGGGGCAGAGTGGGGGCGGGGCCGGGGGCAGTGAGGGGGCGGGGTCAGTGATGCAGCCCTCGGGCCAACACACTAGTCCTCATGCGGCCCTCGTGGTCAGTTGAGTTGAGACCCCTGCTCTAGCTCGTTCCAGGGCTGCACTGTGCTCCCAGGCTCCTGCTCGGCTTTCTTGCCTCTCCCTCTGTGTGTGTTCTCGTCACTTCTCTTTTGTCTGTTCTCCTGGGCACACAATCCCCAGCCCCACTCTCTGCCCACCTGGTGCTAGCTTCTGGGCAGGCTTCGAAGGTCTGTTTTAGGTGCGGCCCCTTAGCAATGGTCTCGTGCACCCATCCGCTTGAATGAGGTTTCCACTCAACCCATAACAAGGTTTCACCCAGATCTTCCCAGTATTCAGCCTTAACTCCGCACCCTCGTGCACACAGTACAGCTCACATGCTAGTCCTGCAGAGAACATGGCGCGTACCCGGCTCCCGGGTATTGCATCACAGGAGTGGGTAGAAGCCCCGACAGAGCACAGCCCCCCCAATGTGCTTGGGGCTGTACAAACGCAGTGAGATGATCTCGGCTCCAAAGACCTGGCAGCCGGAATGAGCTTACCAAAGTCCCCCAGAATACAGGCCTAGCCTGCGCTGCACTGACGAGACACTGGGAGAAATAGACCCAGTCACTAACTAGGGGGCACATCTGGCTCTTTAAATATGATGAATATTATTTAAATATTAAATAAATATTATTAAACCTCTCGGGGCAGGAGGAAGAGCCCGGGATACTAGCTGTGCTATTCTGCCTCCTACGTTCTGGAGATCCCGACTGCCTTCTAGCCAGCCTCTCCTTTCTGTGAAATACCTCCCCAGGTTCCCTCTCTCCTGCCATCAGCCCTGCCCCTCACGTCTCAGGGTTTAAAGGGGGCCTGGAAAGACGGGCTTACTCCACCCATGGGCTTGCTTTTCAGACACAACAAATCCCGCATCTTGGCAGGGGGCTAGGCTAGCTGACCCTTGTGGTTCTGTCTCTGCAGAGGACTGCGTTACTCTCCCCCAGGAGAGGGAAGGACAATGGACTCTCCCCCTTCCCTGCGTCTGACCACGGCTGTAAGCGCTGGGCTGGAAGGGGAGCTAACCATCCAGGCTTGGACTCTGACAGCACAGACCCTAGCTGCACTGGGCTGGGGCCTGAGACGACCCCAGGGTTGATTCACATCCGGCCTCGGGAGCTGCATGTCCCAGACGAGGCACTGACTTTGCTCACGTCCCAGGCCGTCTGCTGGTGTAAAGTCCTCTTCCTGGCACTGCCGGGAAGGGGTCAGAGTTTCAGTTTAACAGTGTGCAGACACAGCCAAACCAGCGGGGCAGCAGCAGCCCCGGCACCCCCCAGCGTCAGCAGCTCACCCCATTCCATCAGGAGCCTTGGCACATCTGGCCTTTTCCTTAGGGCCCCAGCTCCTGGAGTCAGGGGATTCGGGGAGGCTCGTGGCTTTCCTTAATCAAACAGGAACATCATGGCTGCAGAGAAAAGTCTCAAGTGTGAATGACCCTAAAGCCTTCAACACAGAGACAAGCAGCGCTCAAGGGCTATTTCTGAAGCCTTGTGATTTTGAGGAGCTTACTCAGTGTCTGAACCTTTGGGGCTAGTGATGGGGACTTCCGGCAGCTCTTTGCAGGGGTTATTTGCTTATGCCCATCTCAGCGAATACAGGTTTAAAAAGTTCACAGCAGAGCACACTTTGGACTGCTGACCCCAGTGAACTCAAGGGAGTCAGAACAACGCGCCTGCCCGGCCCTTGCTCTCTGGTGCGACTTGTACTCCAGACCCAGCGGGGTGGGGCTGGTGGCTGGGGGGAAGTTATTCCTGATGACGTCCCTGTGTGAATGCACTCCTTCTGGAATAAGAGCGTCCACACGGAATTCTGCTTTAAATGCATGCACTACCTCAGTCTGAATTCACTGCCCTGGGGAGGCAAACCCTATGGATCAGGCATCTGCATGGCCTGTGGGAAACCTTTAGCGAAGGCTGGACAGACAGACAGCAGACAGGCACCTTCTCCGCCCCTCAAGCAGACATGTTTCTTCATGGATTCAGCATGTGCCCCTTTCATTGTACTACTGGGTTAGCAGCACATGGAGACCCCGCCGGGCACTAAACAGACCCGGCCAAGGTGGAGAGGGGGAAGAGTATCACTCCCATTGCACAGATGAGGCCCAGAGAGTCACACCAGATTTTCACAAGTGCTCAGCACCCAGGAGCTCCTAACGCCAAGGCTCTCTGCAGGGTGTTGACGCCTCTCCCCCGGAAGGAAGCTGGGCCTGACAGGGAGACAGATCTGCCTGTAGAGGACAGGAGATTCCCAGCTGTGGCACCTTTTCCCCACTCAGCTACTGTTACTGGGAGCCCCAGATACTTTCTACCAGGCACCAACTCCACCTGCAGTGCTCAGTTCAGATTCACCTAGAGCCAGGGGGAGGAGAAATCCCCATCCCACTCTGCCCTGCCCCAAACCCTTCCTTCCCAGCCATGGTTCTTCGGGCCCCTGGCCTCCAAGCCGCCCGAGCAGGGCTCCTGCATGCAAGACCTTTCTGCCCTCCCTCAGAGCCAGCCAGACCAGGGTCCCTCCGGGGCGGGCAGCAAGGTCAGGGGGGAGGGATAGCTCAGTGGTTTGAGCATTGGCCTGCTAAACCCAGGGTTGTGAGTTCAATCCTTAAGGGGGCCATTTAGGGATCTGGGGCAAAAATTGGGGATTGGTCCTGCTTTGAGCAGGGGGTTGGACTAGATGACCTTCTAAGGTCCCTTCCAACCCTGAGATTCTATGATTCTAGAGAGACAATGTAGCCAATGCACTCTGCAGCAGAAATGCCTGTGGAGCGGGAAGCCCTAAGGCCGCAGCTGGGGGCTGCCTGCAGGCAAAGCCCTGCTGAGATCCATCTCTCAGACCGGCTGCAGCGCTGGTACCATCTTGGATGGCCAACTCCAATCCCTGCTGGATTCAGCCAGGACTAATCCAACCAAAACAACAGAGCACACGGATACGGATTTACCCAATATTTGTGCATGGCAATACGGGGCACCCCTGGCCTGAACGGCACGCAGTCCAGACAGATGGGGAATCCCGACGCTATATTACTTGCCTCTACTCACAAGGGGCAAATGGCCCAAGTTTTCACGTGACCAGAGATTCTGGGGGGCCAATTTTACACTTTCACCCCAGGGGCCTCCCCTGCCCGCAGCGTGCGTTTGCTTTGCTGGGATCGGACTGGGCTGCAGAGTTTTTACAGCAATTAGGCGGCTAGATTCTGTTCAGTCTCTGTCTGCTGGGTTTATTTTCCTTCAAAATCAGAATTACCGGCATGACGAGAACTCCAAGCGTCTGTCAGCCCCTGGGTGGTGCATGGTACCTCCTTGGTCAGCGGGTGTTGTGTGGACCCAATCCACACGGGATGCGAGTGCTGCAGCTACAGAGCCTGGCTCTTGAAATAACGCTGGAGAGGCTCATTCTTTCAGCTCTGGAGGTCCCTGGTTCAGTCCCTAGTGTCGGCCAATGTGGCAGCTGTCACACATGCGCTTTTCTCAACGTGCCAGGAAAGCGTCTCGGGGCCGGGGCCAGTTCTGTCATACAGCACAAAGGGAAGCTACGGCCATTGCCCTGGGACACACTTACAAGAGGAGAGACTGCACTAAATGCCACAGGAGACGCTAGAATGACGACTGAGCTCTCTGTGGTTCTCACCGCCAGGCCCCGCAAAACCTCAGCCTCCTGCGTTCCTTGTGCCCACATATCCACAGCGATCAGCCGATGATCACACACTGACAGCAAGGAGGTTTCCAGGGCCCCGCACGTTTCAATAGGAGAGAGCACCTTGTCCCTGTGCACAAACACAAACTCAGCCAGGGGCAGAGTGGCCTGTGAGGCCCTCTAGGGTCAAACAGGGAGGACGAGAGTGCAGGTAGCGGGGGCTCTAGGGAGAATCCTCCCCAGCCTACCCCCTCTGCCATCTCTCCCAGCTCCGGGCGGCCGCTGAGAGTGGAGGAATCACTCTCCCTGCCCTGAGTGCCACAGGGTCTGGATGTGCTCAGGGTCTGGGTGTGCGGCAGAGTTTGCAGCTGGCCTGGGGTGAGCATGCGGGGGGAGTCAAACAGAGCCCCAGGCAGCCACTGGCATTTCAGACAAGAGTGTCCCCAGGCAAGGGGGACACCTGCCTGGCACAAGCTGCGACATTCCCAGAGGAAAGGCGCCTGCTCTAGCAGCCGTAGGGCATCACCACCTTGGCACGGACGCCGGACTTGGGAGGGCACAGAGGGCAGATGCCACCAGCCAATGGAAATGGGCATTTACATGCCAGGGGCGGCAGGAAGATTTGAAAGTGACCGAGAGAGAACGTGTAAACCCAGGCTGCCGCTATGGCCCCTGGCATCACACGCTACGGACGATGCTCCGGCAAACACGGAGGCTCCCAGGAGGCCAGGGCAAAGCGCTGCTCCTCCACAGAGCCAGAAACAGCCTCAAAGACAAAGCGCACGATCTACCAAGTTAAGCAGCATTAAATAAAAGCCGGGGGGGGCGGGGGGGGCGGCTATTAGGGACATTAGTTTCATTACAGCCTGCTTTACAGGGTCCGGGTTGGAGTGGCTAGAGCAATAGTGATCAATGCCCTTCGGTGTTTGGCCGGGATAGTTCCCAGTATCCATAAGATGAACCGCACTGATGCCTGTGTGTGGATTATATAACGTATCACACTGGGCGTATCATTTCGTTGCAAGTGAAACTAGGATTAGTTAACAAACCAGCTCTGACCCCATCTGGCTGAACGGTAGGAGCAAGATTTAAACGGGGACATCATGCTTTGGGTTTCTGGTCCTGAGACCACTCAGGATATTTCAAGGTCCAACAAAAACACCTCACCCCCTAAAACTGGAAAGGTCACAGAAATGAGACTTCCGACGTTCTGCGGTGCTTCCTAATTCCGCCCTGCACTCCCCCAGTCAGATTTCCACCCTATAAGCTATTAAACATTTGGGAATTAAAGGATGAAGACGGATTTCTTTTGATGACCTCGCTCTATAGGATTAAGATGATTACGCGATGTGAAACCGAGACAGAAATTAAACCAAGAGACAAGCGCTCTCCTAGAAGCACCAGTATTAGCATGCTGGACCCTTGCTGGTGTGTACACACACAGCTCAGGAGCAAGGATCACAGGAGACCGAAGTGGGGGGAAATCCTAAAAAAAGGACTTTGAGGGAGGCCGAAGTAATGTTTTGCTGGAACGGACCCCAATATCAGCCTTTAAGAAAAGGAATATGCACTACCAGGAACCTCCCTTCCCTGACGCAGGGGCATAGAAAGTTAGGCTGTTTGTGGGCAGTGACTATTTATAAATGAAAAGATATGAGGAGCTGGCCTTAGGAGCAGTGCATGTTGAGAAAGTCCCCCACTGCATTTCTCACGACCCTGGGGCAGAAGGAGCTTTATACTCAAGAGAGTAAAAATCATGAAAAATGTGACTTCTCTACTCTAGATAGAAGTTGGCTGACTTGCGTTAACTCTTGCTGCGCCGAACGGAAGAAAGGGACAATTAGTTTGACACAAGGTTTAATTCTGTTGTCGAGTTTTCCTTGTGTTTCCATAACAAGAAAATTGGTGAAGTACCGAGACTATTTCATCTGGAATCTAGGCTCTCAGGCAGAAGAAATGCCCATTTCCCTTACTCCATTTTTGCATTGGTCCCTCCCCCTTTGCAGATGGATGAATTCACAATCTTTTCCCAGGGAATTTAAAAGAAAAATGAAAATATTTCTATAGACCAGGCTTTGGAATCAGCATTCGCAAGTCTACAGGAATGCTGGTGATGGGGTTCCCAAATAATAAAGAACTGTCCCTTGTTACTATGGCACCTAGCGCCCCAGCCAGGGGTGGGGGCGGAGCGGGAAATGACTTTATGCTAGTACTGGTTTAGCTCAATATTTTTACATTGGGGTGGAATTTAGGCTCCGGTTAAGCACAGATACGCTGCAGATATAATGCAATGCCTAGTTTCCAGGTAATTGACTTCAATTTGCAAACAAGACCATGAAGAGAGGGGGCTCTTGGAAGAAACAGCCACCTCTGGAGCGGGGCTGGGTGTCCCTGGGATCTGACTGCGTGTACATTAGAGATGTTTGAAAAGGGCTTTTGAGGGTCATTTAAAGAGACATATTTGACGCTGAAACCCCATTGCATGGATGATGCACCGGCCAGCTTCTGTCCCTATGCAATGCTAGCTGCAGGAAGGGTCCAGAAACAACTCCAAACAGGCGTTTCATCTCGGGCGGGTCTTGCCCCTTTGCTAGAAAGTCCAGATCAGACTTCGCCAGGGAGACGACTCATTGGGATTTTAGACCCCCAACCCATGGAGGGCTCTGGTTATGGAGTCTGCCTGGTCACAACCACCCCCTCCCTGCCCCCCGCCTGAGAGCGTTACAACAGGATCATGGAAATCAGAGCTGGAAATAGACCGTCACTCCCATTCCCCAGGGCAGGAGAGTTCCTTACAGCACAGTCTTTTTAACATCCTAAGCTACTGCCACTTCCTTTGGGGGAGTGGGGACTCCCCAGCCTGGTGCAGCTGGCTCTCAGGAGGAGTTTCCTGATTCTCTTGCTCAGTTCTCCGGTGTTGCAACAATGTATCTAACAGGCGGTTGGGGGCCGTTCGGTCCCTTCTGGAGAGCAGGGCACCCCCTCCAGCGCCAGAGAGGCTCAGAAAAGTCCTGCCTGCTATAGCTAAAGCGTCAGTTACCATGGGCCAGTCACACTGCATACCCACCCCAGCCTCAGAAGGCTGGCTCCTGAGTTACAGTCATATCATTGCAATGGTCCAGACCGTTACTGGAAAGATTATGACAGCCAATCATCAGCCTGGGTCCAGGACACAGCCTGCCTCCCAGCCCTTACAACACTAGGGTTCAGCTGATCGCCATATTTGGGGTCGGGAAGGAATTTTCCTCCAGGGTAGATTGGCAGAGGCCCTGGAGGTTTTTCACCTTCCTCTGCAGCATGGGGCACGGGTCACTTGCTGGAGGATTCTCTGCATCTTGAAGTCTTTAAACCATGATTTGAGGACTTCAATAGCTGAGACATAGGTGAGAGGATTATTCCAGGAGTGGGTGGGTGAGATTCTGTGGCCTGAACTGTGCAGGAGGTCAGACTAGATGATCATAATGGTCCCTTCTGACCTTAAAGTCTATGAGTCTAGAGAGCTGATGGGACAGGCCTGGTGTCGAGGGCCAGGGGCGAAGGAAAGAAGCCAGCAGGAGGTAGGGCTGCCTGAGAATTCCCCTCTTTACACTAGCGAGATAGAAAACCCATTCCAGTACACGCACAGATTTCACCAACCGTGCCAAACGAAGGAAAGTAACAGCCTTGCAGGACACCTTTCCCCAGCAAGCTCACACGGAATAAGATTGCCAATGCTGTGATCATCACAGACGTGTGCGCAGTTATTTCACAATTAGCGTCGATACTTTTCAGTTACTAAAAATGAATTTCCTTTCCCGGCTCTCGGTGATTTCAGCCATTCAAGGGTGGGAATCCGTAGGGTCGCATTTTTAATGGGATTAGCGCGGTCCCTGACTCTACAAGCTATATCACCACAAATCATTTATAAAGGCCCATACACCCTTACACGGTGCCCTACCAACAGATTAACCACACGCTACGTCCAGCAGATTTCCATCTAAATTAGATCAAGCCAAAGCAAGACAGGAGAACAGGTCAGCAAGGGAGCGTTGTGGGAACCACAGTGGTAAAAAACAAAACATAGTAAAAAGTGGCACAGCAGAAATAGCATCTATCACGGCAAGCCCCACCTGGTCTCTGAGTGGCCTAGTCTACGCTATATGGTTAGGTCGACACAAGGCAGTTTAAGTCAACCTCTCTGGGAGTCACGGTCAATGTAGCGATAGCGTAGACACTGCGCTACTTACATTGGCTGTTACTGGCCTCCGCGAGCTGTCCCACAATGCCCCACAGGGACCACTCTGGCCACCGTTGTGAACTCCACTGCCCTCCCCATGAAAGCCCTGTGAATTTTTGAAATTCCTTATCTTGGTTGCCTGGTGTAGTGAGCACCTAGCACTTCTGCATTGTTGGGTGTGACTGCCCCGCCACACGCTGCCGACGCGCTCCTGCCTGGAGCAGACCGAAGATATTGGATCTCCTGGGCTTGTGGGGAGAAGAGGCTGTGCAAGTACACAGCCACAGAAACATGGAGGAGAGTGCTTGGGGGAGGCTACAACAGGGGCCTGAAGCAGCACTGCATGAAACCCAAGGAGCTGCAGCAGGCTACCAGAAGGCCAGGGAGGCCAAGAAGCGATGTGGTGCAGGAAGAGGAGGAGAACTCGGGATGACATGTCCCAGGAGATCCTGCAAGCCAGTGCTGCATCAGAGAAGGAGCCTGGAGGATCGCCACTGCAGACAGCCTGGAGAAGGACGGAGTGGAGAGGAGAAAGGCGCAGGAGAAGGAGAGGAATGTGTAGCAGGAGGTGCTTGCGCAAACAGATGCTGTAGACTCTGGCAGACCTGCAGGTTCAACAATCCCATGCTCGCCTCCGTCTGCAGCCCATTGAGAATTCAATATCGGGACCTCCCTATACACCCCACCCCACACACACATTCCAGGCGGCTACCTTTGCCACGCTACCTTGGGAGACATTAAAGACATTCATGGCGTCACATACACGGATCTGTGAACGCCACCGTTGAAATGGAAATGAGCGTTCTCTCCCCTTCAAAAGTTCCGTTCCCTTAACTGATTAAGAGTTGTATTTTTGTTTTTAATTTCCTGGCTCATGTTACGGAACAAAATTATATTTTTGGAACAAAATTAACCTTTATTAGTTCACAACATGTGCCGTCTGGTGCCGAGCAGGTCTGACACTCGCCGATTTCCTGTTACTTCACTTTGTCACAGAACCCATAACATCCTCCACAGACATTATTAATAGGCGCATTGACGATGTTACAGTCCTCCACACACAGCACTCACTACAAGATTCATACCGGGCTGCAAATGACCGGGCAGAGCACTGCAGCAACACACACTACTCTGGCACACTACATAAATGTTCTTTCAAAAGCCTGAGCCATCTAGCTTCATGTGGAGCTCTTCTAATAGCCCTTGTATCTAGCTGTTCACATTCAGCAGACAGCCACTCCACCTCCACTGGGGTGACCAGACAGCAAGTGTGAAAAATCGGGACGGGGGTGAGGTTGGGGGAGGGGGGGGGGACAGGAACCTATATAAGAAAAAGACCCCCAAATCCAGATTGTCCCTATAAAATCAGGACAGCTGGTCACCCTAACCTCCACCCCGGGGGAAACTCCCCCTCCCCCTAGCTTCACAGATATTATGCAGAACACAGCAGGCAGCTATAACCATTGGGAGATTTTTCTCACTGAAGTCGTTTGTAAGTGAACAACGCCAGCAACACGGGTGGCCAGTGACCCAGCTGTTGGGGGAGGCTAGCCCCTGGCCCCTCCTGTTCTGCCCAGCCTTCCCTTTTGTGCCCCCTCTCCCACAGTAGCCCAGAGTACCCCCACCGTGACCTCAGCAGCCAGGCGGCAGCAGTCAGCTTTGGTGCACCGGGCAGCCAGGGGAGAGCACTGGGAACCGCAGGAGGGGGCCTGGTGGAGTGTGGCCACGCGTGACTGGGGAGGCACAGCCTTCCCCTGCCTACGATACCTGCCACCCATGGGCAGCCACCCTTCAAATACTCACAGGCACATTCAATTGTCATTCTGCACCTGCTGAGCCCTGGGGAGGACATGCACCACCGACACCAGGAGTCTAGCGCGTACATGCACCAGCGATGTAATAACCGCAGCGGCTGCATGCTGATGCAACTTAGGTCGACATACATTTGCAGTGCAGACATGGCCTCTGTCTGCCCGCCATCGCCAGCAATAAGACATATCCAGGAGCACTCACTGCAAACCTGCTGTGGGCTCCCCAGGCAGACGTGGAGCTTGTCTATGCTTAAAACACAACAGCAGCACAGCCGTGGTGGACGGGGGTCTCCGGTCACCCTACATACTCCCTTGTCTGGCAACATAGCACTGTCTACACAGGGACTTAGCACAATGTCCCTGCACATTTATATCTGCCCCTGGACATTTCCACTGTTTGCATCCGACGAAGTGGGTAGTCACCCACGAAAGCTTATGCTCCAATACCTCTGTTAGTCTATAAGGTGCCACAGGACCCTTTGTCGCTTCTCCAGGGACTTAGGACAGCGTGCAGCGGGGGTGGCTTTTTCATACCCCCGACTCACGCGGTTAAACCAATGCAATTTTCTAGTGCAGAACGAGCCTAAAATGCCGCTCATTCTTCCAAACCTAACACGCTGTTTGCAACAGCGGCCTAAGCAGATTGATTTGGGAGACCGAGGCTGCTTTGGCAGTCAAACCTAGAGTCCTTTTCACAGAAAAGCATTTCAATAACTGCATAGAAATACATCAGGTACGGAGCACATCAAACCCCACACTAAATCAGACAGGACTTAACAGGCTTGATACAGGAATCCCTGGGTTATGCAGGAGGTCAGACCAGATCCGAACAGTGCTTGTTAATCAATCAGGGAGGGTCTCTAGGACTACTACAGCGAAGGTTCCCTAATGGTTCCCATTCAAAGCCTGTTTTCTGTTGCTTGTAACTTTCCAAAGCATTCTCCTTTCCGGCTGATATTTCTGGGGCTGGGTCTCTTTCCATAAAGGCGACTTTCTGTTACGAACGTTTGAGCCAATTGGGTTCAGAGAACGAACAGGGACAACGCACCCTCGCCGCATTACAAACAAGGGAGACTTGAATAAAACAAAAGTTTGAGAGGAAAGCTGAACTTGGCCAGGGCCGGGGCAGAGAAACACTTTGGCGGGTTTGATGAAAGCTGGGGGTCAAAAGCCACCGTACGTCTTGTGTCCGTGGACATGGGGAGCGCGTTTAACCCTTTCCCGGGCGGTGGCTGGTAAAGGCAGGCTAGACTGGGCACAGAAGTGGTGCTCGGTAAGGAAGCAGCTGGGCTACCCAGCCCTTCCCTGGCCCCCTGTATTTCGGGTCCTTCTGCCCAGGCAGGGAGAACATCCACAGCTAGCTTTAGAGCAGGTGTTTGAAATGCCAAGGCCCCGCACCGCCCTGCTTCGAGCCACCACCCACCCACTGGCAGCCGGGGGGCGCTGCCCCTGTGGACCCATTAGTCCGCCCCCGGCGCCCGCAGGGGTTTTGCCCGTAGGCTGCAGCGTCCAGGGACGGCTCGTTCCCGCACAAACCCCTCTCCCCACCGCAGCAGGGCCAGGCGGACCTGCCCAGGGTGTCCGGGGAGCGGCTGCGCTCAGGGCCCGGGGCTGGAAACGTGTGACTCGGGTCCGCCCGGGCCGATCGCGGGTCCCCGCAGCGCGGAGCCAGCCCGGGCCGGGCGCTGCCCCGAGACACCCCGCGCGGAGCGCCCCGATCCGGGGGCTGAGCCCCGCACCTGCCGGCGTTAGCGGCTCCTCTCCCGCCCCTGCCCCGGGTCACTCACCCAGCAGCGCGGCCAGCCCCAGGGCCAGCGGCAGCGGCTCCATCCCGCCGGCTCCCAGCACAGGCGGCTGCGGCGCCGGGCTCCTCCCGCAGCCCAGCCGAGCGCGGCAGGTGGCGGGGCGGCCCGGGGCGGGGGGAGGAGTCGGGGGCGGGGCCCGCGGCACAGGTGGGGCGGCGCCAGCAGGTGGGGCGAAGGGGTGGGCGGGGCAAGCCGATAGGTGGGCGGGGCGACGCCGCAGGCGGGGGAGGGGTTGGTCCTGGGTCCCGGGAGAGCCTATTGCGGGGGAGGGGGGAGCGCTGATCCCGGCCAGGGTGACCAGATGTCCCGATTTTATAGGGGCAGTCCTGATTTTGGGGTCTCGCTCTTAGAGAGGCTCCTATTACCCCCCCACCCTCTGTCCCGATTTTTCACACTTGCTCTCTGGTCCCCCTAATCCCGGCGCTGGGGGTCCTGGCGCCGGCCCTGCCCAGCCAGCAGCGTGCGGGAGCCGGAGCCTGCTCCATAACCTCCTGGTTTGGGCCCCGTGGGGCTGCGGGCTGCCCCCGCACACAAGGCTGAGAGGAAGCCCCGGGCTAGGGCTCAGATCGAGCCTCCAGTCCTGTGGGTGACCCTGGGCCTGGCCCCCCCACTGCAAAATACAGAGAACAACTGTCCACCCCCCACCTCTTCCGGGCAGGGGGGGGTCTTAGTGGGGGGGCAGGACCTGGCACCCTGCTCAGCCTGAAGCCCTGCTTGGCACCCCTACCTTATAAACCTGGCCCTACTAATGTACCTGCTGCAGGATGCTGGCTGCAACGTCACCCCATCGCCCCCCCGGCTGATCGCTGCCCTTCTAGGGAAAGCCTGCTCCAGCGCCTACAACCCCAGACAGACCCCCGGGGAGGGGAGGTGCAGGGGGTGACAGGCCTGTACTTACGGGATTGGGGGGGGGGGGTGTGAAACATTAACTCCCCTCCCCCACAACTGTCCCTTCTCTTTCACCCCCACCAGCTGCCCCTCGCCTTCCCCCAGTCCCAACATTCAAGCCTCTCCCTGTCCTTACCTGGAGCAGAGCAATTCACTCACCCAGAGCTGGCCTAGGCCCTGGTCCTGCCACAAGCGCCCGTGAGATCTCATGGTAGGGTCAGAGTCAATAGTCAGTGGTTGTCATGCACTGGCAGGCAGCTCACAGGTTCCTGAGCCGGCTGCCATTGTACGAGGCAGGGGTGGGATGCACAGTTCTTGGCGCCTGTGTTCAAGGAAGAGGATCCGACCTGGAACAGGTACAAAGCAGGGCTGTGAAGATGCTCAGGGGAACTGGTGGTTCATGGAAGATTAGAGCCTGGTTCCCGTGAAGCCAGCCCGCTCTCCGACAGACTGAACTTTAGGGCAAAACCTCCTTTTTTTTTTAGCTAGAACAGGGAACTAAGTGTCCATCCTTGTTCACATTTTATGATTTTGTTTTGTAGTACAGCCATTTGTTTCCATCACGCTCTCTTGGTTCTGGTAGAATCTCTCTTTCCTTAACTAACCCTTCGTTTGTTTCATTACAAGTGTTGTGTGTTATACAGGGGAGGGGGGATAGCTCAGTGGTTTGAGCATTGGCCTGCTAAACCCAGGGTTGTGAGTTCAATCCTTGAGGGGGCCATTTAGGGATCTGGGGCAAAAATTGGGGATTGGTCCTGCTTTGAGCAGGGGGTTGGACTAGATGACCTCCTAAGGTCCCTTCCAACCCTGATATTCTATGATACTATGATGATACAGGAGCACGCTGGAGGCAGGGGGTAACAAGATGACTCTCAGTCCTGGGCAAATGACCTAGCTAGTTTTTAGATGGAGCTTGGTAAATTTAGGAAGAGAACTATAAGACGGGGCTGGACTTGAGGAGCCAGGAGGTCCCATGTTCCTGAGGGCTCCAACCTTTGCCCATCCCAGCTGGAGTTGCTGTGCATGTGATTTCTCCTTAGTGATGGACACACATAGCGTACGTAGCTGCAAGTGTGAGCCGCTCTCTTCACACCAGCCTCGCATTCCCACTTCATTTGCAGACGCAGCTTGGAGCTGTGTTCTCAGTCTGGCGAGTTTTACTCTAAATTAAAAAAACCCAAAACACCCCTGAGACTAAACTCAACAGCACAGAGAAGGGGAAACAGCTAAATAGAGCCAGCCGGAACAAAGCTTAGTGCTTCCACGTTGCCTCACCGCAGGACCTATGAGCACACCAGAGTCTGGCACTGCTTCCCCTTAACACTGACCTACCCAACACATAGGAATCTGCCTCTCTCATAAACTTTAGCATGAAAAAGTCCATCAAGTCCCTGCTCCCCAATGGAGACATTACACATTCTGCATCTATGGCAACTCCTTCAGCTGCAGCCAAAGCAGAAACATGCCTCGATCCAGAAGTTACAATACCGTGATCTCAACTGCGTGCAGTGTAATTGTAGCCATGTTGGTCCCAGGATATTAGAAAGACAAGGTGGAGGAGGTAATATCTCTTACTGAACCCACTTCTGTTGGTGAAAAGTTTTTGAGCTCCACAGAGCTCTTCTTCAGGGCTGGGACAGGTACTCCAAACTGCAAGGTGGAACCGCTTGTCTTATGACTACAGAGGTATTAACAGGCCCCCTTGGCCTTGAATGATCTCTTCCAATATGTGCTAACTACTTATGCTAAATAATCTGTTCCACCCTGAAGAGCTCGGTGTAGTTCGAAAGCTTGTCTCTCTCCCCAACAGAAGTTGGTCCAGTAAAAGATGCTACCTCCCCCACCTTGTCTCTCTAATGATCTGAACTGGTATGTTCACATACCTCTCCTAGCTATGGTTTCAGGCTGCTTCAGGCTCCAGCACTGGCTACAGTCATTCCCACTTTTGCCCACGAAAGCTTATGCTGAAATAAATTTGTTAGTCTCTAAGGTGCCACAAGTATTCCTTTTCTTTTCAATCACACGGGTTACTCTATAGCAGGCCTGCACAACATGCAGCCCACGTGGGCTCACTGTGCGGCCCCCGGGGGGGTGAGTAGGTGGGCTCACTGTGCGGCCCAAAATCTGGGACTGTCCCCGTTGGTCCTTTTTGCTGCTTGGCTCTGGGCTGGGGGATGTCCCAATGCTGCAAAGAGGGTATTCCCAAAGGAAGGTGCTTGCTTCTAACCCCCGAGGCCGTCCGTATGTCTGCTCTTCTCTAGTCAGCCCACTTGACAAGTTTGATTGTCCTTGGTCTGGTTCCCATCCCCTCTCCAAGGGTTGCAGCTGTCTGGAGGTGCCTGCCTTCCACGCCTTCCTCATTCCCACCTCATTCCTTCAATAGGGCAACTGAATACAAAGTGGGAAGAAGATCTTATTCTACTTCTAGCAAAAAGACATTTTTCTTTGACCTTAATTATACTACCTTAGGGGCCCGCTATAACATATTACCAAGGTTCAATACAAAGTCATATCAAAGTTATACAAAAATGCATAATGCAGAGATTTATCTACCACTGCATTGACTGACTGTTGTGTGCAGTAATATAGTGACCGCTGTGGGGGTGAAGAGGGGGGTGATGGTGGGGCCGAGCGGGGAGGGGGCGGGTCCTATTTTACTCCTGTGATCTGGTCACCCTATGCGCGCCGTTTCTTTCCCCCTCTACAGGCTTCCACACCCCAGCGCTGGGGAAGGAGGAGTTGTTTCCATGGGGCTGGCGGCACGGGGGGTGGGGTGGGGGGTGTTTCCGTAGGGCTGGGCCCTCAGCTGTTTTCTTTGGAGTAATATGGCCCTTACCACTTTACAAGTTGTGCAGTCCTGCTCTATAGCCACACAAGGATTAGAAGTGTACTTTTAAAAAATATTACAGGGTAGATTCTGTGGCAAGTTCCAGGCAGTGGAATCAAGGAATATGGGAGCTCCCGGTGCAGGCAGGCTTCCTCTCCCCCCCACAGGGCATTTTTTTTTACTTCACCCGCAACGGTGAGGAATGCAGCATGACCCCGCTCATCGCCCAGGGCTGGACTTTCCCCCATGGTCGCCTTTGGGGCCCAATCCTCCACTTGGAGCCACACGGGCACACTCCACTGAGTTCAGTCAGACTCCAGAAAGGCACAAAGGTTTGCAAGTGTGGATTCAATAGGCGGACCGGGGCTTGTCTTCCTGTCTTTGCAAGAGCGGCACAAACTGGACACAGCAGGCAGAGCCTGGCCGTCACTGGGTCATGTTGCCATGTAAGATGGGGCAGGGGTGATGGTGACAAGCACGGCCTTGCACTACGCTTCCCCCTCTCAGCAATAGGCAGCAGCAGGAAATCCATCTGCTGGCTGCTCCCAGCGACTGTGACAGAATCCTGACACCACTTCTGTCACCCACCCCTCCAAGGACCCTTCTGACTCCAATAGTGAAGGGAGGGGTGACCTGTATCCCCTCCACCTCAGGTAGGGTGACCAAACAGCAAATGTGAAAAATCGGGACAGGGGCTGGAAGGTAATAGGAGCCTATATAAGAAAAAGACCCAAAAATCGGGACTGTCCCTATAAAATCAGGACATCTGGTCACCCTAACTTCAGGCCTGTGGCTCCCTCATCCCTGGCCTGATGGCAACTCAGCACTCCTCGGTCCAGGGGCCTTGACAGACCTTGTCCACACAGGGGGCTTAGCTGGTGGGTGTACATGGGATACACCAGCTGTGCCCCCTTTCAATTTCCATCAGTGTGTACTTCTGGTTAAGGCTCCGTTTTAGTCACGGGTGTTTTTAGTAAAAGGCCTGGACAGGTAACAGGCAGTAAACAAAAATTCATGACCTGTGACCTGTCCAGAACCTTTACTATATACCCCTAACTAAAACTTGGGCTGGGGGTGCTCGGGGGGGCCGGGCCTCATGCTGGTGCTTGGGGGAGCGTTGGTAGGCTCCCTACCCGGCTCTGACCAGTATGTCCTAGGGGGAGGGGCAGTCAGATGGGCACCGCTCTTGCCACAAGCGCCCGCTCCGCAGCTCCCATTGGCTGGGAACGCAGCCCATGGGAGCGGCTGGGGCAGCGCGCGGAGAGCCCTGGCCCCTCCGCCTAGGAGCTGCAGGGATATGCCGATGGGAGCTCCCCCCTCCCAAGGTAAGCGCCACCCCGCATGCTAAGCGCCAGCCCTGAACCCCCTCCCACACCCAAACTGCTGCTGCTGGCCCAGGGGCTGCCCGGCTTGGGCAGCCTGAGCCAGCCACACCGGCTCCTGCAGAAGTCACTGAGGTCAGGGGGAAAAAAATAAATAAATCACAGAATCAATGACTTCCGTGACCTCTGTGCAGGGGCGGCTCTAACAATTTTGCCGCCCCGAGCAGTCACAGCCGAATTGCCGCGGCGGCGGGCGAGAATGGGGCGGCAGTCCGAGTCCCGCGGCGGCAATTCGGCGGCGGGAAGAGCGGGGGACCTGCCGCCGCTGGGGGAACAGCAGCGGACCTGCCGCCAAGGGACTCAGACTGCCGCCCCATTCTCGATGCCGCCCCGAGCACCAGCTTGGAAAGCTGGTGCCCGGAGCCGGCCCTGCCTCCGTGACAGACACGCAGCCTTACTTATGCTAAACGCAACACTCTAAGGCATTACACTGTGTGCACACAGGCATTTTCACTACCGTTAGTGTGGACAACGCCCCTGTGTAGACAAGCCCTGAAATGGACAGGGGCTGTAGCTGCCAAAGCCTCCCTGCCTTTCTGCACCTCCCCTAAAGGCTGCAGGTTCTCTTCTCCTCGGGGGCGTCCGCAAAGTTACCCACACAAAAGGAATCTCAACACAAAACAAGAGCTATTACAAACAGACACGGGAATGAAAAAAGAAACCGTTTGCTTAATGAACCCAAGACAGCAGGGGATGGAGCCTGGGACCTTTGGATCTTCAAGTGTGAATTTCTGCTGCCTGAGCTGAGACCCAGCCCCTGTGGCTCACACCCCCACAGGCTGAGTGGTTTAGTTATGGGAGGGGGATAGAGAGCCAGACTGAGAGCCTGGGTTATATTAACATATGTAGATTTACACACCTCAGACTAAACTAGAGAAGACGCTCTCAGCTGAGCTACAGAGGAAAAAGGATACATTTCTCTGGGAGTCTCCCTCGCTGTCCAGATACCAACTGCCCCAGGCCATGTTTTGCCAAGAAATACGACTGGAGGGCAGGACCCCCACATCCCTCCCCCATCACCGTTGGGGCTGGGGGGAGGAGAACACCCACATCCGGAGCACACTTGCTAGCTCGAGATAAGAAGCGCTTTGTTCCTGCCCCAGTTCACAGAGGTGACATCCGCCCGTGCACGGGGCTAGCAAAAGGCCTGGGCGCGAATGGGTGAATTTCACCCCACGTGAACTGGTCTAGGGAGCTCTCTAAAGTAATCGCTTTGCAGCTTCCCTACCACGGGCAGAATGAAGATGCCCCAAATAATTACTAGTTAGGAAAATAAACCTCCAGATGAACACAGGCAACGTTAGCTTGATGCTTAATCAGATTAGGGCTGCAGAGTAACAACTTTAACATGTTCTTAAATCAAATCAGGACTTAGCCAAAGCTCTAAATATGAACAAACCGATTAGATTGGGGGGGGGGGGGGGGCAGCAGTAGATTAATCTATTTTATACCTGCAGAGAAATCTATTTCCTATCCTCCTGCACCGTCCACGTTCCTGGCCCCGTTAGCCAGAGATCATTCCAACCGAACCAGAGAACCGAGGGGAAGGTGGAGTCAGACAGCCCACCCTGGTCTGGGCGATTTCAGGTCACACCTCACCCCCTTTCTGCACGGCCAACACACACAACTCACTACAGCTTTACGCCAGACATCACGGGCACTGCCCACCATGCAGCCTTCACGGCCCTGGGCCTTCCTTCAGCAGGAGGGACAATGCTCCCCCGTCAGTACCTGGATCAGTCTGATAAATGCCTGGGCAATGGAAGAAACCGGGTCATCGAGTGTTCTAGCGAGATGGGGTGTTTGGGTGCTTGGGCACACCCTGGAAGGGACCCCACCCCAGCACTGTCCACCAAGCCAGCCAGGGCCCTGGGTTTTTGGGGGTTCTCTTCTGGAACTTAGGGGGCACTGCCAGCTGGGAGGGATTTAGTGCAGCTGAGGGTATTTAGGATCCAACACCCTGAAGAAGGGAGCCCTGCAAAGGGAGCTGTACTCCCCAGGGCCGGAGCAGCAAGGTACCTACTCTGGGGAGAGTTGTCTGGAGAGCACAGGCAGCTGCTGGGACAGACGGGCAGCTGCAGGGGTGGGAAACAGGAACCAACGTCCTTAAAGCCAGAGGCCTTTCCCCAACGGGTGTGATTTACACCCGCACAGAGGGCGACTGTTCAAACCTGAGCCTCTGCTGACCGGGTCGTTCCACACTGGCCCTGTGATAACTAGGCACAGAACACCAGCTGAACAAGGTTGCCATCTCCCTCGAGGAGTGCATGACTTCTGCCCTCACGCGAGGACACAGACTATGGGCTGCACAGGGCTGGAGGCTGGGCTGGTCCATGGATGTGACTCCAGATTCACTCCTGAAGTCACTGGATTTATTCCGGTGCAGCGGAGACCAGGCTCTGGCCCAACCTAAGCCAGGAGCACAGCGGGGTGCTTGTTTCAACCAGGGCGAGGTACGGCCCTGGCTCCCCTGAGCTCTGAGAGCCCCCTGAGCTCTGAGAGCGGCAGAGAGATCATTCTTGGCAGCAGGGCTCCCTCTGCTGGAGCCAGCTCAAATCATGCCGGATCCAGTCCGGCCTTCAGCTTCCATTGAGCGGAGGTTGCCCGGCAGAGGCCCTGAGCAGCTCCCAGGCCCAGTAGAAAACCTCCCAGTTTCATTTCACTGACTGGGCCCTGGGTTTGCAGAGACCTCAGTGGTTGGTTTTTACCTTGTGAATTAAACAGGCGTTCAAACCGGCACGGTGGGAAGCCAGCTAGTAGAGTTATTCGGTTCCAAGCACACAGGCCTCGTCCAAAGGCTTTTGGAGCAGAGCCAATGGCCAAGCACTTTCCTTTCATTGAACGGCATTGCGTCCCCTGGGGAAGAATCCTTGGCGGAGGCAAGCTTGCATCCCCTTCGCTGCCCTGCCGGTGGCTGCATTTGACAGGTCACAGCCCCCCCACCCTCGGCTTGCTGAGCCTAGAGAGGCTTAGACAGGGTGTGTGGAGCTAAACATCCTGTGAACTGTTAAGCCACCATTATGGGCAGCAGCCTGTGCCCTCTCCTTACCGTACCAAGCACCCGTCTTCCCAAGGAGCCGCTCCAGGGCCAGCGAGAAACCACGGCACCCGGCAGCCATGGGAGAGTACCCACTGCACCAAGTGATCTGCATGGGCAGGCCGAGCAAGCTCTCCGTGCATGCCGTGCTGCCAAGTGCCTCGTGCCCCTTTCACGAGTGCAGCGTGCCCTTAAAGGTCTGCACGCTCCACACACACCGAACATCCTCTTTACTTCATGCTTAGAGGCTGAGCACTCCCTTTCCTTCAGGGTTGAAGTGTCTGCTGTGCCCAGAGACCTTCCCATGCGCGCCCAGTGCATTCAATGTACCCACACTTGGATCTCTGTATGCACCCCGCGATTGGTCCCCCTTGCAACGAGCAATGCCCACTGACCTGTGTGTGCACCAAGAGGCTGTCACATCCAGGCACCAACACCTACAGTCAACCTCTCCATGAGCGTTGAGAGAAGCTACAGCAGCCACCGAGCGACCTCTCAGGGCCCCAAGATTCACCGCTCCAGCCAGGGGCCTCGTCCATGCATATCTGGCTTGGCTCGTTTATACATCCAGGATGTGGGGGAGCACCTTCTCCTGCTCCATCATGAAAATGTCTCAAATTTGGGAACTAACCAGTGGGAGGAGTCACTCCCAAACTCTTGAGACCAAGTCCCTGCTCCATAGCTGGGCAGCTGCTTGGAAATCCGCTATTCCATGTGTCACTCACCAGTGCAGCATCACTAATATTCGGCAGTTATTACACTCGTATTTAAAATTTAACTCAAAAGGTCCCACCACGCCTGACAAGCCACCTAAAGCAGCGGTGAGTAAAACGAACACCGAGGGCTGAAATGGCAACTTGTCAGGAGTCTGAGAGTCACAATTCTGGAATATATTTACATATATTTGCATGATTCTAGGACTAGTCACATTCCCCCTTGATGCATTTAGAATAAAGGAGCTCAATCTGTTCAACTTAACCTTCTCTTCGTTAAGGGGTGACTTGATCAGTCTGTAATTATCTACATGGGGAACAGATATTTGATAATTGGTTCTTCAAACTAGCAGATAAAAGGTATACCAAGATTCCGTGGCTGGAGGTTGAAGCCAGACAAATTCAGCCTGCAAATAAGGTGCCCATTTTTTAACAGTGGGGGTAATTAGCCATCAGAACAACTCGTCAAGGGTTGTGGTGGATTCTCCATCCTTGGCAATTTTAAAATCAGAAAATATGTAGAATCCAGTATTCTAGGAGACAGAGGTAGGAAGCTGGGAGGGACAGAAAGGAGAATGCAGACAGAGGGTTAGAAATGGAGGGGGAAATAGAGTAGAAAGGGGAAATGATGGGGAAGTAGGAAAAGTGACTCTAGCAGAAGGTGGAAGAGGAAGGAGAGAGAGGGAATTTTTAACATGGGAAATGGAGAAAGGGCAATATACTGAGCATGTGTGTAAAAACAGCACAGGGTTCAGTGCATCATCTTGAGCAGGACGAAGGTCAGGAGTGAATCTCTGCAGAACTCCAAGCCCTGAGGTATTTCCCCACGTATGAAGCAAATGGTTATTTTGTACAGAACAGCAAGAGCCTCCTCGCGGCTTGCCTAATTTAAATGCCACTTGGTGAAGGCATGTTACATTCCTTGTTCTCCTCCAAACACATCCTGTTCCGATTGCCACAACCGTTAGACACCTCTCCACGCCAATCGGAAGCACTTGTGGCACTACATGATAGTGGGGGAGGGATAGCTCAGTGGTATGAGCATTGGCCTGCTAAACCCAGGGTTGAGAGTTCAATCCTTGAAGGGGCCATTTAGGGATCTGGGGCAAAAATTGGGGATTGGTCCTGCTTTGAGCAGGGGGTTGGACTAGATGACCTCCTAAGGTCCCTTCCAACCCTGAGATTCTATGATGTAACTGACTAGTCTAAAGAGCAGAGCAAACAATCCGAAAAAAACTCCTGAGAGGACACAAGCTGTAGAGCAAGAGAGATGTGAACAGACGATGTCCAAACTTCTCCCAGAACAGAACCAGGCCCTTTAAAAAGTGTGACACTCCACTGGGCTCGGCCTTACCTGCCTAGCGGGGCTTTCCCTTGGAGCAGGGATCCTTCGCAAGAGACACAAACAGCAAAGCGCCACCCTATGCTGGTAATTGTGACCGGCAAGAGCCTTTCGGAAGGTTGTGCGCCTTGCTTAGCATTTTGGTGTCAGATTCGATACAGAGAACGAATGCTTTCCCGCAGTCCTGGAGCAGGACTGATCATGGGATGCTGGCCGGAAGACGAGGGCAGTTTTGAGTAACTGGCTGTGATCTGACCCCAGCAGGCTGGAGGAGAGTGGTGCCCTCAGGGAAGTGCAGAGGTTTGGGGCTCACTGAGCTCATTCCTCGTACAGACACGATGGCCAGAAACGTGCTCCCTTCAGAAGACTGGTTTTCCACGGTGATACTGGCACCTCCCTGCTCCAAGCTATCTCCTGCACCGGCACGGCCTTGGGTTAGCAGGGCACAAGGAAACGGCAGCTGGGCCAACACCCTGCAGCTGCCTTCTAGGCCTGGTGGGAGCACACGGCAACATTTCTTTGCACTGGTTCCATAGCAGATACTGCACCAGTCTCTGGGGCCTTTCAAACCCTTCACAGACAAGAGCTGGTGGGAGATAGTTTGTCTCTCTCCCTCCCCAGGCCAATACGATACAGAACACTGCGGTTGGCAAACCCCAGGCAGAACAGACATTGGGTCTACAGGTCTACCCTAATTCTCAGCACCTCACTGAAGAGACTGACAGACTAAGGGCAACACCACAAGTGATTGTGGGGGGAAGGATGAAGAAACGTAAGAATGAAGTCAGCGTGGATTGGACTTGAGCTGGCCACAGATGGGGAGGGGAAAAGGGCAAAGGCCAAGGAGGAGGGATTGTTGAGCGGAAGGGAGAGAGTTCGAACTAGCGTGATGCGAGGCAGAGAAAAGGGACTGTTCAGGCTGCACATTAGGAAAAGTTCAGGGAAAGAACAGGAGCCCGATCACCTGCAACACTGAACAGGAGCTGAACAGACTACTGGTAACCGACAATACTTACATCACTTGTCCTTGCAGAGAAGGAGCGTGCAAGGCGTACGCCGCCCTTCTCATCATATCTAGCCAGGCTCCCGGGAGGCCACATTTTATGCTGTTCTTTATCTGCGGCCGATATCTCAGGTCAGCTTCCCCATCCATGCGGGAAGCAACGCTCAGGATCACGGACAGTGGCTTCCCCGGTCTGTGACGGCCTCTTCGGTTTGGCTACTGACCCCCCGACGTGGGCCTCTCTCTGTCCTCCTCTATTCTGGCAGATCAGACTGGCTGTTGCAGGGCTGCACAGCTCCACTTTCCCTTTCCGCTCTTAGCTGGCCAAGCTTGCGAGGCCTGACGCCCAACTTGTGGCCTGTCTGTCGGTCATGCCATCTAGGAACAAGGGCCACACCCACAGAAGGGGGGGCATATCCTAGAAAGCAGTGACTCTGAAAAGAACTTAGGGGTCACAGGGGATAAGGAACTCAGCATGAGTGCCCAGGGCAATGCCACAGCACAAAGGGCTGATAAGACCCTTGGACATACAAAGAGGGTGAATAGCCACATGCAGGTGATTTTCATGTCTGTATACGGTGTTGGTGAGACAGATACTGGAACCCTGAGCTCAGTTCTGGTGTCCACATTTTAAAAAGGATGTTGAAAACCTGGAGAGGGTGCAGCAGAGAGCCGCAAAAAGTGATTTAAGGGCTGGGAAATGCCTTACAGTGAGACACCAAGGCCTGGTCTACACCAGAAAATTAGGTTAACTACGTCGCTCCGGGATGTAAAAAAAATCCACATCCTTGAACAGCGTAGCTAAGCCAACCTATGACCTGGTGTAGACAGTGCTAGGTCGTCACAAGAATTCTTCCATCAACCTAGCTACTGCCTCTCGGGGAGGTGGATTACCTGTCATGACAGAAGAACCCCTCCCGTTGGTACAGGTAGTGCAAGCTCAAGTAGGGTTTAGTTTAGACTTGGTTAGAAACCTTCGTCTAATTTCATCAGAGAAGTGAAGTTCTGGAACAGCCTTCCAAGGGGAGAGGTGGGGGCAAAAGACCTATCTGGCTTCAAGATTAAGCTAGATACGTTTATGGAGGGGATGGTTTGATGGGATAACATGATCTTAGTCAAAGGTCAATTAATTGCCATCAGTGGTCAATAGGACCAATGGTCAATGATGGGATGTTAGAAGTTACTACAGAGAACTTTTTCCTGGGTGTCTGGCTGGTGAGTCTTGCCCACATGCTCAGGGTTCAGCTGATCGCCATATTTGGGGTCGGGAAGGAATTTTCCTCCAGGGTAGATTGGCAGAGGCCCTAGAGGTTTTTCGCCTTCCTCTGCAGCATGGGGCACAGGTCACTTGCTGGAGGATTCTCTGCATCTGGAAGTCTTTAAACCATGATTTGAGGACTTCAATAGCTGAGACATAGGTGAGAGGATTATTCCAGGAGTGGGTGGGTGAGATTCTGTGGCCTGCATTGTGCAGGTCAGACTAGATGATCATAATGGTCCCTTCTGACATTAAAGTCTATGAGTCTATGAGGGTGACCAGATGTCCCGATTTTATAGGGACAGTCCCGATTTTGGGAGCTCTCTCTTATATAGGCACCTATTACACTCTGTCCCGATTTTTTACACTTGCTGTCTGGTCACCCTAAGGTCAAGCTGTTTATCAAAAAGAAGTCTGAGAGGTGATTTGATTAAATACCGGGTACTAACGAGCTCCTTAATCTATCCGAGAAAGGCAGAATAAGAACCAGTGGTTGGGAGCTGAAGCCAGACAAACGCAAATTAGAAATTAGGCACATTTTTTAACAGCGAGAGTGATTAACGGCTGAACCAAACTGTTGGTGGTGCGGTCCCCATCTCCGGAGGTCTTCAGACTGAGCCTGGCGGCCCTGCTGGAAGAGGCTTTAGCCAAAACACAAGTTATGCAAATGACTGGCCTCCACACAGGGATAACTGGTGACATTCAGTGGCCCGGGTTATACAGGGGGCCAGACTAGCTGATCTAATAGCCCCTGCTGGCCTTGGAGGCTATGAACATAGAAGCCAGTACATGGAGGCTTCTATTTCATCCCCATAAAGCTCCCCTGAAAAGGTGCACAGATGACAAGCGTATAACACATCTTCTAATCCCATATTTAAAATACAATGTATTTGTTTCCAGTGGTTTGTAGTCCCAATGGTTTAGGCCAGCGGTTCCCACGGAGGTCCAGAGAGAGCTGGCTGGTCACAGGATGCTAACTCACCTCATTTCCATGTCCTGAAGTACACTAAAAGGAGCTAAAACCACCACAATTCCCGAACATCACCGTTCCATGTAAGCAAGTGATTTAGTTGCCACAGGGATGTTAGTCTGTTGCCTTTTGGGGGTGGAGCTGGGTCCGTATGGCGGTGAGCGGGAGGACAGGTGTCCACGAGACGCTCAGAAGTGGGTCACACAAATGATAAAGTTCAGAACCCTGGTTTAGTGAAATGATTTGTTGTGGCCGGAGAACTTGCTCATACGTCCACGGTGCTATGCCCCCACATGCCAGCAGCATGATGGCAGGGATCCCTATGGGTCTATTTCCAACTCTGGGCCTGGCATGCAGGAATCTACCTCCACAAACTGGAGGAGGGGCATGAAAATGAATTGCTAGGTAGCTCACATTTTTTCCCCCCCTTAAGATTTTACCCATTTTCACACTGCATGGCTTTCTACTCTCATGTGGTTTTCTCCCTAATTCCTAGACTGGGGATTGAAGTAAGCAGGTCCTGATGAGCAACTCTCCGCCCCAGTCACCATCCTCAACTGCCAATGACAACTGCAGCTTTACCACTCCCGCACATGTGGGAGACCTATTAGTGACTGGAAAGCCACGGTTGATAAACCCAGTTTGAGGTTTCAGATTTACTGGGGTGTGACTTCGGTTACCTGGTGCTTCAGGGTATCTTACATCTCTGTGGCACCTGGCACTCTGCAGATTCTTCTGCCAGCTGCAGCACCAACCCTGCACTGCAGTAAGGTAAGATTTTTTTTTCTTCTGTCGGTCAGATGCAGCAGAAAGGCCCACTCCTAAGAGATGCTCAGCATCTGGGCCACACGCAAGTTTACATGATGTCCACACGGACGATGTATACATACCTAAACACACAGTGCAGGAGAATCAGTCAACAAAAAGGCAACGTGATATTGAATAAATACATTCTGCATGTTGTTCATAAGGGGCAACACTGAGGGAAGGGGAGACCATGCAAACACGCTACCTCTTGTATTAGCTGGACTGCTGCAACTGGGCTGGGGGGGTATAGATGACAGGGCAGCAAGGCAGGATCTGAGTGGAACTTAAGAGCACCCCAGTACCGCTTAGACACACTAATTGAAGGGGCCAGGTAGAGAGCTGGGCCTCAGCACTGCCATTAGCCGTTCTCCAGTCTGAACTGAAGTGCTGTGGGCAGCCGCGTCTCCAAGATTAGCACGGAGATCATAAAATCTCAAGGTTGGAAGGGACCTCAGGAGGTCATCTAGCCCAACCCGCTGCTCAAAGCAGGACCAACCCCAACTAAATCATCCTATAGAACTGGAAGGACCTTGAAAGGTCATCGAGTCCAGTCCCCTGCCTTCACTAGCAGGACCAAGTACTGTCCCCTGACAGATTTTTGCCCCGGATCCCTAAATGGTCCCCTCAAGGATTGAACTCACAACCCTGGGTTTAGCAGGCCAGTGCTCAAACCACTGAGCTATCCCTCCCCAGTAGCACCAGTACTTGGAATATCTGTGCAATGCTCAGTGCACCAAGTCCTGTACAGTGGACTGAGATGAGGACCACAAATATTCTAATACAGACAGGGCTTCAGAGGTTGACCAGGCCTCTTGCCACACGGTCTCATTTCACCTTAGCTCATCCACCAACTGAATTCAAACCTCAAACCCCAGTGACCCCAAGATTCATGAATGATACACTCAAAACCTCACAATAACTGGTTAATGCACTTATCACAAATTCACTATTCTCTTAACCGTGCTGAATAAAACCATCACCCCTGCTTACCCACACACACTGCTATGTTGTTGCCTTCATGGGAACCGGCCTAGGAGAATCACAGTCAATTCCCTCCTACACACACATTTGAAAGAGAATTAGTGGTAATTCTGAATCAAGATCCAGTAGCTAAATGGACCATTATGGTCCAGATTAGATTTCGCAGTTCAACACCACAATTGCAAGTGCCCTGCTGGCGTGCACAAGATTTACACATGTCCAGCATCACATACAGTCACAGTTTATAATCTTTTACCTCCTCCTCCCCACAAATAAAATAAAACAAGCACCCAGGACGGAAGGACCACTCCAGCTTATGGAACAAAGCCCAGGTGCAGGTTCCCACAGGTATGATTTGTAACCTCAAATGAACCAAACATGCACATCTCTACTACAAACCCGTCCAGGGAAATCAGGTTTAGTAAGAGAAACACATTTCTAGACGTCCATAGGTGTTTGGTTTTTTTTATTAGGACTGACACATTCATTGTATGTCACAACTTCCACTGATCAATGAGTTTTAGAAAAAATCAAAATGCCAGCACCAGCCAGCAGGAGGATGGGGCTTATATAGTAACAATTTTGAAAAGGCATTAAAATGTTTACTCCCCCTCCAGCCATAACCCTCCCCCCCTCCCCCAAAAATTCTCACAGCTTTGATTGTATTGATAAGCATGGTTTGACAAAATGTTTCCCGGCGGTCAGGTTATTCTCACTGCCACAAAGAGGCTAACTAGAACTCAAAAAGGCCAGGAATTACTTTAATGGTAAAAAAAGACCTGATATGGCAACACTACTAGTAAAATGGGATACATCACAGAAACAAAAGTCTTTGCAGGCAACACTGGCTGGAAATAGTAAAACACTTGATGGGTGAAAAAAGTGAAACTCTAAATTATATACAATAGTCGCTAAGGGTGGCACTGAAAAACAGTTTCATTTAATGTGACCCAAGGTTTAACTTGCCATTATCTATTGCTTATTTATTCAGATCGGTAATAACACTTTATATAGAGACAGATGTGTAAAAATGAAACGTTGTGGAAAAAACAGCTTTTCATATGAAATGCAAAGGATAAGCTCTGTCCAATGTGGAATGTACCTACAGTCATTTTTACAAGGCTCGCCTTCTTCTTCTCTTTATAAAACCACTTGATCTGCCAAGCAAGTTAGCTCTATATTTTACTTGCTCAGGACAAGTTAATTTGAATAATTTGCAAGCATCTTTCACTCTGAAGTTCATTTTCACTCTGAAAGTCTTACTTGCCCCACTGTGAACAGACAGGATCTGTAAGTGACTGCTAGCAACATGGAAAGGAGGCAGGAGCCCTAAATCCTTATGAAGGATGAGATTCAGTTGTTAAACTTCAAGGGGTATCCAATGGCTTTTTCCAGGCACTCTACCAAAGAGCCAGCAGAAAGAAAATCCCTCTCCACTTCCACAAATTTGATGTAGATGGATTTAGGTGACACCCCTGGTTCTACGATGCAGTTCTGAGATAAAAACCCATTGATTCCAACCCACTCTTTGCTGAAGGTTTTGGTGTTGGCCTGAAAATGTAAAAACAAGCACTGCTGGAGAGTTCTAACCTCAGCGATGCCAAGGTAACAATAGATAATTCGGGCGGACTCCATTTCCACCCTGAGAGAGGCCTGCGGTGAAGGGACATCTACCTCCCCCGGAGTCTCTTTCCCAGGATCTGGGCCTCTGCGGTCTGCATGGGGCGAGTGGGGTTTCTCCTGACAATCTTCATAACCAATGGCATACAGGCCAGGGCTTTTGGGAATCCCCCCTGGTAATAAATACTGAACAATATTTCCTCCAGTTGGCTTCGAGTGAGCAATAGGTATCCAGTCAACTTCCATATGCAGCTCCAGGCATCTTGCTTCACTAATAGTAATCTCTAGGAACTTATAGTAAACGTTTTTCCAGTTCATTTTCTGTACTCTCGTCATGATGATCCTGCCCTCTGGCTTCTCCGAATTGAAATATTCCCTAAGCCGTTTGCCAAGAGGCACTTGGGAACTGATCTCAGCGTAGTGGTAGCGAATATCCTCCTTCCAGCGTGTGTTATAACCAATGCCAAAAATGGCTAGTTTGTTAGAAAGATGTAGCCTGGAGAAATCTGTCCAGCTCTGAAACAGCTCCCATTTTAACTGGACGGACTCCAAGATTTGCACAATATTCTGCATGACGTCTTGCTTCCTAGAAAAATTAACACAAATGTAAACCATAAGATGGAGCACAGCTCAGACTGGAGATTTTTTTTGTTTTTTTAAGTTTTGCTTAAGTTTGAAAGAGCACATCAACTTTCAGAAAACATTAACCAAAGCAAGAGCATCGATCATCTGAGAAACTGGGGGTCATCAAAAATGTCATAGTTAGCTCTAATGTATAGAATCCATCATTAGCATTGAATTCTTTCAAAATGCTTTAGAAAAAAGTCTTCAAGAGCTTTGTGAAGCAGATAAGTATTATTCTATGTTAATACAATGACACGAATGGGCATTTAATTTCCTAAAATTCAGAAGCAGAGTGCCTACAGGAACATTTGACCTAGATATATTACACACAACATACATGTGTTCTAGAAGACACCTAACTCCCACTGAAATCTTCTTCTATAAGACCTGCTCTAGGAATTATTTGGGGGAAGTTCTCTGGCCTCAGGAGCTCAGACTAGATGATCATAATGGCCCCAGCTGGCCTAGGAATCCATTTAAAAAAAATAAATAATAAAAAAAAATCAATGGGAGATAGGCATCTAAACATCTTTAAAAATGTAGCCCCATGACACATTATATAAACATTCTGTGCAAAGAGGCCAAATTAATGTTGCAGTATGAATGTTATTACTTTTGTATTTGTTTAATCTTAACACTGCAGTAAATTTTTATCATTTAACGTGTCTTCCCTTTCCCCCAAAACACAAACAAGCCACAAACAAAAAACCAAGACACCAGAACTTTTTTTTTTTTTTTAAAAAGCAAACTAGAGTCTCTGCTGACAAGCATTATTTTCTGCAAAAGCAGAACAGTCGTTAAATCGGTAGAGAAAAAAAGTGCATTTTCCCCTTACTGATGTATTTCAAGTTCCACTTTTGCGCAAAACTTCATTCCCCCGCCGCCCCCAATCATATTCCCGTGGTGACAATGCAAATGGGCAGTGCAAGAACAAAACAGTTTAACTTTACTGACTAACGGTGCTTTTGAGCAAACATTCTTCTGCTACTATGGACACGGAGTTACACATGCAACACTACAATCTACTACGATATTACTTATTTGTGCATGCTCAATTATGTAAATTTTAAACATTGTACCTTTGAAATTACTAAGCTTTCCCCAAATTTAGCCTTGCAGCTTCTTCACTGAGGTCCATATGTATGGAATTTTGAAGTTTCAATAATTTGACTTCAGCTTATAAAAGCAAAACAGAACTTTTTCTTAAACCAACAGATTCTTTTCATGCTCCCATAATTCAAAAGTGACAATGAATTTTGCACAAGCGTTCCAAAGAGAGTTTACTTCTGGGTCAAGACTAAGCATGTCGGGACATTTCAGCCAAAATGGAAAGCTTGAGAATATTCCAAGCAACCAGAAATTTATTTATTTAAAAAAAAAAAAAAAAAAAGTTCAAATGCTTGTCTTACCATAAATACACCGTCTTTCCTATTATCTTAGGTTCTTACTTCTCAGTGACTGTACTTTGATTTTTTTTTCTATTAATCATTTCTAAAAAGAACAAATGTCTTTCTACTTTTGCAACTCCCAGTTGGTTTCTTGACTTTCAATGAACTGAATTAGATGAATAAACTGAAACGAAGAAAATATTCTCTCTGCCCTGATTTGTCAAAAGCTGGTTTAGCGCGACGACAAACTCTGGTTCAGTGGTTTGACTTTCTTAGTACATATTTGCTACCAATTTTCAATTTTTTTTTATTTAATGTAAATGATTTAAATATAAAATCTTCATTTCAGTTTATTCAGCTAGTTCAATTCAATGACTACTTCATTCCGTTAAGAAACCAATTGGAACTTCTAAAAGCAGGATAGCTAGTTTTCCTCTTCCACACAAAACTTAGATGCGAGAAGACAAGCTCTACTAGGACTAAAATCTTGAAAAACACAGTGACCAGAAGTAATCAGTTCAATTTAGCTACAGATAGCGACTTTGTTTAATTGTTAGTTTTAAATTGGGGGGAGGGATAGCTCAGTGGTTTGAGCATTGGCCTGCTAAACCCAGGGTTGAGAGTTCAATCCTTGAGGGGGCCATTTGGGGATCTGGGGCAAAAAAATTGGGGATTGGTCCTGCTTTGAGCAGGGGGTTGGACTAGATGACCTACTAAGGTCCCTTCCAACCCTGATATTCTATGATTCTATGAAATACAAAACATGTTTTGAAACACTTTTATAAACTTTTTTCTTATGTTTCCAGCACACTTAAGGTAATTTTAAATGCGGTTTCTGTGGATTGATTTTGAATTTCCAAATAGTCCCTCACAAAATCGCAAGTAAAAAAGTAATCTATTAAATAAACGCTTCATTCACCATCCTCTGAAATAAAAATTAACCATCTAAATGAAAGTAAATTAAGTAAATTACATAATTTCTGAAATAAATGTGCCTATAGATATAGCGTTTCCTCCTGGTTAGTAAAAAGAAACACCAAATTTAGCGTAAAGATGATATTTAGCTGGAAATCATCATGTTTGAATGGTTATCAACCTCTCTGTAGGAAAAACTACAAAATACAAATGCAAAACATGATTCAAATCAATGTTTCCTGCTTACTGATCAAAATCATGGTTACAATTGGTGATTTAAATAAAATTTGATTAAAATCAATCCACCCTGTTAGCTAACAATGTCAACGCAAAAAGACCGAGGAGTACTTGTGGCACCTTAGAGACTAACACATTTATTTGGGCATAAGTTTTCGTGGGCTAAAACCCACTTCATCAGATCCATGGAGTGGAAAATACAGTAGGAAGATACATATACAGAGAACATGAAAAGATGGGTGTTGCCATACCAACTCTAACGAGACTAATCAATTAAGGTGAAGCGACAAAGGGTCCTGTGGCACCTTATAGACTAACAGAGGTATTGAAGCATAAGCTTTTGTGGGTGAATACCCACTTCTTCGGATGCAAGAAGATGCTTGCATCCGAAGAAGTGGGTATTCACCCACAAAAGCTTATGCTTCAATACCTCTGTTAGTCTATAAGGTGCCACAGGACCCTTTGTCGCTTCTACAGATCCAGACTAACACAGCTACCCCTCTGACAATTAAGGTGAGCTATCATCAGCAGGAGAGAAAACAAAACTTTTGTAGTGATAATCAGGATGGCACATTTCAAACAGTTGACAAGAAGGTGTGAGTAACAGTAGGGGGGAAATAGCATGGGGAAATAGTTTTTAGTTTGTGTAATGACCCATCTACTCCCAGTCTTTAAGTCAAGCCTAATGTAATGGTGTCCAGTTTACAAATTAATTCCAGTTCTGTAGTTTCTCGTTGAAGTCTGTTTTTGACATTTTTTTGCTGAAGAATTGCAACTTTTAAGTCTGTTATTGAGTGTCCAGGGAGGTTGAAGTGTTCTCAGACTTTAAACGAGCATGTTCCCTAATTGATCAGCAACGAAACAACGTTAACCGGGACGACTTTAAGCGAGGAGTTACTGTACATCGGCCAAATTGGACAGCCTCTACACAAAAGAATGGACACAAATCAGACATCAAGAATTATAACATTTAAAAACCAGTCGGAGAACACTTCAACCTCGCTGGACACTCAATTACAGATTTTAAAAAGTTGCAATTCTTCAGCAAAAAAAAAAACAACCTTCAAAAACAGACTTCCACGAGAAACTACAAAACTAGAATTAATCTGTAAACTGGACACCATTAAATTAGGCTCGACTAAAGACTGGGAGTAGATGGATCATTACACAAACTAAAAACTATTTCCCCATGCTATTTTCCCCCTACTGTTACTCACACCTTCTTGTCAACTGTTTGAAATGGGCCATCTTGATTATCACTACAAAAGTTTTTTTCCTCTCCTGCTGATGATAGCTCATCTTAATTGATTAGTCTCATTACAGTTGGTATGGCAACACCCATATTTTCATGTTCTCTGTGTATATATAATCTTCCTACTGTATTTTCTACTCCATGCATCTGATGAAGTGGGTTCTAGCCCATGAAAGCTTATGCCCAAATAAATTTGTTAGTCTCTCAGGTGCCACAAGGACTCCTCGTTCTTTTTGCTGATAAAGACGAACACGGCTACCACGCTGAAAAAAGTCACAGCAAATACCAAGAAGAGAATTTGTACTTTTATAACGAATTAGCCAAGTCTATTTGTGCACAGCTGATGCGAGCGGGAGCAGCTTCACCCAGGACGGCTGGGAAAGGCACTTATGACACAAGTGCACACTCTATTTGTCTCAGGAGTAAAGAACAAGCTAACAACATATCAGAGCCACAAGCAGGTATTACTGCTCTTGTAGAAATTGAGAAATCCGTCTCAGTTCGCTAAATCCCATTTGCAAAACACATGCCATTTTTAGCTCTTCTCATGCTTTCAGCAACGGTAGTGAATTTGTAATTGGCCCCCTACAATAGGGCACAAGCAGGAGAGAGAGTTTTGGATCTAGGGGCCATCTCCTTTCTCCGCCACCATGGGGAAATTCTCTTCTGCATCTTCAAACTTGCAGAGAGTAAGTGCTCTTTCTGGAGGGCCCATGAGTGCTCTCCCTTCTCCTACAAAGCACAGAGTCTCTGCCCCACCTCCTATGGAGAAGGGGGGCACTGCAGCAATGTATTCTGGTGTGCAGGCCTCGCACTCGTGTCCCTTAGTTACTACCGAGCTGGGAATAAAGGGAAAGGACCTCTTGGAAACTGGTGCAGAGAAAGGCGAGACAATAAGAAATAAAGGGGAGAAATGAAAAAGTAGCATTAGAAGGGAAGGAGACCGAACAGAACAATGGAAGGAGAAAGCAAAGTCTGATAAGAAAAAACTTAGACCAACTGGCTAAGCGGCAGTTCTGCAGAAAAGGACGTGGGGATTACAGTGGACGAGAAGCTGGATATGAGTCAGCAGTGTGCCCTTGTTGCCAAGAAGGCCAACGGCATATTGGTCTGTATTAGTAGGAGCACTGCCAGCAGATCGAAGGAAGTGATTATTCCCCTCTATTCAACACTGGTGAGGCCACACTTGGAGTACTGTATCCAGTTTTGGTCCCCCCATTACAGAAGGGATGTCGACAAATTGGAGAGAGTTCAGCGGAGGGCAACAAAAATGATTAGGGGGCTGGGGCACATGACTTACGAGGAGAGGCGGAGGGAACTGGGGTAATTTAGTCTGCAGAAGAGAAGACTGAGGGGGGATTTGATAGCAGCCTTCAACTACCTGAAAGGGGGTTCCAAAGAGGATGGAGCTCGGTTGTTCTCAGTGGTGGCAGATAACAGAACAAGATGCAATGGTCTCAAGTTGCAGTGGGAGAGGTCTAAGTTTTTTCCTAATATCCAACCATTTCACTAGGAGGGTGGTGAAGCACTGGAATGGGTTACCTAGGGAGGTGGTGGAATCTCCATCCTGAGGTTTTTAAGGCCTGGCTTGGCAAAGCCCTGGCTGGGCTGATTTAGTTGGGGTTGGTCCTGCTTTGAGCAGGGGGTTGGACTAGATGACCTCCTGAGGTCCCTTCCAACCCTAATATTCTATGAGGCTATGAAACTATGCCCCTGCTTCAGAGAGAAGCACCATCGACTCTGGAAAAGCCAACCTGGTGCTGTGAAGTGTCATGGAGAGGAATTAGCAAGGGAGAGGCTGGACAGGCCCGTGGCTGGAGCACTAGGCTACGCCCTAGCAGCTCTGGGTTCAATTCCCCCTCTGCTACAGATTCCCTGTACCAGCTTGTGGGGGGGTGGAGGAGCTACAGTAAAATGAGAGAGCCTCAGCGCCACTTCTATAAAATGGGGGTAATAGCTCTTCTCTATAAGGACACTGAACATTGTGAGGCATCCAGATACCACAATAACAGGGCCAGGGAAGTGCCTGAGATAGACAGAGTAAGGGACACGGGGAGAAAACCTAAATCCTTGCCTTAGGCAGTCCTATGGACATGCGTTATGCAATCACACTTTTTCATTTTAAAAATATCTGAGACTTTAAACACAAAGAATCTTTTGTATTTCGATAACTCGCTAACCACTTGGTTCTGAATTTCAAACTCAGTGTGGACACCTAGTAACATGATCTGTACTCCGTCCTCACCCAGGCTGTCTCTGACTACAGACGGTCCATACTGCATAGACTAACAGGACTAGGATGTGTTTTCTGGCTGCAGATCAATAATGTTGCTATAGCTGAAACTGGTATTTCAACAGCGGGAAAGGGCTACACGGATGCTCAGGAGAGCTCTCAAAAGGAGAAGGCAGAGTCCCTGATCAATCATTTCCTCTGGCAATAATTTTTTTAAATGTTGCCATTTCCCACATTTGGCCACCAGAAAACTCATTTTGCAGATTCTTCCTTGTGTATCCCACAGATTTCAGGATTTAAAGAGCTAATTCTGCCTCCCTGAAAGCTTCATAAATATTCTGTTGAAAAAGGAAAATACCATCTATGCAGAGTATCCGTCCACCAAGGTGACTGGCACGGAAATTCAGGGGGTTAGGGTACAGCTGGCAGAAACCCCAGCCTGGGCCAGCTCTGCAATTATTTATTATTCGCTTCTCCAGGATGGAGATCACTCCACTGAAGGCTACACGCCTCACAAGATCAGATTCTCATAACATTTGTAATTTGGGGCTGTTTCAAGGTGGCTTAGAAGTTGAAATGAAGGCGACAATACTAAGTAGGCCTACACGCCAAGAGAGCATCCCTCCACAAGCCGCAGACAAGTGCATCTGGGTGAAACTCAAGGTGGTGCTTCTAACATTTAAAGCCCTACATGGACTGGGCCCAGGTTACTTGAGGCCCCCCTTTTCACCCAATGGCACACTGCCACAGCAAAAGTGCTTGACTTACAGCCCCCCCTTATATAACCAAGAGGAAGCTAATCTCCATGGAACCTTGCAGCTCTGGAATTCTCCTCTTCTGCACCACCAGAGCCCAGATTTGCCAACGTCAGCCGCTGTAGCTCGGGCAATCTTTTTCTCCAGACGTTTGGGGACAGGACGGATCACAGGCTGGAGGGGTAGCACGATGCCCAAGATGAAGGGTAAGGGGAATTCACCATTGGCTTACACCTTGTGTCATTTACACCAGTGCAAAGCAAATGCATTTACGGCACTTTGCACTGGGGGGGCGTGATGCCATGGCAACGAGGAGACAGACTTCTTTTATTTTGCTAGAGGGTGTTGGAGAACTAACTCCATTAGGTAAGAGCGGGACACTGACATTTAACCTACACTGGAGCCTTGGATAGGCATTCATTGAATGTTTTACCAAACACAGTGCACATGATTCTACTGAAGACCTCAAATAGCTGCAATGCTCTGGTTAGACACAGGACAGACATATACCCGCTGTTCACTGATTTCATAGTGAGCATTTGTAAATGTGAGCCTTGAAGCTGCACAAGTCAGCCAGGACTCCTTCCACAGGGGACGGAAGCTGGGAATGGGTGCAACGGGTGAATCTGCCACTTGCACTTTTAGAATAGTGAATGGTGCCTGGCTGATAGCCATGGAGGTCAGGCATTAATTCACACTATAGTGAACGGGAGTGGCGCTTTCCCACATTACCCACGCCTGCCCTACAGGGGCCAATTCCAGGTGAGAGGGTGGCGTATTCCCAGCTCCATTCGAGCCTTGGCCCCTGGGTAAGACGACGAACAAGGGGGTGATGTGCAATTTTGGTGGAGGATTTAATTATGCAGCAGCGCTATTAAGAGTAGTCTGAGATCACGCACTTCACAGAGCACTTAATAGCCAGAACAGCGGTGGCTTCAGGTCATTAACATCCAGTGTGTCTCAGCCCCACTTCAAGAGTAATTACACCATAAACGCACTATGATTTCTGGACAGTTTTTTTAATCAACATTTTATTAAGTGCAGCTGAGTTACTAGAAAGCCATGGAAAGAACCGGCTGAAAAACCACAGGGGCAGAGTTCTGACTAAGCCAGCCGTTTGCTAAGAACACCTGTTGGGCTAGTGCTCCATTCTCATGCTAGAAGCACTGTGAGTGGTGGTTTCTTATTTAAACAGTCTGGGGGAGTACCTGGAACTGCTCATGTTTAGTAGCATGAAACAGGAGGATAAAGATAGGAATACTGTAAAGGTGCATAAGTATTTATACAAGATACACATTTATATTTACACATGAAAGACTATAGCATACAAGCCTGTACTTTTTCAATGGATAAAGATGGAAAGACAGCCTTCTATATATGGCTTTGCTGTTGGTTCTTCAGATTCCAAGCCTCAGAGATGCTGAGCAGCACTGTGTCACTTACAGCTTGGAATATGCCATCTCAAACTTTCACTTTAGACATTTGGGACTGTAAGTTCATCATCTTCTAGGGACAAGACAGACAAGGTGACATTATAATTGGCTGTCTTATTAAGTACATCGCTGTCTGAGTACAGAGTTATGCTGGCAGCAGCATTTATACATTTATTTGTTAAAAGGCAGCTGACAGCCTCCCTTTTCTCTTAGAGAAACACTTCTGTTCAAAACCTGATAAACCAGAACGTGTAATTTTCAATTGAACAGTGGAAGAGACAGCTTAGAATAAAGTCTCCTGTAAAATAGTACTACACATGGTGATTAATAAACTTACTTCAGATGAATTCAAACAGACTGAGGCTCCTGGTGAAAAAAAACAACACACCTCTCTTGTAAAAGGCCAGTGCTGGTAGGCACAGGTGTGACTTCACTTAGGGGAGTGATAGGTAAAGAGGAGCTTTAGAGAAGGAGCAAGGATTGTCAAAGACAGAATCACCAACCCAAGCACTCCGAACGCTACAAGGATGATGGAAACTACTTTGACATCTCCCTGAGGCTTAGATGGCTCAGCAGCGGTTCCTTCTAACTCTGGGTTTCTACGATTATATCCAGCATCTCGGTCTGACTTGAAATCTTCAAACCAATAGGGAAGTTATAAATGGGTATCATGCAGTTTAAAAGGCTGTACTGTACCAACTACCTGTGAATTTCAGATACTGTAATAGTGATCACCTGTGCTGTCAAAACAGAGAAACGTGCGCTACACCGCAACTACTTCCCCAACCACTTTATAACCATGAATTAACCCCCCGAACAGCCGGTGAGTGACAGATAGGAGTTCAGTAACTTTTCCAAGGCCACTCAGCAAGTTACCAGTAGAGCTGGAATTCCCAACTGCATGGCTGCAGCTAGGACACTGACCACTGATGGCGGAATGCTGAAATCTTACATGACTCAAATGAGTGGTGATTCGAAGCTTGGTGGGAGTTTTAACCCAACCATTTCTGTACAAATCAGACTCCAAGCAGCAGAGGCTAGAGCAGCTACTTCAGTGAAGGAACCAACACCTTTCAAAGCTCTTTATTTTGTCTCACAAGTGAATAAAAATAGCAGAACAAATTCTTAAATATTTCCCCACTTCATTTTATTCTGAGTCAGTAGCTCATGGAGTTAATAAGTTCCAATTCCTATGATGGTTGGGCCTGTATCAACTAAGAAAGGGTCCCACTGCACGTCAGACTTCACATACAGGGTTCCAAACAGCAGAGCATACTGCTAGTGATCCTGTTGTAGGTACTGCAGAAAAATTTAGGAAGCCAGTCCTAGGCACTATGCTGGTCTAGCAAGAGAAGCACAAGCACGCTATGCCATAAATGCAGTACAGCTTGGGGTAAAGATATTATAGGCCCAACTGTCAAAGCTAAGTTTGGAAGAGAGACAGCAAATGCCTTACAGACAGACCAAGGGACTACAGGAGGACTCCTGAATTTTATCACAGACGTTCTTAACTTGCTGAGTAACCTTGGACAAGCCACGTCACTTCTGTTCCTTACTTCCCACCTCTATAAAAGGGGGAAAATTATAATTACCTATCTCACATCAGAGCTTGGAGGCATTTACTGTTTTAGACCATCTTTTCATATGTTAGGATGTCAATTAGCTGTTACCATTAAAAAGAGATCTTTGAATCATCGTGGCTAGTTCTCTGAAAACACACAATGTGCAGCGGCAGTCAAAAAAGCGAACAGAATGTTGGGAATCATTACGAAAGGGATAGACAATAATACAGAAAATATATTGTCTCTATATAAATCCATGGTACGCCCACATCTTGAATACTGCGTGCAGATGTGGTCGCCCGGTCTCAGAAAAAGATATATTGGAATTGGAAAAGGTTCAGAAAAGGACAACAAAATGATTAGGGGTATGGAACGGCTGCGGAGATTAGTAAGACAAGGACATTTCAGCTTGGAAAAAAAGACAACTGGGGGGGATAGGACAGAGGACTATAAAATCATGACTGGTGTGGAGAAAGTAAATAAGTGTTATTTACTCCTCCTCATAACACAAGAACAAGGGGTCACCAAATGAAATTAATAAGCAGCAGGTTTAAAATAAAAGGAAGTATTTTTTCCACACAACACAGTCAACCTGTGGAACTCTTTGCCGGAGGAGGTTGTCAAGGCTAAGACTATAACAGAGCTTAAAAAAGAACTAGATAAATTCATGGAGGATAGGTCCATCAATGGCTATTAGCCAGGATGGGCAGGGATGGTGTCCCTAGCTTCTGTTTGCCAGAAGCTAGGAATGGGTGACAGGGGATGGATCATTTGATCCTGTTCTGTTCATTCCTTCTGGGGAATGTGGCACTGTTGGAAGACAGATAACTGGGCTAGATGGACCTTTGGTCTGACCCAGTATGGCCGTTCTTATGTTCTTAAGTCGAGAGGCAGCAGAGTTAGTGTGATGAGTCGTGTATTTACACAACTGGCTTAGTGAAGAGAGAATATGTATTAAACCTATGCACCAGGTCCCGCTACTGGAACACTACCCAAAGTAGAGCTGTTCTGTTAATTCACAGAATAGGGTGGAAGCAATGTACCATTTTCCTTGCTTCTGCAGGCGGTTAATGGGAATGGTGTTTTCATGTACGTACGTGTGCAGCCACAAAGGCTGTGTCAGAACCACCAGTGCCCAGAAAGCACCATATTAATTCCAATGCACGTGTCCTGTGGTTCAGTGACAAGTCTCCTGTAAAGTTACCCCTCGCTAGCTGCCTTGATTTCCTCCACTTCAAAGGGCCATTGTCAGGGAGAAACCCTACCCCATGCGGGACCGTGTGTCCTTTCATTGCAGAACTGCAGAAGGGGTATAAAGGCCTTACGACACCACACAAGTATATCCTGTGGAATTTCTCCCCAAGCTTCCCTAAAGGAGAAGTGCACAGGTATGGCACAGCCCTCTAGATCTGCAGAGCAAAGAATCAGCCATGGAAGTCTGCTACTGCTGGATGCCTACCCCGTCCCACCTGTCTCTGATAAAAGCAGCAGTCATAGAATTAACATCTACCTGAAATTCAAGCTCAACCTCCGAGGTCTGCAGGGGAACATCCCCCAGTCCCACTTCCTTAAAATCAGGGCAATACCAGAGGAGCAGAGTAGACACAGGTCTTCTCTGAGCTAGGGGAAAAGGAGCATACCACACAGGCTTTGCTCCCTTCCTTACCTGGATACTTTAAACTGACCTGTGGAATGGGAGAGGGGCTAGGGCCAAGAATTAGGCTCCTAAACATATATTTAGGTACTAAGTGGCCCAAGGACCCTATTTCACCCACTTTTTTAAAAAGGTTTGACCTATGCCCTGATTCAGCAAAGTACTTAAGTATGTGCCTAAGTCCAAAGATTTCAATGGAGTTACTCCTGCTTAAATTAGGCATGTGCCTAAAGTACCCTGCTAACTCAGGGCCCCAAAGCTCTATCAATCATGCAGTTTAAGAACACTGCCTATTCCTAATACATGATTAAAAATAAAATTCTCTAGTTTTCTATTTATGTAGTTTGTTTTGTGCAATCTCATTTTGGACCATGCAAATAAAACTAATTAATCTCATTTGTGTTTCAGGTCAGTTTCACAAATTCTCATGCATTAGCACAGTGTTGCTAACACTGCAGAGACGAGTTTAACACACTGTACACTTCAATATTATACAAGTTTTAGATAAGTGTCAGACATTTCTACATTTTAGGCCAAATTTGTCCAGATTCTGCTCTAACCATTCCAACTGGAAAGCTTATCTTATTGTCCTATTTCCAGAAAAAAAAAGTGGAGATACTGTTTGGCACATAGCAAGTACAAAAAAAAAGGTCAGTGTGTGTGATCACGACAAAGCCGTGCAACAGTTACAGTGGAAACTGCAGATATGCAATTTAACTTTGTTAGCTTGACTACTTGTAAAGCTACTAGCTATCTCACAGTTCAAACATATTTCATATAAAATAAACACAGAACTGCTAATGCTGTAAAATTAGAACATAAGAATGGCCATACTGGGTCCATCTAGCCCAATATCCTTTCTTCTGACAATGGCCAATGCCAGGTGGTTCATAGGAACTAACAGGCAATCAAGTGGATCCATCCCGTTGTCCACTCCCAGCTTCTGGCAGTCAGATGCTAGGGACACCCAGAGCATAGGGTTGCGTTCCAGACCCTCTTGGCCAATAGCCATTGATGGACCTGTCCTCTGTTAACTTGTCTAATTCTTTTTGACCACCATTGTAGTTTGGCCTTCACAACATCCCCTGGGGCAACAAGTTCCACATGTTGATTTTGCATTGTGTGAAGTACTACCTCTTGTTTGTTTTAAATCTGCTGCCTATTAATTTCATTGGATACCCTCGTTCTTGTGCTATGTGAAAGGGTAAATAACACTCTCTCTCAGTCACTTTCTCCACACCATTCATGATTTTATGGACCTTTATCATATTCCCTTTAGTCATCTTTTTCAAGCTGAACAGTCCCAGTCTTTTTAATCTCTCCTCATATGGAAGCTAGTCCATTCCCTTATAGTTTTTGTTGCCCTTCTCTGTACCTTTTCCAATTCTAATATAGCACTAATTAGCCCCCAGGAGAGGAGGAATATGGAAGTTAAGGCTAGATGGACAGTGCATGTTCGCCTTATTGTGGAGGTGAGCATTATGCTGCAGACTACTTCAGACCCTGGTTTTTTACAACTCTACATACACACCCATTTATGATAATCTCTGGCAACACAATTACAGCCTACATCATATTCATATGTACAAAGGACAGAGTGAAGGATGTTCTCTGGAATTTTGATAGCATTGCATTAAGCAATCAAAATCTGAATGAAGGCTGCGAATCCTGTTAACTCTGCATTTAATTAAACCTGTTTTAAATAAAGAATTCAAGCAGACTTAAAAGGTTCCTTGGCCGCAGGAAAAAACCCTCTCCCACAATCTCAGGAAAAGTCTGGCTATGGAAGATGCTTTATACCTCTCAGGTGTGGAGCTCCTAAGGTGCTTCAGTGCAGGTCTACTTCCTATGCACTTTGCAAAGTGTGCAGGGGTTCAGAGACCGCTCCTCTGCTTTTTATAAAAAGATATCTTAAGATAGGAAGGATTTAAAATCTGTGTAATTTAGCCATGCATCTGTGCATAACAAGTAAATCTTCTGAGCCTTGTATGAACAGTGGCAAGTATACTGGAAACACTCAGAACATGTCCTTCAAAGTCTGAGCATAGTAAAATGAAAGTTCATTTTCTAAGGAATACCCCCTTCCCCTCCAGACACTTCTCGGGACTATTTAAACATAATTTTTGACCTCCAGCTGTTGAGAGGCTCAAAAAGAGGCCACAAATCTTTACACGGGGGAAAATGAAAATTCTTAATTCATGCTCAATTTGCTAAAATGATTTTGATCATATCTGGAGTTCACTTTGAGGCCTAGACCAAGCCTGGAAAATCCCAGCCTCAAAGCTTGAAAAATTAGACTGTAAACAGGGTATTAGAATGGAAATCATTGTGCTTACTTTAATAGGCGGGGCATTGACCTCTACAGTTAAGTGTGTAGAGAAATATGTAAGGCAATCATCACTTAGTCACCATGCCATTACATAAAAATGCTGCCCCAAAATAAGATTAACCTATTATTCCACGCTGACCCATGCTCCAGAAAAGAATATCCATACATAGCATGTCCTTTCCCTCCCACCCCCTGCCCAAAAAATAGGGGATGGTGGAGAAAGTGAGATTCATGTGCTTCCCACAAGAGCAAAGACACATTAAACTTCCCACCATTTGCCAGGTTAAACCAATGCAGCAAAAGGTTACAATCTAGCTTTGCAAAGTTGCAGAAAAAACTACGATCTAGGCACAGAGTAAACTTGCCCATCCATCATGCTAAATGTTTTACTTGCCTGTACTCAAGTATAAGGCAAGTAAGGCTCAAGACAAACAGAAATGTGCAATACCCTGCTCTCTCTTTTCTTGATCTTTTCCCTTTCTTTTAAACTATTTTCTGTATTCTCCAGTGTTATACTGGTATTAGATAGATGTCTGTGTACTGATTTTAAGCTACTATAGTTATACTCATTAGTGGGAATCCCCATACACTTTAATGAACATCTACATTTAAAATGCTCTTTTCCTGCATGCCCAAAGAGACAAAAACTTTAGGAAGATGGAAACCAAATTACAAATAGATCCAAGAGTCAGGATTTTTGCCAGAGCACCCCAAGACCTGCCCACCAACATCCCCAAAGGTTATGATGTGTATTTTACACGGTTTAAATTTTTGCATTCATGTAAAGAGAGTTCTGCTTCATTTGCTGTATAACAGAGCCAAAAAAGACTTGGGTTGTGAAGCTTTCCACATGTTTTGAGGTAACTGGAATGATGCAAAAAGCAGATTCTTCAATGGTCTTGCACAATGTATTTATAATTATAGTCAGAAGTTTCAAACCTCCTCCCGCGCAGCGCCCCTAGGGAAATGCATTCAATAGTAAAACATTCATGTTACTTACTGTGCTTCTTCTGAAGATTCCTGCTTTATCTTTAATGTTCTCTTTGTGGCAGGCATTTCATCTGAAAAGCAAAGTTCCGACAGATACTTATATATTAAAAAACTTCCCCAAAGCTTTTTACTTTGAAAGGTAATAAGTTGTTCACTTAGTGCTTTCCAGTAAAATTCTGGTGTCACACTCTGAGGACACTGCTTCGGCTCTTAAAACCAGCTACTAGGTAAGCTACATCACCATCACTGAAATTTTTAGCTACAGGATCAAAACCTGGCTTCACATATGCAAGATCTTTCAAGGACAAGAGTAATTCCTGCTATTAAGTCACAAGTTGATTTCATTGTAAGCTACATTCTGAAAAAGGCCATTCTGCTTGCAATAGCACATTTGAAGAGCAAGCACCAGAACAAATGTATCTGTATTCCATTTAGTCTGTGCATGCTAAGTACCTTTCTCATAACCATTCACTGAACATAAAGAATATTGTGAGCCCTAACAGCACATAAATGTTGCTGTAATTCTTTTGAAGGATAATGGTGACAAACCATCAGAGCAAAGCCTGAGTCACCAGAACCCCTATATGGAATTACAGTCCTCATTTCTGTACATTTTTAAATACATGGTTTCAGAAACTCCTTCCCTTCTCTTGTATCTCAAGTAGCCCCCTTTTATGCCTTATTCGCCACAAGTCCCCTGTACATTCTGATCCTCTTTAAATAAAAAACGAACATTCCTAGTTCTCATATTTCAGTTAGTTTGAGGCGGTTTGCTATTTTCATTTGAAAATACAATTTAATCCATCTCTTGGTGAAAGTCAGAATTTACCAGTCCCCTGAATACAGCTGCAGATAGAGGTATATTTGTGTGCCTCCCCCACCATTTAACCTACAAATAGGATAGAAAAAGCGAGAACAGTACCTTTATTCATCTTCCCTTGTAAATGTTGCCTCGCTCTTACAATCCCATTGGAATAATTTTTTTAATTAACTTTGATAAGCTTCTATAGACTCAGCAAATATATAAACCTTTTTCCTTCCTATTATTGTAGGCAAGAATGTACCTCTATACAAAATAATTTACTCAGAAGTCAAATTTAAGCATATTTTCAGGAAAGTGGATCTTTCTGTAATATCTATCTGTCAGGGTTGGGCAACAGAATTTGGAAGACTAGGGAGATTTTTTGGAAAAGCCAAAAAATTGGCAATTTTCCTTGCACAGCATAAAAGTAGTTGTGGCATGTGGCTTGCTAGCTTTTTAGGTCTCCTAACGAATTATGAGTTTATACTGAGATCTACCTGCAAGATATTTTTTTATTGTTGTGTGACCATGAGCATCAGCAGTACAAATTAATTAACATCAAGTTCAGCAATTCATATTTCCTTCCCTCCCTTTTAAGCAAAACTCAAATCTCAAACTTTAAACCAAGGGCCACTCTAGCATCTTGCCAGGAACAAGAGAGCTACTGTACCTGTTTTAAAATAAGACAGTGCAAACAAGTTAAAGTCTACTTATTTCAAATATTCTACTTGTTAGAATTTACTAGCAATAAAAACCAGCAGTTAATACAGTTCAGTCCACAATTTACAGTTACACAGAGATGTTTGACAGCTGTAGGGACCCCTGAAAATTAGGCACCTTAGATGTATACAATTGTACAAGTTATAGGAATTAGTTTCTCCTACTTCCCAATAACTGTTCTGACTTGTGACAAGTCTTAAACCTGCAAGTATAAGAAATACACAGAAGTAGGTATAGCAGCATTATGGCATAGGATGGATTCGGATTATGGAGTAGGATTAGCACTAGAGTGGCTGCAAGCACAGGCAAAATCAAAACATATAGAAGGATCAGAGAGAGGCTGGGGACAGGTTTTTGTACCTGGTGGTATGAGCCCCTTCCGAGGGCCCTAGATACCCATTGCACCTCCAACCCGGGGGGGGGGGGGGGAGGAGGAGGAAGAGGGATAGCTCAGTGGTTTGAGCATTGGCCTGCTAAACCCAGGGTTATGAGTTCAATCCTTGAGGGGGCCATTTAGGGATCTGGGGCAAAAATTGGGGATAGGTCCTGCTTTGAGCAGGGGGTTCGACTAGATGACCTCCTAAGGTCCCTTTCAACCCTGAGATTCTATGATCAATTTCTTACCCAATTCCGGGTCTCCTCCTTGGTAGCAGTGAAGATCTTGACTGTGGTTCCCCCAATCCTCCTGTGAATATTCCTCCATGGTGCTGCCATCCGATTCCAGCTCCTGGTACAAGCCGCTACTATTAATGAGTACAGGTTGGCAGGGCTGCGAGTCCCATCCTCCCTGACCAAACACCTGTTCCAATTGTTCAAATGTGTAACTGCTTTTCCTTTTCCCAACACCATGTTCTTTCACTCGACTGTAACACCTGCGAAGGGTCTAAGACACAAAACCTTGTGTTACTCAATTGGTGCTAGCTTTCCAGAATGGCACGTACTGACGTGCAGATTCTGTTCTTATTCGATTAGCATTCTTATTCTGTTTATTTTTACTTATACCACTCAATCTTTGTCACATGTTCAAGTACTATAATCCAATCACCAAACTGCCAAATTAACCTTATTAAGACAGGAAGCATCACAACTCTGATGTTCCTGACACACGATGCTTTAGCTTGAATATCAATTACAAAGAACAAAGTTGTATAGCATCTACAGGTTCACCAGTTTCAAAGTGGGAGATCTGGAGGGCAGGGGAGAATACGTAAATCGGCTACATATTACAGGAAAATAAACACAAATCCCATCCAATATACCAGCGAGCCGGTAGAATGCACACCTTCTACAGGAAGGAGAGTACAAGTGTTGTTGTGCCCACAGTTTGGAAAAGGTGGGGGAGGGGGAAGATAGAAAGAAGAGTCCCCAAAAGCAAAAAGACAGTCCAACCTTCCTTATTCTAGTAAGAAGATACAAGGTAAAAAATGTTTGCCTAAACTATTTAGCTAGTAAAATGTATTACTTACATATTTTGCATTCCTTACTAACTCACTCTGTCTCTTGGGAAGCTGCTGAAATTTAAAAGAGGTCAAATCAATAATGCTCCAAATTCCCAGACTCAAACATCAAATCATCAAGAAACAATACTAAGACGGCCACATCTAATAATCCATTACAACAGAGTCCAGTCAAGATTTTGAAGCCTCCAATAAAGACAGATCGCCAAACTTAGACCAGGTTTTTTGTACCTATTTGATTTCTTACTCTAGCGGCTGAGCTGGTAGCAAGTACTACGCATTATTATAAGATACAGTATGAAAGCTAACTCTTCTACATCTGCTTCCAATTTTCCAAGTCAAGGAGGAGCTGTTTAGAAAGTCTTTATTCATGTCCTTTAAAGTTTTTAATTCAAAGTGCAGTTCTACTTTGAGACGTGACTAAAACTTGCTTTGTAGGATTCCATATTTACTGTGTTTCAAGGACTTCCTATCAGATGTACTCAATTTACAAAACATTTTTCTTGTAACTGCCATCACTTCAAACTGAACCTTGAACAAGAAAATCAAGCTGGGGTCTCTCTCACAAAAACCACCATTAGGGCTTGAAAGATGCAACCATTAGACAAAGCCCTGGCTGGGATGATTTAGTTGGGGTTGGTCCTGCTTTGAGCAGGAGGTTGGACTAGATGACCTCCTGAGGTCCCTTCCAACCCTGAGATTCTATGATTCTATGATTAGGGCAGAGGACAGGCCCTACTATGTCACCTTTTACAGAGTCACCAAGTTTCTAGCACCTTTGGTTGCAAAACCAACCTTCCAAGCCAAGAATGTAAACGGATGTCTCTTCCTGATTCTCAAGACAGCCCCAGTATGGCTCATAGCTTGCTCTAGCAACAGTAGTGGGAAACAGACAACTCTGAGCAGTTCCATGGCTGATATTCAGAAATCTGAAGGGCAGCTATCAAAAACTCATGCTAGTTTCATGCTGCTGCTTGGGAAAGCTATAAACAGCACCAACAGCAGGCATGAAGTTATTCAATGGTGAAGAGTCAAACAATGGAAACTGGGACAGTGCAGAGTAGCAGAGATCTCATCCAACCCAAGATGCAACAGCCAGGAGACCAGAGAGGAAGAGAAACTCCTTTTCTTCCATAAATGGAAAGAGGTGCTTTAAAGTGTCAGAGCTACAACCCCCCTGCCCCCCAAGCAAGGTTGTAGGACAATATTCTAGTTGAAATACGAGCAAAGGTGGCAGGGGCATTGGGTCTCTCAATGGGGTATTGATCGCAGGGCTACTGTCCTCCTTCCACTTGTGTCTTTCGTATCTACCGCTGGTTACTAGGCAGAGTACTCCATTTAGTAAAGTTTTCAAGTATTGATCATCACTTTCCACCTTCCAACAACTCTGTGTTCAGTGGGGCTGGCTGAGTAATTGTGGGTAGAACTAGACCCTGCATCTGATGCTTAAATCTGTTGATCCATGAGAGAACTGCATCCCTCTTTTTTTGGGGGGGGGGGGGGGCGGGGGGGGGGGGAAGGCACTGCAAGGCTAAAGAAGTAAACACTAAACAGGTCAGTGATTAGACAAGCAGGTAATACCCAGGTACATGGAGAATACATGCGAGTAGGAAGTACCAGTTTTAAACAGTCACTTTGCAGAGTAGAACTACACTTTCAGATAGACACTGTGTCTCACTCTAGACTGATGCTACATTTTTCATGTCATTTAGTACAGTTTCACAGGGTAACATGTAAGCTACTATATCATTTGTGACCTGAAGAAGAGCTCTGGTAAGATCAAAAGCTTGTCTTTTTCACCAACAGAAGTTGGTCTAATAAAAGATGTTACCTCACCCACCTTGTCTCTCTAAGATCATACAACTGACACAGCTACACCACCACTGCATATCATTCTTCGAAATCTGTGTACTCAAATTTTAAAAGCTTTCCTGACAATTTTATGTTCTTACAAGCCTTCAAAATTTCCTTATCCAACTGAGCAACAATGTTACAGCTGTCTCAATTTTAAGGCCCAAGAGATTCTAACTGCTTTATTAATAGCCAAGCTAAATAAACACAATGTTGTCTCCAGCAAAGTTAACTGAGAAGCTTCAATATCCTCTGATTAGGTCCTTTGGGAGCCCTCAACATCTGCAAACATTGGCTCAAATGCTTAAAACTCAATTTTACATTTCAAAAGAGTTCTCCCTTGCATGGATGTTACCAAATTATCAATTTAAGAATTCAGCAGAGGCAATCTTATTAGCAGCCATTTCTTTCATTCAGCCCTCAACACTAAATGTTATTTTGTTAAGAACATGATAAAAGTTCACCAAGCACCTACTCAGCAGAGACCAAGGCAAAAGATGGAGGCAGTGCCCTGGTCAGAACACATCTCCAGATACTTTGGTAGGATGGAAAGCATATGCTGAGATTATTGCCAAAAGGACCCAGGACCTTGCTTGGATGATTCCATCTTTCATATCCACCTCTGGTTAGTAGAGGTCTGATAAATTCAAAGCTTTCTACAACCCCACTAGCTTCTGAAAGAGAAGAGCTCCTCCTGCCAACAACCCATAGCTAAAATCTGTTGAAGGAAAATTTTCCTTCCCCAGAGAGTGGGGACTTCCACTATTTTCTACTCCCCACAGGCATTTTCCATTCTCTCCATCATGGATCTCTCTATGCCTCTCTACAGCACATGGCTTTAACGGCACTCAACTAAAGCTGGCATATTCTGATCTGGTTCACTGCCGCCCCACAGGATTCTGCATGACCACCTTGATGCTAACAAGAGTTATTCATTTCACTCTGCAGCTGTTTGCAGGCTCAAGACGGCAGCACAGCATCAAGACATTCTGCAGATTTTCTGCATAATTATTATAACTAGGAGCGGGGTGGCGGAGGGGTTGTTTTTGAAAACTAAGCCTTAGTTCTCCTCCACCTATAAGAATTCCTGTGTTATCACTGGAGAGTGGCTTTTTCAAGCCTTGGAGTCCCTCTGTCCCTCCCAGAATGCAACTGGACTCCTGCTCAAGGGCATTAACAATGCATCTCCATATAAAGGTGCTGGTAGGACACTATATCATCATAAGTCTTTTCAGAAGAAAAAACATGTTTATTTTTAATATAACTATTCAATGTGTGGTGCTAACCATCAGATGCCTTCTCAAATGTTATTACTAAACAAGTACTGGGTGCTCTACGCTCAGAAAATGAAGACCATCTCTGCTCAACATTTATAACTTAAAAGCCATACATAGAAAATGTGACACTAGGAAATCCAGGGAACCCATCCAATGAATGGTACATTAAACATCGTCTTGCTAGATGCAGATGCAAGAAAAGCAACAGAGGGGACTGAAAGGGTTTGGGAGTTTAACATCTCTTTACTAGAAGTGCTTTCAGTAATTACTGCCCTGAAGAACTTTTTAATGAGAGGACGACTCAAGAGACTGGAATTAGTGTCAGAATCCAACATGTTTACTCAAAATCGTCACTAGAGCCTATAGGGAGCAAATACCAAAATCCAGTTGACAACCATCCTGGCAGAACAAGAAGTTATCTCACTGATTCTTCAAATTGTTCATCTAGATCTACATTCTTGACAGAAGTGTGCGCTCAGCTCAGAAGCTGCAAGCAAGCAGTGTCTGTTGGGGCCACTTGCCTTCTCCCATTGCTCTGGAGTCATAAGGTACAAAAAGGGACAGAGGCCAAAACCACCATCAGATCCATCTATTAATTCAGGAATCCTTGCTGACCTTTTGAGAGCTAGCCATATAAAACTCTTCTTTCTCAGCAAATAAATAAGCAGTAGCCAACCTTCTGCAGGCAAGCAGGGATTAGTTAAGAGTGTCCTGAACGGGCCATAAGATAAGTCGTCCAAGTTATAATGCTGAGTAAAGGACCAGAGTTCCAAAGAGCAGCCTTGCTTTTTCAAAATCTCTCGCGCTGAACTATGCAAGTAACAGAAGGTGCCTTACACCTATCTGAATGTGATCCAACCCCCAGAGGTGGCTGAACATGTGCCAAGTCAGAGCAGTCAAGCATACACAGACTGTCCAAATAAATCACCCTGTGGGTCGAGCAGGACTGACCCTCTCTCTTATCCCTATGAGTGAGAATGACCAGGGATGTTTGGATTGTTTTGGTCTCATTTAAATAGCTAAAAGAGTCTTCTGTCCACACTACGGACCCTGATGTGAAAAACACTTCCTTTGATGCCACTAAGGCTTGGAGAACAAAACCAGCAGGTTGATGTCCAGCACCAGAGATCACCTGAGACAGAAATTTGGGGTGAGGAAACAGGACCACCCTATCCAGTGTAACAGTGTAAGGGATGTCAGCTATCTACTACAATAGCTGAGAGGAATGCTATCGTTACAGTGATAGAGATAGGGGCAAACAACCTCATGAGCTTCATTCGCCTCTGTCCTGAGATCTGAACTTATGCTGTCCATGGGAACAAAGCTCAAACCCATCAGAAATTGTCATTTGTAGGGTAAGTTAAGACTGACAACCCTCACACAAGAAGACAGAAAGCTGAGACTTATTTTGGACCACCTCAGATCCACTACTTCTTGATTTGCTCTTAGGACTTATTTTGCCATCAGTTAGCCCTCAGACATGCTGAACTTCGCTTCCATCCTCAGTTCATTTAATTAAAGCAGTCGTTTGTTAGAGATTCTCATCTGCAATGGCTGAGGCTCATGCTTTAGACCCCAGGAGATCCAACTGGCTTGATTTTTTCCATTAGTGGCAGCAGCAGTAGCCAGACACGCTGAGGAGTAAAACCATTCCTATCCTCTGAGGGACTTGATATTATTAGTCCAGACATTGTCAACTAAGGAGCAATGAGAAGTCCACAGTAATGCCTGAAGAAAATCAGAATGATAGGAAGTTTTGAAGTGTCTACTTACTAACCTGTCGTGTCTGAGATGCCAGCTCCGGGGAAGCCAAATTGGAAGCAGCAGAACAGCAGCTAGACCTCCATCTCCTTTGAAGATGGAGATCTACAGAGACCTCTGTCTAGTCCATTTCCATAAAAGCTGAGGACCCATCGCTCCATAAGGATGAGGCAGCTCAGAAGATCTCCACAAGTACAGAAGGCTTTAGGAAAAAAAGGGCAAAGATGGGGCAGATGCATATTCAGGGAAGAGACTCTTGCTTGTTATCCAGCCCAGTGGAGCAAGCAGACCAACTCCCAACTTACTCCAGGAACCGAGGAAGTCTGGCATGGACTGCCAGTGCCACCCCTCATGACAACACAACCACCATCAGGGTTCCTAGGTGCTAAGGCTCTGGTGGCAAAGCCTGGAGTAACAGGGGAAGGATTCCTGCTACACTTAAAGACAGACAACATAAAGTCTTACTGGTACTGATGGAGGCATTAATGGAGCACAAATGCTTCGAACTTGGTATGAGGAACCCATCTAGGCACCAATATCATGGCAACAAGCACTAGAAAGATCTAGATCTGAGCATGTGAAAGGAGGGGAAAAACTAAACTCCACATCAATGAATTACTTGAACTTCAACACAGCTACCATTAAAAGCATTCCTTTCTTGTGTCAAGATCTCAAGATACAGCTCCTTGAGCAAAAACAAAGCCATGGTGCATTAGCTCATGCATTGGGGTGAGTTGGAGGGGAGAATTACTCTCTTCACCAGGTCTTTGCTATTGTGCTCTCACCTGCTGACCAAGACATTATTTTGCACACTACTTAATAACAGTCCTTAAAAGCACTAATGGTGATCTTTAATGAAGAAGGGCATCCCAGAGTGGATTTGCTTGCCTTCAAGGAAAACACCCTCTGTACTGTTCAAAGGCCATGAAGGATTACTTTTCAGATGCATTCCTCATCCTAGACTTTATTAAGGCCTCCTTTATACCATCCTACCAAATGCCTTCTGTCTGGTCATCCAGGAAGATTTCAAGGGCAGCTCCCAGTACAGAAGTGACAAAAAGCGCTGCTGATAGGTCAAGCCTCTTGGCTAACAGCAGAATATATGGCAGTAAGGGCCAGCATCATCTAAGAATCGATAAGTGATCAAATAGAACCATGAGGGCACAAGCCACTTGGGCAAAAAGCTGAAATCCTCTGCAGATGTTGCTTCCATCCATTCCTCTAAGTGCTTCTCTCTAACAAGAGATCAGCCAAAGAGAGCTGATGGAACGGAACCACGGATTTCATGGTTCTTGGAAGTACAGTAGAGCAGCATTAAACCCCTGAAAGAAGGCCTGACTCCAGCATAAGAATCTGTCATCCACTCTTAGAAGAGCCTAGATTTTAGTCAACACCATCAAGAGCCGTTGACATACTAGGATAAGCAAGGACACTTTGACCTTCGCCATCACTAGAGAGATGTTAGCCTCCATTGAGAACATACACATCTGAAACCAGATTGTCCGAGATCACGGAAATGTGTGGAATTCTATTAATGAAAGAAGTTACACCAATGCCACCATCTCAATCTTGCCCCAAACCAAAAAGTTAGACAGGAAAAGGTAACTGGCAAGACCATAGTCTTAGCCATCCTTGCTCAAGAAACTAATGTAGATGTACATTTAGCCGTATAAACAGAAATTCACAATTCCAGTGTACCAACAGCTAACTTTGCTCTGAATTTGTGCGTTTCGTTAGTTACAGGTGCATCCAGTAAATTCTGAAGCACTTAATAGAATGTAGAAGACAGTAAAGAAACATTCAATCTTCCAGCAGCAACTATTGCATCTTGGCCATTCAGATTCTTATCTACCAACCCAAAAGTAATTTGGAAAATCATTGTCAAGGACAGGAAGCCCAAATAACAGTCTGCCTTAAACAGTTAAGGACACAATTTAAAAAAATGAACTAAGTGCCACCAGACTGACACTTACGGGATTATTAATGTGACTTTTGCCAGCCAGGACTATACAATCCACTTGGAAGTGACTAGTGCAGATTACGTTGTATATTTCAATACTCTTGTAGTCAACTTATAGGAGAAAGATACCTCCACTGTATATTTCGGTAAACAGACAAGGCTCAGTCACCTAGGGGAAGTTTATACTTTACAGACCTTAATATTAAGAGTTCTGAAAAACAGGATCTATTCATAGTTTGATCCTCTGGAAGAGGACACACGGACATGCAACAATCATCAGCAATAGCCCACTGCAATCTCCAGGAGCTGCTCCTCCAACATAGTTCAAAAAAATGTCCATAAGGAGGTTCCAAAACACATCCTTATTATTGCTGTATTTGTCTATTGTAATTTTTCCCCACTTTACAGGTGCCACCAGGAAGCTATTCTCATGTATGCAGAGATACAGGAGGTCCTCCCACCAAGGAAGTTTAGAAATCGGTGATTATTTGGAGGAGAGCTACAAGCCCTAGAAAACATGCCTCACACTGAGAGACTTAAGGCATTTAAATCTATTCCGCTTACTGAAGAAAACGTTAAGAGGTAACTTGCACATGGTCTATATGTATCAGCCCAGGGAAGATTAGAGCCCTCTATTGTATTTTTCAGACAAAAGGGGTAAGAGCCGGTGACTGGAAGTTGAAGCTAGAAAACCTTAACAGAAAACAAGTTTCAAATTTTTAAAAGTGACTAACTCGCCACTGGAGCAGCTCAATAGTAGATGTGCTGGATCATGATTTGAAATCTTTAATTTAAAATGGGATGCCCAAGAGATGTGATCTAGAGTTAATGTTTCTCACGTTAATATTAAAATACAGATTGTTGTTTCCCCCTTACTTGTCTCTCTCCATCATCTAACAGAAGACTTTCCAATTAGAATCTTCTGGGTGTTTTTTCCTTCTGTGATTTAAGCCACATGTCTGGAAATTAATGTATCAATCATATGATGAAAACTGTTTAAAAAAGATTCTTACAATTAAAAAATAAAATGTCTGCTGAGAATATCTGAAGACCAGCAGAAATCTACCAAACAGTTTGGAGTGTGGGGAATGATTGCTATACACAAGTATATTCAGCTACTAAGATCATGGGAATCATGTGGATAGATCAGTGGAGGTAGTTACTCTGGAATACAACTCAAGATTTTGGACAAGTGATGATTAGGTTATAAGTTCTTTCCCATCAGATCAGCATGATACAGATCAGTCACAACAGTGGATATAGCGTCAATATTTTAAAATGGATTCACACTCTAGTGTGAAGTAGCATCTTATTGGACCAAATTCTGTTGGTGAGAGAAGTTTTTGAGCTTTCTTCTGACCCGAAGAAGAGTTTTGTGTAGCTCAAAAGCTTGTCTCTCTCACCAACAGAAGTTGGTTCAATAAAAGATGTTACCTCATCTACCTTGTCTCTCCAATATCCTGGGACCAAAATGGCAACACCGAATACAACAATGGAAGATAAATAGTCCAACTATTTATTAAAAAACTGAGTCAAGTTCAAACAAATTACTAGCATCAATACAATGTTAAGTTGCAACTCTGAAGGGTACCGTCCACCTGGAAAGGCACATTAATCTGAAAGATGGTGACAGTTGTCGCTATAGTAGGTACAGATAAACTGAAACAAGTTAACGTGAAAATACTGCCTATGCGTCAAACTTATAAAACACGGTGCTGTCAAATGCACAAACAATTTTTCCTTTGCTGAAGAAGAGTGTAAATGTTATTGGAGGAGAAACTGTTTAAAAGGACTTTAAGATGTACAAGATTACTGCAAAGTATTTTTTTTAATGATATAGGTATACTATTTAACAGTACTCTTTTTCCTTCTAGAAAAGTCTAAAAACAGAACCTATGAACATTTCTGTGGTTTTGGACAGTGGAGATTAAAATCTTAGGTCAGTCAAACACTGTGCCCACTGTCAGTGCCTCTACATGTATTGTTTTCAGTGATGCATTTCAATGTTAGGACTGGGATGAGACCACATAACCCAAGTATTGTAACTCAACTATAACTAAATCTGAGGAACACCACTTTCACTAACACATCAGCTTTTGATCTTCATATTATTGTACATACACCAGTCTGACAATGCAAAGGACTATTTAAAAGCTCAGATTTTATGTAGTTAATCTCTATGCTTTGTGATTCAGGTTAAGAACTAACATCTTGTCCACTCTCTAAAGCAGAGAGAGTTTTAGGTGAAGGGAAGATTCATAGTTTTAAAAAATGAATTTGCACTTCATGCAGGATGTGAGATGTTTTGTGATACTTTCTCCAGAATATAGCGCTTTTTTTGAAATTCTGAATCAAAAATCAAAACAGTAGAGACTCTCTCTTCACATTACTGCACAGGGGTAGCTAGGTCAACGCCATGTAAACCACTTTGCCTGGTTTCTCTACTGAATAACTTTTGTTCACATACAAGTGAAGAGTAACAATAGCAGAAGGCAACAACCACATGTACTTTAGCAAACAATTCTTCTGTTAACAAGAACTATGAGACCACAGGCCCATTGAATAATCAGTAGAAAGTATCAATGACCAAGAAATGATAAAATTAAGGAAATAATTTAAAATTTGTAGAATAGGGAAAATACATGCTCAAAGAAAATCTTTTGGAAGATCATTGATGTTGAAACTAAGATCTGAATTTTCTGTGCTTCATGGCTACCAAGCAGATTGGTCAAGAGAACTTCCTAACTCAATAGGATCACATTCAACGCATCTCCGCTTGAAGATAAAATAGCAATAATTGTTAGAACTGTTACATATGAATCCCTAAATTTGAACCAGAATCTTTAGAGTGACCAAATTTAAAAGCAGGCTCATTTCTAGATTGCCGGCCAGCTGTGCATCTGTGGAGAAAAGTATATGCAGATGTTAAAAGACAGACGATTTGCACCATTATCATACTTTGCATTTTACCCTAATTCAAACAGGATGTATTTGATACAACTGAAAAATGGAAAACGCCATTCTTCAGAAGAGTGGGCTAAATGAGTTGGTGCGGGGGAGGTGAATCAAGATTCTATAGATTCCATGGAATTTAAGTGTTTGAGGAAAACCAAAAAAAAAAGTTTAAAAACACTAAACGTAAATCATGACTTAAGAAAAGTGGCATCCCAAATACTTTGTTTATACACTATAGTTGCATCATCATTAATTTTAGTTTCTTTGTTTAAATCATGTCAAGGGATACCAGGCAAAATAGATTATAAAAATCAACGTGGAGGTTCAGCTATAACTTTATTTAATTAAGTGATTTAGGCTGACATTTCCAAAGGAGCCAGGCATCCACATCTCACTGAAATTCCATGGGAGTTGGTATTTTAAAGCCAGAAAGCACGATTGGGATCCTAGAAAACTGACTACCATGGGGGAAGGAAAAAAATCCATACAGAATGTGTGTTTTTACAGAGAATCTTTAGTTTTTATATTTTGTGAAAAAAAAGCAAAACATATAGTAGAGCCCTGTTTATCTGAGCCTCCATTATCCAGCCCTCTGTATCAACCAAACTTGGGTCAACAGCCAACAGCCTGTTGCCTGGGGCTTAGCTCTCCGGTTTATCAGAATTTTTGACTGTCTGATTTGGGCATGGTCCCAATTAGATCAGATATATGGGGTTCCACTGTATTAATAAAACACTGTTTTCAACTAATACCAATATATAGCGTGGCTAGGAAAACAAAAGTTCAGAGTTTCATGTAAATCGTGGAAAAAACACAGATTATGTTTTTTCATCAGAGAATTTTGTTTTGTTTTTTTGATCATGGAAAACTAGAATCCCCCGTGAACATCTAGCCTGGTGTTGAGCATAAACAGTCCAGAGAATTTCACTTAGTAATTTCTGCATCAAGACCAACTCTTGGTTTTGAGCACCTTAGCACTATCTTGAATGGTCCTCTGAGCATGTTTTCCATACAATACTCATCCTTCCAGATGACCGTACTAAAGAGCATTGTAACAGCAGGGTTCCAGGATATGCAAAGGATTAGGTATCAGCATGATCTCACTGGTGTGGGGTATACCGTAACACATTAAGTTCCGTTATGGAATGTGTTCAAGATGTAATAAGAATGCACCAAAAAAGTCATCTTCACAAGTAAGCGGTAGCAGCTGAGTCACAGCATTGGACAGCACTAACATTTAACTGCTGTTCTTCACCTGTCCATTTTGGCAGGAAGCCCAAGGTTTAGCCTCTCATAGAATTTATTCATTCATAGATAGTTATCAGTGGGAACCATTCACACACAAAAAGTAAATCAAATGGTTTTAACAGATACTAAGGGTATGTCTTGTCTTCACTACCAACATTAAAGCACTGCCGCGGCAGCTCTTTAACGTGGCTGTGGAGTCACAGCACCAGCGTTGGGAGAGAGGTTTCCCGGCGCTGTAAAAAAAACAAACAAAAAAAACCCCACCCCCATGAGGGGAGTAGCTCCCAGTGCTGGTGCACCGTCTACACTGCCACTTTACAGTGCTGAAACTCTCGCTCACACACCCCTGAGCAATGCAAGTTTTAGTGCTGTAAAGTGACAGTGCAGACAAGGCCTAAGTGATGGCTAGTCTAAGCATTAGAAAGTTACACAGCTCGTGATATCAGATTGATCCAGGAGGGTCTGCAGACAAGTATCTGACAAAACTGTTAAGTGATACTCCTGGAGATAGCTCTACATGACAAGTTCAACCTTGATAACAGAAAACCTTCAGTTTTTCCTCAACTGCTTATCATCGTGATATGCAAGCGTGAAATAACGTCACTAATTCATTGACTTTGACAACCTTGATAATTTCAGGCTGGCAAAGTTCAGTTCAAAACTTTCAGTCTAATGGGAAGGGGTGGGGGAGAATCTTCATAGAAATAAGCTTAGAACAGTCTACGTGAATGGACGCAACAGTCATTAAAATGTTCACTCTGGTATAGACACTTTTTTTTGGCAATCTTGTGACCTGTTCAAACCAACAGGCTCACCCAAACCCAAGTGCTCCAAATGCCACTAAATGTAAAAGCCTTTCACCATAGAACCTATGAAATGCTCTTGGGAAACATTAAATTTACTCCAGAGTGTAACAAGTACAGCTGAATTAATCCAACAGTCTTCCGCAGTCACTGCATAAGGTTCCCTCCACCATCCCGTAGCAACCAAGGCCTGGTCTACATTGAAAAGTTACAAGACGTATCTATGTTAGTGTAAGGATGTGAAAAATCCACACCTCACAGATGTATTTAAGCCAATCTAACGCCTGTGTAGACGGTGCTAGGTCGACAGAATTCTTGCTTTGACCTAGCTACTGCCTCTCAAGTAGGTGGATTACCTACAGCAATGGGAGAACCCCTCCCATCGCTATAGAAAATGTCTACACTCAATGCTACAGCAGCGCCACTGTAGCGTTTTAAGTGTAGACACAGCGGAAGACTGCCATGAAAGAAACCTGGACAAACAATGCAGCCCTAGTGAGGAGTAGCTTAAAGTAATTTTTCACCATGCATTAGACCCTGTAGTAAAACTAGAAATGCACATGTTTCATGGAAGTCCAGTTGATTTACACAACAAATCCTTGGAAGATGCCCAAGAACATGGGACTCAAAGTTTTACAGTGCATCAAATGACCAATTAGAAGCATAAAACCAGAACCTGCTTCAAGAATAAGTATTTTGTGCATTTCCAGTGTAAATGGGAATGATTAAGATGAGCAACAATGCAGACCTGTGGCTTGCATAGAGACGGTATGTCAAGAAGGAGGAGACACAACCACTTGGAAGGTCAGATGAGTAACCAAGTCCACATATAGAGTAGGACAGCACACACAGTACTTTCCTCTCAGAAAATTAAATTCCTATTAATGTATGGAAACTTAAGGTGAGTGAATCTTACAGCTGAGATGCACAAAAAACCCACCCAAAACCCACAGTAGTATGGTCTACTCAAACATTCCTGCTTAATCTACAATTAAAGTGGACTATAGAAATACTGCTGTTTAAGAAATTATATCCAGGGCCACACCTCACCAGGTTCAAAGCTCAATATCCCTACAGAGGGGTGTTCTAACCCATCTGGCTTCTGGTGTGCCCTGCAAAAGGCAACTTTTCAGAGACAAGTCTGTCTTTAGAGTTCAGGGTTGAAGGTAAAACAGGAATCCCACTGATTAGAGACAGCTAAAGTATTCAGCACAGAAGAATCACAGCTGAGGTGTCTTCTACCCAACTCTCAAAAACGTACTTTGGAATGTTGCAAAGCCAAAATGCCTGGGGTACTTAAGAGTACTAGATTGTAGGTTGCTTAGAAATACTGTATTGGGAACCCAGAAAACTTCACTAACTGCATAGCAATAAGACATGTGAGCAAGAGGTAATGTCAGAATGTTACTGTTCGTTGACCAGCATTTTCAAAGATTTAATTGTCAGTATCATGGAATAGAAAAGACAGACATTAAGACTTGGGTAATTTTAAACAGATCATTTTGAATGAACTTCACAAAAGTGAATTATTTTTATAAAAACAAAGAACCTTAGACAATCACTGGAAACCCTGATTTTTTTTTATTGTGGTCAAAATCCTAGCCTAGACCATAATAAGTGCTTGTCTTCCGCTGACCAGTGTTAAAACATATCTTAACAGGTTAGAAAATTAACATTCCAAACAATAGTTGTCCCTCTGTCTTTTGAAAACAAAAGAAAAAACAACAACAACAAACAGTGTGGAATGATTAGTCTTCCTTATCACAAGTTTTAACCTTTTTAAGGTTAAAGTTACCCAAATAGTTAATCTGGATTTGGTGAAAAGCTCCACTACCTTCTCAGCATCACATTCGACATAAGCGAAGAAAACCTATTTGTCTAATTCTGATGAGCACATCTGCTATATTAAAGCACCTCAATTGAACAGGTCTTCACTACTCATTCATTATACACCCTAGCAAGACAAAGTGAAAGATGTTCTTTCTTACTGCTCCAGAAGGCACATTCTAACCTGGAACAAAGGAGGCGCAAGCTCATTCAGCTAATCAGAACCACGCTGAATGTTTGCTGCTAAGGCAGAGTAAAAAACTGTCTGAAGTTTGTGCTCCTCCACACTGCCTGGTTTCAACTGGCACTGGAAGAAGAAACGCATCTATTTTCACCCTACTTATGACCCGACTAAAAGTCTTGCAAGAAAACTAGTGTGCATGAGATTTCCCACCCAATGAGAACAGGGCGGTTCTCTGAAGTTCAGGATGCTCCGAAGCAAGACACCCAGCCTCTGGAGTCTTGCTCATCACTACAGGGCCATGCCCATTCCCCTATGCACCCCAGAGTCCCAGACAGGGCGAGACCACCTTTGGGGAGGGAACATCGCCTCCCAGCCGAGCAAAACAAATCAATCCCAACGCACAAGTGACCACGGAACAGATACACATCTGGTCTCGGCGCAACGGCCGATTGGCAGCCCCGCATCGGGGCTCCCCGGGGTAACCCCCCGACCCCAGGGCAGGGCGGATTTGCGGGGGGGGCCCAAGCAAACGAAGCAGTTCCCGCCGGCGCTGTCCCGGGAGCTGTCCACGGGGTCAGGCCGGGCCGCACCCGCTCAGCGGCGCTGCCCGCGGGCCCCGAAAGGGGAGCGGGGCCTCCCGGCCCCAGCGAGCGCCCCCCCCCCCCCCCGCGGGGCGCCCCCCCGCCCGCCCGGCGGGTACCTTGATGCGCTCGCGGCACTGGGACGGGGTCCGCTCGTAGCCCAGCTCGGCCAGGGCCCGGGAGACGCGCTCGTACATGGCGGGCCCGGGGGCCTTGCTGCCGAAGACGGTGCCGGCGCCCTCCAGCTGCTGGTAGCGCGCCTCCACCAGCCGCTCGTTGCCCCACACCGCGATCAGCGCGTTGGTCTCGGCCGGCGTCCACGACATGCCCCGGCAGGCGGCCGCGGCCGCGGCCGCCGCGGCGCCGCCGGGGGAGAAGGAGACGGAGGGCGACGCGCCGCCGCCGCCGCGGCCCCCCGCCCCGGCCCCCGCGGCGGCGGCGGCGGAGCCCGGCCCGCCCGGCCCCAGCGGGGAGGCGCCGCTGGGCGTGGAGGGGTCGGAGAGGCTGGGGTTGCCGTCGCTGAGCGCCCCCGGCGAGCCCGGCGACAGCACCTCCATCTTGGGGATCTTCAGCGGCGACTCGGCGGCCGGGAGCTGCGAGGAGCCACAGGGCGCCGCCATATTGGAGCTGCGGAGCCGAGCGGGCGGATATGACGCGCGCCCGGGGGGGCGGGGCTTCCGGCGGAGGGGAGTAAGGCCGGAGTTGCGGGGAGCGCGCGCGGGAAGCACGTGCCGTGGGATGGGGGGATGGGGGAGGGTACACGCGCGCTCGGAGGGCGCTCGAGTACAGGGTGGGGGCGTGGCCTGGAGCGGGCGGGGCCGCAGGGCTGCGGAGGTGCCTGTTCTTTGGCTGCGCGCGCTCCATGCGTCACCCGTGCAGCTGGGACCCCCAGTGCAGACCCCTCAACGGTGCCTGGCTGCTCGCACCTCCACCCTACAGTGGTGCAAAGTCCCCAGCCTGCCCCTTGGGCTGGGAGATTCTCCTCCTAGCCACTGACCCCATTCGTGCACCGGGTAGGGAGGCCAACTTGCTATCTGCAGAAAACCAAACACCCTGGCTCTGTCCGGCCCCTTGCCCAGGGCCCCGCCCCTTCTCTGAGGCCCCGCCCCTGCTCACTCCATTCCTCTTGCAGGGGGTGGGGGTGCAGGCTCTGGGGTGGGGCCGTGGATGAGGAGTTTGGGGTGCAGGAAGGGGCTCTGGGCTGGGGACGAGGGGTTCAGAGTGCAGGAGGCAGGGGTGAAAGTAACTTAAAGGACTTACCCTGAGTCCTGAGCAGAGGGCGTGGCCTCAACCAGAAGGGGTGGGGCCTGGAGAGCCCCGGGCCCTTTAAATCGCCACCGGAACCCCACTGCTGGAGCCCCCCGGTAGCAGGAAAATCTGCATTACAATGGGAGACTTAAGAATCTCAATCTATTTAGCTTAATGTAGAAAAGGGTGAGAGGCAATTTGATCATGGTCTATAAGGATCTATCATTTGTATTACTTCACTTGGGATCAGGCCCTGACTGTGATAGGCCCCGTCCAAACACTTTCTAAAATTCAGTGCCTGTCCCAAAGAACTTACCGTGTAATGGAAGACAAGAAGTGGAGGAAGCAAACAGAAGGAATGAAGAAGGGAGGGCAAGGGTGACAGTAATAGGAAACAGTTGCTGTGTCAAGTAATTCAATTGTGGTGTTATCATTTTTTTAAAAAAATCCAATCAATAAAATCCATCTCTGCTAGTCCAGACCGGCATGCATGTGCAGTGAGATGCATTGGGGAATGATGGGAAGGTGGTCCCTGTTTGGGGGGATTTTGCTAAGGCGTTTAACAGCATATGGTACAAACCTCGTGGTGCAATCCTGTGGCTGGGTGGAGCTGGTCCAATGTAACAAGGCTGATACAAAATCTTTATGGAACATGATGGCCTCAGTGTTTGTGGGGTGTGAGCTGCGTAGTCGGTCGGATTCGAGGGCAGGTGTCAGACAGGAGAGCCGCAGATGGAAACCTGCAGGAGGGTGTACCCATCGGTGGGGGGAAAATTAGTTACTTACGCATCACATTAGTCATTAGGTGCAAAAACTGCTAGAAGGATTAGCAGTGGAAGCAGAGACGTTAGGTCTAAAGATATCTTACAAACAGACAAAGGCAATGGTCACATCTAAGGCGAAGATATTCTTACCCAGATCTGAGGAGGCACTGGAGTGCCTGGAATATCTGGGCAGGGTGACTACGAGGGACTCTGAACGTCACTTAGAGATCCGCCGTTCAACTGGACTCCTGACTGCTGCCCTAGCAACACGCAGCCATGTCTGGAGAAGCAAAGGGATTAGTATGAGGGGCAGTCTCTTGGTCTCGGCATCTGGCTAGGCGCATGTGAGACATGGATGCTAAAGAGCAGGAGGTGAAGAGGGTCTCTGCCTTTGAACTGAAACGCTGCAGGTGATTGCTGCGCGTTAGCGCTACCTCACACACAGCTACCGAGGAGGCAATCGCCCAGTTTTACGGCATACCCAGGGTGAGACCTGACATCATCAGGACGAGCGGACGAAGGAAAATTGAGTTTGTGGGCCACGCGGGTGGATGAAGTTTGCTGAAGCTAGTTTTGCAGGGACTGGTGGCAGGTGCCAAGGGCAGGAGACACTCGTGATGAGCGCGGGTCCAGGAGGTGGCTGACTGGACAGGATCCTCTCCAGCGTTTCTCGAGGCTGTGTGAAAACCACCAACCGTGGAGGAAGATTGCCAGCCAAAGGCGCCCACGGGCTGTCACTCTAGGGGACAATGCTGCCACCTAGTGGCAACAAATTAATGTTAATAGCCATGTGGGTTCTTTCTTTTAATTACTTGTATGCATATAACTATATAACGAATCAAAATGCCCATCCAAAGCTCTCGGCACTTTAACAATTCATATTCACAATCATTAAAATGTAACCATCAGCACTTAAGATACAATATATACCCATAGCCTGCCCAGATAGCTCTAACCCGCCACCTTTCACCAACAGTAAAATAACCCATCTTGCCCCTCTCGCCCATGGCCAAAGCAAGTCTTGCGGCCTGTCCAAAGGGTTCATAGATGTGGGCTGGGTCAAGGGAGGGAAGCACATGCCAGGTGCCTTCATGGAAACCACTCTGTATTGGTCCCCTTCCATCTACACCATGGTCACTCCAGTTCTGGCGGGGCGGTCGAAGGCAGGTGTGTCGGTCACAGAATGGTTAAAGCCCATTTTCCTGTGAACTGAAAGAGGTTAATATGGGCACCCGAGTCCAATCCAGGGCTGCTTGTGACCTGGCAATACCTCTGCCAGTGAGGGAGAGGGGAGAGGAGGGATGACGAGCAAGGTGCAGAAGGGTTGTGTGCAGCCAGGGGAAAAGGCCTCTCTGGGATAAGATCTTGTGTTTATGTCTGTTCAGGGGCCTTGGTTCCCAGCATGGCTGGGCCCAGAGTGGATTAGAGAGTGGGGCTGGTAGATGGTAGCCAGCATAAGGCAGACTCCAGTTTGCTGTTGTCTGAATCATAGAGTATCAGGGTTGGAAGGGACCTCAGGAGGTCATCCCCCTGCTCAAAGCAGGACCAATCCCCAATTTTTGCCTCAGATCCCTAAATGGTCCCCTCAAGAATTGAACTCACAACCCTGGGTTTAGCAGGCCAATGCTCAAACCACTGAGCTATCCCTCCCCCGAAGAAACCTCTTTGGCCAACCCTCGGGCCTACCCTGTAAATAAACCAACGTTGCGAACTAAACCTCTGGCGAAGGATGGATTTACTCCAGCCCTTCCCCTTCCCCCCCGCACCGACAGAGGGAGAAACACTGAGTTTTGGCGTGTTTCCAAAAGAGGTGCGTTGCCTCACCCCAAAAAGTAACAGTGGCCAAGTGCACTTGGAATCAAAGGACAGCGGGAACTCTTTCAGTCCCTGTAGGCTCAGCACCCTCAGGGGAGATTCATTCAGGCATCTTACTATAAAGACATGGGAGGGGCTAAATGGCAGGAAATCTCCAGGAGGGTCTCCTTGCAGGGCCCCGGGTGCTAGGTGCTGCACCTACGGTCTTAAAGGCTCTTGAGGGTGGCAGAACCTTGACCTCTGCTGGTCGCCCATCCCCATGGGGTTTGCTAGAGGCTATGTCACCATATAGCTAGATCTATTCAAAGAGCCACTGCCCCGAGCACCCCGTATGCAGCCATTTATTACTGCATTTTCCTTTGGGGTTGAAATGGCACCTGCTTTGTCTTAATCCAAAGTCTGTTGACCCATTTCTCAATTATACACATGGGTCAAACGTACTGGGTCCTTTAGATAATGAAAAACAGCTGAGGCTTGAGATCCCCGACTTGGCCTGGACCCATCACCCTGAGCCAGGGGCATGGCTGAACCACGGATGGAGGGAGGTGGTTAACCAATAAAGAATTCTAGGTGACTGGGAAGAACCTTCCACCCATGTGAAGTGTTTCCTTTTCCTGTAAGGGAATAGCACCCAGAACACCACAATAATGTGCTTTGTCCAGGTCTGAAAGGACACAGGCTTAGCGATCAGCCAACACATTAGAACTGCCCTGAGTCACGGCTCATTACACTTGCTGGTCCTTTCATAGAATCTCACGGTTGGAAGGGAGCTTAGGAGGTCATCTAGTCCAACCCCCTGCTCAAAGCAGGACCCATCCCCAATTTTTGTCCCAGATTCCTAAATGGCCCCCTCAAGGATTGAACTCACAACCCTGGGTTTAGCAGGCCAATGCTCAAACCACTGAGCTATCCCTCCCCCCTTTCCTTTGGTGCTGCTGTGATTCAGGGACTCTCAGATACTACAGCAAAGAGGGCCAGAGGGTAGCTACATAGGCGGTGCCCTGATGCGTTCACGTTTTCTCAGCACACCCATCAGCGTTGGTGCTTTCAGGACATGCCCCTTTCCTGCTGATCTCCTGAGAACATGAACATCTGAGAATCTGAATGCAGCAAAGCCAACAGATTCAAAAGCTAGGTGCCCCAAACTGGGATGAGAAGGGGAGCAGGGACAGGAGACTGCAGGGAAGAAGGATAGAATGGCAGCTCCCCCGCCCATGAGAAGAGCCCCCTGGCAGCAGCAGGCAGGGGGACTGTCCAACCTGCAAAGATCACGTGTCACTTGAGGGCAGGGCGCACTCCTGGGAAGGTTAAAGTATCAGAAGGCAGAGCCAAGCCCAGGTGATTTACCAATTGTTTAGCGCCCCGGTGGCCTTTTGCCCTCAGAGGGTTGGCATCGCTGCACCCTGGGCAAGTGCCCTCGTTCACAACCACACCGAGTGGCATCTGCCCACAGCCTGCAGATTCCAGACCCTGCCTGGCCAGCCTCCTCCTCCTGCCTTTGGGCCATGTGCAATTTTTGCAGCGGCGGCATTCAGGCCTCGATGCCGCAGTGTGCCTGGGCGGGGCGTTGAACCAGGCCGAAGGTGCGGAGCAGGCGGGGAGCACCGAGGGACCTCTGCAGCCCTGAGCAGAGCGAGGCCCCGGCTCCACCTCGTACCATGCGCAAGGCCTGGGGGGCAGCATCATTCTCCCCAGCTGATCACCCCGGGCGTTTTCCCCTGCAAAGAGCATGACTCACCGGTGCCCGTGGAGAGGCGGCATGTCTGGAAGTGCCCCCGGGGTCTCACTATTCCAGAGTTTCTGAAGTTGTGGGTGTTCTGGCCAATGCACTGCCTGGGGACAGGGCAGGGAAGGGCGATGCTAGCTGAGAACTCAAGAGGGAGCTCTTACTCCCTGGAAGACATGAGCTGGAGGGACTATTGCTTCGTAGGCATTGCTGGCCCAGACATCCTGCACTCAGGGAAGGGATTGGAGGGGAACTGCTTCTCCTCTCTCCCCCTCTCTCCCTTCTGCCTGGTTGCAGGGATGGGCTGGCTGCTCTGGGGGCCAGGAGTAAACCAGAGCTTCGGAAAGCAGCTGGTTGGAAGCTGTGTGTCTCGGACCCCCCCAAAAGACGGCAGCCGTGTGCCCAGGGCTGGCTTAGCAGCGAGGGGCCCCCGCCGTTTCCCCTTGGGCACAGGCAGCCACTGCGCTGCGTATTTGAACCATTTGGCGGCTGTATTTAGTGACGAGCAGCGGCAGGGCAGGGAGGCCCCAGGGAAGGAGCCGGCCACACTTTGATTTTATTTTGGGGTGCAAGGGGCTAGACTAACAGCCCTGGAGGGCACTGCCCCTGCCCACTTTCCCACGTGCCTCCGCAGCCAGGGTCTGCCTGGGCTAGGAGATATGTGGGCCCCATGTGGCTGCGGGTAGGAGCAACGGGCAATAAGACGCCCCCATGCAGTTGTGTAGCAGCGGGGGCAGGGGTCACCCAGCCGCTGCCAGTCAGGGTGCCCGGGGGACGGTAGTTTTTATCGTGCTGCTCCCTGGGCACTGCCAGCTCCTCTCACATGCTCGCGGCTCGGGTCAGAGTGCGGCGAGCCCGGCTCACGGGAGGGAACAGGGCCGGTGGGGACGGGGGGGGATTCTTGGGGTTGAAGCTCCGGGTGATGCGTGAAGCTGCCTCACCTCTAAAGCCAGCTTGCCGGGGCCAAGCCCGCCGCGTGTCTCAGCCCAGCCCCCAGCGCCTGCCCACCCTTGGACGTCGCTCGCTCTCAGCTGCCCCCGTCTCTTCTCACAGCTCCTGGGAGCGCATGGGCAAGGGCCAGGGTGGGGTCACCGTCTCAGGGAAGGAAAGCTCCCCGGGGCTGGTGGCATATCCAGCATGGGAGGCTGCTCTGAGTCCCATGTGCCTGTGCCGCCCCTAGGGCGGCGAGTGGGGAGGGCAGCACGAGATGTCGGGGAGCCCGGGGCTTCTGCGTGGCGGGTCTCCATGGAGCGGACAGGGCCGGGCTGGTGCCGCTCTGGTAGAGCAGCCCTTGGGGCCTCTTCTGTCCTGCAGCTGCAAGAACCGAGCCCCGCGTGAGAAGGAGAGAGAGTCAGGGAGTCACGCTCCCTCCTACAGCCCAGGGACTCAGTGCCTGGGAGAGCCCTGCCCCTCTCTGGTCAAGCCACCCGTCATCTCCTGGGAGCAGCCGAGGCCAGGCCATGTGGGTACCGCTGCCCTAACCACTGGGCCATGCTTCCCACTGCAGAGTCGCTCACAGCATTCCCTGACAGCAGGCGAAGTCTCGCGCTGCCTGCCGGCACTTATTTCCTTGGAGCTCTCTCTGTCTGTCCGGGGGAGCCGGCGTCCCTCGGGATCTCACCCCTGTCTCTTCTACGGCGCGTGAGGCGCCTGTCCTTGTGTCTGGTGCTGCAAGTAAACGTCTCTGCCCTCATTCTGAAGCTGAAGCCAGCAAACCAGGGTGGCCTGAGAGGCTTGGCCCTTCCCTGGGACCAAGAAATGTCCCCGAGGCTGGAAGCCCTTTGGTCTCTGCAGGTAGCGTTTTGGAGCCTTCCTGTGCTGTCGGGAAGGGAAGGACCAAAGCCGGGGGCTACACGCACCTGATTAATGAGGTCGCCCTAGGGAGGAAGCGGCGCGGTGACCCCTAGGGAGTGAGCATCTGGGGGGTGTGGTGGTGGGGAGGTGAGAGGAGAGGGCTCCCAGCTCCCAGACTCTGGGGACAGACTGTCTGATTTAATCTAGCTTTAATTTCCAGCCATTGGATCGTGTTAGACCTGTCTTTGCTGGATTGAAGAGCCCATTAGTAAATATTTGTTCCCCATGTAGGTACTTACAGACTGTGATCACGTCACCCCTTCACCTTCTCTTTGTTAAGATAAACAGCTCGCGCTCCTTGAGTCTCTCGCTCAAGGCGTGTTTTCCGATCCTTTAATCATTCACGTGGCTCTTCCGTGAACCTTCTCCAGTTTATCAACATCCTTCTTGAGCTGCGGGCAACAAAACTGAACACAGGATTCCAGCAGCAGTCACCCCAGTGCCAGATATAGAGGTAAAATAACCTCGCTGCTCTTACTCAATATTCCCCTGTTTATGTATTCTGGGATCGCATTAGCCCTTTTGGCCACAGCATTATCCTGGGAGCTCATGTTCTGCTGATTATCCACCGTGACCCCCAAATCTTTTTCAGAGTCACTGCTTCCCAGGATAGAGTCCTCCATCCTGTAAGTCTGGCCGACAGTCTTTGTTCCTAGATGTGTACATGGACATTCAGTTATATAACAAGGCTGGGGAACTTTACCTGCAAGGCAAGGTTTGGATGGGCAGAGTCCCGAGGAGTTGGCTGGCAGCAAAGTTCTCACTCACTGAGCCAGAGGGGTAACTCCGTGGCTCACAGGTCTGGGTGTCCTGAGCAGGACCTCACAGTGATGTACTGGGGTATCCGTGAGTGTTTGATTCTGGATCCCACAGCATCTTACCTGAAACCTTCATTCACAGCGGCTTGGATCTGTCACTGGATACTGGCAAAAAGGCTGTAAACAAGGGGACAGATAAAGAGCCATGGATCAGCTTGCAGGGAGGTGTCTACTAGGTCCTGCAGGGATCAGTGTTAGCCCAGTCTCATTAACAGGAGAGCAGGAGTAAACAGCGGGGTCATGAAATTCACAGATAATGCAACACTGAGTGGAGTTACAGACAGTGGGGACCACCCAGAACAAAACAAAGGGGCTTATGGCCGCGGGAAACCTCAGCGGGAGTTAAGCCTGGGAGTTTTAGGACAAGCATTTCAAAAGCACCTGAGCAACGTACAAGCCAGTGTCCCATTTTCAAAAGCAACATTGGCCCTTCAGAGCCTAAATCCCACTGGCTGTCAGTGTCATGCAGTATCCTGAGCACCTACCTCACTGATGACATGGGATGGAGGTGCCTAAATCACTTAGACACATTTGAAAACATTATGCTGGGGCCTGGGCTACACACCATGTTTGTTCTGGTATAACGATGTGAGTCGAGCTGCGATTTTTTACCAGAATATTTATAGTAATAGAGCCCGATTGTGGCCAGGGCCGGCGTTAGCACTAGGCGACCCTAGGTGGTTGCCTAGGGCACCAGGATTTTGAGGACGGCGGGCGGCTGCCTCCTGCCTCCGGGTTCCACGCTCAGCTCCCGCGGGTGGGGGGGAGCAGGGGCTGAGCTCCCGCGGCCCGCGGGCAGGGTGGGGGGCTGAGTTCCTGCGGCCCGTGGGGGGCCGGGCTGAGTTCCTGCGGCCCGTGGGGGGCCTGGCTGGGGTGGGGGGGGGGGTGGCTAGGGCGCGAAACTTCCTTGCACTGGCCCTGTGCTGTACCAATACAAAGGTGTTTTATACCAGTATAGCTTATTCCCCTTCCTTTCCAGGAATTGCTACACCGGAATAAGCACCTTCAACCCATTGAACTGCAGTTGTATCAGGACAGTGAAAGCGATACAATTGGGGGTGTAGGCATCAGGAAAATGCAGCCAACACGGATGGGGGGGAAATCATCTCCATTCCAGCTACCCCCGGGGAGGCAGAAACCTGGAAAGGTGTAACAGCTGTGAGAAATCTCCGGCTGTCAGTGAACACGTTACAAAGGAGTTTGAAGTGCTCTGTGGCAGAACAAAAGACCCAGGCAGTTTTGGCCTTCATATCAGAGCCGTGCCATCACAATGCAGCGAGGTTGTCATGCGCTGGGGGCCCCCGTCCGGTGGATATTGTGCGCAAACACTGACAAGTTGGAGGATGTTCAGAGACGAGCCACAGGAACGATCAGGGGCTGGAGGGACTGACGGACGCAGAACGAGTGAAACAACGAACTCTGCTGAGTTGGGCCGAGTGACAGGTGAGGAGGGACCAGGTGACACCCTCCGCGGGCCTGCTCCCCGGGACGGTGTGAGTGTGGAAGCTGCTCCCGTACCATGGCAACGAGTGTGGTACAGATTGTGGCCTGCTGTGTGGGGTGTCTGCCACCTTCAGCCACACACAAACAGAAGCTGCCTCATCCCTCCCCTGCCACCTGGCATGGGCCGGCGGGGCCTGGTCCCCAGCAGAAGGTGGGCAGGGAGCTGCAGGCCGGTCCTGATGACCGATCTGAACGTGCCCCCAGCCTGATCCCCTGGCAGCCGCTGGCCTGTCAGCCCGCTCAGCGGACAGCATCTGCTCCAGATTTATTGCTGCTCCCTTGTTCCGGTTCAGCGCAACGGGGGCGTCTAGCCTGGCCGCTCCTCTCCGCGGCCCTCTTTACCAACGGCAGCCCCAGCTGAGCCTGGTCTCGGGGGGCCCGGGAACACCTCAGGCCTGGCGGCCCCGAGGAGGGGAAGAGCAGGTGCTGAGCGAGCTGGAGACTGGAGTAATTCTCTGGAACGTCCCCAAACACACCCATGGCATTCAGCGCGCGGCGCCTCATTAGCAGGCTGCCGGGAGCTCGGCACGCAGAGCACACCGCTTGCCCCGGGGCTATCGGAGCCGGCCCAGACGCCAGGCACCTCGCGGGGCCAGCGCATGGGGGGCGTTTTGAGAGGGGCAGTGAGGGTTTGGGGTGTGAGCTGCATTCCCCCCCTCCCCTGCACAGAGACCTCATGAGCTTCCACTTCCCCCACCTCACTCCACAGAGCCACGGCCAGTGCGAGACCTTCTGCCATCAGTGCGGGGCAGGCGCCATCTCCGCGCTTCCCCGAGGTGCAGACCCCATCTCCACAGAGACGATATCTCACGGACACTGTCCTTAGCCCCCCCTTGCCTCCTGTTCCCCCACTGCCCAGCCCCCTCATTCCCCTTCCCTCCTGTTCCCCCACTGCCCGGCCCCCTCATTCCCCTTCCCTCCTGTTCCCCCACTGCCCAGCCCCCTCATTCCCCTTCCCTCCTGTTCCCCCACTGCCCGGCCCCTTCATTCCCCTTCCCTCCTGGTCCCCCACTGCCCAGCCTCCTTCTCCCCTGTCCAGGGGCGGCTTTATGTTTTGTGCCGCCCCAAACACGGCACTCAGCCTAGAAAACCTCCTGTAGACGCCATGCTGCCGGGCCCGGGGGAAGCGGGCGAGGGGCAGGTCGGGGGCATGGTGCAGCATGGGCAGCAGCACAACAAGCAGCCCCTGATGTGGAGGGACCCCCGGAGCGGGAAGGCAGGTCCAGGCTCCCGGCCCCATTCAGCCTTTAAGGGGGGCAAGGCGTGTCTGTTCTGGGGGTGGGTTCCCTGCTGCAGGTGTCCAGGAGACCCAGCCAGGCCACCAGCATCTGCTCTTACCTGTGCAGGAGCCTGTGTGTTCCCCTGAGCCCCGCGTGATGGCCGTGACCCCCACCCAACAACGACCCCCCCCCCACAAGGCAGTCCGTGCCAGCCCAGGCCTTTCCCATTCGCATGTGGAGCCTACGCGGGGGCTAGCGTCTCCCCCAGCCCTGGCTGGCCAGGCGTCCCAGAGCAGAGACCAGCACCCCTGCCCAGGCCGGCTCTACCGGGGTGGGGTGCGGGTCCATGTCCTTTGCCATGGGGAGGCCGCTGGGATGCTGAGGACTGGCTTGGCTGGAGCTGCAGCTGTGTGCAGGGGTTTCAGGCTGGGGGCTTCTGACCCTGCCGAGGATGCAGAGCAGTGGCCAGGGGAGCAAGGGGGCGTTGGGAAGGTCCGACACCTGGCAGCAGCCCAGCTGATGGGAAGAGCTGTAGAGCCAGGCAAGGGGTGTGGATGCATGTTACCGTGCACGGACCCTGGCACACTCACGGGTGCAACCGGCTTGGGGTTGCAAGTGCCCGGCTCGTAGGGGTTCTGCTACTGCACAGCCCATCTGTGCTGGCTCCTGCCATTGGGGACCCTGGAAAGGACCCAGGCCTGTAAGTGCTGCTGAGGCCAAAGGCAGGGATCGAAGTGAGGGGTGCCCAGCCTGGGCTCTCTCCTCTATGCCATGCAGCCTCTGGAAGCAGGGCCGCTCCTATGCCTCCTGCCTGGGCCGCGCTGTGAAGCATTCCCACCAGGCTCAGCACTGAGCCCCCAACAAAGCTCACCCGGGCTGTAATACTCAGGTACCATCCCAGCATCCCCATGTGCTCTGGGAGGTTTGCTAGGCCTGGAAAGCCCTGGCCGTTTACATCCACTCCAGAGATCGAGGGGCGATGTGCCTGGAAATCCTACTGGCCATGCCTGAAAATGCTCCTCATGCTCAGAGCTTTGCAGCCCGTTTCCTCCAATGAGATCCACGCAGCACCCCGAGCCTGACTAGGGGCGCCCAGCTGTTCCACGTCTCAGACTGGAACCCACAGGAGACGTGCGTTGGGTTGTTTAGTGTGACACCGGCAGAAACGCCAACCCAGCTGCTGCGACTGAGCCGAGTGGATACAATGGAGGCTCCACGTCACCTTTAACTCCAGGGTGGGCTCCTAGCCTCTGCCCCCCCGAGATGTCCGTGCTCCTGCATGGGCGGGGCTGCAGTTCCCCAGCGGAGCGTGTTCTCGATTCCAAAGAGGCAGCATGGCTCCCTGAGCTGTGCCAAGGGATCGGAGGGGCACTCATTGGCAGTGTTAATCGGTTGCAGGGCCGGCTCTGACTTGTTTGCCGCTCCAGGCAAAAAAAAAAAAAAAAAAAAGCCAGAGCGCCGCCGAAGCAAAAAAGAAAAAGAAAAGGGCAGAGCAGAACGTGCCGCCCTAAGATTGGCCTGAATGCCGCCCCTTACAATGCGCCGCCCCAAGCATGTGCTTCCTAGGCTGGTGCCTAGAGCTGGCCCTGATCGGTTCATAGAATCATAGAATCTCAGGGCTGGAAGGGACCCCAGGAGGTCATCTAGTCCAACCCCCTGCTCAAAGCAGGACCAAACCCAATTAGATCATCCCAGCCAGGGCTTTGTCAAGCCTGACCTTAAAAACATCTAAGGAAGGAGATTCCACCACCTCCCTAGGTAACCCATTCCAGTGCTTCACCACCCTACTAGTGAAAAAGTTTTTCCTAATATCCAACCTAAACCTCCCCCTCTGCAACTTGAGACCATTACTCCTTGTTCTGTCATCTTCTACCACTGAGAACAGTCTAGATCCATCCTCTTTGGAACCCCCTTTCAGGTAGTTGAAAGCAGCTATCAAATCCCCCCTCATTCTTCTCTTCTGCAGGCTAAACAATCCCAGTTCCCTCAGCCTCTCCTCATAAGTCATGTGCTCGAGCCCCCTAATCATTTTTGTTGCCCTCCGTTGGACTCTTTCCAATTTATCCACATCCTTCTTGTAGCGTGGGGCCCAAAACTGGACACAGTACTCCAAATGAGGCCTCACCAGTGCCAAATAGAGGGGAATAATCACGTCCCTCGATCTGCTGGAAATGCCCCTACTGATACAGCCCAAAATGCCGTTAGCCTTCTTGGCAACAAGGGCACACTGTTGACTCATATTCAGCTTTTCGTCCACCGTAACCCCTAGGTCCTTTTCTGCAGAACTGCTGCCCAGCCATTCGGTCCCTAGTCTGTAGCAGTGCATGGGATTCTTCCGTCCTAAGTGCTGGACTCTGCACTTGTCCTTGTTGAACCTCATCAGATTTCTTTTGGCCCAATCCTCTAATTTGTCTAGGTCCCTCTGTATCCTGTCCCTACCCTCCAGCGTATCTACCACTGCTCCCAGTGTAGTGTCTGTTGGCTGTTAATGCAGGTCAGTGTCTATCCAGTGCACTTGGGGAGACCTCTGTTGTCCCGCTCCAACCAGCGGTCTCTTTGTGGGACTGGGGCCACCGTGGAGAGATGGCACGTGCCATGAAATGACTAATTGACTCATCCTTCAGCCTGTCAGCGGGGGCACTCCAGAGCCTGGAAAGCCCCATGTACTTGCCGAGGGGACACAAGGAAGAGGTCAGAGGTCAAGATGGCGGTTTTCCTCTGGCCAGGTCGTGCCCTGGAGCCTTTGCGGCCAGTGTCCATAGCTCCTCAGCAGCACAATGTGGGGGGGAGGGAAGTGTGGTGTGGTGTGTGTGTGTGTGTGTGTGCAGGAAGCCTCCCACTGAGAATGTAATTAAAGCAGGCTGGAAACAGAGGGGGAAGCCCGGTGTTCGCTGGGGCTCGTTTCATTGCAGCTTTGATTAATGAGGTTGGGTGGAGTTAATGAACAGAGAGTTTAAGCGAGGGAGCAGCACAAGCTGATACGTCTCCCTTCTCTGGGGAGCAAACTAAGGTTTATGGGCAGCCACGGTGATCCCGCAAGGGGAGCCCAGGGCATCAGCTGCGTTCCCCGCTCTCCTTAGATCATGTATGCAGAGCCTTCTCTCCAATGGCATGTGACGTCCTCCTTTGGCCAAAGGCGCCGCTGCCGGTTGGAGACATGGAGGGACGCTCCCCACTCATGCGTTGGCAGCCAGCAGGGCCAATGGAGGCTCGGTGCCCGCACTGGAGCTGAGCCTGGAGAAAGAGGCTCAGCTCTTGGGGTGCGGCGGTGTCTGTAATGAAGCTGCCCCGCCCGGGCCATAGGGAATTTCTGAAGCTGTCGTTCGGAGGCCCGGCAGATCAGAGCTGAGTCTGCCCTGCAGCTCCTGCCTGGCCAATAGCGAGGGGAGAGTAACCAGGCCACGGTGGTACCTGGGCAGCCCCCAGGAAGGGGGTTCTTTGGGGAACCCCATTGTGCAGTAGGAAGCTGTGGCCAGGCAGTTACGGTTCTGGCCTCACCTGCAGAAGACCTAGGTTTGGTTGCCTGGTCTGTCCTGAGCTGACTGTCTCCGAGCCTCAGCACTATTCTGTACAGTGGAGACAGCAACCCTTCCCTTTGTTTACTGAGGCTCTCTGGGGCAGGGACTAGCTGTGTGCAGCATCCGGCACAATGGGACCCCGCTAGGGTGAGCAGATGTCCCGATTTTGGGGGCTTTTTCATATATAGGCACCTATTACCCCCCCAACTCCTATCCCAACTTTTTACACGTGCTGTCTGGTCACCCTAGTCCCCGCCCCGGCTGGAGCCTCTAGGCCCTGCGGTAATACAAACAATAATAATCTGCTTTTTACTTGGTGTAAGTGTGCGGACTCACCCCCGCAGCGCCTCCTGCTGGTCTCCTCTGGGAATTAGCTCACCGGCCGCTGGAGCGCCCTCCGTGATCCGCGACCGCTGGGCCCCCGTGTCCCTCCCAGACCCCAGTGCCCCTTTAACTGGGGTGCTGCCCCCTGGCAGTGCCCCCTCAGTCTCAGGGACTCCCCTCCCCAGGGAACCCCCACCCACTATCCCCACCTCACTATAGGCCACTGCCCAGTCACCATCTAGCCCCTGTTCTGGGGGCAGACAGCAGTATATAAGCCACTCATCACAGGCAAGGGGGGTTGAACCTGCTGCCTCTGCCTACTGTGGGTTGCCCCCTGCAACCCCAGTACCCCTTTTTGGCCTTAGTCTAGCCCTGCAGCCTGGGGACTTCCAGGCTGGCGCTCCCCAGGCCTGCTCCACTCCAGGTACCTTCTGCACCCAGGTCCTTCCCTCTCTGCATTCAGATAGAGACAAAACTGCCCTCTTATAAGGGCCAGCTGGGCCCTGATTAAACTGGCCACAGCTGTGGCTACTTTGCCAATCAGCCTGCTCCCAGCCTCAGGCCTCTCCCAGGGCTGTTTCCAGCCCCTCAGGGAGCCAGGAGCGGGGTAGCCCCCCCGCTACACGTGGGTAGAACAAATGGTGGGATCTGCTTTTCTCTGCCCTGGGGATGGGCCAGGAGGAGCCCAGCGTACGGCAAAGCCAGATCCCTGGTAAGCTACAGCTATCCACGGAGCCGGCCCAGTTACCGGGGGAACGTCACCAAGTACCCTGCCTGTCCTAGCAGCTCGGCGGCTGGCTCATCCCAGCGCTGGGCAGGCGAGAGCAGCCCAGGATCCGAGATGGCCAGTAGGAGTCAGCCACCAAGGCGCAGACGCTGCATGAGGCATGTCGGTTTCTAAGAGCCATGCTCTGTGCGTTGAAGGAGATAAAGTTGGGATTGTAACGGGAACTCCACACTGTGTAAGTGGGCACTGGGCGCCGGGCCCTTGCTTGTGCTCGGGGGCCAAACTGTCTGACTTCCCAGATGGGCAGAAAACTGGGGGGCCAGGATGGAATGAGAGCAGCCCCTGCTGGACAACTTGTGGTTTCACCCCTTCCCCTTGGTCCCCAGTATGCCGTATGAAACCCTGGGCCCTGGGCTGTGTACAGCTTGGAGGCCCTGAGTCGACATCCATGCAGGCCTCCGTCATGTCCAGAGAGAGCGAGGAGCAAGGCTGAGCCTTCACGCAGAACTGCAGCCGACCCCGGAGCTCCGGAGCTTTGGGAACGTTTGATTCTCCCTTCTCCCGGGGAGCAGAAAAGCCAGAATACAGGTCCCTCCAGTGAGCCGCAGCGGGGAAGGGTTATAACAGTGGGCGTGTCTCAGCTCCCAGCTCTGAAACGGGGATAGCTCCCTTCTGCCTCACTCGCTTGGGCTCTGATCTCGGTGGGGCAGAGACTGTCTCCCACTGCGTGTCTGCGCCAGCGCTCAGCAGGATGGGGCCCTGGTCTTGGCTGGAGGCTAGAGGCACTCCCGTAATACTCATAATATAAATAAGTCATTGTAGCACAAAAGGCCCAAGTCTCAAGTCCAGGTGCTACCGTAATGCGCAGAATAAAAACACTAACTGGAAAGCAGAGACGCCCTGGTCTATCTCTGAGGCAGTGCAGTGCCTTGTCAGAGTTTTAGCCGGCACCTCGCCCCTTGGGATCTGGGGAGGAATTCCACACTGAGGTTGGGAGGGAGAAGGAAACATTTGTCTGGGGGGCTGTTTTTAAAAAGAACGGGGGCTGTTAGAAGCCACTCGGTGGCTTGGCGGGTAGAGAGCAGGCGAGACCGCCAAGGGTCCTTGGGAAATGCAAGCAATCCCGATGTCGCTGCCACCCGTATAATATCCCTATGTCTGCGTGTGCAGCAGCAAAACCGGGAAGCTGGTAGCCAATGGGCTGGATCTTGCCAACACTTACGCACGTGAGTAACTTTGCTCATAGACTCAGCAAGGAAAGATAGCTTGTGGGATCAGGGCTGGTGTCTATAACTATCTGGCCATGGGAGTGTTGGTCTCAGTATCCCCTTGTGCGTGACCCCTCCTGGAGACATGGAGAAGAGGCCCGCCTCTGACGGTAGCATTGGGCCCAGGGATGCAACAGGGCTAAATGCAGCCAGACAATCAGTGTCGCCCAGAGCTGCTTCCAGGGAGGAGGGAGACGCGTCACTGGCAAACAAGTGTGTATGTGTGTGTGTGTGAGAGAGAGAGAGAGAGAGACAATGCACACGTGTGTATGCATGTTGTGTAGTGTGTGTGCATGCAGCAAACTCCCAGGAGAAGCAACGAGGAAGGCCTTGGACAGCAGGTAACCAAGAGGCCGGTTCCGGGCCCCGTGATCAGCGCTCTCTTATGGGGGAAAGGCGAGGGGGCCAATGGGCTGGGAGGAAGAATATTTGCAGGGCTGTTTGATATAGTTTAGGGGCCTCTTTGAGGGGAGAGCTGAGGCTACAGAGCACAGGGTGTCGGAGCAATGCCCCCCAGCCGCTGGGAGCGGTGTCCCATGCAGCAACGGGGCCACTCGCCTGATAAGCCTCAGCGCTTTTCCGGGGATGTCCCTCTCCGCACATTAAGCGAAATACTTTAATTAGAGCCATTTGTCCCTGTGTTGGTTAAACAAATCAGTGTTTGGAGAAAGGGGGTGTAATCTCCTCGGTCAGGATGCTGCCGCGATCCAGAGGCTGATGCAACCGCAGCTGGCAGGAGAACAGAACGGGAGCAATCAGACAGGTAATTATACAATTCTAATTACAGGGATTACAGAGATCGTGGCATTACAAATTGCATGAGCTGCAGGCATTAGAATACATTAAATGCTTCCTGCACGCTGAAGGGGAACGACTGAGGAGCCCGGGGAAGCCCTGCTCTTTGTAGGGGCAGGGAGGTGGTTGGGGGGGGGAGGGGGCAGGAGGGTGGCTGTGGGGCATGAGAGAGAGTGAGGGGGCAGGAGGATATGGGGGGCAAGAGGGAAGCTGAGGGGGTTGGAGATGTGGTGGGGCCAGGAGAGTGGCTGAGAGGGGTAGGGGGATATGGGGGGCAGGAGGGATTCTGGGGACACAGGGGGTGTGGGGGGCAGGAGGGAGGTTGAGGGAGGCAGAAGAGAGGCTGAGGGGGGCAGGGGGAGGTGGGGTGGCAGGAGGGAGGCTGAGGAGGGGCAGGAGGATGTGGGGAACAGAAAGGGAAGCTGAGGGGCAAGAGGTTGTGGGGGGGCAGGAGGGAGACTGGGGGAGGTGGGGGAAGGCTGGGTGTGCAGGAGGATGTGGGGGCAGGAGGAAGGCTGGGAAGGCAGGAGGAAGGCTGGGGGTGAGAGGCAGGAAGGAGGCTGAGAAGGGGCAGAGGACAGTGATGGCGTGGGAGGTCAGGGGTGGGGAAGGGGAGGCCCGTCCAAGGAGCTGGGGAAGGCCGTGTCGCAGCGTTGCCAACTTGTGCACTGATCACCCCCACCCGCCTCACCGTGCGCAGACCTCAGCACGGCTTTGGAGGCAGCGCGGCTGGGTGAATGCGGCTGCTGCTACCGCAAAGCCCCGGGGCCTGGCCCAGCTCTGGTAGAGATAACCAGAAACAATCGTTCAGTTAGCTCATCTGCAAAGTGGGGGAATTCGTAGCCCTTAAAGCCAGAAGAGACCACTGTGATCCTCTAGTCTGCCCAGGCCAGAGCCCTGCCTTGAATTTATTCCTGCTTCAAGCCCAACAGCAGCTGCACTAGAGCAGATGTTTCAGGAACACATCCAGGCTTGAGTTTAAAATGTCCACTGATGGAGAATCCACCACAACCCTCGGCAGGTTGTCCTAACGGCTAATTACCGTCACTGTTGACATTTTTCCTTTTACAGATCTGGCCTCTTCATTAGTTACCCCCCGCCCCCGTCTCTGTGTCGGCTGCAAACGTGATCAGTCAGGCTTTTCTGTTTAATCCCCGGCCACGAATAATAACATTCAAATGGCCCGAGCCCAGACCTGATCTCGGTGAGACCCCACTACAAACACACCCACCGGAGGTGACTCCCCATTTACAATGACACTGTGAGAATGAGCGTTGCTTCCCCCTGGGCAGGGCTGGGAGGCCTTAGTCAGTAGCAAGAAAGCACAGCAATATCACCACCAGAAGGGGAGCCGTGAACGGCTGGTGCCCAGTCACTGTGCCTTTGGCTGCCTGGTCCTTGGCCTTTCTCCCAGCCAGCCTGCAGACAGGCATTGCTTCCAGCCGCCTGTCCCCCGACCCTGCAGAACTACAATGGGTGTTGCCAGCCGGTCCTCGGTGCCACACGCTGGATCTCACAGGTCAGAGCAGTGACGGATGCTCAGAGTCTCGCCTCCCTCTGCCCAGAGAAGCACAAGAGGAAAGTGAAATGGTAAAACCAGGGCCTCTCTTTTGGAGTGGGGGGCTTTATCCCAGGAACCCCTCAGCCAAATGACCCCAAGTTAGCCCCCCAAATGCTACCCCAGGACCTCCTCTGGCACCGCTGTTTTCTAGCTGACCTGGCTATGCCTGTGGATTTGTGAGCACTTTACCAGAACCGTGACCCTGGTGCCGCAAAGTGCCGGCTGGCCTGCGGGGACGGGCCAACGCTGCGTATTCCCCCATGCCAGCATCACAGTCAGTCAGGTGTCACTGAAAGGGCATTAGCGTGTACCCAGACACCTGCCTGCGGCCTTCCTTTTAGCCCCACCATACCATAGAATCATAGAGTATCAGGGTTGGAAGGGACCTCAGGAGGGCATCTAGTCCAACCCCCTGCTCAAAGCAGGACCAGTCCCCAATATCCCTAAATGGCCCCCTCAAGGATTGAACTCACCACCCTGGGTTTAGCAGGCCAATGCTCAAACCACTGAGCTAGCCCTCCCCACCATGACAGCAACAGTCACCCGGGTGTGGCACCTTGCTGCAGAGACATCCAGGTGCTTTGCAGAGGTGGGGACGCTCTTTGTGCAGAGGGGGAAACTGAGGCTCAGAGACACTCACCGCTGTGCTCAGTGTCCTACACGGGGGCCTACGGGTTCTGGTGGCTTCCCAATAAACACTCCCAACCACAGACTGCCTGCACCAGCTCTTAGCTGTCGGCAGTGCAAAGCAATTCCTAACATCCTCCAAGATGTCCACAGCGGGCAGTCCAATCTCCTCGTCGGACGCGCGCCTGGGGTCCCCTGGCGCTATCAAGGCCCTGTGGGTAGCCCAAGCACGGAGCCAGCGGCAGCCCGCAGCGGCACTCCAGACCAACAGCCCCAGGCCGGGAGGGGAAAGAGAGAGACAGCGCTGGGCCCAAGCCACAGAACAGGGACAGAGCCCAGGTCTCCTGGTCCCCAGCCCAGGGCCCTATCCATTCATTGGGTCTATGGGTGCTGCCGTGCTTGTCTCTCCTGGGTCTGTGCCGCTCTATAAGGGGAGCAGCTCTCCCCTCGGGCTGGGCGCCGCTGCTGGTGGTCCCCAGGGAGTTGCCTGCGGGAGGAGGCGGAGCATGGAGGTGGCCGAGAGCCGGGGGAGCCCAGCCTGGCCAGGGAAACAGCCTGCTGCAGTGGGAAGAATTGCCCCTTCCCATCTCCGATCCCAGAGAGGACAGTGATGCGGGCACACGCGTGACTTTTAAGCCGACGGTGTCCCTTTAAAAGCCAGACCCAAGAAACTGGCGCTGGCAGTTACTCACAGCAAGCGCCTTTTATTTCAAGTCAATGACTACCTGGGGTTCCAGAGACAACTGTCCATTTAGTGCCTCATTAAAACCAGCCAACCAAGCCGGGGGCCGGATCTTCGTGGCGAGGGATTATTCCACTCACGTGCGCCTGCCTTGCCTTCCTCCTGCGGCTGCCGCGCGGTGGGGCACCGAGCCCCAGCCAGGCCAGCCGCGAGGGTCGCTCTGCAGCCTGCAGCGCCGCACAGGCAGACGCCAGACACAGGCAACGCCGGCTTGAGCCAAATCATCTTTAATCCTCGTTAGATCTGCTCGATTAGCGAGCGACACAAAGGACACCGCCTTGCAGGACACTGAGGGCCAGGAATAACTCACCTGAGTCAGCGGGCAGGATCTGGCAAAATGAGCCAGGCTGGATTTCCCAGCACGCTGACAGCCCGCGCCTGGTGCGTAGTTGGAAATAGGAAGTAAGAGAATAGGATGCGAAGATGAAAAACAAATTCCCGGGATTCGAGCTCAGGACAGAGCGAGGAGGAGTTGTAGTTTCATCCTGCGCTCAAACGCCCCCTGATTTCCTCTCACTCCCCTCTAGCAACACTGCCTGCTGAGAACAGCCAGCCACATTCCCATCAATATTATAGGCGTCAGTTTCAAATTGGGGCTAATGAGCCTCCCTCTCGTCCGTGCGCCCCGATACTGAACACTTGTCCTGTGTAAGGCCTGATGAAATATTGTCTGTGTGCCGGAGCAGCAGGACCCGGGGATGGGGATGGGGGATCAGCTCTAGGAGATGGTTTGAAATGGAGAGTCCCATTGTGCCCTTGGGGACCTGATCATGTGCCTTTGCCCTGGGAAGGTCTCTGAATTCTCCTCTCCCCTCTGCAGTGAGTGGCGTTTGCTGTCGTACTTGCCAGCTCCCCCTTGGGAAATGCAGAGTAGCAAACTCATTACACCCAATTTCCATTTGCAATTCTCATATAGATCTTATCCCCGTTTGACAAAAAGCTTCCCCTCTGGCTCTATGGACCCTGCCATCCTAGCCCACAAGAAGAGAGATTCCTGCCCTTACAATGGATTGGCTTCTCCTTCCTGCCTCCGCATCGCCTTAGCTGATCTGATGGACACAGAGAGATGTGTGCGGTGGGATAGCTCACGCCGGAAATCAGGGCACTCCATGGGGATGGTTAATCTGCAGTTGCTTCGTTTCACGGAGTGCAGTTCACCGGGCCCTGGGTTTGCTGTGCACAGGTATGGCCCCAAGCTCAAATACTGGGAGATTGGGGGCGGGCAAGAAATGGAGCCGTGGTGCTGGGGGCCGGTCCGCTTCCAGGGCAGCAGTGCAGAGGATTGGTCTGGCCAGGCACCCAGAGTAGCCAGTGAAACTCCATTGCCTTCCTCTCTCAAGGGTTTCCTGCCATTACCTCGTGCCACGCCAGCCACGGGCCTGGCAGCATCCCCGGAGAGTGTCCTGCTTAGCAACCGCATTCAGCCACTGACAGAAAGGGGCCTGCTTTCTGGCCAGTCCCTCTGCTTCTCACCTCATCCTCTCAGGCACCCCCCTGGGCCATTCTCTGGCCAGGGCTTATCCACGGCTTTGTACTGGCTGCTTTCAAGTGGCTTAAAAGATGGAGCTTCCACCACTGCCAGGGGAGACAATTCCAGATCTCAGCCTGCCTTTCTCCTGTCTTAATTCCACCCCACACTCCCAGTTCTGCCCCGTCAATCGCCGTGTTTACTCCCTTTAAGTGGGCACAAACCTCCCCCAGCCACCTCTGAGCCAGAGATGTCCCTCTTCCAGTCGCTCCTTCTCAGCCTGGTCAGCATCCTCCCAGGGATGAGGTGGCTGGAGGTGAAAGGGGCGCTCCAGCGGTTACTTGTTGGAGCTGCGTAGAGTTGCATAACCTCCCTGCTCGGTGCCATGATGCAGCCCCTATGCACCGTGGTGCTGCTGCAGCCTCATCAGAGCAAGGGAGACCCTGCCCCCGGGAGCCCACAATCTCAGCAGACAGCCCAGGGAGAGGAAACAGAGACACGGAGAGGAAGGGACTCGCCTAAGGTCTCAAAGCAGGACAGTGAAGAGACAGGTATAGAATCCAGGGCTCTTGACTCCTCACCAGTGCCCACCCACCAGACCCTACCCCCTCCTGAAGATCATAGAATATCAGGGTTGGAAGGGACCTTAGGAGGTCATCTAGTCCAACCCCCTGTTCAAAGCAGGACCAATCCCCCAATTTTTGCCCCAGATCCCTAAATGGCCCCCTCAAGGATAGAACTCACAACCCTGGGTTTAGCAGGCCAATGCTCAAACCACTGAGCTATCCCTCCCGAGATCACCTGGGAGATCTGCTGCAACCCCCCACTGTGCCTTAAAGGTGCCAGCTCATGCCAAGGCCCCTCGGCCTTACTGGAAACCAGCCTGTGTTAGCATTGTTAAAACAGATGTTAGCGTTATAAGGTGTTTAGTGTTAAGACTTTATGGAACACTTGTAGGACGCTGCTTATAATATCTGTAGCCCACGTTATAAAGTTAACGGTGAAATGTTTGCTCCGTAACTAGAAAGCGTTTGTCAAACAATTCCCTACGGTCAGGGGAGAAGCATTAGTGTGAAATACTAGTTACCCCAAGAGGTGTCTCCTCCTGCCCATCAGGCCACTGTGGAAGAAACACTTTGTCAATTGTCCCCACCCATGAAAAGGTCACATCCGGGAGGGCTCATCCCATCAGTTTGGATTCTGGTGTGAGGGGGCATAAAAATCCCTCGCAAGATGAAGCTGGGTCTCTAAACTCTAAGGGGCAAAGATTCCTGGACATACGCAAGGGATCCCCAAGCTGCTTGGCCCCAAAGGACATAAAAGATAGCTGATTTTTTAGACAAAGGAAATGCCATGGATCTAATCTGCCTGGATGTCAGTAAGGCATTCAAATTCCACATGGGAAATTGTTAGTTAAATTGGAGAAGATGGGGATTAATATGAGAACTGAAAGGTGGATAAGGAACTGGTTAAAGGGAGACTACAATGGGTCATGCTGAAAGGTGAACTGTTAGAATGGAGGGAGGTTACTAGTGGAGATCCTCAGGGATCAGTCTTGGGGCCAATCTTATTTCATACTTTTATTACTGGTCTTGGCACAAAAAGCCAGAGTGTTCTACTAAAATTTGCAGATGACACAAAGTTGGGAGGTATGGCCAATACGGAGGAGGACCAGAATATCATACCAGAAGATCTGGGGGACCTTCAAAACTGGAGTAATAGAAATGGGATGAAATTTAATAGTGCAAGGTGCAAGGTCATGCATTTAGGGACTAACAACAAGATTTTTTGCTATAAACTGGAGACATATCAGTTGGAAGCGACAGAGGAGGAGAAAGACCTAGGTCTTTGAGCCACCAGTGTGATGCAGCCGTGAAAAAGGCTAATGTGGTCCTGGAGTGCGTCAGGCAAGGTATTTCCAGTAGAGACAGGGAAGTGTTAGTACCATTATACAAGGCACTGGTGAGACTTCGTCTGGAATACTGTGTGCAGTTCTGGTCTCCCATGTTTAAGAATGGTGAATTCAAACTGGAACAAGATGATCCGAGGAATGGAAAACCTACCTCGTGAGAGGAAACTCAAAGAGCTCGGCTTATTTAGCCTAACCCAATGAAGGCTGAGGGGAGATATGATTGCTCCCTATAAATACATCAGAGGGATAAATACCAGGGAGGGAGAGAAATTATTTAAATTAAGCGCCAATGTGAACATAAGAACAAATGGCTATAAACTGGCCATCAACAAAGTTAGGTTTGAAATTAGACAAAGGTTTCTAACCATCAGAGGAGCAAAGTTCTGGAGCAGCCTCCCAAGGACAGCAGTGGGGGGCAAAAAAACCTAGCTGACTGAGCTGGATACGTTTATGGGGGGCATGGTATGCTGGCACTGCCTACAATGCCATATAGCCGATCTGTGACTGCTAGTAGCAAAAATCCCCAATGGCCAGAAATGGGCCACTAGATGGGGAGGGCTCTGAGTTACTACAGGGAATTCTTTCCCAGGTATCTGCCTGGTGTGTCTTGCCCACCTGATCAGGGTCTAACTGATCATCATATTTGGGGTCGGGAAGGAATTTTCCCTCGGGTCAGATTGACAGAGACCCTGGGGGTTTTTCACCTTCCTCTGCAGCGTGAGGCACGGGTCACTTGCTGGTTTAAACTAGTGTAAATGGTGGATTCTTTGTAACTTGAAGTTTTAACTCATTATTTGAGGACTTCAGTAATTCAGCCAGAGGTTTGGGGTCTGTTACAGGAGTGGGTGGGTGAGATTCTGTGGCCTGTGATGTGCAAGAGGTCAGACTAGATGATCATGATGGTCCCTTCTGAGCTTAAAGTCTATGAGTTATTATAGAAGCTTCTATTACCTTTTGAATTTAAGATTATACCTCAAGTGTGTGTATGCTTACTTGGTTTAACCTTGTCAATAACTCTCATTTCTTTGTTTAGTTCATAAATCTTTAGTTAGTTTATTACAGAATTGACTACAGGCATTGTCCTCAGTTTGAGATCTGAGTACAATTGACCTGGGGTAAGTGACTGGTCATTTGGGACTGGGATTAACCTGAATATTCAAAGAGAAACTGCTGAGCTTCAGTTCATTTGCAAATTTGACACCATCAGCTCAGGACTAAACAAAGACTGTGAATGGCTAGCCAACTACAAAAGCAGTTTCTCCTCCCTTGGTGTTCACACCTCAACTGCTAGAAGAGGGTCTCATTCTCCCTGATTAAACTAACCTCGTTATCTCTAGCCTGACTCTTGCCTATACCTGCCCCTGGACATTTCCACTGCATGAATCCGATGAAGTGGGTATTCACCCACGAAAGCTTATGCTCCAATACGTCTGTTAGTCTATAAGGTGCCACAGGACTCTTTGTCGCTTCTACAGATCCAGACTCACACGGCTATCCCTCTGATACCTGAATATTGATGTGAATTTTGGTGTAAACTGACCATCTATGACATAGTCCAGTTTGCCTGTGTGGCAAGATAGACTGGAGTGCCCAAGGGAATGGTCTGTGATCCATGGTAAGATGGTTATAGTCCGTTAGGAGTTCACACTTGTTACTGGGCTGGGGAAATGTAATTATAGAGCATCCCACCAGCCTGGGGTTTCTGCCCTGCCTTTCGACAGCCTGCCCAGAGGTTGGCACTCACCGTCATGAGCCAGCGTGACGGTTGCATGGCCAGATCCTCAGCTGGTGCCCATCAATGGGGCTGCATCAGTTCAGATACGCTGAGGGTCTGGCTGGCAGAAAGCAGCTCCCAGCTTAGCCTGGCACAAACCCCGGAGCTGCAGGGAAGGGAGTGATCCATTCCCTGGTTCTCCATGACTCTGGCTTCCTAGGCATGGCTGGGTGCAACCTTAGACCCTGCTGTGTTTTATGGATTGTATCTTTGCTTTGCTTCCATGATAAAACGTCCTTGACTTTTGGTCTTAGCCTGTTCCTGGAGTTTCAAGGTTTCTGCCGGCACTGGGAGAATTAGACAGCCAAGCTATAATGTGGATTTAAATTAGATTTCTGGCCTCCTAATCCCAAAACATAGAGAGAGGATTTGTTCACAACCATGGTGGCTGGGTCTTTCTCTCCATCTCCGCTAAGACCCTGAGGTATCGGCACAGAATGAAACGCTTTCTCCCGCCTCCTTCCCAGAATTGTTTGCTCTAAAGAAGGTTCATTCTGGGCACCGCCGCCTGTTTGCCTTATGAAAATATTCCTGTTGGGGAGATAATAAGAACACAATTAGAAGGGCTCTGGATGATCCAGAGTGTATGAGGAATGCATATGAGGTTAACGGTTAATTACGTATTGAAGAATTCATTATCTAGAACAGCTGATTGAAATGCAGCCTTGCCTTTACATTAGGCCTGTTTGTTCATGTTACAATGAAATAATGTCGTTTGACTCAGTCTATTACAGCGCTGACGTGCAGTAATGATCTGGGCCCCGTGCCGTTGGGCCAGTCACATCGTAAAGCACCCCGATGAAGCAGGCAGAGGTGAAGGAAGGGACCTCGGCTCCTGCTTGTTCTCAGAGCAGCAATTAATTGGGGCTATTGTTTGAGACGCACAGATGCCTTTCGTCCTCCTCTTGAATTTGCGTATCATCCATCCATCTCCCCCGTGCAGGAGGCCCCTCTGCTTTCTGAAGTGGTCCTGTCCAGCGTGGCGGGGTATTTACGGTCAGGGGGACACAATGTGCAATCATTCCTCTTGTGTCTGCAGTTACCTCCCTCTCGTCAAGGATGCGGCTGGGGGCTGGGTACACATGGAGGCCTCGCACCGAGTCCCCGGGTGGGATGGCACTGAATGCTGCTCTTTGTAGCACCAGCTGTGTGCGGCTCACACCACAAATGCTCCTGGCCCAAGGGGATCACAAGTGGACACACGGACACAGGGCTAACTGGACTCCCTCCTAGGAAATAGCCACAGCTCCACCATGCACTTCTTTCGGAGTGGCAGTCAGTTGGGGGGAGGGATAGCTCAGTGGTTTGAGCATTGGCCTGCTAAACCCAGGGTTGTGAGTTCAATCCTTGAGGGGGCCATTTAGGGATCTGGGGCAAAAATTGGGGATTGGTCCGGCTTTGAGCAGGGGGTTGGACTAGATGACCTTCTAAGGTCCCTTCCAACCCTATGATTCTATTACAGCCCTTAAATGGGTCCTGGTGGCCGCCACCCTGCTCCCCGCTTGGTGGGACAGCCTATTGTTTGGTCTCACAGCGCTATCATCCCAGCCAGTAGCTGGGCTCTTCGAAGGAGGGGAGATGATTTAAAGCAGCTGCCAAAAGGTTGGGTAAATTGAACAGGAGCTTCCTCTCTCTTGTTTGGGGACCCTTTAGAGACTTTACCAAGGGGTTGGCAGGGCCTCCCAGGGGATGGGCCTTCGGTGCCATCTGGAGCGCCCCCAGCACAACCCATTGCGGCAGCCTATGCTGGCATTCACAGAGATGTGGGGGACTGGCACAGGATATTCATGGGGGTGGGGGGGATAATTACAGTCCTTGGCCAGTCATGGGGCAGCAACACACTGAATAGGACCCAGTGGCCGGAAGGCAGGTACCATCTCCAGAGATGGTGCCCACCACCTTCTGCTCAGCCCTCTGCCCACTGCCAGCGTGTGTCACTTCTCCTATCTGGGCTGAGGCCCGGTCCTTCACTCTCCTCCTATTTCCCATCCCAGTCAGGGTCTGTGGGGTCTGATTCCAATGAGACAGAGCCGTGGGCTGTGCATCGGGGGAGCGGCTCCATGTGTTCATTCTGAGGTCAGTGGGATATGGCCTAGGTGTCCGTGAGCATCCCCAAGTCCCCTGTGTTCAGCAGGCCTGGCATGGTCCTTTGGCCTCATCTCCAAGGAGGGGGATGCATCGGGGTTGCCAAGCATCAGAGAGGCTGATATTGCCGCATCCTCCCCTCAAGCAGGTTGGTACAAGAGGCAAGGGCTGTGCTTCGTTCTGCCCCAGTCTGCCCAGTTTCACGGGTGCAACCTATAATCTACTGAATTAGCCAGTCCCTGGAGAGAGCAGTATGAACACTGCATTCATAGAATCTCAGGTTGGAAGGGACCTCAGGAGGTCATCTAGTCCAACCCCAAATTCAGGCCTGATATAAGACAGCCCAATTCCACTGAGCTCCACAAAGTTACAGCTCCCTACACCAGAGGGCTGGATTTGGCCCACTGTCCTTTCCACTCCTTGCAATACACTCATCTTCCAGATACCTTTGCTCCCAGTTTGCTGGGGAAGGTGGCAAAGGGTTCGGTGAACGTCAGTTCCCCGGGGAACATCTAGTCAAGAATGTCTCTTCCTGCTCGTTCCCAGTCCAGTCTCCATGACAATCTCCTGCCCTCTCAACACAGTAGCAAATGTACGATCCCGTCTCCCCTACTCATTTGCTACCTGGAAAAAAGGCCTTCTGAATGTCACGGCAAATACCAATCTATTCATAACACTAAATGAATAGTCCCCGTCGCTCGCACACCCTCCTGCTGAACTCCAGCGGCAGGCGGCTGCTTTCCTAGCAGCTGCTCCCCGCTCGCTTTTAGGGAACGCGCTGCATTGCACCACACGGTATGCAAAATGAGAGCATTTCTATTCTGGTCTTAGTTTGCTTCCTTCTAGGACTTAAGAGAATGGGTTTTCTGATTAAAGCCAGCGCTCCTCAGCTTAGCCCAAAGCCCTCACCGACCAGCGAGAAGGTCGACCCAATTCATGTTAATCAACAGTCACTGTATATTCTGCTTATAGAATGGCTGCATCACTTGGAGGATTGAGTCTTCCTCCATTTAATCCTTTGATTATCATTTCCTAATCTTCACCAGGTTTTCATTTCAATTTAAAGCTCCATTTAATATATAGCTATGGACCTATATATTTGATTACCTTTGCAGGGCCCTTTCCTCCAGGAAATGGGGTGAGAGATTCCACAGGCAGCAGAAGAGTTTGTATTACTGCACATAGCATTAGAGTGAATTAATATTCATAATGCATTTGATCAAACTGTGCTGACTCTACAGAGTGACTCAAGGATGGCAGAATTACTCCTTTATTCTCACTGTATAAATCTGCTGAGTTTAATTTAATTAGAAGGGTTTCATAAGGGAAGAATACTAGGGCCTGAAATATACTTGCAAAATAAACATAATGAATTCAGGTTTTTAGAGGGTTTTTTTCCAACCATTAAAAATGTGTCTTTACTATCATTGCAAATCATAGAAGCTCAGGGTTGGAAGGGACCTTAAGAGGTCATCTAGTCTAACCCCCTGCTCAAAGCAGGACCAATCCCCATTTTTTTTCCCAGATCCCTAAATGGCCCCCTCAAGGATTGAACTCACAACCCTGGGTTTAGCACGCTCAAACCACTGAGCTATCCCTGTTTTCTTTCTAATGAAGAATAAACCTACTAGCTCACCTATTCACAACAGCGCTGGTTGGGAAATATTTGTCCCGGCCACACGTTTCAAATTCAAATCAAAAAAAGTTTCCATTTTTCATTGACATTGTGCTTCAAAAGTTTCCGAGTTTCTGTCCAAAACATGACAATGTTGTATTTCCTGTTGTTAAAAATTGGAAAAATAAAATTGGGGTTCAGCTGCTGCAAACTAGAAATATTTTGGTTTGGGGTTTTAGGTGTTTCCACATTCCCTTCCCCTCCCCGCCAAAATAATTGGAAATGGACATTTCTTATGGAAATTTTAGTTCTGGCCCCCCACCCCCACCCCAACCAAGGGCTTGTCCACACATACAGCTGTAGTGCTTCAGCCCAGGGCTACACTGGGGGGGGGGGAGGTCGATCTACGATACGCAGCTTCAGCTACGTGAATAGCGAGGCTGAAGTTGGCGTATCGTAATCGACTTACCTGGCCGTGAGGACGGCGGCGAGTCGATCGCTGCCGCTCCCCCGTCGACTCCGCTTCCGCCTTTCGATGAGGTGGATTTCCGGAGCCGACGGGGAGCGCGATCGGGGATCAATTAATCGCGTCTCGAGACGTGAAAATCGATCCCCGATAGATCGATTGCTACCCGCCGATCCGGCGGGGAGTGAAGACGTGCCCTTAGTGAAGATGCAGCTATGCCCGCAGGAGAGCTTCTCCCGTCAGCGTAGTAAATCCACTCCATGAGAGGCGGTAGCTATGCCATGATGTAGCGCCGTCTACACTGGGGGTTAGGTCGGTATAATTACACCAGGCAGGGGAGTGGATTTTTCACACTCCTGAGTGATATACTTATACCAACGTAAGTCTGTAATGTAGACCTGGCCTAAGATTTCAACCAGTTCTTTATTTCACCGAGTATAACAATCACTGGGCCAAACTCTGCTTGTAGCAACAGCAGTGTAAATATGGAGTGACGGCTCAATGGAGCCATTCAGAATGTATTGCTGTGTATAGGCAGAGCTGGAACTGATGCTGCCTGAACATTTTCCTTTACAAAATCCCGTGGGCTGGTCTACACTGGAAAGTTATATCGCCACGGCGATGTCTCAGGGGTGTGAAAAATCTACACCCTGCGAGGCGTAGTTAAGTTGACCCAAGCCCCAGTGTAGACGGCGTTTTTCCATCAACCTAGCTACTGCCTCTTGGGGAGGTGCCAGGAGAAGCCCTCCTGTCGCTGGAATACGGGGCCTGGTGCAGAAGGAGGGGACATGCTGGGGACAGGGCAGAAAGGGACAGGCTGGGGAAGGTTGGGCCAAGTCTCTGGGCTCAGCTGTGCTGTCGGTAATAACTAGAGAACACTCGCTTCCAGAACCTGGAGCAGAACCGGGTTCCTGATTCCCAGCGTTCCTCCTCCAAAGCCGGGGCTCACCCCCTCAGGGGCTGCTGTGCATAGAAGCTACTACCCGCCTCCTGCGATCAATTGCTCCAGAGGGCCATGCCGTTCCCAATGAAAACCAGTCTGGGTTGGTGGAGAGGGGATGTTCTGGCTGGCCTCTCTCTCAGTGGGGGGCAGGAAGAGGCTTGTTGCCTGAAGAGGCTGCGTCGGATTCATGGGTTTCCGGGGCACAGGTTTACTCCTCTAAGGTTAGATTGGCCCTCGTCAGCTCTGAGAGTGGGAGTGCAGGGTTTGCAGGGACCCACTGAAGTCCCGGGCAACATGTTCTGGACAAATCGTTTAGTCACCGAAAAATGCAGTTCCCATTGACGCAAAACTATTTGTAAATTTGCCAACGAGTTAGACGCCATTCACAAAACGGCCAGAGTAGGAGCTGACCACCTTTAATTAAATAGTCATTGGTACAGGAACTTAGGGTGACCAGATGTCCCGATAAAATCGGGACTGTCCTGATTTTTAGTTCTTTGTCCCGCATCCTGACTGATGCACGGTCGGGATGCCATTTGTCCCAATACTGGGGCTTCTGCCGTTTTTTTGGTCGGACAACTCCCCTCCGGCCGGGTTTTTTTTTTGCTTCCCCCATGTGTCCCGATATTTTGTTGCTTTCATCTGGTCACCCTACAGGAACTTGAGTCTCTTGCCTTCCGGGGGCGTGCCCTAACCATGGGGCTCTAGAACCGTTCGTCCTCTCTCGCAATGCATGTTGAATTATTTAAACACAGTGGAACAACTTCAACAGGAGAGAGGCCCACTCTGGTCTCTCCTTTAGCCCAGTGGCGAGGGTACTTCCCAGCTACCTTAGATACCCACCTTCAAATTCCTTCTCCACTTCTGGCAGGGGGGACTTGAATACAGGTGTCTCTTGCTGAAAGTTGTATGGTAGCAGCACCTCCTCCGGTGGCCATCTGGTGGACCTAGCCCTTCATTTCTTTTGCTTTTATTTTAAAAAGTGCCAAGAAACAAAACAAAATGTTCCACTTCACCCGAAACACATTTTTCAATTTGCAGAATTTTCCAGAAGTTTTGGTTCAGGACAAGACACATTTCCACCCCTGATTCTTTGGAACTGCCAGTGAACCAACACCTCAGTGATTCGCCCATCTCTACCCTGCAGGCACAGATCCTCACAGGGGGAATGGGCGGGACAGAGAGTACTCCCTGGCTCAGAACTCATGAGTCAGGCCAAAAAAATAAAATAAAACAACAACAAAAATCATGAGCTTGGCCCAAAATTCATGAGATTTTTTAAAAACACGATGTTTGGGTTTTGAACTCTCCCATGTGTGTAGCAATTAGCACTGCCAACTCTCTCAAGTGTATGTGGGGGGGGATTTTGGCCCCAGGAGCTCTCACACCCACACTGCCTGTCTCCAAACCCCAATTTAGTCCTGTCCCCCCAGCTTCCCCTCTGCTCCTTCTGGGCTCTTCGCCCCCTCTGCCCCGTCCCAAGTGGGTGCTGGAGGGGGGCAGGGCAGAGTCTCCATCCTGCCCTGAGCTGCTGGGCTCTTCCCGCTCCCCCGACCCTAAGAACGATGCCTGCTTCTGCGGGGAGGGGGGCAACTCTGCCTGCTTCGGTTCTGATTGGCTGCTTTTTTGCGGGAGGTGGGGCAATGGGGAAGGCAGCCAATTGAAGGGGTTTTCCCCCAGGCAAGCCTAGCTGAAGTCTCGTGACTAGTGAAAGCCTCACGAGCATTGGAGGCAGGGCAGAGAGGAGGCAGGAATGGCTGTGCTCCCCCACCCCAAGGCAGGGCACAGTGTGCGCCCCCCTGTCAGCGGGTCGGACTCACCCCTGCGGCACCTCCTGCTGGTTGTCGTCAGGAATTAGCCCATCCAGCCCTCTGAAGGCTGGTGATCCGCCTCACCGCTCTGGCCCCTCCCATGTCCCTCCCAGGACCCCAGTGCCCCTTTCTCTGGGGTGCTGCCCCCCTGGAAGTACCCCCCCTTAGTTTAAGTCTCCCCTCCCAGGGGACCCCCACCCACTATCCCCACCTCGCCTCAGTATAGGCTACTGCCAGTCCCCACTTAGCCCCATGCACTGGGGCAGACTGCAGTCTATTAGCCACACATCACAGGCAAGGGGGGTTGGACCTGCTGCCTCTGCCTACCCATGGGTTGCCCCTGCAACCCCAATACTCCTTTTGGCCTTAGTCTAGCCCTGGAGCCGGGGGTTTTCCTAGGCCGGAGTTCCCCAGCTCCCTTAGCCTTTCATAGAATCTCAGGGTTGGAAGGGACCTTAGGAGGTCATCTAGTCCAACCCCCTGCTCAAAGCAGGACCAATCCCCAGTTTTTGCCCCAGATCCCTAAATGGCCCCCTCAAGGATTGAACTCACAACCCTGGGTTTAGCAGGCCAATGCTCAAACCACTGAGCTAGCCCTCCCCAAGCCCTGCTCCACTCGAGGTGCCCTGCTCAGCTCCTGCAGCCAGGCCCTTCTCCCTCTACAGGCAGAGGGGGACTGACAGCTCCTGGCTCACTTTCCACTTATAAAGGCCAGCGGGGCCCTAAATGGGGCATGGCCCCAGCTGAGCCTGCCTTCCCACTCAGCCTCAGGGCAGGAGTGGAGTAGCCACCCCTCTACAGCCCCCCTTCAAGAGAGGGATCTCAGGGAGGATCAGGCTCCTCGAGCTGCCTGTGGGGTGGGTGTCTCCCCGCCACCTCCAAAGCAGGCCAGGGCACACTTGGTCCCATATTCAATAAGCTCGGAAGGACAAAGGCAGCGCAGATTATGAGAGCGCTGCCCTCCCTCTGCAGACCAGGGTGAGGTTCTCGGGAGGGGACAAGCTGGGGGCTGCATGCCCCTGGAAGGGCAGAGTAAGCACAGAATTCCCTGTGCCTGGCTTCATGCTTCTGCCCTGTACTGTCCACCCCGAGGGCCCTCATCAGTGCTCTATCCTCAGCTTTTCACATACCTCAGCAGGGGCCATGACAGCAGACGTGGCTGCCCCCTTGCTTTTACCAGTGGGTGAGGCTTGGTGAGGACTGTACACCCTGGGACCTGAGCACGGCTCTGCGGCCCCCAGCCCTCCCCTTTGTTGCTGTCAGCATGGCCCAGGCAGCTCCCGTGGAGAGCAGCGTGTGTGCAGGGAAGAATCTGCTTCCCGAAGAATACTAACTCTGCATTCAAATTAAAGAAGATAATTAACAATTAGCACAAAGCTAAGCAGACAGGTAATTAGATATTCCCCAACTAGTGTTTACTGGAATTTAGTGACCCATTCATAATTAACCTCCCCTCGCAAAAGTACACAGCTGAAAAGGAGAAGTATCAACTTATTAACGGCGACAGAGTCGGATGCCAATTAAACAGCTTTTCGATGGGGCAGTGAAGCTAGTACGGGTTTTATTACCGTGTGATGCTTCCCCATGCCTGGCACGTGCCGGCAGGCGAGATTAGGAGCTGATGAAAGAGGATAAAAAGGGGCTTTATGTTGGTAACAAAAATGTAACATTAAGGAGGGTTTTATTTTTTGACAATAAAAATGTTAAGCAGCCTTCCCGCTCCAGCACAATGCGCACACATACCAAGTGGGGCGGGCACTGCCTCTCTCCCCGTCACCCGCCTCATACTCCAGGAATATTGCTGTCTGCCTGTGCATTGGGGCAGGTTGCCTGAAATGTGCTAGGCAGCAAAGGATTAATCTGCTCTGCCTGGATCTCACGCACTGCAGGTGGGTGCCAGTTTTTCCTGTAACTTGTGTTAACATGCAACATTTCCATATGATTGTCCTGAGGACACTTTCATAGAATCTCAGGGTTGGAAGGGACCTTAGGAGGTCATCTAGTCCAACCCCCTGCTCAAAGCAGGACCAAGCCCCAATTTTTTGCCCCATATCCCCAAATGGCCCCCTCAAGGATTGAACTCAACCCTGGGTTTAGCAGGCCAATGCTCAAACCACTGAGCTATCCCTCCCCCACTCCTTGCTCCTGTAATGTTCTTTTGCTCATCCTTACAGGAGATCATGCCATCCACGGGGCAGGACAGTGCCTGCTGATCTAGGGTCATCAGCAGATAATGCTGTGAGAATATGGATGGCTCTGCTCATCCCAGAGTAAGAATGCACTCCACTGGGGGTACGCAGACCCAGCCTCCTACACACCGCCCTGAACACCCCCTGGGGTACACCCAGACCCAGCCTCCTACACACTGCCCTGAACACCCCCTGGGGTACACCCGGACCCAGCCTCCTACACACCGCCCTGAACACCCCCTGGGGTACACCCGGACCCAGCCGCCTACATACTGCCCTGAACACCCCCTGGGGTACACCCAGACCCAGCCTCCTACACACCGCCCTGAACACCCCCTGGGGTACACCCAGACCCACCCTCCTACACACCGCCCTGAACACCCCCTGGGGTACACCCAGACCCAGCCTCCTACATACCGCCCTGAACACCCCCTGGGATACACCCAGACCCAGCCTCCTACACACCGCCCTGAACACCCCCTGGGGTACACCCAGACCCAGCCTCCTACACACCACCCTGAACACCCCCTGGGGTACACCCAGACCCAGCCTCCTACATACCGCCCTGAACACCCCCTGGGATACACCCAGACCCAGCCTCCTACACACCGCCCTGAACACCCCCTGGGGTACACCCAGACCCAGCCTCCTACATACCTTATCTTTCTGCCTAAATTTGGCCTCCAGGACCTCTCTTCCACCTTTCCCTATGTCATTGGTACCCACATGTACCATGACCACCAGCTCCTTCCCATAAGTCTGTCTAGACGTCTCAAGAGGTCCTCAACCTTTGCACATGGCAGTTCACTACGTGGTTCTCCCGGTCATCACAAACCCAGCTAGCCATGTTTCTAATGATTGAATCCCCCAATACTATTATCTGGCTCTTCTAACTGGAGTCCCCTCCCTTGAAGAGGTTTCCTCCGTGTGAGCGCACACCACGCCATCATCTGGAAGGAGGATCCCAACTATGGAATCATTTCTCTCTGCTCCAGCTAGATGTTCTCCTTCCCCGAGACTTTCATTCTCCTCAACAGCACAGAGGTGTCAGACTGGGGGTGGGACCCTCTACTGTGTCCCGGAAAGTCTCGTCTCTGCACCTCTCTGTCTCCATTAGCTCCTCCCGTTCAGCCACTCTGGTCTCCAGTTCTCCTTCCACTAAATGTGTACACAGGCCATCTGCCCACAAGGCAGGTAACCGTACATGCTGCACTCAGTGCAATACGCTGGCTAGCCCCGCTTTGCTGTGGGACTCTGTCTGCATGCTTTGTGCTCTTGCAGAATTTTGCAGGATTTTGGTTGGTTGGTTGGTTAGTTAGTTGATTGGTTGGTTGGTTGACGTGTACCTGTCCTCTGCCTACCATCCTCTGTCGAATGGGCAAACAAAAAGAATCAACCGGATCCTCGAACAATACTTACCATGCTACATCAACCGTCATCAGGATGAATGGTCTTCTTTGTTGCCCTATGCAGAGTTCTCATACAATAATCCGGACGTCACATCCACAGGCCACAGCCTTTATCAACTATGGGTACCAGCCCCGATTTCACCCATAACTACCCATGTCCTTCCCCAACCCATGTGCCTCGGACTTAGTACAACACATCCACGACGTCCGATAGGAGGTGAAAGGACACCTTGAAAAGGCAAAGGACTACAAAAGGCACGTGGGCAAGTACAGACAACACGGCCCTTGCTATGCTGTAGGACAGAAGTTATGGCTTCCAACAGAACACCTCCTCATGGACAGACCCATCTGGAAACTAGACTATCCGTTCTTAGAGCCACCCCAGAGTCCACTTCTCGCTTCTGAAACCATGCACCGAGAACACATTTCACTCCACGGCCTAATCAGCGTCCCCACTGGTGCAAGTACAGTGTCCAGAGGAACACATTGTTCACAAAGTCCTCGACTCTAAGATCAAGCAGGGCAAACGATGGAACCTGACTGACTGGAAAGGTGATAGGCCAAAGGAACGCACTTGGGAGCCAGCTGAAAACCTTCTCACTCTCACTCCCACCCTTCCCCAGGAGCCAAACCTGAGAATCCTGGACCCACCTTGCCTGGAGGGCACCTCGGGAGTAGGTGATATCCTGACCCACAGGTCTCAACCCAGACCCACCAGTTCATGGGAGCAGGCCTCTCCAACTCTCCACCTGGCAGCCTGCTAATAATAGTTCACCTGGGACCCAGGAAGCCCAGCCCTCATGTGAGGCTCCGCCCCTGAGGTCTGAATGGTGGGGGGTCCTGGAGTGGCTGGTTGGCCCACCGGCCTTACTTAGGCAGTCAGCAGGAACAGGAACCCGTCTGAATAACTGGGCTCTGCCCTGCTCTGGACTGTGAGCACATGATACTGCCTGTTACTTGCTTCCCGCTCCTGCTTCCCGACTTGATTTCCTGGCACCCTGACCTTGGCTCGTGGTTCCCAGCCTCCCGTTGGTCTCTGGGCCCCTGCTCTCCTGACCCAGCCGACTCTTGACTCTTCTCTCGCAACTGCAGACTCTGGCTCTGACTACTAGGCCTTGGCTGCCCATGACCCAGCTGTGACATCACCCAACGAGCACAACTTGTTAGGAAACTGGACTGACTCTTCCCAGGAATACCGTGTCTGGGGACTTGCCCCACGCTACCCAGGCACGTTCCTGGCAGCTGAAACCCCAGATTCAGGACCTGCCTCTTGCATTCTTGAGTCCTTTGTACCGTGCACAGTGCCAAATGCTGCATTCGGAGCGGGTTGCATTTGACATCCCCTTCCCCCAGGTGTAAATGACTGCGCAGTGGGCAGGGCAGGCGAGACCCAGACCCTTGGCTTTTGCTGTGGAATCAGAGCAAAGAGCGGCTCCTTCCCCTCGCCTGCTCTCAACACACACAAGCTGCGTGGAGCCCTCTGGCACATGGCATGCCTCATTATGTGACTCGACACAGTCCCCCGTCCCCCCCCGCCGCGCTGTGACTCCTGGATGCCCCCACATTACCCAGCCGCGCTTGTTTGTGGGTCACTGCTGTTATCTCCATCCCAAGTTACAAGAGTCATAAAATGATCCCCCAAAGGGAGACAAGGCAGCAGATGCTGCCTTCCATAGTCCCTCAAGTCCCAGACATGCACATGATCAATAGCAGGACCAAACAGACGTGTCAGAAGCCCTTCCAGAGTGGCCGATGGGTCCCCGTCATCTTCATTCAGACACAGCCTAATATCTGCTTCTCAAATCGCCGCGAGAGCACGGGCCCACTTTTAATAAAACGCCACGAACAAGGCGCTCGTTTCGATTTAACAAGACAGTTATTGGGTGTTAATCAAGTGACGATTGATTAGCTAAAACCCGTTTATTGCGTTCTAACTGCATAATGAACCGGTGTGTTGCTGCGAAACCGACCTTCCCAATACTCAGCCTGGTGACTAGTTAGCAGACATTAGCCACTCCGTGAAATGGGAGTAAAGCGTGGGACAGCACCAGGGGAGGGTGGAGCATTGTCGGAGGAACTCTTGGAGTGGGAGGGGAAGAGGGTGTTTAATCTGACTGAATGGAAGCTGCAGTACCCGAGAGCTGTTAGCTCTTGGTTTTGATGTTAGTGACACTTTATACACATGGACTCCTCTTTAACTTCCTCCCACTGCCCCCAGCGCCCGGGGAATGGGGAAGGACACACAGAGCCTGAGTGCTGTTCATTTTTGCACAACGAACTGCAGACTAATTTGTGAACCACCCAGAGAGCTGGTGCCTGGGAACAGATCCAGGCAGGCCAGGGGCTCAGCCAGGACTGGGCAGGGGCAGTGGGAGCCCTCTTCCCTGGTGTTTACAAATCCAGCTGCCCTGGCTAGGAACTGCTTATCTTTGGACAATGGGGCACAGACAGGATAATTTGGTGTGTGATCATTGTCCCGCCCCCTCCTTTGTCTTCCTTTCAGAGCCAATATCCCAGACCCAGATGGGTTAATACATAATGCAGGCGTGCAAGTAATTGGCTGCCTTTGTATAGCAGTCAGTCATGGCTCTCTGTCCTCTGATCCCCTATTAGTGGCCACGCAAACACTCCTTCCACCTAATTAAGCACAGCTTTGAAACCTCCCTTCCCAATGATGTTCCGGCCCCAAACTAGCAATTCACACATGAGCCACTACCTGTTAACCCAACAGCCTCCCTCTCTTCTGGGGCACACATCCCTTACCTCCGCCCGGGTGCCCCAGCTGCTGGAGATGTTTGGGCCCCGAAGGGAGGCCGAGATGATAAATGATCTCTGCAAACTCTATATTAAAGAGGTGAAAATGGGATGTTAATATACCCCAAGCCGCTCATCTAGGGAACACATGGGCTCCAGCTTCCCGAACGCCCTGAAACAATGGCAATACGCAAGGCCTGGGTGAGATGACACCCCCTGAGTCCCGGGTGCGAAGAGCACAATGCTACCTAGCCTTCACCCATGGTGCAGTGGGACACTCCTGATGCCTCTGCACCAAGGGGTCTCATCCCTTAGGTGCTTAACTGAGAATTTCAAGGCAGAGTCGTTTTGATTTCAGTTGCTTTTCTTTTGGGCTTGAAACTTAAGCCCAGGCATTTGAAAAATTCCCTTAGCTTCCAAGTATATCTGAAACCCTCGCTTCCCTCTGACCGACTCCAGAAGCCGGTCTCTCTGTCTATCTGGCACCTGAAGTCCCAGGCCCCATTGATGACCGAAGTTTCTACCTCCAGTTCCAGAGTGACCGTAGCAAGCACTTCAGCCAGTCTCCACCGGTCCCTGACTAGCCATATCCAGCAGCTGCCTCTGTTAACGTGCAGCACACACCGAAGGCTTGATTCACAGACCAGTGAAAAATGGGAGCTCTACCCATCCAAGGTTCCTGCTCAGGAGCCTGGAGACATCTCAATGCCTGGATGTGTGAGAGGCGCTCAGAGCCCCGGGAAGGGAATGAAAAGGCGATGAAATATAATCACCATAAAAACCTTTGCTTGTGGGTGGTTCAGTGGTTAGGGCACAAGGCTGGCATTCTAGAGAGCTGGGTTCATTTCCCTTCCTTTGGGACCTTGGGCAAGTCTCTCTGCCGCAGTGCATCCCTGATACCGGCACTTCCCCCTTGCACAGGGGTTTGTTTTGGAAGCGGGGGGTGCATGAACAGTTATGAGGTGCAAGCTGTCCTGCAGCGACTCCAGAGCGTGAGCACCAACCGCGTTGGCTGTGAGTTCTATATTCAGATTTCACTAACTGTCTACCAAGTGTGAACAAGTATTGTAACAGCCTCAACATGGAGTCCCAGACAGTGCCCTTGGGTGCCCCGAGCTGTCTCACCACCCTGGTGAGCCTGCCTGCATGATAGCTGGTCCCTTACCATAAGAATCACAGCAATATTCAGGTTACACCAAGGACCAGTCACTTACCCTCGGTCAATTGCACTTTAGATCTCACACCAAAGACAATGCTTGTAGCTGATCCTATAATAAATTCTCTAAAGGTTTATTATAAAGGAAAAGGAAACAAGGGTTATTTATGAGGTTGAAGTGTGTAACCATAGATAGAATCATAGAATCTCAGGGTTGGAAGGGACCTTAGGAGGTCATCTAGTCCAACCCCCTGCTCAAAGCAGGACCAATACCCACAAACGAGTTCCAGTTTTAAGTTTCAAAAAGTACTAGAAGCTTGTATAATAAGCGAGCTCTCTGGGTAGGTCTACACCGGGATTAAAGACCCAGGGTACAGTCACAGTTGGCCCAAGTCAGCTGACTTAGCCTCATGGGGCTCAAGCTGAGGGACATATTGCTGTGCAGACGTTTAGTCTCAGGCTGGAGCTTGAGTTCCAGGAACCCTGAGTGGTGGGAGGATCTCAGAGGCGGAACACCTGCCCAGCAATTTTTCAGCACCAGAGCCCAAGCCTCACCAGCCTGAGTCATCTGACCGGGGCCAGCTGTGGGTGTTTTATCCCTATGTAGATGTACTCTGTGTGTCCTTTAGGGCTAACACAGGCTAAGCACTGGGGATCTTTTGCTTATGCCTAGTAATCCTTGCCCCCTACCCCAGCATCCAAGCCACATAAAGATACATTTCCTCCTTGTTAGGGGTTTTTATTCCCTTCCCCACTTCTGCTTTGAGCTGCAAACTCAGCTGATGGGAGAAATTCACTTGCAAGACTCAACTTTGGGTGGGGTGAGGGGAGTAAACAAAGAAGTCTTTTGTCCTCTTTAATGTTCCTCCACTCTCCACACCCAGCAGAAGGGTTTTGGCCAAGGTGTGGCAGCAGAGTCTCCTGATTTATTAGGTTCACCTGTAGGATCTCTGGGCCTGACATGTACCAGGGCTGCCAGCTGTCCCTGACGGGCCAGAGTCTTTTTCATTTAAAAAAAACCAAACCCTTCTCCAGAAATCTCGCCCAGCTCAGTGGAGTTGCAGAGTATGCTCCTATGTTTCTCCCTTCGGGTCCCTATTTATTGATCTCAGACACTGGCCGGTGTGCAGTAACCTTTGGGAGAGATCCGGTTTTGGACAAGTGATCATATCTTATATCGGGTCGTCAAGCTTATCCCCTGTGGTTTTAGAGTAACAATGCAGCAGCCAACACAGCATTTTAAACCCTTCCTCTGCGAGTGCTTTGAAGGATTTAATCTTTTATGTTTTGATCCATTTGTGACAGAGCGACCTTGGTATTTTCAAAAACGCCCAAGTGACGTAGAAACCTAATTTTCAAAAGCCTGACCAGTGTATGTTTATTACCCAGTCTGCCGCTCCCTCAGTGTGGAGAGGACAATGCACCAGCCTGTTCCTGAGCAGATTTCCCTTTACACGTCAAACCACACACTGTTTTATGTAAAAAAATTAAACCAGATGTATTAACTACAGAAAGAGAGATTTTAAGTGATTATAAGTAATAGCGAACAGATCAAAGTTGGTTAGGTAAGAAATAAAACAAAGCCACAATCTGAGTTCTATTAACTAGACAGGATTTGAATTAAGCAATGTCTCCCCCTGATAGACCATACAAGCAGGTCACAGATCTTCCATACACAGGATAGATATCCCTTCAGCCTGGGACCTCCTCTCCAGTTCAGTCTTGTTCCTGCGGTGTTTCCAGGTGTTGAGTGGGGGGGGGGGGGGAGCGAGGCCAAGTCATGATGTCACTTCCCCCTTTTATAGCTTCTTCCATGTGGAGGGAACTTCATTGTTCCAAGCAAAGTCCCCAGCACAGTTTGTGGAAAAGTACAGGCACACGATGGAGTCCAGTATCACATGATCTAGTCACATGCTCTTGCATGCTTCGATGAGTCAAAGCAGCCATTATCCATATACTGTCTGAGGCGTCCACAGGAAAACCTATCAGGTCAGGATTAGCTTCTTCTACGGCCTATTATGTTTCTTAATAGGCCATCACCTTGAATGGTTCGTCCACAATCTGCTGGCTAGACTGGATGTAAACTACCTTGTGGGTGTTACCCAGGAGCAAACACATTTGAAATACTGGTACATAGTCAATATTCATCACTTTAGATACAAAAATGATACGTGCATATGTAGTAAGAAGAGAGCCTGAGCCATAAGAGGCCTGGTATGAGGCAGGACCTGCACACAGAATTTGGCACGAACAGGACTGATATTTCAGAAATTCACATTCCTAAGTAGTGCCAGTCATAGAGTACTCACGCAAACACATCCAATATCAAGTGGTACCAGAACATCCCAATATCTAGGATGATGCAAAAACATTCCCCAAGGATAACAGGAACACACTGACCCGTCCTAAAAGATAAGGTCAGGATGAGAGTACGTAATAGAGATATTTTGATTGAACCAACATGTACAAGGTGATGGGTGATAACTAGCCACATCAGGGGGCAGTAACTAACTATGTCAAAGAGGCAGTACTAACTTGTTTGTATCAGGGTATAAACATGTATCTCAAATGGAGTATCTTTGTCTGGCCTAGGGAGGAACGGAAAGTCCCGTCATTCAGTGAGCCGGTCCATTGTTATGGGCATACATGTATTAGAGGTCCTGTAGAGTCTGCGGGATACTAGTACCATGCTTCGTCGACAATAAACCTGACTGGGTGCCTTTGTCCCTTAACGGATCTTGTGGTCATTGGGTGGTTCGCTCGAGGTCTGCTGTGCCAGCTGTCTGCACAGGGCTGGGGTGGCACACAAAGGGAACACACACACACAGATCTATCAACATCTAACCTCACTGATGATCCACGACCGCTAATCTGGTCCACTAAACTGCAACTCAATCACAGGGGAGTGAATACAAAAATAACTTCAAAGTAAAAAAACAAAATTGAGGGGGTTGACACCTAAAATTGATGCATGAATAGATGGAGTTGCCTGAAAACGGTTAACAGTTCGTAGGGTTGGAAAAGTTAAATCAGTTCTGCTTTTCATTGTTGTGAACGTGAAATGGTTCCGAGGTTCAGGCCGACTATGTGCCCATGTCTCAGATGCTTATCTGGGTCTTCAGAGCCCACAGGCACCGTGCATGGACAATAGCGGGCTGCCTTTTTTGAAAGTGAACAAGTGTAGGGCTAATTCATCCCAAGCTGGTGCTTAAATAGCACCTTCAAAATGTGTGTAACAAATCCTGCCCAAAAGCCTCTTAAAAATCTGGTCCTTCTTTGTGTTTGTTTTCCTTCAAAAGTCCAGCTTGACCTGGAGCATCTGGGAGTGGGTGGGAGATCGGCAGATCACTTCCCAGCCTTGCTGAATATTTCCTACTTGCAGCTTCATCAGCAAACCGCAGCCTAACGGCAGCACCACCTGGGCGGCAGCAGGAGGAGGCCGCCGTCATTATTCTGCATTAATAGGCATCCCGAGCTCCTGCGGTGGCATTTGATTCTGTTGCCACTTCACAGTGTCTCTTTGAATCATCCCGGTCCGACTCCTTGCACACAGGCCTCTGGGTCTGTTTCCCATTTGCTCGGTTTTTCCGGGTCTACCTGGAAATTGATGCCATTTTTATTAACAACCCCCAAGTCTCCCCCAGCAGTACGGCACATGGAATTCACACTAAGCAGTCACGCCACATACCAGGGTGTATAAATATTCAAACCAATGAATTTTTCAGACAGCTGAGCAGATACAGTCAACAGACAGAGAGAGAGAGAGAGACTCAGCCTCCCTAGGGATATGATAATAGGCAGAACTGATAGGGATTTACATTCCCGGCAGAGGCACTGAGAAGCACGGAGGTTTGTATTTCATTCATTTGCCCATACAAATGTCTTGTCACTTGCCATTATACTCCTATTCGCCAGCCCGCAGCTAGTTAGCACCTTGCCCTGTTCCTGCCAGAGGTGTCTGGGCAGAGGCCATGGGAGAGTTGCTGTCATTCAGCAGCTGCATGATCCATGCCCGAGCAAACTCCTGGACCAAAAACTTGCCCCACCCAGCAAGCAACGCAGGACAAAGTGTCCTTGGAAATTTCAGCCCGGCCAGGGTGATGCAGGGCTTGTTTCCGACGACCCATCTGATCTCTCTCCGCTGAGAGCGGCACTAGCAAAGGGAAGGTGTGACGCTGGCAGGTGATGGCAGAGTGTGTTTAAGCCAATCCACTTGTGTATTAGTATAGCGCAAGTATAAGAGTGTATCTGGCGTTTAAACTCCATGAAAACGAATTGGCCTTGTTTTCACTTAGCTGTATCCTATTACGGTGCAATGTCCCCCATTTACATTGTGTACAGCCCTGTAACCAAATCACCCATCAAAGAAGCCTTGTGGAATGCTAGTGAAGGACTTTAACAGGAAAGTGCTAATTTCAAATCCCGTGGCCCTCGTGTGTAACGACCGGAGGTGAGAAACTCAAAGTGTATTCCTCACTCACCCTCACCAAGCCCATGTGGGTGGAGACAGTGGCAGCGTGCTTTCGGTCAGAAGAAGCTATCCACAGGATTCGAGGAAGGATCCTTCATCTCTGCACTGTTTGGACTCTTACAGGGAAGCGGACTGGATGCAAAGCGGAGGTCCCCAGAGACAATCTGGGTCCCCTGACAAGACGTTTGGGAAAGTGGCAGTTTATTACATCACTGCCACCATTGGGAACTACAAACTGTAACTCACCAGTGCGCACATTTTAACCTCTCAATAACTCACTTCCTTGTCTTAGCTGATAAACCTTTAGTTAGTTTACTCTAGAACTGGCTGCCAGCGTTGTCTTTGGAGTAACATCCAGAGTGTCACTAGATCTGGGTAAGCGACTGGTCTCTTGGGATTGGGAGCAACCTGATGCGCTGTGATTTTTGGTTTAAGTGACCTTTTATCACAAAGTCCAGGTTGTCCGGGTGGCAAGATATGCTGGAGAGTGGGAGGGGCTGTCTGTGACTCCAGGGTAAGGCTGGTATAGTGATCAAAGGTTCTTTTCATTTTATATGGGAAACTGTGCCTCTCCCCTCCCTTATGTTTCCCTTGCCTGCCCCTCCCATCCTTTGCCCTATACCCAGAAATGAGGCTCAGTAAAATGCAGGAATTACAGGTGTGGCTGGCACCTGTAAAGGAGGAGAGGGGAGGGGGTGAGGTCACTTATGCCCTTCCCACCCTGGCGAAGAGCAGCCCCACTCTGACCAATACATACACTATTCTGCACCCAGCTGTTGAGGCTATAAACTGTGCCAAACAATTACACATATGGTTCCAAAAGTAGAGAGGCTAGTGTGGGCAAGTGGTTAGACCACTGCCCTGGGACTCAAGAGACCTGGCTTCTGTTGCTGGCTTTGCTGCCGGATGACCATTGCATCCCTGAGTCTCAGTTTCTCCATCTATGAAATGGGGACAATGCTGCTGCTCCTCCTTTGTGAAGAACTTCTGGGATGGAGCAATGAAATGAGCTGTATATGGTTACACAGCAAACGAATGTAGAGAGCGACTGGCACACAAGCCATGCTGGCAGGATGCGCAGTTCCAACACACCACCACTTGGCACAGTGCAGTGCCCCTTACACAGCGAGGGACCTATAGTCCCCTGCACTCCTATTCCCTAGGCAACCTAGTGGGGAGGGATAGCTCAGTGGTTTGAGCATTGGCCTGCTAAGCCCAGGGTTGTGAGTTCAATCCTTGAGGGGGCCATTTAGGGATCTGGGGCAAAAATTGGGGATTGGTCCTGCTTTGAGCAGGGGGTTGGACTAGATGACCTCCTAAGGTCCCTTCCAACCCTGAGATTCTATGAACCTTTGTGGGGGCTACAGAAGCATCCCTACAGAGGGATGGGAGCCAGGCTGCCTCGGGTCTGCTCTGCTCCGCTGTGCTGTCTCTAGCAGGCTTGGCCGTCCTTCCTCCTGTTCTCTCATGCTCCTGGCAAGCTGGAGGTGACTTTGCAATGTGAGAGGGCAGCAGCAAAAGCCGGTGGTACACGCGCAGCGGAGTTTGCGTGGATGCTTTTGAAAACATGAACCAATGTGATTTGGCGGCAGGTATCCAGAGATGTGCCCTGGAGCAGGGAGGGGAAAGTGCTTGCTTTGTGACCCCCATGAGGGCGGCCCTCACTTCTGGACACCCCAGTTCGGGGAAGATGTTGGTAAGCTGAAAAGGACCCAGCAAAGAATGGCCATGGGATTGAGTCAGGGGGAAAGCTCAGAAGAGTTACATCAGTGTCACGAGGCTAAGTGGGTCCGTGCAAGAACCAGGAAGCGACAAGCACCGTTATGGGCGTATGGGTCAGATGTGCTACCCGCCCTGCCTGGTATGAATTTGGCCAGCGTTATCAATACAGAGATGACCTTCATCATTTGTGTTCTGTGTGGGCTCTCCTTAAAGCTAGCAGCAATCCTCTAGGTCGGAGCTGTGCTGCATGGGAAGGGTCCGTCTCTATTTGCATGGTAATGAAGTGCCGCTGAAGGTGCTCTCCAGAATGGCTAGCCACACTGCAGAGTGGCTAATGGACACGTCTGCCAGACTTAGGGGAAATGAATGCTTCCAGACAATCTGATCTGGTGCTGTACGTTTGCAACAGGAAGAGAGATTGTTTGACATAAGCTATTAGCAGACAATGAACATGGTCCCTGACACTCTGTTAATGAGCAGACTTTGCAGCCAGGAAGTGACCCTTTGGGGGTGGGGGAGACAATGGATAGCTCAGTGGTTTGAGCATTGGCCTGCTAAACCCAGGGTTGTGAGTTCAATCCTTGAGGGGGCCATTTAGGAATCTGGGCCAAAAATTGGGGATTGGTCCTGCTTTGAGCAGGGGGGTGGACTAGATGACCTCCCAAGATCCCTTCCAACCCTGAGATTCTATGAAGAAGTGCTTCTATGTCAGGCCCACGCTTCCGTATTCAGAATGAGGGGAGCCACAGTCTAGGATATTGTGGGACATGGTTAGCTCCTGCTATGGCTGCTCCATAGCCCCCCCCTTTTCAGCCACACCCTTAACCTCTCTTTAATATACCTTATGGTTTGGGGGGGAGGGCTGCGCTCCATTCCAGGGACTTCCTTCAGTCTCTTTCAGGCCCGGAATCCTTCCCGGGAGTTAGCGCCATGGAATCAATGTAATGACACTGCCGTATCTAGCAGTCAGGTCACTCAGGGGGGATGTTGGTAATGGCCAACATCATTTTCGCCGTAATGTTGGGTTCCTTTCAATGCCGATAAGGAGATAAAATTCTTGCTCACGTTGGGGGAATCTCAAGCGGACGTTAATAGTAAAGGTACAAACTCATTAATACGTAAGTGCAGTGAGTGCCCAGGTCCAGGAGCGGAGAGGCATTTGTAAATTCGCCCCTCAGTAAGTTTGACAGATTGACTGGCGATGCCGATCTCAGCTCTGTTTTATACTCTCTAAGAATTACTGCTCCCAGCCCTCCCTCTGGCTGGGAGAGATAAGGCCTGTAAAGAACTCCTGGTGCTGATAAATGGGAATGAACTGGGGTTTGCTGTTATTTTCCCTGCTTTGGAATCTTCAGCTCCTTTGCTTTAGGTTTTTCTGAAATATTTTTTTCTAATAAATGTTCTTAGCAGATCTCAGTAAAAAACCGTTGTCTCCTTAGGAATAAAGCTGGGAGGATTTTAACTTTAAATGTCAGTCTGGAGGGTGTTCTGTTCTTTTCAGATTACGTTTTTAATTAGAAACTACTGGAAAAACTGGCCTTGGACTTGCTTTCCTGTGTAGCAATGAGCCACCAGCCCCAGCCCAGGGCTGGCACCTCTTCTTTCAGATCTGGCTCGCAGGACGTTTATCTCAATGCTCAGCCGCAATATGCCCCGGCTTAAATTCATCTCCCTTCTCCTGGACGCCCCCTTTTATCCATCTACGTAGCTCCTCTCAACCTCTGCAGCTTACACCCTGTGGGTTCCTGGCTTTCCCACTCCCTGGCAGGGGCAGAGGCATGGATGTATTCAGGTTGGCTGAAACTCAGCACAGAGAAAACAGAGATGAACACCGGATAGCAGGGGGAATAGCTGGTGGTGACTAAGTGCCAAATTCTGTGCCCATTGAGGGCAGTGGAAAGACTCCCATTGACTTCCCTGGGCATTGGATTGGTCCATAAAGGGGGAGGGGAATGCCAGTGATCCAAGTATTGGGGGGACTGTGTCCAGGACCTTCCAAAGAGGCCCTCCGTGTAGGGACCTCCGTCTCTGTAACCTATGGAAGCACTGCTCAGTCCCCAAATGGTAGCTATGGAAAGACCCAGCCGAGTTCCCAAGCATAAGGAATTCCCAAACCAAGCCCTGATCCCAGAGGTGGAGTAAGATTTATTGGGGCCCTGGGCACAAGGAACATTTGCCCACGCCCCACCCCCTGGGAGCCAGGGGGGCCAGAACCGGGGATGGGGGAAAGAGGGGCCATACCCCACTTCTTAACATTGGCATAGTAGCCTCAGAGGCAACTGGAGGATCAGTGCTGCAAAAAGTCCAGGCAGCAGTGAATCATAGAATCTCAGGGTTGGAAGGGACCTCAGGAGGTCATCTAGTCCAACCCCCTGCTCAAAGCAGGACCAACCCAAGTGGGGGCATAAGCTTATCTAGCTTAATCTTGAAGCCAGATAGGTCTTTTGCCCCCACTGCTCCCCTTGGAAGGCTGTTCCAGAACTTCACTCCTCTGATGGTTAGAAACCTTCGTCGAATTTCAAGTCTAAACTTCCTGATGGCCAGTTTATAGCCATTTGTTCTTGTGTCCACATTGGTACTGAGCTTAAATAATTCCTCTCCCTCCCTGGTATTTATCCCTCTGATATATTTAAAGAGAGTAATCGTATCTCCCCTCAGCCTTCTTTTGGTTAAGGTAAACAAACCTTGTCCTTGTCTCCTCATGGCAGGTGACTGCTGTTTGTAAAAGCCTAAAGTGAGAAATTACAAAGCATGGGACTTGGGGGCAGTGCCCAGTCAAGCACTTCAGAGGACAGCATTAGGAGAGGGCTGATTTCATACGCCAACACAGCTACGTGGCCATTCTTCCACAGTCAGTCAAATGACTTTCTGGGTTGCCACTTTCATCGCTCCATTTCCGCAGGGGCGGGGAACGTGGGGAGCAGAGCCGTCCACCCAGGGCACCAGACTGTCACGACAGCAATCGGCATCCAGATGACAGCACTGTAATATGTGCTAATTATGCACCCGCCGGCCGCAGCCACGGCAAGCCGGGGAAATGATAAAAGTCAACAGTTGATCTTTAAAATTTTAATGAAGTGGAAATAATGTCGGAGAGCGCATGTGAGGAGCAGGGAACAGGAGAGCTGCTCTTCAGTCTAAACAGATTAAAAAACTCCGGGGGATCAAGGCAGATTAACATGTCCTGTGCTAACACTAGCGGCCCCTGAGTGATGTTTGGGGAGGGGCTGTGCAAACCGTCTCACAAGAGAAACGAACCTCCTCTCTGGAAGCCCTGAGCAAACAAACACTAATCGCAGAATAAAGGGACAATTACCTGCGATGGCGGCAGTAATGAATCTACTAACAAGAATACACCCTCCTGGCTGCTGCCATCCCAGCTCCCGGGCTCCTTCTGTTTGCCGAGCTGATTAACGGGAACAAATCGGGGAGATTATTACCAGGAACCAGTACAGCTCTTTGTCTGGAGTCCCCTGGCTTGGGCGCAACAGAAGGAAGCCGAGCTTGCTCTGGGGTCAGGTGACTCCCTGGGACTGGCTCCTTGTCCCCCTTGGAGATGGGTTTGCTGAAGTGACCAGCCTCTTCCAAAAGCCAGAGCATGGCTGCAGTCCCTTCGCTCACCTTCCCCTTAAGACCGTGGGCATTAAATGGCCAGGGCCTGATTCTGACCTGGGTTACTGGCATCAGTCCACTGGCATTACTCCTGATCCATGCCTGTGTCGGCGAGAGGCGTTTGCTGTCAACGCTAAGGAAGCCTAGGCCCCTTTGTTTAGGCAAAACTTCCCCACTCCTGCCCCTATGATGCACCGTTGCTTCTCTCAGAGCTGTGCTCTGTGCAGGGCCTGCATGCATCAGCCCCATGCCAAATACAGTACAGCAATCCAGCCTTGAGTCCCAAAGCCCTGGATCACTGGGACAAGGGCCCCATCTAACAGACGGCATCTCCCTCCCCATGTCCAGGACAGATGGAGAACAGACTCTCGGCTACCAACACTGCCTGGGACCACAAGAGCAAACAGTTTCCTTACCCAAGGGTGGTAAGCCCTCTGCCCCCCGCACTGGCCCCATTCCCTAACCGAGGGGACAGCCACCAACCAACCAGCTTCACCTCTGTCCTGTCTGGGCTAAGTCTCGGCCAGCGGGCTCCGGACCAGGTCTTGGTCCCAGCCAGGCACTTGGGAAGCACAGACCTGCCCAGCACTGGGGAATGGGGATTCTTCTCACAAAGAGCTTTACTATCATCCTCAAAAGAGGGGAGGCTGGTCTGGTCTAACCCACTGGGGTGAGAAACCAGGCTGGTGCCCATTCAAGTGCCTGCCTCTTTAATCCACTCCTTTAGCCCGGCTTCAGATCACCCTCGGGATGGGAGTTAGAGTCCCTGGCCTGCATGGGTCTCTTTTGAAGATGGGTTAACACGTGCACCCCCAGTCCTGCGACCCGCCACCCCTGCCAGGGACAGCAGGCAGGCATGCCAGTATTCACCGGGGTCCCCACAGCAGAACTGGGCTTTCACACCCATTCACACAACAATAAAGACTTTCAGCTCCTTATTGTAAGAACATTTGCCCTTCCCGCAAGCTGCTGCCACCTCCCACAAACATTCCTTTCCAAGCCGTACAGTGGCTTCTTGGATTTTGCAACCCTCAGAAAGCCTCAGATGATGGCTGGCAAAGCCAGGGCCGCACGTTGTACCCGTGGGCTGCAGAAAACAACGTTGCCTGGTGCTATAGGGGGTTTATGTCTCCGGGAGGAAATTAGACCATTGTGCATTGAAAGGATTCACCACACGGAGAAAGGATTCAGTGAGCTTCCTTACACCACGGCCAAGCAACCCCAAGCTAACCCATATCCTGGGCCTGATTCCGTGTTCACTTGAACTGGTGCAAATCAAGTGTGACTGTCTGGAAGCCAAAGGAGCTACCCCAGTGCACAACCAGTGGAAGGGAAAGGAAAGGCAGACCCAGATCTGTATGGGAACCATGCCACTCACGCACTGCTGTGGAAATGATCATAATCATTGTGATTTGAGGGCTATAGCCTCTCAAGCGGATAAAGCATCTAAGTTGCTGCATGTGCTATGAACCCTGCTATTATAGCATGAAATCAAACACGGAAAGTGATAGAAGGCCCGTGAACTGAAATCAACCGTACAAGAACCGAGCACAATGGACCGTGGTTGAATTGCACTGAATAGCATGTAAGTTACAGTACTTTCAGTAATCTGGATAAACAGCGATAAGACAGGAGAAAATAAGCCCCATTTAAAGTGGGCAGAAGAGAGAGCGACTGAAGCAAATGTAATAAACCGTGATCCATCTGCATTGGAGACCGCAATCAAAGTGAGCTGGAGGAACGTGATGGAGATAAACTGCAATCAAAGAGGGCTGAATGCACGGAGAGGGAATTGAGGTGGGGAGAGAGAACCGGGCTGAATACATCTTTTGGAATAAACCTCATTCAGCCGGAGCTCATTAAATCTCACTTGCTATAAGTGTGACGCCTGGAACAGCTATGAGGGGGGAATCACAGCCAGCAACGGAGATTGAACTGAAACAAACAATCACAGAGCTGCTGATTACATGGGGCTGAGAGCAGATGAGAAGCCCTGCAAAGTGAAGAGTGGGAGAGGAAGGAGATGAAGGCAAGATTATCTGCTATTTGATTTTATTAGCCTCATCCAGAAAGTGTTTTCAGCTCCTGACGGTGGGACTCACTCTGCCCTGCAAAGCCAGAATCCTTAGTAACTCCCCTCGGGATCTTTGTCCCCATGGCCTGACTCTGGTCTGAGCTGGGATAATGGATGGGAATCTCTCGGGTTCTCAACGTTGCATGCGTGGATTTTTTAACTGAAATCTCGAGCACTAAATTAGAGCTGGAGAATTTGATTCCCCGAATGTGCTTTGGTTTTACCCTTTTCTCCCAAATCTCTCCTCCTTCCTTCCCCTTGCTCCCCCTGGGCTGCAGTTTTGCCTGGCGGGGCTTTCAGAAGTTAGATGTAGGGAACTCAGCTGTAGCAACACAGATCGCAGGAGAGGGAAGTGCCCAGCATTCTTGGGGGGAGGGGTAGCTCAGTGGTTTGAGCATTGGCCTGCTAAACCCAGGGTTGTGAGTTCAATCCTTGAGGGGGCCATTTAGGGATCTGGGGCAAAAATTGGGGATTGGTCCTGCTTTGAGCAGGGAGTTGGACTAGATGACCTACTAAGGTCCCTTCCAACTCTGATATTCTATGATTCTATGTGCCCCTCCCCAGACATTACTTCCCTATGGGGAGGGGTCTCCAGCAGAATAATGTGCACTCTGGGCACCAATCTCACACCTGCTATTAAATCTGACACTTGTGGTTTCGGTCCTAGGTAGAATAGGCCCAGCCTCAGCTCTGTGATCCATGCAAAAGGCATTTCTGCATGCAGAGTGTTTGCAGAATTGCCTCCTGCTGCCGTCCATCCTCTGAAATAATAATGCGTAGCAATTTGGGAGGCCACCCCCCTGTACCACTCAAAGCATTCTATAAAATCAGGTCAATATCATTATCCCCGCACATGGGGGAGGGGGCCTGCGGCACAGACAGGGGAAGTGACTTGCCCAGACTCATCCAGGAAGTCCGTGGTAGGCTCATTCCCACTCCCTTTTTTTTGGGGTGTGATCCTGTTTATTCATAAAAAACGTGCACAAACTCCTGTTTCCCTGAACACAGTAGAAACAAGCTGCAGCAGGCAGAAATCCCCAAGTCTGGTCTTCCAGTGAGCTCTGTGCCCAACAAGGCCTGTCTCTTTGCTTCCTTTCAGGGTCACACTCACAACCTCTGCTGGCTTTCTCTGCCCAACACACACAACCTACAGCCAGTATCCTGACCCCTGGGTTTGCAATCTACCTGCCATGGGGCCTAGCCTAGCTCAGATCCTCAAAAGGTATTTAGGCATCTAACTCCCAGAGAAATCAATGGGCCCAAGTGCCTTGGGCAGTCACCCCAAAGCCCCCCGCTGCTTTTACTATATAAAAGAGCTTGATTGTGCCTTCTGTTGAGCCTGAGACTGCTTGACAGTCACTGGCTTTAAAGAACTCTGCAGAGACCAGCAAATTCATCTCACAGCCACCCCGGCCGTCAAACAGCTGTCGACTTTCGGCCACTGCCAATCTGAGCTGGAGTGATACTAGCGGTGACTGCTACAGACTAGGGACCGAATGGCTGGGCAGTGGTTCTGCAGAAAAGGACCTAGGGGTTACAGTGGACGAAAAGCTGAATATGAGTCAACAGTGTGCCCTTGTTGCCAAGAAGGCTAACGGCATTTTGGGCTGTATAAGTAGGGGCATTTCCAGCAGATCGAGGGACGTGATTATTCCCCTCTATTCGGCACTGGTGAGGCCTCATTTGGAGTACTGTGTCCAGTTTTGGGCCCCACGCTACAAGAAGGATGTGGATAAATTGGAAAGAGTCCAACGGAGGGCAACAAAAATGATTAGGGGGCTGGAGCACATGACTTATGAGGAGAGGCTGAGGGAACTGGGATTGTTTAGCCTGCAGAAGAGAAGAATGAGGGGGGATTTGATAGCTGCTTTCAACTACCTGAAAGGGGGTTCCAAAGAGGATGGATCTCGACTGTTCTCAGTGGTAGAAGATGAAAGAACAAGGAGTAATGGTCTCAAGTTGCAGAGGGGAAGGTTTAGGTTGGATATTAGGAAAAACCTTTTCACTAGTAGGGTGGTGAAGAACTGGAATGGGTTACCTAGGGAGGTGGTGGAATCTCCTTCCTTAGAGGTTTTTAAGGTCAGGCTTGACAAAGCCCTGGCTGGGATGATTTAGTTGGGGTTGGTCCTGCTTTGAGCAGGGGGTTGGACTAGATGACCTCCTGAGGTCCCTTCCAGCCCTGAGATTCTATGATTCTATGAAAGGCTGTCTAACTTCAGAGCGACGAGCTACAGAAATTGTATAACACAGACAATGTGCGAAACTCCCCAACTGCTGCTCCTGCTCCGTTTAATATTCCAGTGGAACGTGGCTGCTCATTTAAATTATTGTGGAGAATAATTGTTTTGATAATTGTTTGATAACCTGTTATTTTCAGGTAATTTATTTCCCACTTTTTCCGCCTGATGGATGCTCCCGCGTCCCTGAGCGCCCCAAGCTGCAGCAGGAGCGATGGAAAGGCTTTGTGTTACTCTGGAATTAATATTTATTTGGTTTCTTTACTTCCCCAGGAACAAGAGAGAGTATGAATAATACATAGGCCCAAAGATGCCCAGATAGGAGGCTTTACATTCTGAATGCCAGTAGGATCCAGGAGACGCGGGAGAATGTGGGGAGCACAGGCAAATGGGTGTCTAGGGCAAAGGGAGGCTTGGCTCACGGCGAGGCCCGTGTTTATAGGTAAAATAGAAACAGTCATTGTGGGTCTTAGGATGGGAAAGGGGGAGATGTTCAAACGGACGCAGAGGCATAACCCAAGAGCCAAGAGAAAGGGAATTGATGGTGCAGGGCTCCTGGCCCCCCCATGGAGAGACATTCTGGCTGGTGGAGTGTTTGTCATGGAAGAAGGTCACATGATGCCAGACAGTTCCTAGGTACTGGAACTAGACCATCCCTGACAGGTGTTTGTCTAACCTGCTCTTAAAAATCCCCAATGAGGGAGATTCCACAACCTCCCTAGGCAATTTATTCCAGTGTTTAACCACCCTGACAGTTAGGAAGTTTTTCCTAATGTCCAACCTAAATCGCCCTTGTGCAAGTTAAGTCCATTGCTTCTTGTCCTATCCTCAGAGGTTAATGAGAACAATTTACCTCCCTCCTCCTTGTAACAACCTTTTCTGTACTTGAAAACTAGGGTGACCAGATGTCCCGATTTTATAGGGACAGTCCCGATTTTTGGGTCTTTTTCTTATATAGGCTCCTATTACCACCCCTACCCCCTGTCCTGATTTTTCACACTTGCTTTCTGGTCACCCTATTGAAAACTGTTATCCTGTCCCCTCTCAGTCTTCTCTGCTCCAGACTAAACAAACCCAGTTTTTTCAGTCTTCCTTCATAGGTCATGTTTTGTAGACCTTTCATCATTTTTGTTGTTCTGCTCTGGACTTTTTCTAATTTGTCCGCATCTTTCCTGAAATGTGGCACCCGGAACTGGACACAACACTCCAGTTGAGGCCTAATCCATTTGGAGTAGAGAGGAAGAATTACTTCTTGTATCTTGCTTACAACATTCCTGTTAGTACATCCCAGAATGATGTTTGCTTCAATACAGACAATTAGAGCGATAAGGTGGATGATGTATCTTTTATTGGACCAACTTCTGCCGGTGACAGAGACAAGCTTTCAAACTAGGTGGAGCTCTTCTTCAGGTTTGCAAGGGGTACTCAAGAGTGCCACAGCTAAATACAAGATGGACCAGATTGTTTTGCACAAGTAATTAACATACATTGTAGGAGACCACTGAAGGAGAAGTGACCAGTTAACACCGCTGCAGTCATAGGACAGAAGAGGGGGGTTAGTAGGTTACAGATTGTTGTAATCAACCATAAATCAGGGGCGCTGGGCCAGAGGGCCATGGCCCCATTACTTTTTACCGGCCATAAGGGCGAGCGGCGTGGGAGGAGAGGTGTAAGGGCGGGGGCTCAGGGGGAATGGGCAGGGCCACGGTTCAGGCTCTGGTGGCCCCCAATTTTTAGGGCGCTTTCGCCACTCCTGCCATAAATCCAGCGTGTTTATTTAGTCCATGTTTTTTAGTGTCCCGCAAACGTAGGAATTTAAACGCCCAGGCTTCTCTTTTGAAGGTGATGTGCAGGTTTCCTTTGAGAGCGAGGATTGAGGGGTTAGATATGGAGTGAGCACTTTGTGAAAAATATGGTGGAGTTGTCTTTGATAATTTTTTGGTGTGAGTTCATTCGTGAGTGTCGTGATTGTCTGGTTTCACCCATATAGTTGCTATTGGGGCATTTAGTGCACTGGGTGAGGTACAACACATTATGATAGGCATATGTAGGAGGCACGGATCTTGAAAGATTTTTTGTGGGGGTTGTGATCATTGTAGCTGTGGTGATATGTCTGTAGGTTTTGCATTTGTTGTTCTGGCATGGTCTGGTCCTGCTTTTGAGGAGGGATAGCTCAGTGGTTTGAGCATTGGCCTGCTAAACCCAGGGTTGTGAGTTCAATCCTTGAGGGGGCCATTTAGGGATCTGGGGCAAAAATTGGGGATTGGTCCTGCTTTGAGCAGGGGGTTGGACTAGATGACCTCCTAAGGTCCCTTCCAACCCTGAGATTCTATGATTCTAGTGTGTCCTGGTCTGTGGAGAGCTTGCTTCTGATGATGAGCTTGGAGAGTTGTTTGAAGGCCAGAAGGGGATTGGGAAAGATTTCTTTCAGGATGTGGTCTCCGTCAAGTATGGGCTGTAATTGTTTGATGATGCCCCATATGGGTCCCAGTGTGCAGTGGTAAGTGACAGCTAAGGGTGTGTGGGCTGAGGGAGTTTTTTCCGTACTGAAGCGGGTTCTCTCGGAGCATTTGAGTAGCCTGTTCCATGATGTGATCTACTTCTCTGGTGGAGTGTCCTTGTTTGCTGAAGGCAGTTTTATAAGAACATAAGAGCATAAGAATGGCCGTACTGGGTCAGACCAAAGGTCCATCCAGCCCAGTATCCTGTCCACTGACAGTGGCCAATGCCAGGTGCCCCAGAGTGAGTGGACCTAACAGGTAATGATCAAGTGATCTCTCTCCTGCCATCCATCACCGCCCTCCTGACAAACAGAGGCTAAGGACACCATTCCTTACCCATCCTGGCTAATAGCCATTAATGGACTTCATCTCCATGAATTTATCCAGTTCTCTTTTGAACCCTTTTATAGTCCTAGCCTTCACAGCCTCCTCAGGCAAGGAGTTCCACAGGTTGACTGTGAGCTGTGTGAAGAAGAACTTCCTTTTATTTGTTTTAAACCTGCTGCCCACTAATTTCATTGGGTGGCCCCTAGTTCTTTTATTATGAGAACATGTAAATAACTTTTCCTTATTCACTTCCTCCACACCACTAATAATTTTATATACCTCTATCATGTCCCCCTTAGTCTCCTCTTTTCCAAGCCTCTTTAATTTCTCCTCATATGGGACCCGTTCCAGACACCTAATCATTTTAGTTGCCCTTCTCTGAACCTTTTCTAATGCCAGTATATCCTTTTTGAGATGAGTAGACCACATTTGTATGCAGTATTCAAGATGTGGGCGCACCATGGATTTGTATAAGGGCAATAAGATATTCTCTGTCTTATTCTCTATCCTTTTTTTAATGATTCCTAACATCCTGTTTGCTTTTTTGACTGCCGCTGCACACTGCGTGGACGTCTTCAGAGAACTATCCACGATGACTCCAAGATCTTTTTCCTGATTAGTTGTAGCTAAATTAGCCCCCCATCATATTGTATGTATAGTTGGGGTTATTTTTTCCAATGTGCATTACTTTACATTTATCCACATTAAATTTCGTTTGCCAATTGAAGTGTCTTAAGGTGTATATCCTGGACTTTCTCTTTAGACTGTTCCCCAAGGGTCAGTCCTAGGACCAATCTTATTCAACTTATTCATAAATGATTTGGAAGAAGGGGTAAACAGTGAGGTGGCAAAGTTTGCAGATGATACTAAACTGCTCAAGATAGTTAAGACCAAAGCAGACTGCGAAGAACTTCTACAAAATCTCTCAAAACTAAATGATTGGGCAACAAAATGGCAAATGAAATTTAATGTTTTGTGGCAGGCACACCATCATTTGGGGATTTGCAGCCATTCTGGTGATTCTCTCCTCGTCCCCTTGCTCCCCGGCTGCCTGTTTTCTCCCCATTAGGCCCGTCTGCCTCCTACAGTTTGCACTTCTCAAATGTAGTCATTAGCACTTATTATAACGAACGTGCTGCCTTCGCTTTGGACGGACCTGGAGCTGCAGCCAGGGATGGCACTTAGGAGTCTAATTAACATCTCAGCACCCCAAGCTCATATTGTTTGGCACTATAGAAAAGGTACATTGCCGTACACATTAGACCAAGGCATTAATAAACTGGGTAATTGCCAGTTATGAATTCCAGAGGCATTTTCTGCACAGTAAAGATAACCATGATGGGTCAAATTCTCCACTGGTGTAAACCAGGGCAGCTCTACTGACTTCTACTGCCCCAATGTACACCAGCAGAGAATTTGGCCCAATGTCTGGCACTCTGGTTGGTAAATTCCAGCCCTGTGTCCTCTCCAGAGAGCAGTGGGATTGTGTTTTATTCATCCGTCTCTCCATTTTCTGTTCTGAATCACATGCTAATAAATAAATGGGACAAGAGAGCTTGCCACAGACAGACAGTTTAGGGAACTCTGTGCATTAAGGGTATGTTTATAGGGGCCTTTTAATGGAGCCAGTCTCAATTTGTCTCGAACTTGTTACAGAAGTTACATGTTAGACCACCACCTAGAACGCTCGTGTGAACCACACCAGTGCAGCCCGGTGCTTTGAAACGGTTTGGTCCTTCAGAGCATGCGCTCTCTGATGGCTTGGGTCATAGATCAGCGGGCTTGGGACTGATCCCTTCCCTGGGCACCCCCTGATGTGCATCCCTCCCCGACTCCCTACCCCCTGCGACTCCCCACTCTATGGGGCTTTGCTCCTGGGCTTCTCTGTCTAAGAAACTCTTAGAGCCTCAATCTCCCCACACCGACACCAATGACGTTACTCTAGATTTACACCAGTGCCAGTAAAAACAGTATCTGATCCTCCATGTGTAAGCAGGGGAATAGTTCTGCTATTGTGGGAAATTTTTCTGGCTTATAAATGATCCAGGTGAAATGGGCTAGCGAAAGGATCTGAGTCCTCACTCCCACTCCCTTTACCCAGATGCCTGCCTGACCTCAAGGACTCCCCTTCCACCTCCTGGTGGCAGAGTCCCCGTAACCCCGACAGGGCAGGGCCCAGGATTTCAGGGGGGTGGGGGTCGACCTTGTGTTCAGTTAGGGCAGGAGCTAGAGTGTCCCCACTCCGGGGTGCTCTCTCTGGCCCACTGATCATTACATACAGTTCAAAGCAAATACAATTTATTAAACAGCAATCAATCTAAAAAATTAAGGAAAAATATGGGAAAGGTGAAAGGAAAACCCGTCCCCCCGCTCTGTGGCACGGGAACATACAACCAGCTGTCTCTGGAACGTCAGGGCAGTTCACAGTGCGCTCCTAGAACGTTCCAGACCCCTGCCCAGGCCCTGGCTGTGCTGCAGGTCAGACACTTGCTCTGATGGTGGCCACACGGCCTCAGGCTCCTGGTGGCAGGACCCTTCTTCCCCACATCAGCTCCCCACCCCTCCCCATGGGTTATGATCCCGCTCCAAGTCTGGCCTGCAAGGCCTCTTGGCTGGGGGCGTCTCCCTGCACTGGGCCTACTGCCCAGGGTCCCCCTCTCACTCTCCCTGCCTGGCTCTGGGCTGCTCCAGCCCCTGGGGCTCTGGTTGCTGCAGCTCTGCTCCCAGCACAGGTCTGCTCTCTGGGCTGCTTCTCTGGTTCTCTCTGACTCTGGCTGGCATGCATAGGCACCGACTCCATGGGTGCTCCGGGCTGCAGCACCCACTGGAAGCCCCACTGATCAGCTCGTCCCCCTCCCGCCAAGCGCCTCCCGCCCGCTGCGATCAGCTGTTCAGCGGCATGCAGGAGGTGCTGGGGGAAGGGGGAGGAGCAGGGGCAGGAAGAGACAAGGGAGGAGGTGGAACGAGGTGGGGCAGGGGTGCGGGCTTGGGGGATGGGGTGGAGTGGGGGCAGAGCCTGGGGCAGGGCGGGGTTCAAGAATCCCCGGGGAACTTAGGAAGTTGGTGCCTCTGCTGGCGTGGCCCTGCTCCCCAGCTCTGCCCAGGCCCCTGCTCTCTCCTTAGCTCGGCCCCGCTCCAGCCCAGAAATTCCAGCTCACAGGGAGGACAGGACCCCTGTCTCGGCCACCTGACTCCCTCATCGGCCTGCCCGCCCTGTCAACCAGGTGGACCTGGAGCATTGGCGTCTCCCCATTGCCCCTGGGGACTCTCAGGGTCCCGATTGCCCATGGACCCTTCCCCTTTCTCTTGGCACTGGGAGCTGGTCAACCAAAACCCCACTGAGTGTCAGTAGGAGGCCACCAGTCCCCTTACACACGCTTTGAGGTAAATGCCAGTGGCGCTGCAGGGCCCAGAGCACTTCTCTCCACTCCCGGGCTCAGGGCAGGGCACCCGGCGAGCCATTCCACAGCACTGCCCGGGCGATCTCAGTCCTGCCCCGCCGGCCAGAAGGCCTGGCCGCAGGGGTCTGCTCCAGCCTGGCACTGATGGAGGCACAGAGAGGCCCTCAGCGGCAGGGGGCAGGATGAGGAAGGCCCCAGGGGGCCAAAGCTCCGAGACGTGCCAGGTGCTGAGTGAGCCAGACGGAGCTCTGCCCGTCATTATTCACAGAAGCCCTGCGGCCAGAGAGAGCTCCCTGCCCCTGCTAGGGTGGCAAGGGGAACAGGCTGCATTTGCATAGGCTGCCTACCCACGATTCCTTGAGTGACACTTGGGGAGTCACCATCCATGACCGTGGATTGGTGGGGGGAGCTCTTATAGGGTGACCACATGTCCCCATTTTATAGGGACAGACCCGATTTTTGGTTCTTTTTCTTCTATTACCCCCTACCCCGATTTTTCACATTTGCTGTCTGGTCACCCTAAGCTCTTACCATGGGACAAAAGCTTATTTCCAGGCAGCCAGGACTTTGCTCAAGGGTCCTTTTTGCTCTTGGCTCCTTTCCCATGGTAGGACTTTGCTGTGCTCTGCCGTGGCTCTCACAGCCACAGAGCTGAGCGACCCCAGCCAGGCCCCTTCTACCCAGCCCCTTAGGAAAGCTGAATTGGTGGGGGGGGGGGCATCTCCAGGTAGGATCAAAAAGCTGTTTTCCTGGGGCTGGAGGCAGAGCTGCAAAGAGACCCGGATTGTAGCTACTTGCTGATCCCTGCGGTGGGGCAGGGTGGTGGCGTGTGAGGTGGTGTATCATGGCACTGTTACCCCGGGACATTCTCACTGGCCGGGGAGGGAGGAAATAGACAGACGCTGCCAAACAGCCAGGGCAGGGAGTATCTTGTTCTGCAAGTCTGTTCGGTTGCTGTGATTACCCAGGTTTATGACTGTTCCCTTCCCCCCCCCCCCCCCCCCCGTACAGACCCCTTTGTCTGCAAGTGGTCCCAGGGTGCTCATGAGTGGGCACAGCCCAGGAGATTCCCCAGTTTCTGGGTGGAGGTTCCAACTCGTTTTAGGGATTTTCCAAGAGGGACCCTAGATCTACTGAACCTGGCCCTGGGGCTGGCACTCGACATTGGCAGGAGGGTTATATTACACGGAAGCTGCTGCTGAGAAGGAGGGGGACAGAACAGCCCCCGTGGGGGTGTTAGCGACTGACCGAGCACGCGGAAACCAGCCTGGCCCCTCTTTCAGTTGGTTCGAGCAGCGCCGTCTCTGGGGAGCAGCCCAGTGAAGTCCTTCAGCCCTGCCCGTCCCATGTGTCTCTGGGTCCACACTGCTCTGCCGGGCACCCTGCAGGCTCTAGGGACAGAGGCCCATCCATGCTATCGGCCGTGCTGTAGCCAGGCTGCCTAGCTCTGCTCCAGCTGGGCAAGGAGGGGCTCTCCGGGATGCAGAGACGAGGCCGCACAGCCCCTGCTTTGACCTCTGTCCTTTGTTACAAATTAGCTCATCGTATTCCAATCTCGCGCCAAGTCCAAAGTGCCGGCGCAGGAGGCTAATTAGCAGAGCAGCCTGCGCTCGATGCCAGCCCTTATCTGCAGGCATGCTGGGAAAGGCAGGACGGGAATCCCAGAGCAGGACCTGCTCCATGGAGAGACTGTATCTCCCCTTATTATCACCATACGCAGAGTCCCCCTGAACTCAACCGTGCTGACTAATCAGTTCCCGGGGGCGGGGGGGGGGGGGGGAGGCAGCTCTGCTCCTACCGCGCCAGTTACTCATGGCTCTGAGAACCAGCTCCTTCCCCACGCACTGAGCCTGGCTTGACCAATCCGGCCCATTTGGACTTGCTGTGCCCCCACCCCTAAGGCCAGGTTTGCCTCGCCAGTGGGTCTCGTCAATGCCCCCCGCACCAAGGGCTTCCTGCCAGCCATTTATCATGGCTTTTCTCTCCCTCGCGCTCTATGGCAATCCTCTGTCACTCCGTCCCCTCTGGAGGGGTGGGGTCAGGGCCGGCGCTTCCACTAGGCGACCCTAGGCGGTCGCCTAGGGCAGCAGGATTTGAGGGGCGGCATTTCGGCGGCGACTCATTTCCTGGCGACAAGGACAGCGGCCGCCGAAACGCCGCTGAGAATGTCGCTTCCGAGGAGCTGCCGCCGATTACAGCGGAGGAGCGCTGCCGCCTAGGGCGGCAAAAACCCTGGCGCCGCTACTGGGTGGGGTAGTAGCATTTCAATCACGGTTATCCCAGCCCTCCTGCCCACAGACCCGGCCTCCCCTTCCTGCTCTCAGCGGCTGCTTTACTCCAGGGATAGACTCTAGCAAAACTGGGATATGGCTGAAAAATCTCCGCAAGGGGCAAACCTGCTGTGTGAAATGGTGCCGACAGGCTTTGCCTGGAAGGGTGTCACTGGGCAAGGCAGCAGCGCTGGGTCTTTGGCTGGTGTGTTATCGTCACTCTGGTGCACGTGGAGTCAAATCGACAGGGGTCTTTGGGTTGGGTGGCTTAGGGACGGCCCCAAAGGGCTCGCGTCGCCGGGTTTGGTCCAGGGCAGAGTGGAGAGAAAGGGGTGAGCGACAGCGATAGCCCCAGGCTAACCTAAGGCAGAGCAGGGCGGTGGAAGAGAGCCACCGCTTCCCTGCTGATCACTGACATGTTATACATAGAAATCGAACCAGCCAGAGGGTTTGCTGGCCAGAGGGTCCCTGGGACTGCTGGGAGTTCTTTGGTAGGCCCTGCCTTCCCACACCCTCCATGCCAGCAGGGAGCCCTTCCCCATGATCCAGCACAGGACAGGTGTCAGGGTTCCCTCCCCACTCTGAACTCTAGGGTACAGTTGTGGGGACCTGCATGAAATACCCCCTAAGCTTATTTCTACCAGCTTAGGTTAAAAACTCCCCAAGGTACAAATTCTCTCCTTGTACCCTGAAAAAAGGTAACCGCTGCCACCATCAAGTGATTTAAACAAGAACCAGTGAAAAGGACCACTTGGAGTTCCCCTTCCCCCCCAAATATCCCCTCAAGTCGATACACCCCATTTCCTGGGGAGGCTTGAGAATAATCTCCTAACCAATTGGTTACAAAGTGATCAAAGACCCAACCCCTGGGTCTTGGAACAATGGGGAAATCAATCAGGTTCTTAAAAGAAGGATTTGATTAAAATAGAAAGGCAAAAATCATCTCTGTAAAATCAGGATGGTAAATAACTTTACAGGGTACTCAATTTCAAAACTCAGAGGGTGCCCCCCCGGGCAAAACCTTAAAGTTACAGAAAAACAGGAATAACACCTCCCTCTAACACAAGGAAAATTCAAGCTACAGAAAACAAGAATAAACCTCCCTTTTAGTACAGAGAAACTCACAAACAAAACAAAAGAAAGCCTAATCAAAATGCCTACCTTACTTGTTGTAATATTGGAGATGTGGTTGAGGATAGGTTGGAGGAGGTGGATTTTCTGCCAGATCCCTCTCTTAGTCCCAAGAGAGAACACAGACCCAGACAAAGACCACAAACAAAACCAAAACCATTCCCAAGATTTGAAAGTATCTTGTTCCCTTATTGGTCCTTCTGGTCAGGTGCCAGCCAGGTTACCTGAGCTGCTTAACCCTTTACAGGTAAGGAGGACTCTTAACCCCTTAGCTGTAGGTTTATGACAGCAGGTAACCCCCAGGGGGAGCAAATCCTCAGCCCCAGGAGTGGCTCCAACAGCATAACCTTGAGTAGGGAAAAGTCCAGTTCCTGGCAGCCTCCGTCTAGGATGCGGGCCTCGCCCGCTTTAGGGCTCCCTGAGCCCAGAGAGAAGCCTGGAGGCACAGAGGGGGCCCGGAATGGGGAATGGTGCCTGGGAGAGGGAACTCGGGGGATAGACAGGGAAGGGGCCATGGGGCTCAGCTCTCTCCGTCTCCAGCTCTGGCAGGGTCGGTTCGTGGTTGAATCGCTCTCCCAGACACCGTCGCCCTGGTCACCTGGGTAACTTGCTGCAAAGCAAACCACTCAGGGAGACAGTGCGTCCTGCCTGCGTTCCCAGAAATGTTCTCCGTGCCTACGGGGCTGTGGAATGGGCACAACGGGGGGGAGAGAGAGCAGCTGCTGGCTGTGGGGGTCTGGCCAGTGATGTGGGTCAGTGAAGGGCTGGCTGGTGTCAAGCGGGGAGGGGAGCTGGCTAAAGGAAGCGGACGCTAGTGCTTTCTCCATCTACAGATTGCACAGGGGAGACCGGCGTTTCTCAAATTGGGGGTCCTGACCCAAAAGGGAGTTGCAGGAGGGTCACAAGGTTATTTTAGGGGGGTTGCGGTATTGCCACCCTTACTTCTGCGCTGCCTTCAGAGCTGGGCGGCCGGAGAGTGGCAGCTGTTAGCCGGGTGCCCAGTTCTGAAGGCAGCACCCCGCCAGCATCAGCACAGAAGTAAAGGTAGCAGTACCGTAACCCCCCACCCCTTAAAATAACCTTGCGACCCTCCCCCCCACAACTCCTTTTTGGGTCAGGACCCCTACAATTACAGCACTGAAATTTTAGATTTAAAAAGCTGAAATCATGACATTTCTTATTTTAAAAACCCCATGACTGTGATATTGACCAAAAAGGACCATGAGTTTGGTAGGGCCCTAATTATGGGATAACCTGTCCCAAGGGAACTTATTTCCTGACCCCTGCTGGAAAGTGGCACTGGGCTACAGGCCCACCCCAGGGGGCTTTGAGATATTACCTGAGGGCTAGATTGAGACTCAAACTATGTCACAGAGCGAAGCCAGGAGGACAAGAGATTCCTGGACACCCTGCATGGCTACCCAGACCTGGGGTCTGGGCATGACAGAGTAGGCAGGCAGAGCCCAAACCACCCCAATGTGTCGACTGCTGATATAGGCAACAAATTACCAACCCAGCAAGCAAGGGTAACCAGAGAGGGGTGAGTGAGGTACAGCGCTGTAACTCGCAAGTGTAGCCAAGGCCTTAGAGGGGTGTAGCCAAGGTACAACACCCCATAGCTTTGCTATTTCAATGTACAACACAACCAGAACAAATGTCTATTGCCAAAAAGTTTGAGGCCACCTTTCTCCATCATGACAGAGCACGAGAGGGCGGTGATGCAGCTCTGTTTTTCTCCAGAGGTCCCTTTGAATGATGCATTAACGGAGGTTTTTCCATTTAATTTCCTTTGTTTTCTTAAGCAAAGAAAATCCCACTGCTGCTGCCCCATTGGCAGATGGGCTGTAGCGACAGACTAGTTTGTATGCGTCTCACTGCCCTCTACTGGAGAGAATTGGAACTGCTAGACTATATGGGAGAGGGTCTTCAGTGTAGGGTGACCAGATGTCCCGATTTTATAGGAACAGTCCCGATTTTGGGGTCTTTTTCTTATATAGGCTCCTATTACCCCCCACCCCCTGTCCTGATTTTTCACATTTGCTGTCTGGTCACCCTACTTCGGTGGCACAGGGCGATGGTGATTCTCCTGTAGCTTGCGTGGCAGGGGCCAGTGCTTTCGGAGAAGAAGAGCTCAAGTTCTAGTCTCGCCATCTCTGCGAAGGTCTCATTGGCCCTGACGTGCAGCACAAGGGCAGCCACAAAGTCCCAGCTGGCTACAGATTTGCTACTGTCCTGTCTCAACAGCCTGCATAGTCAGAGGAGAGCAAAGAGCCCTATTACCAGAGACCCAGCAAACCCCACCTACATGCAGAAAGGACCTGGCACCAGGGCTCCACGGGGGACCGAGTTCCATATGGCGTGTGCTCCAGAACATCCTGTGATGCTCCATAACTTCACAAGGATCCCGTCCCTCTCTGAACACAGAGGGCCAGATTTTCGAGGGTATTTTAGGTACGCGGGGCCACTGTGCTGCTCGGGCCTGCTCCAACATTGGTGTCCACGAAACTTTCACCAGGGGAGTGTCTCAGGGCCAGGGCGGGATTTATGGTCAAAACCAGGAAGAGCGACACTACCTTAGAAAAGCCAGCAGCCCAGGGCTTAAGGCCCTGGACTAGGGGTATGTCTACACCGAATGAGACATCCACGGCTGGCCAGTGCCGTGACTTGGGCTTGCAGGGCTCAGGCTGAGTGGCTGTTTCGGTGCAGTGTAGATGTTCTGGCTGGGACTCACTCTTCCCCCTCGCAGGCTCCTAATGCCCGAGCTTGGACGTCTACACTGCACTTAAACGGCCCTGCGGCCCGAGCCCTGCAAGCCCGAATCAGCTGGCACAGGCCAGCCGCAGGTTTTCAATTGCAGTGTAGACATACCGTAGGAGGCGCAGGTTCTTCAAGGCCCTGCTCTCAGGCAGAGCAGGCAATGGGCTATTCGGTGTAGGTGAGGGGGTCTCTCTCTCTCTCTCTCTTCACAACAAATTCCCAAAGGTCCCGGTTTCATCCCAGAACGACCAAATACAGAATCAGGGTATTTTTCACAAAACAGATTTTTGTTTGCAAACCAGCTCCAGCCTAGGGTGACCAGATGTCCCGATTTTATAGGGACAGTTCCAATTTTTGGGTCTGTTTCTTATATAGCTCCTATTACCCCCCACCCACTGTCCCGATTTTTCACACTTGCTGTCTGGTCACCTCTACTCCAGCCTGTGGCTACCCTCCCATTGCAAGTGACCGGCATTCCCCTGCAATTGCTAGCTGAATCCCCGTAACTGACTGCCATCAGATAGTCTTTGGCTACTGCTCATTACCGTCGACTGCCGTCAATCACCACCTCAGCGCTCTGATTGCTATTCATTAGCTACCCTTTCTCGCCGTTAATTGCCCATCTTCAGCTGTTTCCCATCTCACTGCTCTGCTAATTACCATTTTGGGTGCTGTTTTATTGAGACTGGTTGTCCTTTCACCCCCACTTTTAATCACTCCCCCGCCCACTCCTGTGGAAACAAGGGTTAAAGGATTGGACTATAGGCCCCTCAGTTATGTCAAGACAGAGCACATTCAAGCTAACTCATAATGCGAGACTTGGGAAATCAGACTGTGTGTCTCAAGCGGGTGGGGAAACAACACAGAGTACTATGTGACCTAGCCTTGAAGATAATGATGTTGTGAGAAAATACTGGAACGGGCAGGACATAACATAAATAAACTGCAGATGTTATTAATTAATGCAGTCCATGAAGGAGTATAAATGTTTGTGGCTTATTGTTGTACTTTGAAGAAACTGAGGTAGAGATGCTCTGTCAGCTGTATTTCTTCCCTGGCAATTGCTTGAAATAAAACAGCATGACAGGGTTGGGACTCACCACTGCAGCGCCTCCTGCTGGCTGTCTGCGGGAATTAGCTCAGTCCAGTGGAGCGCCCTCTCCTGGTGGTGTCCCGCCCGTTGTCTCACCCTAGGTTGGCGTCTGAGCCCACGTCAGGACCACTGCCCTCAGGCAGTGCCCCTTTGTCCATCCACATCCCCTTCTGGGGGTGGAGGGGTTGATCAGCAGTCTCTCTGCACATCCACCATCATAGAATCTCAGGGTTGGAAGGGACCTCAGGAGGTCATCTAGTCCAACCCCCTGCTCAAAGCAGGACCAACCCCAATTTTTGCCCCAAATCCCTAAATGGCCCCCTCAAGGATGGAACTCACAACCCTGGGTTTAGCAGGCCAATACTCAAACCACTGAGCTATCCCTCCCCCACTATGTCCAACCACACCCCCAAAGTCTAATCCCTCTTGCCAGGGATCTGGTGTAGTCTGTAAAGGCCGCTCCCTATGGCCGATGGCTGGGTGTACCGCAAAGCGGGGAGGGGAGGACCCAGGCCCACCCTCTATTCTGGGTCCCAACCCAGGGACCCTCTGACAGCAGCCTCGCTGTCCTCCTTTGCTCCCCTCATCTGTCCACTTCCCTGGGCCACTTCCCCTATGGCCCCTTGCACCCACTAGGCCCTTCCATTCAGGGCTGGCAGGCTACGGGCTGGAGCTCCTTTCTGCTCCCTGAGCCTGCCCAGCACTGCGCTGTCCATGGTGCTAGTCTCCCAGCTCTAGAGACTGACCTTCCCCTGTCAAAGGCTGGAGACAGACTGACTGTGCCTCTCCTGGGCAGCCCTTATATAGGGCTGAGCCCGGCTCTGATTGGCCGCCTCCTGCTCCACCCTGATTGGCTCTCCAACAGGCCCTCTCTGATTGGCTGCCGCCCTGCGCAGCCTCTCTGGCCTGTCCGAGCCCACTCTTGCAGGGGGGTGGAGCACCCGCCCCACCACAAGCTGTCTCTGATTTTGTTGCATTCCAACCGGAGAGTGAGGATTTATTTTTCTCCGACACTCCTTTTGCCACTTTAATGATTATTTTTATTAACGTAGCTCCCAGAGCTGAGCTCAGGACCCCATCGTGCTTGGCGCTGCATGCGCCATGGTGGCAGACGCTCTCTGTCAATCGAGATAACGGGTAGGCTGCTCGTCCCAAGGAAGCGAGGCACAGAAATTAAGTACATTGCTGAGGGTCACCCAGGGATCCGGAGCAGAGCCAGGAATTGAACTCAGCTCCCCTAGAATCTTAATCTAGGACCTTAACTGCAAGACTGTCCTTCGTCCGCCTGGGGCCTGCTCTCTCGTTCCCTCACAGCTACAGCAATCCTGGGATTCAAACCAGCCTGGCTGAGAGCAGCAGCTGGCCCAGTTCGGGTAACCTGGGCACCCAGGCCCGCAGACAGGCTGTGAACTGGAAGGGGACCAGCTTAGACCACGTAGTTGTGGCTTGTTTAACTTGCCCATTTAAACAACGAACTGTTTCGTGCGACGGCTGCTTGATGCCCCTCGTGTGTTACAGACCGAGTGTTGAACCCGAGGGACTCTGCGTGCCTTTGGCAGTCCGGCCCTGTGTCGTCCCAGCCCATAGTGCGGTGATAGGGAACCGACTGAGCCAGGAGAGAAGCAGCCAGACACTGAATTCAGCACTGGCCCCATCACCTCCATCCCCCTCTCATTCCCCCCACAGCCACGTGACAGGGCCTCTCCCCGGGAAATTACTGAAGCACTAAACCTTCTTCCCATGCAGACGGTCTCTGAACTGTACTTCGTGCTGTTCAGCGCGTTAGGAAGGGCGCATTCTCTGCCTGGGTACGCCCGGTACCATGCGGGAGGTGTGAATTCCAGTGCCAGGCGACGCTCTGGAGCACGAAAAGTAGCGCGTGGCCATGGCGGCACGAATGGTGGGAGGGCCGAGCCGAGCCAACCTGGGTACGATCCCCTCGGAGACACTAGCGCCGTGCCCAGGCTGCCACGGCCAGATCTATTTCTATCGGTCAGCGCCAGCGCGGTGCGTCTGCTCCGGCTGGAATCCCCCCTCCTGCTCGACGTGTCGCCGGACCCGGAGAGGGGTCAAACCTGCAGGAACCTTCCCTGACCCTCCCCGTGGCCTCCCTTGCCCCCTGAGCAGAGTTTAGTGATTTCTGGCTGCCTTTGCTCAGGTATGCAGCGTGCCTTCCTTTGCAGCCGCCTCATGCTGGCCCCAGGCCTTCTCCCCTCAGGATCTGCTGCATCTCAGCGGGCAGGCTGTAAACTCTCCAGGGAAGCGTGCGAAGGAGTAGATGCCACTCCTACTCCTGCATCACGCTGAGCTCAATTCCCTAGCAGGGTGTTGGGCTGCTGGAGGCAATGTCTTCTGGGTGGCACCTAAAACCCAGGTACTGCTCCCTTGTGGTCTGAGCCCTTGGCATCAGGATAAGGGAGTTAATCCGGACCAAATTACAGGTTGGGTCATTGCAGTTTTCTTCCTTGGATCCCCCCACCCCTCCATGGGTCTGAGTGTGTGTATTACTGTCCTGCACCGCCCAGCCTAGCCTGTTCTGCGGCGCCAACCAGCTGTCATGCTCCACCCCAGAGATGGCTGCCTCATTGCCGGGAGAGTGCTCGCTGTGTAGATTTCATAAAGTGCTCTGGGATCCAGCAGGGCGAGAAGGATCCGGGTAATATTACTGCCTAGACGCGATCATCGTAGCAGAATCATCAGCACGGGCCGTCAGACCCCAGAGTTCCTGTAGCGAGTTCCTAGTCCCAGACACACAAGTGTCTCCGATCTCACTACGCGGGAACGGCTGACTCTGTCACGGTGACAGTTGTACCATGTGCAGGGAAGGAGGCTTGTGGGTAACAGACACACGTGCAGAACTCAGGAGCGGATCACAACCAGGGAAAGGGGTACGTTCATCAGACAATGCATTCTCAACCAGTAATTCAACACCCTGGGAAAATCAGCCCTGTACGGTGCCCAAGGAAAAGACCCAACAGCACCCAGCAGGTGCCAACATCCCCTTACAGATCGTAGCCATTGGCGCGGGGAGCTGGCCCAGCAAACAAGCTGATGCTTCCATAGATAAATCTGCCTCATCGGGCTGGACGGAGTGGAGAATGCATTGTCTGGAAAGAGAACAGACAGCTCTTATTTATCGGATAATCAAAGGACAAGAGAGAAATGGAATTGGAAAAGGAAGAGAGAACAGAGTCTGCCTGGCTCGCAAATGAATCAGCAATCCCTTCCGAGCAGGAGGGGGAGCACAGGGCTGCAAGGGAGTTACGTCTGTCTGCAGTATCCTTGGGATGGAATGAGGACTAGCGGCAGCCGGAGCTGGACAATCATTTCAGACTCGGGTTTACACATCTCGGTTTAGAACTAAATAGGCCATTCCGAGCTAAATGAGAATAGATGACTCTGTGCCTCCCTGAAACACACCAGGCCTGCACTTCTGAGCAGTGGGGCGTTTCCACCATGGGGTTGACCACGGGGTCTGGTCATTCGCACCTTTTAAATGATAGGATCCCATCATGCCCCCTAATAGTCTGTAGTGCTGCACACCCAGCTAGCGAGGGCGGGAAGCAGCCTTCATAATGTCAACAGCCTTAGATTCCTGAGACAAGCTCACATCAAACTGAATAATAAACCGATCAGACGGAGGAAGAGGAGAGCCCCCAAAGTGCCTTTGTGAGTAAAAGATCACGAGTAGGCTCCTTCTATTGCAGGCGGCTCTAATCAGCTGGCTCTGAAGATGGGCAAAGCAGCAGACTAAACGCTGAGATTAAAATCTCTGCGACTCAAACTGCTTTTGAGGCAGCTGTAAGTGAAGTGAAGGTGGCTTGTCATCTCTGGCCAGGGGCTGGGGCAAGCGGGGCTGCCCTGCTCAGTCTGGGACGAGGATGAGGATGGGAAAAGCAGGTAGTCTGACCCCTTGCTGCAACAGAGGAATTTTAGGCCAGGTCATTGGAATCTCACAGAGTCAGGTACCAAGATCCCGAGTCCCAGAGATGACAGCCGCACCGTGGGACTGATGTCACCTTCCTACCCATCCCAAAGAGGCGGATGGCTACTGAGCCTTGGATCTCTCCAGTGATAGGGACTCTGCTGCCTCACTTGGCACCTTGGCTCATTGCGCAAACCATTCTCGTATCTTTATCAGGGATTCCTCTGCAGCAGACCAGGCCTGGGAACGGATGGTAACTGAGCCCGACTCTCTTCATAAGCTCCCTTCATGTGCGTGTAGATGGGCGTGATGCTCTCTCCCACTGCCGATTGCCTGCTCTCCACACGGATAGCAACTCGCTTATTTCCTCCAAATGTTGGGTCGGTTTTTGCAGCTCCCCTCTTCACTTAAACAACACCAGCAGCAGCAGCTTGCATTGTGACAGAGCTGAAAAGGCCAGTCTCCTTAGGAACCAGCACCCCTTGGTGCTTGGCGCTGTAGCCTCTGTAACAAAGAGACAGTCCCTGCCTCGAAGGAGCTTGCAGTCCCATTCCCAGGTGTCAGGGTTCTCTCCCCACTCTGAACTCTGGGGTACAGACGTGGGGACCCGCATGAAAGACCCCCTAAGCTTATTTCTACCAGCTTAGGTTAAAACTCCCCAAGGTACAAAATCTCCCCTGCACCCTGAGAAAAGTTTCTCGCTGCCACCACCAAGTGATTTAAACAAGAACCAGGGAAAAGGACCACTTGGAGTTCCCCCTTCCCTCCAAAATACCCCCTCAAGCCCGTATATCCCCTTTCCTGGGGAGGCTTAAGAATAATCTCCTAACCAATTGGTACAAAGTGATCAAAGACCCAACCCCTGGGTCTTGGAACAATGGGAAAATCAGTCAAGTTCTTAAAAGAAGGATTTTATTAAAAAAGAAAAGTAAAAATCATCTCTGTAAAATCAGGATGGTAAATATCTTTACAGGGTACTCAAATTCAAAACTTAGAGGATTCCCCACTCTGGACAAAACCTTAAAGTTACAGAAAAACAGGAATAACACCTCCCTCTAACACAGGGAAAGTTCAAGCTACAGAAAACAGGAATAAACCTCCCTTTTAGCAAAGGGAAACCTTCACAAGCAAAACAAAAGAAAATCTAACACGCAATGTCGACCTTACTTGTTGTAATATTGGAGATTTGGTTGAGGATGGGTTGGAGGAGATGATTTCTTGCCTGGTCTCTCTCTTAGCCCCAGAGAGAGAACACAGACTCAGACAAAGAGCACACACAAAAAACTTTCCCCCTCCCAAGATTTGAAAGTATCTTGTCCCCTTATTGGTCCCCTTGGTCAGATGCCAGCCAGGTTACCTGAGCTTCTTAACCCTTTACAGGTAAGGAGGAATCTTAACCCCTTAGCTGTATGTTTATGACACCAGGTTAGCAGCAATGCAGGATCCTCATAACCCTTTCTAGGCCATGCCTCTCTGAGCTGGGGGTGTTTCCAGGTTAGATGCCAGACCATGTTTTCCAATGAATGTACGAGGCCTTTCATCCTGAGGTCAGTGCCACCTTGTCAGACTAATTGTGAAATCAGACAATTGCCTCCTTAAAATCCTTCAGATCCAGCATCCTTTTAATCTGTTGTTATCCCAATTAGAGAGTCTTCAATAGAAATGATAGCAATGCATGTCACAGTGCCAGTCCTCCTGCCATCTGCCCTTGGGTTTTTAATCAACATGCCAAACTCTGCTTTGGCACTCGCTCGTGTCTCCAGCAGTCTGGGTGTTTCTATTATCTGGGTTCTATTATAACACAGACTAACACAGCTACTACACTGAAATCTATTATCTGGGTTCTCCCGATATCTGCTGGGAGAGCAATACAGCGGTGCACAGACAATCCAGGAAGTTTTTGGAAAGTGTAGGGGACAATTTCCTGGTGCAAGTGCTGGAGGAACCAACTAGGGGAAAAGCTCTTCTTGACCTGCTGCTCACAAACAGGGAAGAAATAGTAGAGGAAGCAATAGTGGATGGGAACCTGGGAGGCAGTGACCATGAGATGGTCGAGTTCAGGATCCTGACACAAGGAAGAAAGGAGAGCAGTAGAACAGAGACCCTGGACTTCAGAAAAGCAGACTTTGACTCCCTCAGGGAACTGATGGGCAAGGTCCCCTGGGAGAATAACATGATGGGGAAAGGAGTCGAGGAAAGCTGGCTGTATTTTAAAGAATCCTTATTGAGGTTGCAGGAACAAACCATCCCGATGTGTAGAAAGAAAAGTAAATATGGCAGGCGACCAGCTTGGCTTAACAGTGAAATCCTTGCTCGTCTTAAACACAAAAAAGCAGCTTACAAGAAGTGGAAGATTGGACAAATGACCAGGGAGGAGTATAAAAATATTCTTCAGGCATGCAGGAGTGAAATTAGGAAGGCCAAATCACACTTGGAGTTGCAGCTAGCCGGAGATGTTAGGAGTAACAAGAAGGGTTTCTTCAGGTATGTGAGCAACAAGAAGAAAGTCAAGGAAAGTGTGGGCCCCTTGCTGAATGAGGGAGGGAACCTAGTGACAGAGGATGTGGAGAAAGCTAGTGTACTCAATGCTTTTTTTGCCTCTGTCTTCACAGACAAGGTCAGCTCCCAGGTGGCTGCACTCCGCAGCACGGTATGGGGAGGAGGTGACCAGCCCTCTGTGGAGAAAGAAGTAGTTCGGGACTATTTAGTAAAGCTGGACGAGCACAAGTCCATGGGGCCGGATGCACTGCATCCGAGGGTACGAAAGGAGTTGGCCGATGTGATTGCAGAGCCATTGGCCATTATCTTTGACAAATCATGGCAATCGGGGGAGGTCCCGGATGACTGGAAAAAAGCTAATGTAGTGCCAATCTTTAAAAAAGGGAAGAAGGAAGATCCGGGGAACTACAGGCCAGTCAGTCTCACCTCAGTCCCTGGAAAAATCGTGGAACAGGTCCTCAAGGAATCAATTCTGAACCACTTAAAGGAGGGGAAAGTGATCAGGAACAGTCAGCATGGATTCACCAAGGGCAAGTCATGCCTGACTAACCTAATTGCCTTCTGTGATGAGATAACTGGCTCTGTGGATGAGGGGAAAGCAGTGGATGTGCTATTTCTTGCCTTTAGCAAAGCTTTTGATACAGTCTCCCACAGTATTCTTGCCAGCAAGTTAAGGAAGTATGGGCTGGATGAATGGACGGTAAGGTGGATAGAAAACTGGCTGGATGGTCGTGCTCAACGGGTAGTGATCAATGGCTCCATGTCTAGTTGGCAGCCGGTATCAAGTGGAGTGCCCCAAGGGTCGGTGCTGGGGCTGGTTTTGTTCAATATCTTCATCAACGATCTGGAGGATGGTGTGGACTGCACCCTTAGCAAGTTTGCAGATGACACTAAACTGGGAGGAGTGGTTGATACGCTGGAGGGTAGGGATAGGATACAGAGGGACCTAGACAAATTAGAGGATTGGGCCAAAAGAAATCTGATGAGGTTCAACAAGGACAAGTGCAGAGTCCTGCACTTAGGACGGAAGAATCCCATGCACTGCTACAGACTAGGGACTGAATGGCTGGGCAGCGGTTCTGCAGAAAAGGATCTAGGGGTTACAGTGGATGAAAAGCTGAATATGAGTCAACAGTGTGCCCTTGTTGCCAAGAAGGCTAACGGCATTTTGGGTTGTATAAGTAGGGGCATTTCCAGCAGATCGAGGGACGTGATTATTCCCCTCTATTCGGCACTGGTGAGGCCTCATTTGGAGTACTGTGTCCAGTTTTGGGCCCCACACTACAAGAAGGATGTGGATAAATTGGAAAGAGTCCAACGGAGGGCAACCAAAATGATTAGGGGGCTGGAGCACATGACTTATGAGGAGAGGCTGAGGGAACTGGGATTGTTTAGCCTGCAGAAGAGAAGAATGAGGGGGGATTTGATAGCTGCTTTCAACTACCTGAAAGGGGGTTCCAAAGAGGATGGATCTAGACTGTTCTCAGTGGTAGAAGATGATAGAACAAGGAGTAATGGTCTCAAGTTGCAGAGGGGGAGGTTTAAGTTGGATATTAGGAAAAACGTTTTCACTAGTAGGGTGGTGAAGCACTGGAATGGGTTACCTAGGGAGGTGGTGGAATCTCCTTCCTTAGAGGTTTTTAAGGTTAGGCTTGACAAAGCCCTGGCTGGGATGATTTAGTTGGGGTTGGTCCTGCTTTGAGCAGGGGGTTGGACTAGATGACCTCCTGAGGTCCCTTCCAACCCTGAGATTCTATGATTCTGTGATTAATTAGCAGACCCTACCAGGCGGCGAAGGCAATGACAGGAGAGTCATTTCCAAAGGAACCAATGGCAGTTGGATTCAGAATGCAGCCCTCTCTTTCAGGCTCACAAGACATCTTGGCCTTGCCAGAGAATTTTCCCCCAGGCTCTGGATCCCTCTCAGAGGTCCTCTTGCAGTAACCAGGGGTGGCTAGCCCCCCAGTCCCTGCTACAGGGAGGTTCAGCAAACTCTCCAGGCCTTGAGAGATCCCAGCTGGACTGAAGTGTTGGGGCTCTTGTTGCTGACCCAGCCCTAACAAAATCACAGTCGGGAAGGCGTCCCCTGCCTGAAGGAGCCAACCAGGACGGGCTTTGGCCAGAGTGCTGGAAATGTCTCCCCAGGAATCACATCCACCCCCGAGAAGAATGGAGCAGTCTCAGAGCACAGGGTCTACGCAGGGCAAGGCAGGGCCAGTGCCTTTCACAGGGTCCGATTCTGCCACCCTGCCTCTCACTGAGGGGTACCGTAGTCCTGTGAATAGACCCAGGGCCTTCAAGGGGGTGCTTGTGGGGGGCATGCTGCAGAGGGGGGCCTTTCAGAGCCCTAGTGCTCCAACCAGCTGACCAGCAGCTCAGCCACTTCCTAATGTGAGGCCCCAGCCTCCTTCGGATTAACTAGGCAGAGTATCTGCTTCTGTTGTGCCTTTGGGAATGCAGAGGGGGCCGGGCTGGGAGGTCCCTTTACTCTTTAAGTGGGTCTCTGACACGCTGGCAGCTTGCCCACGCCGAAAGCATGAGAAACGAGACACTTTCCATCTGCCACCGTGCCAGCCACCAGCCTCAGAACCCAGGCGCTAAAATAAGGCTCTCCCGGGGCGTCCCCTGATGGGAACTGTGAAACCACCGGCCCCCGCCCACCCCGCTCCCTGATCGACCTGAGCCGGTCTGGCGCGTGAAGGACCTGTCAGGAAGCAACGCTAATGGGCTAAGAGACACGGGAGAGCCGCCACTCAGGAGACAGACCAAGGGTGTGCATGGGGAGGGAGAGAGAAAACATCCCTATCACCCAGCAGCTGAGCAGGAGACACAGCTCCCTGGCACGATGGGGACAGGGGCACTTCCAGCTGGCTTCAGACAGCAACGCGGGCGGGTTCAGGGGCAGCAATTTCTGCAGCAGGGAGCAAAGACGGGAGACTCCATCCTGGGGGAGAAACGCTGCAAGGAGAGGGGGGGCAGGGAAAGCAGGGCGTGGGGGTGGGGAAAGGAGAAACTCCTCACAAGCTGAAGTGTGGGAGCTGGGGGGCACAAGAGCTTCCCCTGAACAGCCCCCCAGCTCGCCCTTTGCTGAGCTCCCAGCCAAGATGCTCACCAACCCCACAGACTCTTTGCTCTAGCTGGTCAAAGTGCCTGGTCAATGCATTACCAGGCCAGGCAAGCTGCTCTGGGGCTGGGAGCTCTGTGACATCCACTAAGGCCTGGGGAGGGAAGGGCCAGCATTATTGTCCCCATGATACAGACAGAGAAACTGAGGCACGCTGGGCTAAATCCATCCCTGTGACAATATTGATTCTAGTGGAAGCAGAATCAGCCACGTCGGGACTTGCCGGTGATCACACAAGAGTCTGTCCCAGAGCCGAGACAGCAAGCCATGGCCCGATTCTCTGCAATTCCCTTCCTGATACAGGGAGGGGGGTGCACTAAAGTGACTGGGTACCTAGGAGCACCCCAATGCCTGGCCCAAAAGGTGGCCTGTAACATATCACTGTGAAACTAATAACGCACGGATCACTGATATTTTGCATGATTTACATCTAGTAACCCCCCAAAGGACATTACAGATCTAGGCTGGAAATATGTTCTTAACATGTGTATGGCAAGCAGTGCTACAGTCATGCCTGTACCAGACAGAGGCACATGGTGCCGCCTGCTTGAACGTGTCACCGACGTGAGCCCACAGACAAAGAAAAGTACATGTACATGCAAGGGGAACAAATCCATCATGAGAGCGAGTGGGGGAAGAGGATGAGTTCAGTTGTGACAGGGGATGGAGCCCGCAGTCCAGAAAGCCTTCCTGCCTTGCGAAGCAGGGCCCGTGAACACTGGGCAGATATGAGGAGAGAGAAAAAGCCATTTTGGCCTCCATCGTTTGAGGGACGAAAGGGGCCAGAGCTCTTGACGTCACAGAATGACGGGTCCCTCGACCAAGGGGGCTGACGCCTCTGGGAACGGAACAGAGGTGAGAAAGCTGCTTAGGCGAAGGTTGTCGATTGCTGAAATTCAGTGTTAGTCTTAGAAGTGTCATTTTACATTATGAGAATATGAAAATGTTCTGAGCCGCTCATATGAGGGGCCGGGTATTAGGAATCCCTTCACCAAATGACCCAATGATAACGATTGCTTTCCTTTGATCACACTCCGTCCCATTGTTCACAATGATTACTTTAGCTTCGCTGCTTACGAGAATCTTTCATTTGACCTATAGTTAATCAACGATCATTTCCTTGAAAATACTTCTAGAGTCAGCGTCTGCAAAGAGATTTTAGAACACTCTAAAGTATCACTCTTAGACCAGAAACATTGGTCTCAGGGTGAAACTTCCAGAAGGAGCCCCTGTAGAAGGCAAGGATCACGTATAAGACAGAACCCCTGAAAGCTGACAAGGATAGGGGTTGATCTCACAGTACATGGGTACAGCCAGGTTCAATAATCCCACCATGTCTTCTTGAGCTACCCAATTACCAGAACAGGAAGCTGCCTGGCAACCTCGTTGGCTGATAACAGCCCTTCAATCTTGCAGCCCATGTGCATTTTATTCTCTTTGGCTTGAGCTACTGACACGCTCATTTGGAGTTGCTAACTTAACAATGAATAAATTCTTTAATATAACCCTTACCCCGCCATCCCAAATGGGCAGTGAGTGCTATGCAATAGTTCAGATAAACCCGAGCAACTGATATCAGTTTGGGGAGGATTCAAACCATCCTTTGAGCCCCAGTATGCACCAAAAAAAGTTAGAAGAACCTGGTGATTTTGTAAACGTGTTTTAGGGTGGGCTGTACCCTAGGAACCCTTTGTTCAAATGACCCCCAATCTGATTACTAGCCCTGCCCTGCACCCCCCTGGGAAATGGAAAATTTGAAGACAACAAATCATGTCAAACCAATCTGATAGCTTTCTTTGATAGGATAACGAGTCTTGTGGATAAGGGAGAAGCGGTGGATGTGGTATACCTAGACTTTAGTAAGGCATTTCATATGGTATCGCATGATATTCTTATCAATAAACTAGGGAAATACAACTCAGATGGGGCTACTATAAGGTGGGTGTGCAACTGGCTGGATAACCGTATTCAGAGAGTAGTTATTAATGGTTCCCAATCCTGCTGGAAAGGTATAACGAGTGGGGTTCCGCAAGGGTCTATTTTGGGACCGGCTCTGTTCAATATCTTCATCAACGACTTGGATATTGGCATAGAAAGTACGCTTATTAAGTTTGCAGATGATACCAAACTGGGAGGGATTGCAACTGCTTTGGAGGATAGGGTCATAATTCAAAATGATCTGGGCAAATTGGAGAAATGGTCAGAGGTAAACAGGATGAAGTTTAATAAGGACAAATGCAAAGTGCTCCACTTAGGTAGGAACAATCCGTTTCACCCATACAGAACGGGAGGAGACTGTCTAGGAAGGAGTACGGCAGAAAGGGATCTAGGGGTTATAGTGGACCACAAGCTAAATATGAGTCAACAGTGTGATGCTGTTGCAAAAAAAACAAACATGATTCTGGGCCGCATTAACAGGTGTGTGGTGAGCAAGACACGAGAAGTCATTCTTCCGCTCTATTCTGCACTGGTTAGGCCTCAACTGGAGTATTGTGTCCAGTTCTGGGCACCGCATTTCAAGAAAGATGTGGAGAAATTGGAGAGGGTCCAGAGAAGAGCAACAAGAATGATTAAGGGTCTAGAGAACATGACCTATGAAGGAAGGCTGAAGGAACTGGGTTTGTTTAGTTTGGAAAAGAGAAGACTGAGAGGGGACATGATAACGGTCTTCAGGTATCTAAAAGGGTGTCATAAGGAGGAGGGAGGAAACTTGTTCATCTTAGCCTCTGAGGATAGAACAAGAAGCAATGGGCTTAAACTGCAGCAAGGGAGGTTTAGGTTGGACATTAGGAAAAAGTTCCTAACTGTCAGGGTGGTTAAACACTGGAATAAACTGCCCAGGGAGGTTGTGGAATCTCCATCTCTGGAGATATTTAAGAGTAGGTTAGATAAATGTCTATCAGGGATGGTCTAGACAGTAATTGGTCCTGCCATGAGGGCAGGGGGCTGGACTCGATGACCTCTCGAGGTCCCTTCCAGCCCTAGAATCTATGAATCTATGAATCCAAGTCAGCATGTGGAATTTAGAGAATTTAGAACAATTGTCTTTTAAACAGGAAGTAACTCTCGAATTATAGCATACTGCCGGTGAAATACTGGCCCCAGTAGAGTCAATGGGAGTTTTGCCATACGCTTTAATATGACCAGGTGTGATGCGGTGAAGGGGGCCAGGTGGACCAATTAACCGCCTAAGCTGCACCTGGAGGAGGGGTCAGGGAACAACAAGGACTAATTAGAGGATGAGGTCCAGCTGGGACAGGAGCAGGCAGGGCTGGTATAAAGCCAGGTAGCTGAGGGCAGAAGGGGGCTGTAAGGAGGATGTTACAGTCACTCTCGCTGGGGTTAGGGTGAGAAGAGGGCTTGACCTTAAGGAGGATGGAGAAGGAGCCTGCTAGAGGCAACATAGGAAGATGGGGAGAAGGATAGCTCAGTGGTTTGAGCATTGGCCTGCTAAACCCAGGGTTGTGAGTTCAATCCTTGAGGAGGCCATTTAGGGATCTGGGGCAAAAATTGGGGATTGGTCCTGCTTTGAGCAGGGGGTTGGACTAGATGACCTCCTAAGGTCCCTTCCAACTCTGAGATTCTATGATTCTAGTGTGTTTTGGGAGGCAGAGAGTGTGTCAGCATGCTGTCTTGTAAGTTCAGACAGCAGAAGGGGGAAACCCTGACATCAGCCTCCCCCTCCCTGCCAGGCCTGCATCAGCAGCATTCCACATTAATGGTTGCTTTGTCCCGGAGCCGAGAAGCAGCCCACAGTCAGAAAGGGAGCTTTGAAAGGGGATATCCCTATGCCTGCAGTCCAGTTCAAAACAATGGCCAGAGTGGCCACTTGGCTTCAGGGGATTATGGGACGTTTCCGGAGGCCAATCACAGCGCAGTAATGCAACACGTCGGCCACACTGACACCCGGGCATTTCAGCTCTATGCTTCAAGCTCTATGCTTCTCATGGAGGTGGATTACCAGGAGCACTCCAGATGCAGAGTCCAGGCGCGCTACGTGCCTTGCCAGGGTGGACACCTCAGGAGTTAGGGCACCCGGGGCTGATTTAATGCGCTCTAACTTGCAAGTGTAGACAAGGCCTAAGGCTTCCATGCCACATGCCGGGCAGCTTGTGTTTGGAACAAAGGAAATTCAAGCTGCATGGCAAAAGACTATAAAAGGCGGCTGCATCTGTTCTTCTCCATTTTGTCTTCATTCCTGCTTCTTACCTCCGGAGGAACTTAGCTACAAACTGAAGCTCTGAACAAAGGACTGAATGACCCATCCAAGTCCAGAGGGACTTTCAAGCCAGCACGCTCACCAGTACTGCTAAGAACCTGATACATGGACTTTGAATCTTTGTATGTATGCGACTGCTTTACCATGTAACATCTCTCTTCTTCGTCTTTGCTCTTTTTTCTTTATAATAAACCTTGAGTTTTAGACACTAAAGGATTGGTAAGATCCAAACTAATGGTGACCTGGCAATGGGGCTGGCCCTTCGGGTTCAGAAGAACATTTTGTGTAGTGAGCAGAGTTTTAAAATAGGTCCAGAACAGTGAGAAGTCAAGTGCTGACTTGGAGCCACAGAACTGGAATGCAATTTGGGGGCTGTGTGATTTTTTTCTCCCCCCTGCCCCCTTCTTGATAACCAGTGTGGGGATCAGAAGCAGAGTTTGTGACTGGTTGGGGAGTATACTCCCAACTCTGGTGGGTAGCACTGAAGTTTTCTGCTCTCCTTTTTGCAGCCTGCCCCGACCTTGGCATTTCCAGTGAGGGCTGCCCCAGGCACGCTGAGTCACAACTGGTATAAGCTATACCTGCTGCATCTACACTAGGAGGGTTTGCCAGTAGGGCTCTACCTGATCACTATACCAGTAAACCTTTTCTAGGGTAGACTAGGCCTAGGAGTGGGGTGTTGCTGACTGTTCCAGTGTTCTTGAAAACCTGTTAACACTCCAGTCAGTGAGATGCATTTTCAGCCTTAACTCCAGCTGATCACAGTTGTTTGTCTTGCCATTTGGAATTCCAGCGCCGGAAGATCATTAAGATTCAAGGTGAGTAACAAAGCTCTCAGGATGCTATCGACAGAGTCCCTTTAAACACACAGATTTATTACCCACCTGATGACTACACAGTACATACAAATATCGCCGTGATTTGCAAAGAATAAACAGTAGGATCAACCTTTAAAGGTCTTTATTAGACTGGAATTCATTTGCCCCAGAGTCCATGCTAAGCTGGAATTGGTTACACTGGCAGTTTTAGGGTGGGGTTTTCATTCTTGTTTTCTCTCCTCACCTTACAGGTATAACTTCTTGGGTCACGTCTATAGACTCAGATTCCTGTGTTATTGCTTATCTTCCCCCATAGTAATATCATAGTCATATTAACAGCCTGGGAAGTGGTCTCAAAAATGTCCCATGCTTGGTATTGCCAGTCCCAAATCGGGCCATCCACAATCATGAACCTGGCTTGAAAATCATGAGCTTTTTTTTAATTTATTTTTTGGATTTTTTTAGCCCTTTTGGGTCACGCTTTCCAGTTTTTCTCTCCAACCACGATGGGCACGAAACTTACTTTCTCATCTGAATGGAAACTGAGAGTCCCCTATTCACATGACTCCAAGAACTGGGGATTTAAGTAAGCCACCAAATAGCAGGAGATTTACAATGAATCTTGAGTGTTGGCCACACTGAAGCCTGCCTGGAAAGTAGCAATTACCACAATTTCACCTGAATCCTCTTGTCAGGTTTGAGGCCCATTGGTGTTGCAAGAGGCTGGCAGTTCTGGGAAAGAAAGCAGCTAGTTTTCTGGTTTAAAAAAAAAAGTGATAAACAAGGAAACCTCTGCTATAGGTGAAAAATAATGGTCTCTGGTGCAGGGTGACCATCATGTCAGCCAGGGGTGAAGCCCCTTGCGTGGTGTTGACGTGCTGGTAGCAAAGTGGTGCTGGGTGCTACCAAGTTAGGTTCACATCCAGCCTCAGCATGGCTTTGGAGGGCTATGAGGGAGGGGAAGGAGAGACGCTGTCTTTCGGCAGGAGCAGCGCTCACAGAGTTTGCAGTGGGAAGCATTCTGAGCAGTGACCACTTATAGCCTAAATGTACCTGGCCCTTTCCAAGGCCTTTAAAGACAAGAGGCCAGAAGCCCCTCACTGTGAGAGGAGTACGGAGGCCCCACTCCATGCCCACAAGGCTTAGAACTGGACTCCAGCACAATGCGCAGAACAAGGAGATGGGGAGCGGCAGCCAGGGGCATGGCTCAAGGGAGGGGAAGGAGATAATCTGATGGACAGTGTTCTGGATGGATGGGGTGGAGGCACCAACACATTCACCAGGATCTACCCTGGGGCCAGCAGAAGAGCTGAGATGTACCATGCGCCTTTCCTCGTATTCAGGGGATTCTCAGAGGGCACCAACGCGCACACACGTCACAATATACAGCGCTCAGAGGCAGAGCGGAGAGAAAAGGAAATGGGAGGTTGTGTGCCTGTATTCACCTGCACTCAGGGACAATCACTGGGGCTGGTGGCTGTCCCGCTGAACTATGTCTATTCCAGCACACAGGTGTTGGCAATAAGGTGGAGCCATTGTATTGATGGTTGCGACTGTATCTGCAGGTCACAGTAAATGGCTGTATCAGCAAGCGACTGTATGAATGTGGTGGTGACTGTCCGCTGGGGTGACGGAGCTGCCAGGCGCCACCCGGAATTTTCTGAGATGCTGGGTCTCTTCCGGTCCCTGACCTTGGGGCAGCTGTTTCCTGATGAGCGGGAGGGAGGAGGAGACAGTGGGCCAGACACTGTCGTTCACACCTTCTGCCCTCCGTGGTGTGTACATGACACCAGGAGCGTCGCCAGCTTTTTTGCCGCCCTAGGCGGCGCCTCCGGGAGAACCTCCCGCCGAAATGGCGCCGAGGACCGGGGGGCGGCCGCCGAGGGACCTGGAACGCCGCCCCCCAAATCCTGGCGCGCTAGGCGAGCGCCTAGGGGTAGCGCCGGCCTGGCATGACACCAGTTTGCTGACTCCGGCTCTAGGCCGGCGTCTCTACCAGCAAAGTTGGGCCAGTTGAACCAGCCTGGTTTAAACCGGACCCAGTTAAACCAGGGCAAACTCCTCACTCAGCCCCGCTGCAGCCTGTGCCCCTAAAGGAGGGAATGAATCTGCAGCGGACTAAGTGCACCCCCGGCCCGGGGCGTTTGCACTTCGCAGGCCGCAGGGCGCGCCCCGCGCTGCCCCCCAGCCCCGGGGACGGTCCCATGAAGCGCCCGGGCCGCGCAGTGGCCATAGCAGGGCCCGGGGCGCGGAGAGCCGGGGGGGGGGGGGGGGCGCGGGGCGGGGACGGGAGAGCGGCTCCGCGCGGGCAGCCCCGCCCCCGGGGGGGTTATTAATCCGGCAATTAAACCTTTATTGGCGCCCGCACCTGCTTTCCGCGCCCCCCGGGAGCCCCGCGCGGCCGGCGAGGAGGCTGCGGCGCCGGCGGCTCAGAGCGCGCTGGAAGCTCGCGCGGCGCCAGGCAGCTCCCGGCTCCGGCTGCCGGGACCGGGCCGGACCGGGCCGGACCGGACCGGACCGGGGCCCCCCTCCCCTCCCCCCGCCGCCGCCGCCATGCTGCGCTACCTGCTCAAGACGCTGCTGCAGATGAACCTGTTCGCGGACTCGCTGGCCGGGGACGGGGCCAACTCCTCGGAGCTGCTGCTGCTCAACGGCTCGCTGCCCGCGCTGGAGCTGGAGCTGGCCAACCTCACCCGCGCCAACGGTAGGAGCGGGGCCGCCGGGCCGAGCCGGGCCGGGCCGGGCCGGGCTCGGGGCTGGGGCTAGTTCGCAGGGACGGGGCAAAGCGCGGGGTGGTGGCGCTGTCCCGGGACAGCAGCACGCGGGTGGGGTGGGGGTTGTCCCGGGACAGCAGCACGTGTGTGCGTGTGTGTGATTGTCCCGGGACAGCGCGGAGGTGTGGGTGTGAGACTGTCCCGGGACAGCAGCGCGGAGGGGTGTGTGTGCGGGGAGAGGGGGTTGTCCCGGGACAGCAGCGCGGGGGGGGGGGGTGATTGTCCCGGGACAGCAGCGCGGGGGTGTATGGGGGGGGGGGTTGTCCCGGGACAGCAGCGCGGGGGTGTATGGGGGGGGGGTTGTCCCGGGACAGCAGCGCGGGGGTGTATGGGGGGGGGGGGTTGTCCCGGGACAGCAGCGCGGGGGTGTATGGGGGGGGGTTGTCCCGGGACAGCAGCGCGGGGGTGTATGGGGGGGGGGGGGTTGTCCCGGGACAGCAGCGCGGGGGTGTATGGGGGGGGGGGTTGTCCCGGGACAGCAGCGCGGGGGTGTATGGGGGGGGGTTGTCCCGGGACAGCTGCACGTGTGCGCGCGTCTCTCATAACTGCGCGTGTCTCCCGGTTTCTCTTCTCGTTGGGCTCCTAACTCTCTTCGGCACCCCCCGGGCTCTGCCCGCGCAGATCCCGGCGAGGATGCTGGGAAGCGCCCAAAGGGCCTGGGCGCCTACGTCCCGTTTTGGAATGTGATTTAGGCGCTTGGGAGCTTTTCAGTTCAACGCAAGTTCTGGGTCCCTTTTGAAAATGCGACTTCGGCGCTGGGTCACTTAGACGTGTGATTAAAATACCCCCCCCGCGCCCCATAACACCAAAGCGCAAAAGGGAGCTTCACGGGGGGGGCGGCGGCTCCAGGCGAGAGCGGAGCTGTCCCGGCTGTGACAGTGGTGTCAGTTGTGGTTTGTTGTGCCGTTCATTGTGGTGGTGTGTGAAGTGGGTGCGCTATGGGAGTGGGGCACTGAGAGAGTGGGTGGCGGGGCGGATACATGGGAGTTGTTCCCCTGGACTGAGGGCGATGCGGCCAGCCAGCGCCCTCTGGTAGCCAACCCTGGTAACGCACTTGCGCCCGATTTTCCCTTCTGGTTTGGGTAACTTTGCAACTCCGATGCGGTGCGCGCCCAGCTAGTGACTAGAGGCGCGCAAAGCCAGAGGTGATCATAGAATCATAGAATCTCAGGGTTGGAAGGGACCTTAGGAGGTCATCTAGTCCAACCCCCTGCTCAAAGCAGGACCAATCCCCAATTTTTGCCCCAGATCCCTAAATGGCCCCCTCAAGGATTGAACTCACAGCCCTGGGTTTAGCAGGCCAATGCTCAAACCACTGAGCTATCTCTCCCCCCTCAGCTCTGCTCAGAGCCTCGATGCGCCGCTGATCGGTGGGTGTGTAGATGTCTTAGATCCACCGTTTGGATTTTGCGAATCCAGACCAAGGCCCTGTTTGGTCTCCTACCTATGACATACAGATGTCTTCACCCACCTCCTGGCGTGACCCATGGCCACAGTAAATCATAGAATCATAGAATCTCAGGGTTGGAAGGGACCTCAGGAGGTCATCTAGTCCAGCCCCCTGCTCAAAGCAGGACCAAACCCAATTAGATCATCCCAGCCAGGGCTTTGTCAAGCCTGACCTTAAAAACCTCTAAGGAAGGAGATTCCACCACCTCCCTAGGTAACCCGTTCCAGTGCTTCACCACCCTACTAGTGAAAAAGTTTTTCCTAATATCCAACCTAAACCTCCCCCTCTGCAACTTGAGACCATTACTCCTTGTTCTGTCATCTTCTACCACTGAGAACAGTCTAGATCCATCCTCTTTGGAACCCCCTTTCAGGTAGTTGAAAGCAGCTATCAAATCCCCCCTCATTCTTCTCTTCTGCAGGCTAAACAATCCCAGTTCCCTCAGCCTCTCCTCATAAGTCATGTGCTCCAGCCCCCTAATCATTTTTGTTGCCCTCCGTTGGACTCTTTCCAATTTATCCACATCCTTCTTGTAGCGTGGGGCCCAAAACTGGACACAGTACTCCAAATCAGGCCTCACCAGAGCCGAATAGAGGGGAATAATCACGTCCCTCGATCTGCTGGAAATGCCCCTACTTATACAGCCCAAAATGCCGTTAGCCTTCTTGGCAACAAGGGCACACTGTTGACTCATATTCAGCTTTTCGTCCACCGTAACCCCTAGGTCCTTTTCTGCAGAACTGCTGCCCAGCCATTCGGTCCCTAGTCTGTAGCAGTGATCCATTGTAACAGACAGATCCTAGTCTGTAAAGCCTGATCCATTGTTCCCATGGAGATTAACTATGCCCAGGTGAGTTGCTTGGGTGCCTGAAGGCTCTGGGGGTAGCTCGCCTTCCTGCTGATCTCACGTCTGTTTCAAAATAGCACTAGCAGCCATGCACTGCCCCCGTGGCCTGGACCCCGCAGCATAGCTCCGGGTAGGCCGGTGCTCTGCCCTGTTCCTTTCACGGCTGCAGCGGGGCTGCCCCTGACCTCCAGGCCCTGCAGTGTCCTCCTCCGTTTGGTGTACTTATGTTCCATAAAGCCCTTGCGCTCTGGGGCAGCGGTGGGGGGAGATGACGGCGTGGCTCTTTCGGCTCCCTGTGGCAAACTCCAAAGGCGTTCTGTTCCCTGCCCATCCCCGCTGTGCCACTGAGGTGTTATCCCGGCCCCTCTGCTCTCCCCTCCCCGCCATCCAGAGAGTGAGACCCTGTCCGTGTAAATAACACACAGCGGCAGTGCTTCTCCATGTGGTGCATTCGCCAGTCTTTTGAAACAGCGACTCCCTGGCTCACAGCTGGGCTGCCCAGCAGGCGCCGAAATGCTGCCACCCAAGGAATTAAGTGCGGGAGGGAGGGGGGACAGAGAGGAGGTCTGTTACTGGAAAGGCTTTAACGGCTCTGGACAAGGAGCGGGGAGTGCGGGCGGGGTGTCAGCCCTTCAGGGCCATGTAAGTACCAGCTGGCAAATACTGCTTGACTGCTATCAGCTGCATTGCCCATTGTACCGCAGGAGGTTAAAAGAGGCCAGACGTGGAGATCATGTTCGCAACTTTGGTGCTTTTCAGGTGCATTCTTGTGCCACCGGAAACCCGACTTTTGGAAGAGATTACAGTGATGGGGAGGCAGGTAAAGGGGGAATTTTGCCTGGCTGATCAGAGGGGTAGGAACAATAGTAGTCGAGGGGCTCTTTTCTCATTGGAAGTGCCACTAAAGAGTGTTTGGACATTAGAGGAGAATGGTCACCGCTCCTGTTTACACACGGTTCCCTGCCCTGCCCATGCTGCTCAGAATACCCTTTCCTCTTTCACTGATGACTGTGGCGGTGTACACTGGGCACGGGCCTTGTATCCATATTCTCCCCCAGTGTAAATGGGGAATCATTGAATGGGTATATTTCTAGTGGGGTTTCGCAGGGATCGATTCTTGGCCCTACGCTATTTAACATTTTTATTAATGAGCTGGAAGAAAACATAAAATCCTCACTGAAAAGTTTGCAGATGGCACAAAAATTGGGGGAGTGGTAAATAATGAAGAGGACAGGTCACAGAGACGGCGTGATCTGTATCTCTTGGGAATCCGGGCGCAAGCCAGCAGTCTGTGTTTTAATATGGCTAATGTAAATGTATTGGAACAAAGAATGTAGGCCTTACTTATGGGATCGGGGACTCATTGACTCTGAAAAAGATTTGGGAATCACGATGAATAATCAGCTGAGCATGAGCTTCCAGTGCGACTCTGTGGCCAAAAGGGCTTATGCGATCCTTGGATTTATAAACGGGGGAATCTCTAGAGTAGGAGGAGACAGGATTTTTAACCTTTGTGTTTGGCACTGGTACATCTGCTCCTGGAATACTGTGTCCAGTTCTGGTGCCCACAGTTCAAGAAGGATGTTGATCATTTGGAGAGGGTTCAGAGAAGAGCCATGAGAAGGATTAAAGGATTGGAAAACCTGTTCTCAGGGCCCCGCTGCTGTGGATCTGGGAAGGTGTGACCTGCTCAGGGAGGGTGCAGGGGCCTACCTGACTTTGAGGAGAGCGGGTTGCTCCCAGTGCAGCCAGGTGACATGTGCATCACTCATCCTGCCTGCCACAGAAGAGTATTGCTTCCATCGCCTTGGAAACCGCTTCCCTTCTGCTGGTACCCCTCGGCAGGAGGCAGCCAATCAGAAGGCGCCCTGCTGAGCCGCCTTTGCAGCCCTCTCGCATGGACTTGCACTGATGCTGCCCAGGTTAGGACTTCAGGTCGCAGAGGTGAGGGCCAGGCAGGTGATGTCAGACAGAGGCACCAGTGGGTGCTCGTGCCCCCCCGGCCCCGCCCCAACTCCACCCCTTCCCCGCCCCCATTCCAATCCCTTCCCCAAGGTCCCTGCCCCAACTCCGCCCCCTCCCTGTCCCAATTGGTCCCCTTCCCCAAATCCCTGCCTCCTCCCCTGAGCGCGCTGCGTTCCCCCCCTCTTCCCCCCTTCTTCCCAGCCACGCGAATCAGCTGTTTCGCGCACAAGCGCTGGCAAGGAGAAGCAGGACCCGGCGGCGCGCTCAGGGGAGGAGGTAGAGCAGAGGTGAGCTGGGGGGGGCGGGCAGGGGGCTGGCGGGGAGCTGCCGGTGGGTGCTCTGCCCCCACCAATTTTTCTCCGTGGGTGCTCCAGCCCCGGAGCACCCGCGGAGTCGACGCCTAAGCTGTGGGCTGCCTGCTACCGGCTTTGTGTGCCTGGATCAGGGGGACACGAGGGCGGCGCTGAGCCTGCTGGGTGCAGACTCCCACGTTTCCCTGCCTCAGGAGGTGAATTGGAGAGCCAGGATCCAGCAGCCAAAGGGGAGTGTGTGCAGGCGGGGAGGAGCGATTCCCACAGCCATCTGCAATGCACCCAAGGGCATGAATGCGTCACAGATGCCCCAGGCCCCGTTCGGGAGCTGCACTGGGGGTCCCTGGCAGGGGTTCTCTAAATCAGCCCCTTCTGAAAGCCACTCCTGGGCTGTCAACTGGCCCCCAAGTGTCTACCCCGCAATTCCAGCCCCTGAAGCCTCCGGCTTGGCCCTGACTGAGGGCAGGGGGAGCCGTCGTCCTATCTATTAAAACGGGGGGCAGCACTGTTGTTCAGAAGGTACCTGCCTGAGAGCCAAGTCTGCAAAGAGAACAAACAGTTCTCTGTTCCCGCAGGGGCAGGAAAGGGTTAATGTTCACACTACGGTAAGGGGAAGCCGCTGACCCACCCTGGAGAAATGAACTGAGCTGCTAGGTCTGGGCTCAGCGAGGGGCTGGTTGTCTCCTGCTGAAGCACATCAGACCTGACCAGACCTGGGGAGAGAGGAAGAATGGCCCAGCGGTGTAAGGCTCATCCCCTAGGAAACCCTGGGTCAATTCCCTGCTCTGCCACAAACTTCCTCTGTGGCCTTGGGCAAGACTCTTGGCCTTTCTGAGCTCAGCTCCCCCTCTGCACGGTTGGGGGAATGGCCTTGCCCTGCCCCACAGGGGGTGCGTGCTGGTTGTGAGGTGATGGGGGGGCCGTGGACTTACCACTTATGCTCTGGTGACAGCTTGGATTGCCAGGGGAGGCAGATGTGATTTCTCTTCCTGGCTCCATCCCTGCATGGTCTAGGGCAAGCCACTGCCCCTCTCTGGGCAACTGATCCCCATGTGTACAGCACGCCTGGTGAGGGCCAGTTTAATTAGTGTCTAAGGTGCTTTGAGATCTCTGGAGGGAAGGGCAGAGTGTTGTTGTCCCCAATGACAGTGGGCCTCGGGGAGTTAATTTCCGTGCCCTCATGGAGGGGAGCAGGGTTTGCTTGAGAAGCTGAGAGGAATTGTTTTCCTTTGCAAGGGCGGGGAGGGGGTGTTATCTTCAGCAGGGAGCAGATGCTGGTTTGACATGCAGCATGGAAAGCAGGGCCGGACCCGGGATCTCCCCAGCATCCTCTGTGCTGGACATCAATGCAAAAAAACCATTTCACCTCTTAACAATGTCCTCATCCTCCTTAACTGTGCCCTTTGTCCCTAGCTGTCCAGTGCCCGCAGGCTCGCTCGTGGGTTTCTTTCTTCTGATAGAGATTTTCTTGTCTGCTCATTTTTGTGTCTTTTGGTGATTTGCTGGTTGGATTCCCTGTTGCATCCTAACTTCCACCTTTCATTTCCTCTGGCTGGTGAACTCAGGGCACGTGCTTTTGGTCGTCTGATTAGTGACCCCAGAGCTGGATCTCCAGGTTTGGGTCTTGAGCCTCACATGTAACCAGGCAGATGTTTCTCTGGTCTACATGCCTCCTTCCGAGTTCGGTGGGTGGATAGGTGTGTTTGTGCCTCTAGGACTCGGGGGTGGGTCCTTACGTCCCCTTCATGTAGTCTCAGGATTTTAATTCCCTCACTTTCCCTTCAGGACTTTCTGACGAGCCTCCCCCTGTTCTGGAGTCTTGTGGCTCCTGACTACACTGGTCCCTTCCTCCCACCACCCTGCTGAGCTTAGACTGTGGCCACCCGAGGAAATGAGGTTGGTGTAACCACATCATTCAGGGTGTGAGGAGTCCGCACCCTTGAGCGACACAGTTAAACCGACCTCACCCCTGGTAGACAGGGAGAATTTCACTAGTAGGGTGGTGAAGCACTGGAATGGGTTCCCTAGGGAGGTGGTGGAATCTCCTTCCTTAGAGGTTTTTAAGGTCAGGCTTGACAAAGCCCTGGCTGGGATGATTTAGTTGGGGTTGGTCCTGCTTTGAGCAGGGGGTTGGACTAGATGACCTCCTGAGGTCCCTTCCAACCCTGAGATTCTATGATTCAATGAATTCCCCGTCGCCCTAGCCATCCCCTCTTGGGGGAGCGCAGCAGGTGCATGTCACGTGCAGACCAGCCCTTAGTTATACTGGGGGAACTGGTGTTTAGTGGCTCAACAATGGTCATCTCTTGACCCGACTCCTCTGCGCGGTTCTTAGGGCTGAGTTGCGTGTCCCTGCCCTCCTGCCTGCTCTGGAGAGCTGTTCCAAGGGGCAATCGTTTCAGGTGTCAAGCAACTGCTGCTCCATCCCCTGTCCTGCTGCGAGGTTTGACCCCTGAATAGGGGCTATGTGAAATCCTCCATTGTGATCCCTTTATTCAACTCTGCCTCCAGTCTCTCCAGCATTGCAGCCTTGGTCTCCAGTCCTTGCTTTGCAGGCTGGCAGTACAACCCCCCTGCAGGATTTCAATTCCTAGGACTTCGGATTTGCCTCCTTACAGATTCTACTGTGGGATCCAAATGGGATCTCATTAGAGTCTATGGCAACTTCTAGGTACAGTGCTACCCCTCCCCCAACAACCTGTCCCTGGGATAGTTCATAGCCAGGTATTGCAGTTCCCACTGATGTTTGTCATGCGGGGGTGCAGCCAGCTGCAGTCTGCGTGGGGGGCATGTATGGGGTTGCATTAATAAAGGAAATGCTGAGTTGGGAACAGCAGCCCAGCGCCCCCCGCTGCCAGCCCCACATTCTCCTGGAATGCATAAGGAGTTGGATTAGCCCTGGGGGGACTGCCAGGAACGTAGGCTGGTAAATCACTGCTCCAGGGAGGAGGTGGGGCTGTTATCCCCAGGACATGCCGGTGGTGCACAGATCAGCTAGGCTGGGGCAGGCACAGAGCCCCTGGGGCAGGTTTGGAGGTTCCTGCTCTGTCATGTGAGGGCAGAGTATTGAGAAAGGGTCGGATCCTCAGCTGGTGTGAATCAGCCTCCCTCGGTGTTCGCTGCATTGCCTTGCACCCGGTGGGATCTGGCCCTATATGCCCCTCCATAGGGCTGGCTGTGTGGGACTCAGCTAGCCCAGTGACGGGGCTGGGCAGGAACCGAGACCAATAGAGAGAAAGCCAGCGGATCTGGGGGGTTAGCTGCCATGGCAGGGCTCCTTCCATGGGAGCGGGCAGCTTCCCTCGGCAGCGGAGGGGTTAATGGGCTGCCGGCCGGGTGCTGCCGGCCCCCGCTGGTGCTGTGCCATGGGGTCACCGTGGGGCACAGGTGTCTCTCCGTCCTGGCCGAGCGGCTCCGTGTCCCGTCTGAAGGGCCCGGTAGCGAGAGGCTGCTGGGGCACTGGGCTCAGCAGCTGGATTACAGCCCCCCTCCTCTGTGAACTTTCCCATGCTGGGCGCTGAGCGCACGCTAATTAGCTCCAGCTGCGGGAGTGGAGCCGAGATGGCGCTTGGCTGGGGGGGGGCCAGGAGACAGCAGGGCCGAGGGGGGGCACCAACCCCTGCCACCTGCAGCGCGCTGGGCCTGGCTTTGAACTAGGGCCCTGCTGGGGCTGCCTTTGCCCGGGGCTGTGCTCTCTGCTCGCCTCCGGGAGCTGGGGCTGCCGGGGGAGCTGGTGACGCCGGGCGTCTCAGCCTGGCCTCATTGCTGCGCTCTGGGGCACAGAGAAAGAGCCCAGCTCCCCAGAGTGCTGGGGGTGCAGGCCCCCACTCCGGGCTGGGCTGCGCTTCCCACCGGCTCTCTCTGGGATCTGCATGCTGGACTGCGACTGCAAGTCCCTCTTCCTGCCGCTGGAGCCAGGCGCTTGCCAGGCGGTGCCCAGCGACCTACTGGGGCTCTTCTGGCCAAATCTGGGCGGGCCGGAGAGCGAGGGTGTTGGGTGAGCTGCCCTGTGCTGGGGGGCTCCCCCAGTGAGGGTGTCTGAGACACTGCTCAGCATTGCAGGGGGACCAAGGTGTCCCTGCTGCCGCTGCCTCCCCGCAAGGAGAGTGCCTCCGTCCTGGCAGCGGGGCTGGGCCCCATGCTGTTATTCCCCCCCCATGCTGCAATGTGCCCCTGCCCTGGAGAGTTAACAATTTACCAGGAGCTGGGGCAGCACCTGCCTGGTACAACCTCCTCTGAGTGTCAGAGCCAGGGCCAGCCATGGGCAGGCACCAGCCCAGCACAGGGGTTGCCGACAGTGCCTTGGGCCCAGCCCCCAAGTCTGGGGGAGCAGGAGGCTGCAGAGCTGGGAGGTGAACCCCATCTGGAAGAGCAGGGGGCTATACCCTATGGGTCAGGGTTCAAGGGGGGAGGAGCCCGTGGCTGGAATAGTGGACGGCTGCAGGTCGGGATTGTGGGGCACCAGCACGGCTAATAGGGACGGTGTGCGAGTTGCCTGTATAGGCCGTGGGGCTGAGGTTATCCTGCTTTCCCCTGGCAGGATCCTTTGCACCTGTGCAGAATAATGTGTTTCACCCCCTGCTGCACGAGCGTCTGTCCCCACAGCCAGGCCCAGCGTGTGACCTTTCTGTGGGCGCTGGATGGGCCGGACCTTCCCCCCTTGGACTGCAACCCTGGGGCACTAGGGCTGCCTGGTTGGGGCTCTGCATGCAGGGCTCCTTCCCTGGCCTCCAGGTGCCATTGACACTGGGGCAGGCAGCAGGTGCTGTCCAGCAAGGACCCTGCACTGCCCGCCAAGCATGCCCCCTCGTGCTCCGCTGGGGAGGGGTTGGGGGTGCTGGAGGCCGGGCAGGCCACTGGGTGGCACTGTGGAGCGAGGCTGAGTTCTCCTGTGGGTACTAAGTCCAGCCTAGGGGCCAGCCCTGCCCCACTCCCTGCCCCGTTTCCCCAGCAGTCCCTGGCTGAACCCAGGAGCTGCTGGCCAGACTGCAGCTGGGGTTAGGGGTGTCGCAGCGGGAGTGAAGGGAGAGGCAGCGGGGGGAGTTGGGGTGAGGAGAGGGGCAGTGGGGGGCACTTGGACACCACAGGACACAGAGAGGTAGTGGCATGGGGGTCTGGGTGGGGTAGAGACCTGTCCCATGCTCTAGGGGCCGGAGTGGTTGCTCCCCAGGTGCTCTCACCCTGACCCCTGCCTGCGCGCCCGTGGCCCCCATAGAAGTCTGGGGCTTGGCTCTTTCCTTCTGCATCTCGGGGGGTTCAGCTGCATGACCAGAGAGCAAGTGTGAAAAATCAGGACGGGGTGGGGGGTAATCGGAGCCTCTATACGCCAAAGCCCCGAATATCGGGACTGTCCCTATAAAAGCGGGACATCTGGTCCCCCTAAGCTGCGGTGACAGCTCCTCTTGGCCCCATGAGTGGGGGTGAGTTTCACTTCCCCAGACAAGAAGGGGCTGAGCCTGCCCCAGGGCACATGCCCCCCATTCCCTGGAGGAGAACCCAGCTGGGGTCTAGGGGCGTCTCAGCAGCAGCCCCCCAACCCCACCCCAGGGGAGCCTGGCTGGGCCCACGCAGGGGCCCCCAGTGGGTGGAGCTTTGGCAAATAAGTTTGCAGTTCCCCCCCCCCCACCGATCTGGGACAGCCCCTGTGCACCCACGTCGCTGGGGCCGGCGTGAGTGCCCAGCGGCTGCGGTGATGGGTGCTGGACGATCGTCGATCGAACATTCATTACTCCAGCCAGCTCCACTGCCGCCCTGGCTGCACCTCCACAGCCCCCCCACAGGAATGGGCCTTTGCTCCCAGCTGTCACCATGGTCCTCCCAGGAGGGGGGTTAAGGGGGAGCGGCCCTCGCTTCCCAGCCCCAGTATGACCTGCCCACAGCATTTCCTGTGCTGGAAAGGGGGCCTGGAGCCTGGATTCCTTTGGGAGGGGGGGCGTGTGTTGTGAGTGAGAATGCACGCGATTGGTGTGTGTGAGTGAGAGCACACGAGTGCGAGCATGCACGTGATTGGTGTGTGTGTGAGAGAGCACACGAGTGTTTGTGTGAGTGAGAGCACACGAGTGCGAGCATGCACGTGATTGGTGTGTGTGTGAGAGAGCACACGAGTGTTTGTGAGTGAGAGCACACGAGTGTGAGCATGCACGTGATTGGTGTGTGTGTGAGTGAGAGAACACGAGTGTTTGTGTGAATGAGAGCACACGAGCATGAGCATGCATGTGATTGGTGTATGTGAGAGCACACGAGTGTGTGAGTGAGAGCACACGAGTGCGAGCATGCACGTGATTGGTGTGTGTGTGAGTGAGAGCACACAAGTGTTTGTGTGAGTGAGAGCACACGAGTGCAAGCATGCACGTGATTGGTGTGTGTGTGAGTGAGAGAACACGAGTGTTTGTGTGAATGAGAGCACACGAGCATGAGCATGCACGTGATTGGTGTATGTGAGAGCACACGAGTGTTTGTGAGTGAGAGCACACGAGTGTGAGCATGCACGTGATTGGTGTATGTGAGAGCACACGAGTGTGCATCTGCGTCTGTCCCGCTGAGCCCAGGTCACTGCCAGACCTGAGAGAATGGAGCCTTCACCATTGCCTTAGCCTGGGAGGCGTGTTGGGAAATGGTGACACCCAGTGGCCATTTGCAGTAATTACACACCCTGTTCCGGTGTATTGGCAACGCTGCGCTGGGATGGACACTGACCCCACGGAATCCATCGGGCTGCCCATTCTGTCTGTCCGTTTGTCTATCTCAAAGGAGACGCCACTGACTCACAGGGCAGGTTTGTGACACCCCAGAGGGGCCTGGCTGCTCCCCCTTTGCCTAACCTCCTGGGCAGCCCCCCTCTGCACAGCACCTCTCTCCTCTAGGCCCCTGCAAGCTCTGCAGCGAGTTTCCATAGGGCCTTGCTCACCCTGGGCTCAAAAGTCCAGGGATGGAGACCCCCCTCCCCCAGCATGGAGGGTAGATTCCCAGAACCCCTCGAACTAGTGAGAACTGTCTGTTTAAGAGGAGAGGGAGGCTGGCTCAGTGGTTACAGTGCTGAGCTGGGAGACCGAGGTTCAAGTCCCTGCTTTGCCACCGAGCAGTCACTTAGCCCGTCTGTGCCTCAGTTTCCCTTGTGTGCAGCGGAGAAGACAGCACGGCCCCGCTGCACGGGGTGTGAGGATACATCCAGCAGTGACTGAGGTACACACACTGCAGCACTGGGGGCAGGGCCGGCTCCAGGCACCAGCCTACCAAGCACGTGCTTGGGGGGGGGGGCGGCGCTCAGGTGTGTGTTTTGTTGTTGTTGTTGTTTTAATTAACATACTGTGGCGGGGCGGGCTGGCCGCCCTGCCCCACCGGTGCTCCCGCGGGGGGAGGGGGGGAGTTGCGGTGCACCAGTGGGGGTGTTTCTGTGGGTGCTGGGGGGGGGGGGGATTTTTTTTGTTTGTTCCGGGGGGGGCGGCGCTTGGGTGTTTTTTTTTTGTTTTTTTGTTTTTTTTGTGTTTTTTGGGGGGGGGGCGGCAAAAAAGTTAGAGCCAGCCCTGACTGGGGGCCACATCACTAGAGCCCCGCAAATCCACGGATCTCCACTTGATATGTGTGGGTATATCCACCGAGGTGAATATCCATTGAGCATTTCTGAGGAGATCGGATCGAATGCAGATACAAATCTGCCTCTGCCAGATAAGCACAGGGTGTGGCACTTCCCTGTAGAGGGGGCTTGAGGCTGTGAGCACACAGATCCCGACTGTCACGCTTTCTCGGGGTGCCCAGGACTGTGAGTCACTTCTTACCCCTCCACGCAGAGAGAGAGAGACTGGACCCCCCACTCTGTCAGTCACCCAGACAATCTCCTCTGGGCTCTGTCAGACCTTGCATTGCTTTGCAGGGTAACAACAAATGCACCCTGGGTCCCTCTCACTCCATTAAGAGGATCCCCCGGCATCCAGCCCTTACCCACTGGACCCCCACAGCAATGACCAGGTAAGCTGTCCCCGAAGAGACAGCGTATGCACAACGTGATTGGCACAGCTCCGGGCGGGGCCGTTATCACAGCACACGGATACGCTTACAGTGACTCGATCAGACCTTTACTCTCAAAGGTTAAGTGTTAAGAGCTAGTGAGGGAAGATGAGACGTGGAAAGAGAAAGGGTGACGCATATCAACCAAAACACAAATGCAACCCTCGCTCTGCTCTTGCCAGTGGTTACACTCTCTGCTTCCCACAGGCCATTTTCTCCCAAAGATTCAGCCTTTGGTAGGGCTGCTGGTTTCCATGAATACCCCACGCCCTTCCAGGGGTTTCCTCAGTCAATGTGTCCTTTTGCCTTCCCCTTATATTACCCCAGAGTCATTGGTTTTCTCCCCAGTCAGTCAAATCCACTAATGCCTCTTCTCTGGTGCCTGTTGATGTTACACATCCCTGTTCTTTCTTAGCACTTAGTTCAAGCTGGGGATGGAGGCATGCTGGGAAACAATGCAATGCTTGATATCCAGGTGTGACGAACTAGGACTGTTGTTAATGTTTCCCCTGAGTACTGTGTGGGTGCCTCGGTTTCCCTATGCAGTGCTTGAGTATCTAGGTGGTGGGACAAGGGTGCATGACTGTTACAGAGGGGCCTGGACACAGAGAATGGCTGACACTCTGTATCCTAGCAACTGATGGCCCCGGCCCCTCCCCTGCAAAGGTGAGAGCTAAAGGTGTTGGAACAAAGGGATCAGGTGACCTCCTGACCTGGGAAGGAGACAAAGGAGAGAGGCGGGGCTGGACAGTTTCCGTTTGGAGCTGGCCGGAGAAGAGGGGAGAGAGGCAGACAGGGTCTGGCCTCCCTGCCCCATTTGGAGCTGTGCGGTGAAATGCAGGGAGCCCCGGGCTGGGGTCTAAGCTCCCTGCCCCCCGGAAGGGCCCAGCTGAGGGGTCCTGGATGTACTGACAAGCTCTGGTTGGATTGTGTTCCTGGCATCTCTAATAAACCTTCTGTTCTACTGGCTGGCTGAGACTCCCAGTGAATCCGGGGAAGAGGGGTGCAGGGCCTGACTCCCCCACACTCCGTGACACCAGGTTACTGTGGGTGAGCTAGATGGCCTGGTCTGGGAGAAAACCTGTCCCTGCTAGAGGCTCAGACCTTGAGACAGGCTCAGGCTATATTTTCGCTGCATACACATTTTTAGTCTGTCTATACAACTCGCAGTGATATTAAAGACTAGTGTAGTGTTGGCGTTCCTTTGACAGCTCGCACAGCATTCTGTCTGGGTAAGTATTATGACAGCAGGGTGTTGGGTGTAGTGAGTTTGTCAGGCCTGTTAGAAGTTGCTAATGCGGAGCAGTGAACCCTTTGTCAGCTGGCTCCTCTGGGCCACCGTCTTGCACGGCTGTAATGCGTGTCTGTGCCTGGGCATGAGCAAAGGGTCCTTGCTCACACATGTCAGGCAGATGCGGCGTGTGCGTACGTGGGGCCCATTGAGCGTTCTGCCCTGGGGCCCGGAATTGCGGTCGGCGGCCTGATGACCGCAACAAGTGCAGAAGCTGCTGCTGTCCAGCCGCCTCCCCCTTCCCAGGCAGTGGTTCCAGACACGCCGGCCCGGCTCCCGAGTCTTCCCTTGCCAAAGGGCGACCGAAGGAGCCTCTCTCCAACCGGCTCCACCCAGGTGAGCAGATGCTGCTGTCTCCACAGCCCCCAGCAGAGGGCGCCAACGCCTCGCCAAGTGGGTTCGTTACCGCTGCCTGGAGCAGGGCTCGTTTCTGGAGTGAGAAAGGAACTAAGCGTTTGTTACTTTTCCTCTATCTAAAATTCCCGGTGAATTCTTGTCCCCTGTGGCCAGCCAGGCGCTCGGTTAATGCCACGGGGCCCGAACTGGGCCGAGGCAGGGGGAAAGGGAACGCCCGGATCAGAGCTGGACAAAGAGGATGAGACGTGGCAGGGGCAGCAACACCTGTGTGTTAACGAGCCGCTTCGCTGTCTGCACCCTGGTTTGCCCTGTGCTGCAGGGCAGCGCAGCCGAGCCCCCCGTCACGCCCATGGAAGCCGTGCACGTAGCCTAGCAGGGGGGTGAGCAGGCGGGAACGCTCCTGGGAACAAAGAACGGGAAGCTGTTTTTGCAGGATATTCACTGAAAGGGAATTGTAGTCCCATGGCTCTGGGCATTCCCCAAGGGGGCTGGAGCTAGGAGCGTATCCCCCTGGGTGAAGGAACAGCACACCTGAGCAGTCCCCACCCAGGACCGAGCCCAACCCCCTGACAGGGCCTGTCCCCCCCAGAACCGATCCCAAACCCCCTGACAGGGCCTGTACCCACCCAGAACCAAGCCCAATCCCCTGACAGGGCCTGTCCCCGCCCAGCACCGAGCCCAGGCCCCCCGACAGGGCCTGTCCCCACCATGGCCTGGGGTGTGGGGATCCCCAGAGGCACAAAGGAGCTGCCAGGTGCTACTGCTGCCAGGTGGTACTTCCGTGGGCTGCATCCCGTGGCCAAGCTCTCTGTGGGGAGACGCTGGCCTGGCTCTAGCTCCCGTGATCGGTGCAGCTCTCTCTGGGTCTGCCCTCCCAGCCGGCACAAGCCCCCGAGCAGCGCACCGGGCTGGGTTGCCAACGCCGGGAGCGGATGGTTTTAGCAGCGCATTCATGACGGGGTTTTTCAGGAGGCTAATGAACCCCTCTGCTTGCTTGCTCCCTGAGCTCAGCTATGATCAGCTGGCTGTGGACAGCTCCACGCCACCTAGAAACCGGCCCTGCGCAAAGGCCATTTGCCCAGACTGGGCAGGCTCCCTCGTGACTGAAATCAGAGCCAGTTGGGGTCCTTCCCTCACTGCCTCATCTGCACTGAGAGCTCCCCAAGGGCCCAGCCACCCCTGTGTGCTCCCCACTCCCCTGACTGCTCCAGCAGGGAGGGGAATGTAGACCCCCAACTCTAAAAGACCAGCTAGGTGGGCCGGCCGCCTTCCGGTGCTCCTGGCGTGGAGCAGATACGCCTCTCCCTGAAACCTCCAGGCTCAAAGCCCCTGATCTGCATTTGTTCTCCACTGATTAATTCTCCCCGTGCGTCCCTTCCAGGAGGAGGGGACATGCCAGTGATGAATTGCAGACTCTGACCTTCAGGATGACCTGTCAATAACTGTCATCTGTGATTGCCCGTGATCTCGCAGGGCAGCTAGCGCTCCAAAGGGGACAGATCCCCCCTTCCCACCCCCTCTCCCCTCCCAGCGATAACCAGATGTTTCCCGGAGCAGGTGCCCCCACCTGGGAGTCATCGTCCGGCCGACAGGCTCTGTCCCACCTCGCCATGGAGGGGGGCTGTCTGTTCATTGCAAGGCATATTTCTCCCCCCCCCCCCCCCACCCCGCCGCTGGCTTCACGGCCCTTTTCTGTGCCTGCCCTCAGCCTTCCCCTTCCGGCCAGCCACAGAGCAAAGCCAGGCTCTGATAGGGGGTGGTTCAACCCAGCCTGGCACCCCCTCATGGCACGGGCTCCATCCCCAGGCTGAGGGCTCGGGAACACAGACGGGACCGGCGGTCACACAATTGTTCCATGCCAGAGCCAGGGCCCGACCCCCTGCCCTCACAGCACCGACCACTAGGCCACGCTGCCTCCTGGGGACCTGACCCAGACACAACACAGACTAGGTGTGGAGGGGAAGGGGGCAGTGCCACAGGGCGGGCACCATCCTCACCACAAGCTACTGTACCCCCTGGGTGGGCTCCATCTCCCCTCTGTGGGCCCTCCTCCCTCCACCCCCACTTGGCCACCTCACCTGGGTCCACTATTCCACTTCCCACCTGTTCCTGGCTGGCAGGAGTGGCAGCTGCCCATGACGTGCCAGCACTGGGACAGCTGCAGAGCAGAGCAATCTCCAGTGCAGGCCCAGCCTGGCTGAGGTGTCTCCGTGGGCTTGGACCTCATCAGACTTGCCGTGCTGCCCAGCCCAGGGAAGGGGCTGATGTGAGGGTCGGGGGGCAGAAGGCTGCTAGGAGGGACTGTGTGTCTGGCTGGGGCTTCTCACCCATAACCCTGCTCTGCTCTGGGCCCTGTGCGGGGCAGGGACCCAGGACTGCCGTAGGGCACTGGCACTGCGAGTCCACAGAGGTGCCCGCTGGGTACCTCCCACCTCTCGAGGTACCAGGCATTTACACAGGCCCAGCGTGCCGGGTCAGATTGTTCTGAGATAGTCGTTATCAGTTGTTCACAGTCAAGCTGGAAGGGCAGATCACATGGGGTCCTGCCAGCATCAGCTCTGGATCTGGTTCTGTTCAATATCTTCATTAGTGATTTAGATAACGGCACAGAGAGTACACTTCTAAAGTCTGCAGACAATACCAAGTTGGAAGGGGTTGAAAGTGCTTTGTAGGATAGGGTGAAAATTCAAAACAATCTGGAGAAATGGTCTGAAGATAATAGGCTGAAATTCAATAAGAATAAATGCAAAGTACTCCACTTAGGAAGGAACAATCAGTTGCACACTTACAAAATGGGAAATGACTGTCTAGGAAGAAGTACTGCGGAAAGGGAGCTGGGGGTCATAGTGGACCACAAGCTAAATATGAGTCAACAGTGTAACACTGTTGCAAAAAAAGCAAACATCATTCTGGGATGTATTAGCAGGCGTGTTGTAAGCAAGACACGAGAAGTCATTCTTCCGCTCTACTCTGCGCTGATTAGGCCTCAGCTGGAGTATTGTGTCCAGTTCTGGGCACCAGATTTCAGGAAAGATGTGGACAAATTGGAGAAAGTCCAGAGAAGAGCAACAAAAATGATGAAAGGTCTAGAAAACATGACCTATGAGGGAAGATTGAAAAAATTGGGTTTGTTTAGTCCAGAGAAGAAAAGAGTGAGAGGGGACATAACAGTTTAAGTACATAAAAGTTTTTGTCACAAGAAGGAGGGACAAAAATTGTTCTCCTTAACCTCTGAGGCTAGGACAAGAAGCAATGGGCTTGAATTGCAGCAAGGACAGTATAGATTGGACATTAGGAAAAACTTCCTAACTGTCAGGGTGGTTAACCACTGGGATAAACTGCCCAGGGAGATTGTGGAATCTCCATCATTGGGGATTTTTAAGAGCAGGTTGGACAAACAGCATTCAGGGATGGTCTAGATAATACTTAGTCTTGCCATGAGTGCAGGGGACAGGACTAGATGACCTCTTGAGGTCCCTACTAGTCCTATGGTTCTAGGAACAAAGAATACAAGTCACACATATAGGATGGGGGACAGCCTGACAGGCAGTGACTCTGAGAAGGACTTAGTGGAAACATGAGCTCCCAATGTGATGCTATAAGAGAGGTCACGTGCAATCGGCTGAATCAGCTGAGGAATATGAGTAGGGAGGTGTCATTCCCTCTGCATATGGCATTAACGAGACTGTTGCTTGATACTGTATCATGGTCTGTGCGTACCTACATGGGGAGACGTTGCTGATAGTTTTAACAAGGTACCGTAGGATCTTGGTTTTTAAGCTCTTATCCCCTTAAATGACGTCCTTGTGGGCAAGGCATTGAAGTGGAGATAAAGGGTAATGTCTACACTGTGTTTAAAAACCCCACCGCTGCCCTGTGCCAGCTGACTTGGGCTAAGGGTCTGTTGAATTGCGGTGTAGGTGTTTGGGCACAGGCTGGAGGCCAAGTTCTAGGACCCTGCGAGGTGGGTGGGTCCCAGAGCTTGGGCTGAATCATAGAATCATAGAATCTCAGGGTTGGAAGGGACCTCAGGAGGTCATCTAGTCCAACCCCCTGCTCAAAGCAGGACCAAACCCAATTAGATCATCCCAGCCAGGGCTTTGTCAAGCCTGACCTTAAAAACCTCTAAGGAAGGAGATTCCACCACCTCCCTAGGTAACCCATTCCAGTGCTTCACCACCCTACTAGTGAAAAAGTTTTTCCTAATATCCAACCTAAACCTCCTCCTCTGCAACTTGAGACCATTACCCCTTGTTCTGTCATCTTCTACCACTGAGAAGAGTCTAGTTCCATCCTCTTTGGAACCCCCTTTCAGGTAGTTGAAAGCAGCTATCAAATCCCCCCTCATTCTTCTCTTCTGCAGGCTAAACAATCCCAGTTCCCTCAGCCTCTCCTCATAAGTCATGTGCTCCAGCCCCCTAATCATTTTGGTTGCCCTCCGTTGGACCCTTTCCAATTTATCCACATCCTTCTTGTAGCGTGGGGCCCAAAACTGGACACAGTACTCCAAATGAGGCCTCACCAGTGCCGAATAGAGGGGAATAATCACGTCCCTGAAGCCCGCGCCTGAGTGACTACACTGCAATTAGCCCCATAATCCCGAGTCGGCTGGCATGGGCCAGCCACAGGTGTCTGTCCTCTGCCACAGACTCACTGTGCAACCTTGGGCAAGTAACGGTGCCTCTTTTGCCTCCGTTTTTCCATTGTAAAACAGGAATAAATTCCTGACCCCACAGGAGTGTAGCGAGGCCAAATCCATTGTTTGGAAGGCAATAAATGGTTATGGATGGCCCAGGAGCATCCGAAATCAGCACGGGCCTTATTGAACCTCTCAGGAGCCCCTTCTGCCGTCGGCTGGGATGTGCCGTCCTTTGGCAGCGGCGGAGAACGAGAGGTGCAGTATATCTGCCAAGAATGTCACAAACCTCGGGGAATTACTGACAAAACGGCTTTGCTGACGGGCTGTGACCTCTGACCTCGAGTCATGGATTAAATTTGGGACATATCTGTTATCCCACCTGGGAAATATGTAAAGGTCGCATGACAAATGGAGAGATTTTTCTCTCCCCCTCCCCACTTCAAAGCCCATTAGAGTGACGCCTGTCAGGCTTCTAAGACAACAGCAGGGGATTTCACCGAGAACGTTCGAGGCGTGTAGTGGCTAGGCTAAGCCAGGGATGGGGGGTCCTTGTCCCATCTGGGGGTGAGGGGATGTTTGGGAGGAAGGATGGTGCAGTGGTTCATGTGCTGGCTTTGGGAGACCTGGATTCAGTTCCTGTTCTGCCACAGCCGTCCTCTGGCCTTGGGCAAGTCACTTATGTTTCTATGCGCCTCCCTTCCCCACTAGTAAAACGGGGACGATAGCACAGCGGTGCTGTGAGAGTTAGTACAGTAAAGACTGGGAGATGCTCCGATACCATAGTGACGGGGGCCAGAGAAGTCCCGAATTGAGATGGACAGTGGTGTCTATGGAGCATTCACTACACGCTTGGTTTGGCGGCACCTCCAAGTCCTCGCCGTAGGAAGTTTCATGTTCCTTGTTGCTTGAAGTAAATGCTGACTTGGGTTAGTTCTTGTTCTCTGACTTCTGGAACTCCTGGGATTTAGAATAAACAGGATGGCAGAACCCAACTAGGAACGGCAAGGCAGAGACTATGGTCTAATGGAGCATGGGAAGACTGCTTCATTGTTTTCAGGCCAGTGGCCCATCTCCTCTGGATCCTGTCTCTGATTGTGGCTGGTATCAGATGCTGCCCACAGGGAAAAGTTCTCTGTGGCTCTCAGCAAGGAAATCTGGATGTTCTCATTCTGCATAGAAAAGTCCAATCCTCTTTTCAAATTTGCCAGCTCTTTCCCTCACTAATATCTTGTGGCAGTGAGTTCCACAGACAAACCTCGCATTGGGTGAAAAAGCATTTCCTTCTCCCTCCTGCCCAGGCTGGGGCCTGGAGCCCCCGGGGGGTGGGGGGGTGCTGGGCTGCAGCCCGGGCAGGCGCACCCCCGGGCTCCCCCCTCACCGCGCTCGGGCTCTGCGGCTCCCAGGAGTGTGAGCCGCTGCTGCCTCAGCACTCTGCAGGGGAGGGGCTGAGCGCACGGCAGCCCGGCGGCATGTTGCCTCCACGTGGAGCCAGCGGCTCCAGCAGCCTGGGCAGGGTAAGGGGAGTCCTGGGGGGCAGTCAGGGAGCAGGGGGAGTTGGAAGGGTCGGGAGTTCTGGGGGGGGCCTGTCAGGGGGCGGGGGTGTGGAGACGGATTGGAGCAGTCAGGGAGCAGGGGGGTTGGACGGGTCGGGAGTTCTGGGGGGGGCCTGTCAGGGGGCGGGGGTGTGGATAAGGGTTGGGACAGTCAAAGGACAGGGAGCAGGGGGGTTGGAAGGGTCGGGAGTTCTGGGGGTCCTGTCAGGGGGCAGGGAGTGGTTGGATGGGGCGTGGGAGTCCCGGGGGTCTGTCTGGGGGTGGGGGTGTGGATAAGGGTTGGGGCAGTCAGGGGACAGGTAGGGGGTGGGGTGCTAGGGGGGCAGTTAGGGTGTGTGGGGGCATCTCAGGAGGGGACAGTCGGGACAAGGAACAGGGAGGCTTAGGTAGGGCGTGGGGTTCTGGGGGGCAGTTAGGGGGTGGGAAGTGGGAGGGAGTGGATGGGGGTGGGGAGGGGGGAACCTGGTCTGGGGAGCAGCCCCTGGGCACGGCTGGCCCCTGGTATCTACAAAGGCTCGTTGGGATTTGCCCTTCAATGAACCGATAGGAGGGCGGGGGGAGGGGTGGGGCGCAAGGTAGAATTTTCGCTTAGGGTGCAAAATATCTTTGCACCGGCCCTGACCAGACTCACACAAAGACTCTGCTGAACAGCCCAGGGCTGGGGTTAGCAGGGCAAGGCAAAGCTAGGTGTCAGCAAGACTTCTGTCCTACAGCGTCACTACAGGCCTTGGTGATGGGGACCGCGTGTTGCATGATCAAATCAGCTGCTGTTTGTGCTGCAGCCGTGGTCGGATTGGCCCATCATTTGCCAAGCACAGTTTCCCACATACTGGTATTAAGGAGTTAGGCCTGGAAAACTGATGTGTCTAAAAACAAACCCGTGTTGACCTGTGAGTTCAGGAGGCTCAGGAAGGGGGTGCTATGGATCCGTGAGCAGTGGGAGTCAAGGAAGGGGGCTGGGGTATTGCTTGTGGGCTCACTGGGGCTGGGGGGTTCTTGTGGGACCATCGCACGGTGCTCTGAGCTCATAGGGCCATGAGATGGCTCTGTGGACAAGCTTGCACTGACAGAAGTGGTCCTGATGGTTCTTCTCCATCTCTAAGGTGTCTAGCTCCGGGAGCAGCTGGCCCCTGGGGGTCTGTGAGCGGTGGGATGCTGGGTGGGCTCCGGAGCCAACGTTAGCCCAGCCCCATTGCATGATGTTTGCTCAGCTGTCAATTTAACAGTGTCAGCAGACACAGAAAATCCCCGGTCTGTGCAATGGGGGCAAGTCCCCGTTGCTGAGGGAATCTTAACTTCCCGGTGCCCTCACATGGCCGTCCTAGCTTTAGTGTTTCTGGATGTCGCCTGATGGGAAAATGCTCCTGCTTCCCCTCCATCCTTTTAATATAAGTGGAGCGGTAACATGGGTAATATTAAGGCTGTCTAACATTTCCCATTGTAACCCCCCATTTTCAATTGGTCATGACTTTGGCAAACTAACTGTCTGGGCTGAAATGTCCCTGGTTTGGTCTCTGCTTCAGGTTGAATTTGTTTGGGAAGCTTGAGCCAATCCAGCTGCCCCGTTCAGCGCCTGCCATCTCTTCACTCCCATCCCCACTATCCTACTTCATCCCAACCTTACCTGGCTTCTCACACTCCTCTGGCAAATCCTCTCCCTGCCCCAATCCCCTGCATCCCTGCTCCCACCTCCCACTCCCTTTCCCTTCCAGTCCAGGCCTCACTTAGCAGCTTTTCTAAGTAAACAATGTCTCACTTTAGGGCAGGGTTCCCACCCCTGATCTTACCAAGTGGCAGGAGCAGAGGTGTTTGGGGCAGCAAGGTCCTGGTGTATCGATCACCTGGTGAGATTTCCTCTCCTTTTAGAGGCTAGGAGACTAACCTGCCTGGGGAGCAGATTGGCTTTAGTCCCTAGGCATTATGGTGGGTCACAGCTGATTTGGGATTTATTCTCTAGGCTGATGAAAAAAGGCTTTTGCCCATAGGGGGTGGAAAGATTGTTCAGTGACAATTGTGCCTGGTGGGAAGCCCCCAGGACTTGCTCCTAAGAGGTTACGCCAGGGAATAACAATGGAAATTCCTTTGGAGAACATCCCCCGAAGCATCAGCTGTCCTAGCTGTACTTCCCTGGATGAGACCCCAGCTAAAAGGTTTCCCTCTGCTTGGGCACATCAGACTCACTTCCAGCCTGATTACAAACGTAGCCCTTGAAGAGAGAAGCTGCCACTTCAGAGGCCCATTGCAGCCCATGTGCATCGGGCCAGGTGTTATTATTGACCTTCCCTCCCTCTCTGTATCACAAGCAGGGCAGGCATCACAGGTGTGACCTTTCACCACTGCCAGCTAATGAGGTTATTCTAGTCAAGAGACAGCTTTGGCAATCCAATCAGTATCGATGCTTGTAAGTAAAAGCTCCCTCCAAATCCCTCGCCAAAGCCTTTGTCTCTGGCTGCCCAACGGGAGAGTAACGGCTGGAGGATTCCTCGCGGCACAGTGCAGAGCAAAGGAGCTTCTTGTAAACAGATGTTTCTCTTGCTCTCGGCCAGGATGGGTTTGGGGTGAGGTGCCCATGCTGCTCCAGCTCCCACCTGGGAAGCCGAGGAGTTTGGCAGAGGTGGCAATCAAAGCATTTTCTCCCCTCCAGCCATCAGTTTCTCCAGCTCAAGGATATTTCCAGGGATTCAGTAGCTTCTTCCATGGGAGAAGAATGTACAGACTGTCCGACCGTGGGCACAGGATAGCGGCAGGGTCCATGTAACCCATGAGATGAGTCTGGCTAGTTGCTTCTCTGGCTCCCCTCACTACAATGTCTGAGCACCTCCCAAAGGCCCATGAAATTATCCTCCTAGCCCCCAGGAGGCAGGAAAAGGCCATTCCCCCCACGGCACAGATAGTAACAGAGGCAAAGCACAGCCTAGTGACTGGAAACGTTCGGGGAACCATTGTTGAGTGAACGGAGGGGGAAATGTGTGATTTGGTGTTTGAACCTGGACGGCTCCAACAGGAATGCTGAACGTTAGTTTGACTTTGCGGATATTTGCTGAAGCCAAATTGGCAGCAACACAGCACCAATTGTGAATGTCCTAATCAATACAGCATTCAAAATTCAGGCTCTAAGGCATATAACTTACACTGTTATTACACTCTGAAAAGTACGCGTCTTAGTTACATGCACTGGGGCACACGTTTTGAATTGTGCATCGGATTGTAATTTTTGCAATGCAATGGACCAAGAATACAGTGCTGAAGAAATTTGCAAATACACTGGAATAACAAATACACTCAAGAATTTCTCAATCTGTTCATGGATAATTCAACAACAGAAAAAATGGCAAAGTTAATGGAGAAAGATGTCATTTTGGATTATTCACTCAAGTCTAGCAGACATTATTCACCGCAATGCATTGTGTATCCATCTGTTATATATGACCATAAAAGAAACTGCTCTCCGGATAGTGCTGTTTGCGAGCTCATCATTATATTTTATAATACCTCCTCTAGCTATGGCTTGTTGGAACTCACAAGCTAAGCAGGGTCAGGCTGGATAAATACTTGCATGGGAGGTCTCCAGGGAACACCTAGGAGCAGCGGAGAGATGTTAGCCATGGAGCACAGTTCCCCAGAGTGGAGGAGACGTCTTTCCGATGAGACAGAAGAGTGATGTACTCTTTAAAGATTCCATAGTGCTCTTAGGAAGAAAGAGCAGGGCCTGGTATTTTGCCAGATTCTGGTTTGCTGCACGCCACCACAGAATAGGCTGAATTCCTAGTGTTAAATTCTCCAGTGCTCGCACTCTTTAAATCAAGACTTGGCGTTTTTCTATAAAGTCTTCTCTAGTGCACCAAGGTATTCATAGAATCAGGGTTGGAAGGGACCTTATGAGGTCATCTAGTCCAACCCCCTGCTCAAAGCAGGACCAAGCCCCAATTTTTGCCCCAGATCCCCAAATGGCCCCCTCCAGGATTGAACTCACAACCCTGGGTTTAGCAGGCCAACGCTCAAACCACTGAGCTACCCCTCCCCCTTTGAATAGTTTGGGAGCCTTCTAGTGGTGCTAGAACCCACCAGGACCCAGCCAGAGCAGCAGTTCCTGGGTAGCTAGGCCTGGTGAGGCGTGTGTAGTTTGTGAACAGGGTTATTGGGCCCCCCGCCTGCGGTTGGGTACAGGGCAAAAGACACAGCAGGTTACGGGCTCCCTGCCTGTCGCAGGAAGTGTATGTCACCCCCGTAGCCCCACCCTGCTGGCGGTGGCAAGGAGGCTTTTGCAGTTGAGTTGTGTTATGTGTTAGTTGTCTTCGTTTGTGCCCACTGTGGTAAAGAATACACAATGCCCTGAGAAAAGGGCCGTCGTGGGACGTGGGACTGGAGTTTGCTTCCCTGCCAGGCCGAGGATGCCGCCCCTGGGATGACAAACTGCTCTGTCCTCTCTGAGAGCTAGGCTCTGGGACAGCGACACGTCTAGAGATGGCCCCTCGGCCCCATCCCTACAGAGGGGCGTGTGGCCTCCCCACAAAGGGACACGTGGCCTCCCTCCATTCACAACAGGCACAAAACCAGAGCACCGTCCATGTTCCCCGGGGTGGGGAGATGGAGAGGGGCCATTGCCTCCTGGAGGAAGACTGTCTGGTGTGGTTTGGACTCAGGTGCCCTGGTGATGGGCATGGGGGGAGAACCTGGTCAGAACAGACTAGGCTCTTTCTGAAAAGTGTCAGGGTTCTTGAGTTCACCTGGGTGACCCCCAGCCAAGGGCTGTGGAGACCCCAGGGCTTCGGCCCCTCTAAATGAGGTCACCGGTAACACTGTAGCACCCCCTGCCATGCCTGGGAGCCCTCGCCTTGGGTGTGGGCTTGGATCTACTCTGTATCCCCGCCTATAACATGGTGGGCTGGAGAACCTGGGGCTAAGCCACCTTGAGTACAGGATGAGCCTCGTCTGGGAGGAATGAGGGGGGTCCTGTGTGGAAGGAGCCACTTCCAAGCAGTGATAAAACCCAGCTGGCGGAGAAGGAGCTGCAGGGAGGTTCCCAGAGAGGCAGGAAGCTGAAATGGAAGGGGAGACACCCAGGAGATGCCCTGTCCGGTGCTGTCCCACAACCACTCTCCAGGCATGGAGGCCTGGGCGGGACCCTGACTGACAGGGAAAAGGCCTGCCGAGGAATAGCCCCAGAGAGGGTGGGAGGATTGGGTTTCTGGAAAGGACAATTTGGACGTTTAGCTTGAACAATTGTGACCCTGGAAGGGGTGGCCAAAGCGTGTGACTGGCCAGAGGGCTGAGTTACCGGACAGAGAAACCCCCACGGTGCAAGTCAGGAACACCCGACCTGTCCACAGGGGTGCTAGCCTGCAAGAAGCTGCTAGGCCACGGCGGGGGTGGGCGTCATGGGGAGTAGCAGTTACTCACCTGAGTAGTGCCACTGCTGGAGAGTAACTGCTGGCCAAAGCTAGCACAGGGTCGGCATTAGGGTGACCAGACAGCAAATGTGAAAAATCAGGACTGGGGGTGGGGGGTAAGAGGTAAGAGGAGCCTGTATAAGAAAAAGACCCAAAAATCGGGACTGTCCCTATAAAATCGGGACATCTGGTCACCCTAGTTGGCATTGTGCTTGCTTCTGTGCTCCTTCGCCTCCAGGGCCAGGGCGTTTCTGTGAAGTGCAAACAAAGAAGGGCTGCAGCCCCGTTTGCCTTTGTTTTTCATCTGGCACAAATGGTCCCATCTGCATTCCCCATCCCCTCCTGCGCTAGCTGCTTTTCCAGGACTGCCTCCGCCCAGGGACATTATCCCCCCAGCTCTCAGGGCTTTAGGCGGATACTAACGATCCCTGTAATTACTAGTTTGGCTCTTGGCATGACCCGCTCTTTTAATCATTCCGACCCTTTGCAACTGATGTAACATTGACTTTTGCAGCCACCACTTTGCCCACGAATTTCATTAATATTTGTTCGTTTTCCCCACTTTGAACAGTTTGTTCCTTCCACGTGGAGACTTATTCGGCGCTCCGATCTCTGGTGCTGTTTGTATTTCGCTCAGGGCTCTCACTGACTATCAAGCGGCTGGTATTTAAACAACTGCATATTTATTATCCCGCCGAGTCCTGGGCATGTGAGGTGAACCTCTGGGAGACCCGTGCAGGATTTCTGAGCCGGGGGGGGGATCATTAGGAGGGCTGGGACTCGGTCATCAAACGGAATAACTGGTGGGAAATGAGCAGGGTTGGAGTGGGGCTTGCAAGCTGAAGGCGGCTTTGATGTACAGGGAGAGCAGTGCACAAAGAGACGTCTAACCAAGTGTTGGGAGAGCCAGTTTGATGACTCTCAATGCTGCCCATTTTTTATCTTGTGTGTCAGGGCTCAGCCCTCGTTATCCGTGTGTGTGCCAAGCACATTACCACGGGCTGGTCTCCAGCCCCACAAGTGCACTCTTCTTGCAAGCCACCGACCACAATCGATGCACAGCCCCATTGTAGCGCATGGCTGACAATTTGTCTCAATGTCGTTCTAGCGTAGTCTGAAAGCAGCACAGCGGCATACACACCCTCGGTCCGCTTGTAAAGATCAGCACCTCATCCTCTAATGGTGTTTGTGGAACAGACGTTCCAATTCCAAGGGGGTTGGTTGCCCACCGTGTCCTCCTAGGAAAGGAGTTATACCCGGGGGGTTTATTACTTCACATCAAATAGCCTCAAGGGGCGAGAGCTTGACATAAAGCAATTACCCAGGCTATTAACGGGATTTATGTAGTTGTGCAAACATTTTCAGCAGCATTAACAACTCTGCTGGGGAAGAAAAATCTAACCACCATGTCCCTGCTTAGGAATAGTCCCGATATTTCTGTTGTAGGCCAGGTGAAGCTCCTGGTTAATGCTATCAACGTCTCATTTGTTACCTGCGTCTCCTCCCTCCCTCCCAGGCATGCCCTGCTTGCTCCCCGCCGGCGCTCCGGCTGGGGAGACCAGGACCACCGGCATGCTGCGCTCGCTCCCCGCCGGCCGGGGAGAGCGGGGGCCGCGGGCATGTCGCCCGCGCTTCGAGAGACGGGGGTTGTTTTTTTGGGGGGTGTGTGTTTTTTTTGTTTTGGGGGGGCGGCGTTTGGGGGTTGTTTGTTTTTTTTTGCTTGGGGCGGCAGAAACGTTAGAGCTGCCCCTGGATGGTAGGACAAGCAGTAATGGGCTTGATCTGCAGCAAGGCAGATTTCAGTTCAATAGTCGGAAAGACTTTCTAACGCTCAGGGTTGTTAAACTCTGCAATCGGCTCCCAAGAGAGGTTGTGGAATCCCCATCATTGGAGGTTTTTAGGGCTGGACAAACCCGTCAGGGCTGGTGTAGGTTTACTTGGCCCTGCCTCAGCGCAGGGGGCTGGACTTGATGACCTCTCGAGGGCCCTTCCAGCCCTACACTTCTATGGTTCTGTGATTGTCCTTCCACCCTTAAATAATTCCTGCCCTGCTTTTAACACCTCTATGCCCCAGAGCAGGGCAGGGAGCTTAATGTTTCCAAAGTGCTTTCAGGATAACTGTCAGTAACACTTTCTCCTTCCATAGTTCTTGCATCCCAGGGTTGCAAAACTCTTTATGGACTGTCATAAATATAAAGGGAAGGGTAACAGCCTTTATGTATGCAGTAATGTAAAATCCCTCCTGGCCAGAGGTACAGAATCATTTACTTGTAAGGGGTTAAGAAGCTCAAATAACCTAGTTGGCACCTGACCAGAAGGACCAACGGGAAAGAAGGTACTTTCAAATCAGGGGGGCAGGAGGGGGACGTTTTGTTTGTGCTCTTTGTTGGGTTGTCTCTGGGACAGAGAGGGACCAGGGCAGGAAAAGCCATCTCCTAAAACCATACCTGAACTGAGCCTCTAAGATCATAAAAAATGTAAGTAAATCAAGGAAATGCGTTAGATTATCTTTTGTTTTAGCTTGTGAAAGAGAGGGTTTTATTCCTGTTTTTTGTAACTTTGAAGCTAAGCGTAGAGGGGAATCCTCTGTTTTAAATCTTTTTATTTACCCTGTAAAGTTACCTTCCATCCTGATTTTACAGGTGTGATTCTTTTACTTTTTTTAAAATAAAATTCTTCTTTTAAGAACCTGATTGATTTGCAGTGTCCTAAATACCCAGGGGTTTGATCTGTGCTCACTTTGTAACCAGTTGGTTAGTATATTATTCTCAAGGCTCCCCAGGAAAGGGGGTGAAGAGGTTTGGGGGGATACTTTGTGGGAGATAGGGCTCCAAGTGACCCCTCCCTGAATGTTTGTCTAAATCACTTGGTGATGGCAGCATACCGTCCAAGGACAAGGAAAGGAATTTGTGCCTTCGGGAAGATTTTAACCTAAACTGGTAGAAATAAGCTTAGGGGGTCGTTCATGTGGGTCCCCACATCTGTACCCCAGAGTTCAGAGTGGGGAGGGAACCCTGACATGGCCATTCAGTTTCCTGCCCTGTGGGGAAGTATTATCCCCTTTTAGAGCTGGGGAAACTGAGGCACCGACTTATCCTAAGTCACACAACAAGTCAGTGGCAGAGTCAGGAAAAGAGCCCAGCTCTCTTAGCTCCCATTCCCGTGCTTTAGCCACTGGATTGCACTTCCCTTCACAGATGAAGAAAGCTTTATGTCAGTGCATACCCCATTCTCATTCATTTGTAAGTTATAATTAATTAAACCATCACGATTCAATTTACAATCATTATCCATAATGTCCTGGCTATCTCCCTTCCTTCTGTTTGCTCACTTGCCTTTTAACGAACTCCTTTAAAAATTCTCTAATTAGTTTGTATTTATTCCTTTGATCATCAGTATAAGATGTGATACAAATATAGAAAATAAGGAATGGTCTGGAGAAGGGAGCTCGGGCGCTCCTGTTCGCCCCGTCTCAGAACACAAGGAGAAAAGGACAATCAAAGGAATTAAGAGGTAGCAAGTTCAAGAGCAACAAAAGGAAATACTTTCCCACACAATGTGTGATTAGACTGTGGAACTCACTGCCACATGTTGTTGAGCTCAAGAATTTAGCAGGATTCAAAAAGGGGTTGGACATTTGTCTGAATAACAAGACTATCCAGAATTATCCTGGTTGATGCAATCATAGATTTTTGAAGGGGTATTAACCCTCATGCCTCAGGGTTTAAACCTATCTCTAGTTACTAGCAATAATGATAGGACCTAATGTGGGGGGGCTGATTATCCCAGATCCCACTGCATGCTACTGTGGGGTTCCTGCATCTTCCTCTGAATCATCTGGCATTGGCTGCTGTCAGAGACAGGAGACTGGGCTGTACGGACCTGGAGTCTGATCCACTCTAGCAATTCATGCATTTCCTATAAAGAAACAAAGGAATTCATTTTCAAAGGGGCCTATACCAGCCCTCTTCAGGAGTAAACACACACACATGCACCTGTACTTGGTGCATGCAAAAACCTGTACGTGCACTTTCGTTGGCGCAACTCAAGCGGGTGTCATAGCATTGTGCTGGTGTAGGCCTGGGCCAATCTGAGCACAAGTAGCAGCAGCCCAGAAAAAGTACCCCCCAAAAAAGAGAGCGAGCTGCAGGAAAGAAAATGTGCAGAGGAAAATAAAAGCCACAATCCCTCTGAAATCAGTGTCACAGCAATTTCACACCCATTTTTCTCCAACAAAGGCCCAGCCGGAGATGGAGCACTGGAAAAGAGTTCAATATTATAGACAAAGAGGCAAAGCAACCAATTAGCACTGTACACAGTCCCCAGCCAATCGATCAAATGATAAATTAAAAATCCATATGGCATTTCCACAGAAAGGGGAAGGGGGCGCGTCTTCTCAGTGACGTGAACACGGCAAAGTCGCTGGGAAAGCCAGCGGTGAAAAGAAAAGAAAACCCAAGTCGTTTTAAGCAACAAACACCCTGGCAGCTTGGGTACTAGCTGCTGAGCAGAAATTCAGTAGGTTTAGCGATTCCTCTCCCTTACGTTTTCAGGTGCTTTTATCTGAGCAATGCAGAAACTCAGTGACTCTTCGGAATTCATGGAACAAACTTTATTCTAGAGATAGTAATGTTAAGCTCTTTTGTGCAGTGCTTTCCCCGCACAGATCTCAGCATGGTTTGGAAAAGAAGGCTCCATTCAGCTCCATTTCACAGACACAGAAACTGATCATTTAAAGAAAAATGTGTTTTAAAACCCCAGGAAGTAGTTTTAGTTCTACAGGGCATCATCTGTACTGCAGTGATCTTAGCTAGTTCTGGTTTGACCCAATGTGTAGGGGGTGACGTGAAGAATCATTTATTTCTTCTCGTTATTAATTGTGTTTATTACAGAAGTGCTAGGTTCTGCACAAAAACGGAGTAGTAAACAGTTCCTGGTTCGAAGCGCTTGCAATCTAAAGAGACCAGTGAGAGCCAGGGGAGGGGAAGGATCTAACACATCAGCAGCGTGATGGCAAAACCCCCAGCATGTTAGTGCCATGACTTTTGGGGGAGAGAGGGTTACTTAGAAGGGGCTCAGCGAACAGGAGCAGCTAATGGGAGTTTTGTGAGGGAGTTTAGAGCGGGAATGTGAGGGGGGGCTAGATACAGTTACATTCTTATACATCTCTAAAATTAAGGCCAAAAACACCCCCTGATAAAAACAGGGGGGGAGGGATAGCTCAGTGGTTTGCGCATTAGCCTGCTAAACCCAGGGTTGTGAATTCAATCCTTGGGGGCCATTTAGGGATCTGGGGCAAAAATTAGGGATTGGTCCTGCTTTTAGCAGGGGGTTGGACTGGATGATCTCCTGAGTTCCCGTCCACCCCTGAGATTCTATGATTCTATGAAAACATCAACAAAGGAGCAAGCTGCAGGAATACAAAGAGAATGCAGGCAGAAGTCCAGCAACAGAGTGGGGGCTATCCAGTTTATTGCACCCAATGCATTATGTATGATTACCTGCCCTATGGGCAGGTGGCATGTGTGTGCATTCGGTGCAAGGCGCTCCTGGCCCTCAGAGACCGTGTACGGGCTTTGGAGACCAGAGTGGCTGAACCGGAGGAGCTAAGGGAGACAGAGAGGTACATAGACGAGACTTTCCGGGACACAGTAGAATGGTCCCACCCCTGATCTGACAGCTTCTGTGCTGTTGAGGGCGGTGAAAGTCTCAGGGAAGAACATCCAACTGGAGCAGAGGGAAACGATCCCATAGTTGGGAACCTCCTTCCAGATGATGTCGTGGTGTCCTCTTGCACTGAGGATACCCCTCCGGGGGAGGGAACTCCAGATATTAGGAAGAGACGGGTAATAGTTATGGGGGATTTGATCATTAGAAACATAGATAGCTGAGTTTGCGATGACCGGGAGAACCGCATGGTGACTTCCCTGCCGGGTGCAAAGGTTGTAGATCTCTCGACACATCTAGATAGGCTTATGTGTAGTGCTGGGGAGGAGCCGGTGGTCATGGTACATGTACGTATCAATGACATAGGGAAGGATCGGAGAGAGGTGCTGGAGGCCAAATTTAGGCTGCTAGGCAAGAGATTGAAGTCCAGGATCTCCATGGTAGCATTCTCTGAGATGCTCCCAGTTCCACGCGCAGGGCCAGTTAGACAGGCAGAACTGCAGGGTCTCAATGCGTGGATAAGACGATGGTGTAGGGAGGAGGGGTTTAGATTACGAACTGGGGAAACTTTTGGGAAAGGAGGAGTCTATACAGGAAGGCTGGGCTCCACCTAAACCAGATTGGAACCAGATTGCTGGCACTTAAAATTAAAAAGGTCATCGTTTAAACAAAGGGCTGGGGGAAAGCCGACAGGTACAGAGGAGACGTGGTTTGGACAGAGACATCCCTTATGGGAGGATCTATTAATGGAGATTCTCTATGTCCTAGTAAGGAGGAGAGGATGGAAGATGATAAAATACAGGCAGAATCTGATGAGAAACTGTCAACTGAAAGAGGCTCATTCAATTACATCACATAATGGCAGAAAGCTAAAAAGTGACAAGTTTTTAAAGCGCTTATAGACCAATGCTAGAAGTCTGATCTAGTTGGGGTTGGTCCTGCTTTGAGCAGGGGGTCGGACTAGATGACCTCCTGAGGTCCCTTCCAACCGTGAGATTCTATGATTCTATAAATAATAAGATGGGTGACCTAGAGTGCCTGGTATTAAATGAGGATATTGCTATAACAGGTATCACAGAAACTTGGTGGAACGAGGATAATCGATGGGACACAGTAATACCAGAGTACAAAATACATCGGAAGGACAGCCCAGGTTGTTCTGGTGGGGGGAGTGGCACTAGATATGAAAAAAAGCGTAGAATCAAATGCAGTAAATATCTTAAATGAACCAAACTGTCCCATAGAATCATTATGGGTAGCAACTCCATGCTCGAATAATAAGAATATACTACCGACCACCTGACCAGGATGGTGAGAGTGTGCTGTGACATGCTCAGGGAGATTAGAGAAACTTAAAAATACGTTTATAAAGAAGTAAATAAAGTTTAAAAAACTCAGTAATAGCGGAGGATTTCAGCTATCCCCGTATTGACCGGGTACATGTCACCTCAGGACGGGATGCAGCGATAAAGTTTCTTGACACCTTAAATGACTCCTCCTTGGAGCAGCTAGTCCTGGAACGCACGAGAGGAGAGGCAATTCTTGATTGACACATCCAGGCCGGCGCAGCCCTGCTCACGCTCTGTGGCCCTGGGGAAGGGAGCTCCCTGCAGCCGGACGGCCTTACTGCAGCCTACTGGTTACCACCCCCAAAGCAGGAAGAAGGCTCGTCGCCCTGTGTACAGTGACCTGTGCTCTGCCCTGCCTGTTCCCCACATCTCCAGCCCCATTCCTCCTTCCCTTCCTTCCGCCCCCAGATTATCCCCGGGGAAGGCTCCCTGGGGCTGTCACTCAGCCAGGGAAAGGTGTGAGGATCACCAGAGATGTCCTGGTTTTATAGGGACAGTCCCTATGTAAAGGCTCTTGTGACCCCCTGCCCCATCCTGAGTTTTCACACTTGCTGTCTAGTCGCCATGCTCTGAACAGCCTTTTGAATCTGATGCTGGTAGTCTGCAGCTGGCTGGCCTCCCTCTGCTCCCAGGAAGCAAGCAGGCAGCTGTGCTCCGGCTGCTGCCCAGCCCCTCTCTCCGCGGGCTTATGGACACACACAATGTTTGTTTATTATTAAATTGCACGGCCCAAATCATCTGGATGCAAAATAATCTCCAGTGCACGGCTTCTACAAAGGCCACGGCATGAGATGATTCACCCTGTGCCCCCTGCACGCAGCAAGGAGATAAAGCGCTCTGATTATTCCCTGCTAATGGTCTCTGGCCTGCTCCAAAGGAGGAACTTCAAACATGCCGTTTGAAAAGGAAGAGCAGCCCTTTGCTGGTGTGTGAAGTGGAAATTCGCAGGCCCTGAAAACTTCTGGGGAAAGGCCTGGCCGCAGGACAGGAGCCCTGACAACCGGCGCCTCATACAAAATGAATGGGGCTATTGATCGGGAGCGCCTTGTGCTGGGAGCAAACAGACGAGGCAAGTAGCAGCAGGGGCAGCATCGTTGACTCTTGCAAATAAAAGTTAGTGCACTGACCGCAGCGTCATTGCCGCCGTGACTTGATAGTGCAAAGCGCTGTACCGAGACGCGACGGCGGCTGTTGTGTTCGCACTTGTTTGATTGTATCTTTGGTGTTTGCATTTTGGCTGGTGGGAGCTGTCCCTTTATGAGCAGGGCGGAGACGAGAACTGTCTGAGGCCGAGGGTGCCATAGGGGAGATGTTGTCCGCAGCTCCAGGCAGATCAGACTTGATTGTATACATGTAGCTTTCCAGAAAGCAGCCTCATTCTCCCATTCGGGGGAGCTGTCCCACCAGCGTGCTGGGCCTGTCCCTGGAGCAATCTGTATGGCTCCGAGCCAGCTTCTAGCAAGCCTCTGCAGGGAGACGCACAGCTGGGGGGCACACATTTGTGCAGATGTGGGCACCCCATGAAGGGCACACATGGGTAAATGCTCAATATTGCTACACACTAACGAGGCCCTGGGCACGGCTAGATCCGGGAGGCAAACCCTGGCTTGATGCACTGTGACTGTAGACAGACAGGCACGCTGGTGTCATGTGTGAGCAGCAGTCGGGCGTTGGCAATGGGATGGCGCCGGTATACGGCTGAGGCACTAACACCTGGGGTGGGGTGGCCTGTGGCTCCAGAGACAGCAGTTCAATTCCTTGCTCTCCTACATACTTCCAGCTGGGGTAACAGCACGTGCCCACCTTGTGGGGTTACTGGGAGATTAAATGAGAATGTGAGGAGTGCAGCTGTTGTGGTAACAAGGGGCCATGCAGCTCCCTTAGATTGTTGCTTGTGTGTTCTCTGCTCCTTCTAGCAAGGGCCACCCTTGTCTGATTTCTCTGGAATGTGCAAGGGGTCTGAGGGCACCGAAGATGGGACTTCAGCCCAGTATACGGCTTTGCTTCCACCCCCCCCGTGCAGGGCAATAGCATAAGCATGGGAGTCCATTCACCTGCTCGTCACTCTCACAAAGGTTTTGTGTGGGAATTTCCTTGGTTTTTAATGATCCTAGGGCCAGCTGGAGAGGAGCCCCTCTTCCTGCAAGCCATGGGAGGCTGCCAGGGGCGGGGGGGGGATCATCTTGGGGAAGACGGTGGGACTCTTCCAAGCTCTGCCCACAAAGTAAGGGCCGCCCATGTGAGTGGCCAGGATGAGGCGCCACTCCCAGTCAATTGTTTGGGATAGGAGTGTGCAGCTTCCGGAGCCGGCCCCCTTTCTGGGGGGTGACTGTGTCCATGGGCTCTTGATTGGTGGTGGGGGGGGGAAGAAGTGGCTGAACTCTCCCCAGTGTGACTCACTCGGAGATCCAGCAGATGCTGAGGGGCTCAGGGGTGCGGTGGGAAACCTCCTTGTCCTCCAAGCCCTAGTCACCTGTCCCCAGGCACTGTCCTGGCAGGCTGGGTTCTAGCTCTAACTTTCTGGAGCAGTGTCATGCAGTCCCCGCCCTTACAGCCTTAACTCCCCTCTAGCGATGGCTTTCACGGGGGAATCGGCCTGAGATCCAGACGTGAGGAAACTGAGCAGTGCCACGGAGTCGCACGGTGACTGTCAGCTGCTTTGTTTCCCAGCGGAGGACATTACCAGGTTCGGTTCTGCACTTAGCGTGCCCCAGCTGGGGCCCAGGAACCGCTGTCCCCAAGGCAATGTTCTCTGGTAGCTGCCATTCCTCCTCCTTAACCTCCCCTCTCTGCTCCTCCTCCAGTCCCCATCGATGTTCTCCGAGCCAGCGCCAGTTCCACTCATTGGAATTGCCTCCCCAGTCGGTAGTGATCAGGAGCTGGTGGAACAGGCCATGGTGGCGCTGGGGATGCGGAAGGAGCCATACATATTTATGAAGCTCTGATGAGCTGTAATCCCACCTCGTTTCTGGGGAGGATTCTGGCAGAGGCCAGTGACAGGGGCCGGAACCATCCCTGTCTCGTAGTTTGTGGTTTATTGGGGTTACGACGCTCTGTGAAACCCCCCATTCTGTTTCTCTAACGCACTACGGCATTGCTCGGGACTTGGATGTACTCCTTGGCCGCCCCAGGGAGGTGAGAGTGAGGCCGTATCCCCCTCTTATCCAAGGCTAACACCAGCAGGCCCTGGAGAAATGCAGAACCTGAGCTGCAGCTGAGAAGTGACCATCGGAGGGTCCCCCATCAGCCCCACAGCCAGAGAGGGGGGTGGGGAGGAGGGGGAGAGCCTGCGCCTGAGGGTGATGGATGGGAGCTTTAACTCACCAGCCAGCCCCAGGCCTAACAAGGGATAAGACCTTTGTTCACTCTTACAGCTAGAGCTGGTCACAGTGCAGCTTTCTGTTGGGAGATGCCAACTGGGTGGAATTAACAAAGGAGTGTGTCAATCCCATCCGACTTCCACTGGAAACCAGGCAGACTGATGTCCGCTCCAAACATTTCCTCCCTGGTCTAGACCCGTTCAGCTCGTTGCTGTGCCAACCACCAGAACCGCTGCACCAGAAGCCTTGCAGACTCCTTTCCCTAGACCAGTCCCATTTGTCCCATCTGTTGGTCTCCAGCTTTTTCTGACTCTTCTGAAGAGTTTTCGGTCCCAGGCTGAGATGGATTTTTGTTCCCTTGGACACCTTAGGGACGTGCAGGCCCCTGCACACCAGTATGGCTATTCTGGCACCAGGAGCGAGATGGGACATTGACTGTTGGCAGGGGAGTAATCCTTGCAGAGGAGAAGTGTCTCTGTGTGCTGTAGTGAGCACAGGTTTGGATCTGGCCAGTTCTGAGCCGTGGAGAGTCTCGTTTCATGAATGCACCGTTCAGCCAATAGGATTTTTAGCCTGTTTTGAAGTGAAGATTGGCTCCATTGCAGATGCTCCTCAGTTTTTGAGTGCCTCATCTGAGCCCGGCTGGACCTTATTTCTCAGAAGAGCTGCGCACCCACATCGCTCACTGACTTCCTGTAGAGCCAGATGTGCTCAGCAGTTCCAGACACCAGGCCCCAGGTGCCTCACGTTGGGCCCCCAAGAACTGAGGCCACTTGGAAATTTTAGCTTTAGCGTTGATCCTCAGCCTCCTCTGGGCTGGGCTGGAAATCACACTGTTGCTTGCCATTCTAGCAAAGAGAACTGGCTTGGAATTACCTGTTTGTAAGTGCAAAGCCCAGACCCAGTGTCTCCCCTCCCCAGTCACCATAGACCTCTGCCCCGGGCACTGAGGCTGCACGTTCCAAGGGAGGCCCCTCCTCCAGGGCTCCCTCTGATAACCCACCTTAACCCAGTGCTCCGAGATGTGCAGAGAAACCGCGGCCGTGTAGGTCCAGGTGCAGTTTACATGTGACGAACTGAGACGCTCAGGCAAGAGGAGCAGCACTGAGGGGCACAGCTTTGACTTGGCCCATGGCCCCCGTTTTTGGTAGTATCATCATCTCAAGGCCCCATCATTCTAACCACTGCGCTGATAGTCGCTGCCCCAAAGAGCATACAGTCAAAGCAGACGGGTGGCGTGATTTGACTAAAGCCACGTGGCAAATGATTATAGCAGAGCTGGGGCCAGATGCCAAAGCTCTCACCAAGCCCCCCTCTCCTCATAGCCCTTGAATGGCGGTAGTCAAAGGTAACTTTCCAATGGTATTCAAAGAGCATCCTTGCTTCACCAGCCAGTCCTTCTCACAGCCCCAGCTCAGTTCTGTTGCTCCTGAATGAACTTCCTCCGTGAGTCTGCGGCGGAGGTACCAATCTAACTAAAGTGCGGCCAGTGAGACCTAGAAGAGCTGAATACTGAGGCACTACACACTGCCTGCTCCAGGACATCCAGCCTCCCATTCTGTCACTGGGTTTTTGCTGGCGTATCGCATCCCAAACTCATGTCTAATTTGATCTAGAATCATAGAATCTCAGGGTTGGAAGGGACCTCAGGAGGTCATCTAGTCCAACCCCCTGCTCAAAGCAGGACCAACCCCAACTAAATCATCCCAGCCAGGGCTCTGTCAAGGCTGACCTTAAAAACCTCGAAGGAAGGAAATTCCACCACCTCCCTAGGTAACCCGTTCCAGTGCTTCACCACCCTACTAGTGAAAAAGTTTTTCCTAATATCCAACCTAAACCTCCCCCTCTGCAACTTGAGACCATTACTCCTTGTTCTGTCATCTTCTACCACTGAGAACAGTCTAGATCCATCCTCTTTGGAACCCCCTTTCAGGTAGTTGAAAGCAGCTATCAAATCCCCCCTCATTCTTCTCTTCTGCAGGCTAAACAATCCCAGTTCCCTCAGCCTCTCCTCATAAGTCATGTGCTCCAGCCCCCTAATCATTTTTGTTGCCCTCCGCTGGACTCTTTCCAATTTATCCACATCCTTCTTGTAGCGTGGGGCCAAAACTGGACACAGTACTCCAAATGAGGCCTCACCAGTGCCGAATAGAGGGGAATAATCACGTCCCTCGATCTGCTGGAAATGCCCCTACTTATACAACCCAAAATGCCATTAGCCTTCTTGGCAACAAGGGCACACTGTTGACTCATATTCAGCTTTTCGTCCACCGTAACCCCTAGGTCCTTTTCTGCAGAACTGCTGCCCAGCCATTCGGTCCCTAGTCTGTAGCAGTGCATGGGATTCTTCCGTCCCAAGTGCAGGACTCTGCACTTGTCCTTGTTGAACCTCATCAGATTTCTTTTGGCCCAATCCTCTAATTTGTCTAGGTCCCTCTGTATCCTATCCCTACCCTCCAGCGTATCAACCACTCCTCCCGGTTTAGTGTCATCTGCAAACTTGCTAAGGGTGCAGTCCACACCATCCTCCAGATCGTTAATGAAGATATTGAACAAAACCGGCCCCAGCACCGACCCTTGGGGCACTCCACTTGATACCGGCTGCCAACTAGACATGGAGCCATTGATCACTACCCGTTGAGCCCGACCATCTAGCCAGTTTTCTATCCACCTTACCGTCCATTCAGCAATGATGTCCACCCGCAGCCCGAGGTCTCTTACAGCAACCCTGTTTCCTGGGTTCCTTCTGGCCGTTGAAGATGTATGTTTCAGATAGGGTGACCAGACAGCAAATGTGAAAAATCGGGACAGGGCGTGGGGGGTAATAGGAGCCTATATAAGAAAAAGACCCCAAAATCGTGACTGTCCCTATAAAATCGGGACATCTGGTCACCCTAGTTTCAGATCATTCTTCCCTGGGCACATCAGCTGCATTTTGCTAAGCCCCCCTGATTTTGTTATTTCCTGTCCATGTCTCTGGTCTCTGCAGGCGGCTCGGAATTATGTCTCTGCCCTGAGTGGTGCCCATAGCTCCTGCTATGTTAATGTCATCAGTGACTTTCATTAATGTGCCCTTTCCTCCCTCTGCCAAATCATTAATGAGGATATTAAATCCAGTGGCTCTTAGCACTGAACACTGTCATTTATCATTGCCCCTTGTTATTGGTCTTTTAGCCAGTTTTTGATCCACACTTGTTCCTGTCCAAGCCAATTTTAATTACATTTTTCATTAAGATTTCATGAGACTCCACTTCAAATGCTTTAATAAAGCAGATACAGCATATCGACAGCCTGCCCTTTATCCACTTGTTTTGTAAGTCAGGCTTGAAAAGTAATCACATTTGTCTGGCAAGACATATTTTTTAATGTTCTTCTGTAGTGAAGTTCTGTTTCTTTCAAGATGGGTTTCCTTCTGGTTTGCTCCCTTCTTTCCCTAGGGATGGGGGTCCTGGGATAGAATATCAGGGTTGGACGGGACCTTAGGAGATCATCTAGTCCAACCCCCTGCTCAAAGCAGGACCAATCCCCAATTTTTGCCCCAGATCCCTAAATGGCCCCCTCAAGGATTGAACTCACAACCCTGGGTTTAGCAAACCAATGCTCAAACCACTGAGCTATTCCTGCCCCCCTCTCCTACGGCTAACTGCCAACTGCCAGGATTGCTGTTGTTTCCATGGCTGGAATATGGGTGTTTGTCTTTCCTCTGCCAGCATGGGCGTCCATTCCCTTCGCACACAGGGGGATGTGACACACTGTGTCGTACACTGGCTGATTCGTGTGAGAACCGTTCCAGGAGTGCTGTGTAGCCGGGTATCTGTAATCAGGTCGCCAAAGGTTAGGGTGACCAGACAGCAAATGTGAAAAATCGGGACGGGGGTGGGGGGTAATAGGAGCCTATATAAGAAAAAGACCCAAAAATCGGGACTGTCCCTATAAAATCGGGACATCTGGTCACCCTACCAAAGGTGCCAGGTGCCAGCAGGTGGCACTTGAGGGCAGGTAGCAGAGTTCCTGGGGGGTGTAAAACCTTGGTTTTGCCTGCAAATGGCTTCCTCTATGCCACTGTAAACAGGACAGACCTGCTTGCCAGCCACAGTTGTTTACAGGGGGAGGGATGGCTCAGTGGTTTGAGCATTGGCCTGCTAAACCCAGGGTTGTGAGTTCAATCCTTGAGGGGGCCATTTAGGGATCTGGGGTAAAAATTGGGGATTGGTTCTGCTTTGAGCAGGGGGTTGGACTAGATGACCTCCTAAGGTCCCTTCCAACCCTGAGATTCTATGATTCCCAGATAGGGCCAAATCCTCAGAAAGGGTGAAATTCACCCCAGGCAGAGAGGCCAGCACAAGGCCTAGGCCCCACCGAATCCCGGAAAGCCCCTGTTTTGAGGCCCTCTGCCTGGGATCGGTTTCACCCCCTGGGACCCAGCTCATCGCTTGCTGTGTGTTCAGTGCCTGGCGCTGACACGATGGTGCTGGGCCCGGTGCGTGAGCGACACCCGGGTCTCGGCCAGGTAGGGCCCAGTGGATTCAGGCAGTTTAGGATTCTCTCCTGGGTTTGTGTCACGTCAGGGACCGTGCCTGACGGCCCAGAGCCCCGCCCGGCCCCCGGAGAGCCTCTTGCTGTGTCTCGAGCGTGCAGTGCTCAGAACTCCTGGCGTTAGGCGCCTCCTGTACCGTCCTGCCCCGTTTGCATGTGAGGAGCTGGTGCAGAGAGAGCAGCCGCCCCCAAGGTTGCACAGGCAGCGAGAAATGGGGGATGAGAAGAGGCAGCTGCCACGTGCCGGGAGTGTGATGGGGACAGGGACAAGAGCAGTGCCGGGGCAGCTGAGTCGCACAGCCGGGGGCGGCGCACGCCTGGGCTCCCCTCACTCCATGCGGGCAGCCCTAGCACCCCTGGGCAGTGCCTGGTGCAGGTGAGGGGAGGGGTAGCCGTGTGTGGCAAGGGGCCGCCAATGGGAACAATCTGGCCCGGCGGCCCCTGCCGAGCAGCGCTGCAGCGGCGTGGTAAGGGAGCCGAGCTGCGCGCGCCGGCGGGCCGTGCGGTTGCCAGACACGCTGCTCTGAGCGGCATGGGGTAAGGGGGCTGGGGGCTTGGATAAGGGGCAGGGGGTCCCAGGGGGCAGTCAGGGAGCAGGGGGATTGGATATGGCGTGGGAGTCCCAGGCATCTGTCAGAGGGCGGGGGTGGATAGGGGTCGGGGAAGTCAAGGGACAGGGAAGAGGGGGGTTGGGGAGGGAGTGGAATCCTGGGGGGGCAGTTAGGGTGGGGGGTCTCAGGAGGGGGCAGTCAGGGGACAAGGAGCAGGGGGGCTTAGATAGGGGGTGGCGTCCCAGGGGGGTGGTTAGGGGCGGGGGACAAGGAGCAGGGGGGCTTAGATAGGGGGTGGGGTCCCAGGGGGGTGGGTCTCTGGAGGGGGCGGTCAGGGGACAAGGAGCAGGGGGGCTTAGATAGGGGGTGGGGTCCCAGGGGGGTGGTTAGGGGTTGGGGGGGTCTCTGGAGGGGGTGGTCAGGGGACAAGGAGCAGGGGGGCTTAGATAGGGGGTGGGGTTCCAGGGGGGTGGTTGTCTCTGGAGGAGGCGGTCAGGGGACAAGGAGCAGGGGGGCTTAGATAGGGGGTGGGGTCCCAGGGGGGTGGTTAGGGGTGGGGGGGTCTCTGGAGGGGGTGGTCGGGGGACAAGGAGCAGGGGGGCTTAGGGGGTGGGGTCCCAGGGGGGTGGTTGGGGTGGGGTGGGGTCTCTGGAGGGGGCGGTCAGGGGAGAAGGAGCAGGGGGGCTTAGATGGGGGTGGCGTCCCAGGGGGGTGGTTAGGGGCGGGGGGGTCTCTGGAGGGGGTGGTCAGGGGACTGGTCTGACCCAGTATGGCCAATCTTATGTTCTTATGACAAGGAGTGGGGGGGGGGGGGGGTTGGATGGGTCGGGGATTCTGAGGGGGGCAGTCAGGGGGGTGGGGGGTGGGAAGTGGGTGGGAGTCGGATGGGGGCAGGGCCAGGCTGTTTGGGGAGGCACAGCCTTCCCTACCCGGCTCTCCATACAATTTTGCAACCCCGATGTGGCCCTTGGGCCAAAAAGTTTGCCCACCGCTGCGCTCCATGTAGCTCATGAGCCAAGAGGAAGCAGTGCAGTTCTCTAGCCCTTGGCAGAGTAACACTCCAGCAGAGAGCCAAGGAGACCCGGCTGGAGCCCAGGTCCTCATTTGTAACAACAGCTTCCCCACCATTAAGTGGAGCACGAGAACAGCTCCCCCCTGCATGGAGAACTGGGTGACGTCCTCTCTGGATGCAAACGAGAGCTGTGCATCGATGAATACTTCTGCGAGCAGGTGAGAGGCCAGCCGAGGGCTGGTCCCAGCCTCAGGGTGCGGCCTACTCCCCTGGAATATTGACTAGGCTCCCCCTGGCCACGCTCCAGGGCTGCGTCGCTCGGGCTGGAGTGTGCAAGAAGCTGCTGTTTGCCAGCAGATTACATCAGCTGGCATTGATCATCCCGCCGGTTTATTACCTCATCATTCCCTGGGAAGAAAATGACTTTGCTGCACCTAGAATATCAGGATGGGAAGGGACCTCAGGAGATCATCTAGTCCAACCCCCTGCTCAAAGCAGGACCAAGCCCCAATTTTTGCCCCAGATCCCTAAATGGCCCCTTCAAGGATTGAACTCACAACCCTGGTTTAGCAGGCCAATGCTCAAACCACTGAGCTATCCCTCCCTACCTTATGCAGTAGTTCCAATTCCTGAGCCGTGCTCCAAGGCCAGCAGAGGGGGACACCCGGGATGAAGCTTAGGGAGCGCTAGGTCTCCCCCTGCTCCTGCGGGGGTAATAGAGCGCACATCCCACTCCAGGGGGATTGGCATGCACTGTGCAGGGTGGGCAGGAATCGGGGGTCCCCACTTATGCACAACGGCTTGGCTGCCCCCTCTGTGCACGGCTCTCGCTCTCCAGCCCTGGGCATAGCAACACGGCTCCTTGCTGGGTCAGTGGAGGTGGAGTACCAGGAGCGCTCTAGCCAGGGAGTCGGAGCGCTCTACGTGTCTTGCCAGTGTGGACGGGGAGTGAGGTAGAGCGCTCTAGGCGGCTCTATTGGGGTATAACGCGCAAGTGTAGCCAAGCCCTGAGTCTGGCTGCTTGGAGCTGAATCGAAACTGACTTTCCATCTGCTGAGTCCCTGGAGAGGACAGGCCCGCTCACACGTAGGGCACGGTGTCTGTGGGCCTGAGTCGGTGTGCAGGTTGTGTGACAGAGTCCGTGGATGGCAGTGCCATTGTGGGTGTGGGAGCAGCTCCGGGGGCTGCTGGGAGGTAATGGAATTATAAGCAGCGAATCATAACCTTGTCATAGACACCTTACTTAACCTCCTTTGCACAAGATTTGGTGCCACTATATGACCTTGCTTGCAACAATGAATCAGCGGCGTCCAATAGAAATTCACTGCTAGCCACACTTATAGTTTTGATTTTTTCTTATTAGCCACATTATAAAAAAGCCACATGCATTAGCTGCAATTCAATAGCCTAATAGCCACATGTGGCTAGCGGCGAACGTATTGGGCACCGCTGATCTATACAGTCACAGTTCATGTCAATAACGACACAGAGGCGCAGCTGTGTGTTACTGGGACCATGGATCTGAATGTAGCTCTTTCTGTGTGCCTGGGAATCAGTTTCCACTAGCCGAGGATCGGGCCCATGAGTGGCAGGGTCTGTCTGGATTAGGGAGCGTGGTTGAGGGTCAGTCGGGGTTAGCTGTCCTGTCTCGGCCCTGCTCCTACTGGGTCAGCCTTCAAAGTGATGGGTGTTAACGTGTGTCCACACTAGGGAAAATGTTGAGGTTCTTGCGGACTCTCTCTTCTCTGGTCCCATGGTGCTCAGTTCCCCCATGAGACAGTGCACGCAGCCCAGCCCCATGGAGGACACCACTCTTCCAGCACAAGCCTAGGGGATGGGGCAGAGGTGACGCGAGGGGGGTCATGCGGGGTCATGTGCCCCCCCCCACCATTTGCGGATTGAGCATGCTCAGTAACACTGCTGAAGCCAGCTGCCTTCACTCTGCCCGCTCCTCCTCCACTATCTGCTCTCCAGGGGATTGGGGTGGGGGAGTGGCCTGATTCTTTCCTGCCTTGTGTCCTCAGGCTCACTTAGGGTGACCAGATGTCCTGATTTTATAGGGACAGTCCCGATATTCGGGGCTTTTTCTTATATTGGCATCTATTACCCCCCACTCTCCGGTCCCGATTTTTCACACTTGCTGTCTGGTCACCCTAGGCTCACTGGCACGTGTGCAAAGTGAGTACACCAGGTGGCTGAAGCAGAGCGGTAGCACTTTATATGCACTTTGCATAGCAGTGAGTGACGGGGGGCGGGACGGGCGGGACAGGGAGAATCCAGCCAAAGGAAAAGAACAAAGGAGATGGAAAAGTGGGACAGAACAATAGAGAAACAGAACAGCAGACAGACTGAGGCTGTGTCTGCATTAGGAAGGGTTTGCTGGTATAGATACACCTTCCTAGTGGAGACACATACTGTCAAAAGAGTGCTTTTGCCAGCAGGACTTAAACCAGTTCCCTAAATGGAATATGTTGTCCTAGCAAAGGGACTTTTTTGCTGGAATAAATGTGGCTACAGCAGAGCTCCTGCCAGTGTGTGTGTGTGTGTGTGGGGGGGGGAAAATCACACCCCAACAGACATAGCTATGCCACCAAATTATGTAAGTGTAGACCAAGCTTAAAAAGGATGAGAGAGAGAGAGAGAATGTACAGAAGAAAAGACAAATGGTAGCAACAGAGCCTGGAGTGAGGATAACCTGTGGAACTCACTGCCACAAGATGTCCTAGAGGCCAAGAGCGTAGCATAGTTTTGGGAAGGCCTGGACAGCTCTGGGGGTGATGAGAGTATCCACAGCTACATGAGCATGCTCAACACGTCAGGGTTTGTACAGGATTTATAGCCATAAAGCAACCGGTAACGGCTTAGAGTTAGCAGGGAATGTTGCCCCTGCGCAGGTTATTCCACCATTGTCCACTGGGGGGGGGTCTCTTGCGCCTTCCTCCAAACAGCTGGTGCCGGCCATTGACAGAGACAGGACACTGGTCTGGCAATTCCTGCCGTCCTTTCATGAGTCCCTGGCAAGGGGGCCGCCAGCAAAGCTGGTCTGCACCCACAGGCCGAAATGTCGCGTCCCATGCTGCGGGGGGGGGGGGCCCAGGGAAGCGTGGCAGTGATCACAGCGTTCAGAACGCTGGCAGCGTCACTTCCTCCTCCAGATCATTCATAAAGAGAACCAGTCCATTCACAGATCACAGCGCATTGGAAGGTATTGGGGGCAGCAGTGAGACGAAGAAACACAGGCAGGAAATCCCACGCCGTTCATCGTGGGCAGAGCTCTCTGCGGGAAATGATGCGCGGACACGCTCCCTGTCCGCGGCCAGCAGGGATGTTGAAAGAAGCCGAGGCTGGGCAGCCCACAGCAGGACACGGGCACCAAAAAAAAATAAACAAGATCAAGCAATTTTGGGCCCATGGGCCTGAGGCAAAGTCCACGGCAACGGGCAAACCCATGGGTAGAAGCATCACTCCACAGAGCCAGGTCTGGGAACCTCAGTGAGAGACAACTAGTGACATTTGCTGGAGGGCCTGGCTCAGGCGGGGGGGCACGGAAAGAGCTCTTGTAGGTTGGCTAAGAGGGGGTGTGACAAGGTTACAGACTCACCTGGCGGCGCCTCCTGCTGGTTTCTTCTGGGAATTAGCTCACCAGCCTCTGGGGCGCCCTCTGCAGGCCAGTGATCCGCCTGACCACTCGGGCCCACGAGTCCCTCCCAGGACCCGGTGCCCCTTTAACTGGGGTGCTGCCCCCTGGCAGTACCCCATAGATCTGGGTCTCCCCTCCCATGGGGAACCCCCAACCCACTATCCCCACCTCGCCTCAGCCATAGGCTACTGCCAGTCTCCAGCTAGCCCCCGCGCCCTGGGGCAGACTGCAGTATCAGCCACTTCTCACAGGCAAAGGGGGTTTGGACCTGCTGCCTCGGCCTACCCATGGGTTGCCCCTGTAACCCCAGTACCTAGATGGGCCTAACCCTAGGCCACAGCCTGGGGCACAGCCGCCAACTTCCTGTGACGTCGGTGGGTGCTAACGCCGGGTGACATTGCGGGGCCCCGCCCCCGACGCCAGGCCCCGCCCCCGACACCGGGTGACGTTGCAGGGCCCCGCCCCCAACACCGACGCAACGTTGCCCAGCGTCAGGGGCGGGGCCCCGCAACGTCTCCCGGTGCTCCGGTGAGTTTACCGCGGGTCCAGGGTGGGCGGGGAGTTGCCAGTGGGTGCAGAGCACCCACCAATTTTTCCCTGTGGGTGCTCCAGCCCTGGAGCACCCACGAAATCGGCGCCTATGGTCTGGGGTTGTCCTAGGCAGGAGCTCCCCAGCTCCTCTGACCTTCCCCAGCCCTGCTGCACCCTAGGTACCTGCTCAGGTCCCTGCAGCCAGGTCCTTCTCCCTTTACAGGCAGAGGGAGACTCTCTGTTTGCTCCAGGCCCACTGCCCTCTTATAAGGGCCAGCTGGGCCCTGATTAAACTGGCCCCAGCTGTGGCTGCTTCCAGTCAGCCTGCTCCCAGCCTCAGCCCTCTCCCAGGGCTGTTTCCAGCCCCTCAGGGCATGAGTGGGGTATCCACCCTGCTACAGGGGGCAAGATCCTGCCAGTGGCCGAAGGGATCAACCCCGAGGAGGAGATGGCTGGGCTGGGGTTGTCGAAGGGGAGCAATGAGGATGGAATTAAGGAAGACACGGGGCAGATATGAGGAGACCTCCCAGGGAGTGGGCTTGCTGTTGATGATGCAGTCGAGGAAATGTCCATGGAACAGGGCCCAGGCCTGGCACCGGGAAGCTGATGGATCCGAGCGCTGTGTTTGTTGCAGCTGAGGGAGGCTGTGGAGACACCGCTAGCGACGGGAGGGAGTCGCATGGAGGTGATATTTCAAGGAGGAAGGAAGATGCTTGGCAGACCGGGGCGGGGGGGGGGGGTGTTCCGGGTGCAGAGGCTCAGGCAGAAGAAGGCCCCGAAGTGCGACAGAGCGAGCCCAATCTGGGGCAGGGAGAGCGCGAGGAAATGAGCCCAGAGGTAGGTGTGGGGAGGGGAGACTGGCAGGGCCTGGGGGGTGAAGATAAGGAGCTTGGATTTGCTGCAGTAAAGGCCAGGAACGCGGAGAAGGGGCTGGAGAAGGGGGCGCTGTGTGGGAGCCGTGGCCTGAGTCCTGTAGCGTTCAGCACAGATTGGCAGGGATGCAGAGCTGTGGAATCATCTCCCAAGGGAAGTCCTGTGGGACCTGGAACCACCGGCTGGATGCCCCCCTGAGAAGTGCCCATACGCAGCAGTCCTGCATGGGCCCTGTGGAAAGGCCAGCTGAGCTAACTGGCCTTTTCCATCTCTAGCACTCTGATCCTCTGGGTAAGCAAGGGGACAGCGCCGGCTGTGGCGGGAACCCGCCTGCCGTACACATGCGCCGATGGACAGACAAATAGACACGGAGCTGCCAAAGTGAGAAGCCCAGGAGGATGCAGAAAGGCTGGAGCAATGAGGAGAGGAGGGAGGACGCAGAAGGAGAAAGGGGCCCTCAGGGCATAGCGAGACCAGGGAGCACCTGGGAGCATCTTCACAGGCCAGTGCCTCTGCTGGACTGATTTTACCAAGCGCCCTGTTTTTCGCTCCCTGCCTATCGCCAGTTTTTCTCCTCCGCTAGGGGGAGCTGCTGTTGTCACCAGAGCAGGGCCGGCGCTTCCACTAAGCGACCCTAGGCAGTTGCCTAGGGCGGCAGGATTCGGGGGGCGGCATTTCGCTGCCCTCGGCGCCATTTCGGCGGCGACTCCTTCTTCTCTCTTCGGTCCACGGCAGCATTCGGCGACAACCTCGCCTCTTCTCGGCAGCGGCGACTCCTCTTCTCGGCGGCATTTTAGTGGCGACTCCTCTTCTCGGTGGCATTTTGGTGGCGACTCCTCTTCTCGGCGGCATTTTGGCGGCGACTCCTCCGCTGCGGTGTCAGGTTTTTTTTCCTTTTTACCTCTTCGTCGCCTAGGGCGGCAAAAAAGCTTGCACCGGGCCTGCACCCTCTGACGGCTCCATTCCTACTGCCTGTCCCCAGACAGAGAGCCTGTTTCCAAGAGTCCTTTCTTGTGTGTATGGGTAGGGATGCATGCCTGTGTGCATCTACGTAGATAGGTAGCGGGGTGTGTCATTTTTAGCATTGGACATTCACCAAAAGTACCCTACAAGGCAATAACTGAGGGGCCTATAGTCTAATCCTTTAACCCTTGTTTCCACACTGGCTTACAGGCAGATTTCCCCTATGCAATAAATGGAAGGGCAAACCCACCTTTGATAACGACAGAGTTAGCACAACCCCCGAAGTGACTGATCAAAGCCACAGTCACACTGCGTTCTAGACTGGGATTTCCAAAGCAGCCGAGGCCAGATGCCTGCCCTGCCCTCCCTGACTCCATTAGAGCGATCAGCTGATACTAATATCTTTGATCACAAAAGGCCGTTGATCTGTAGATAAGCCCCCGGCAGAGACGGACAGAGTTACACTCCATTCTTTTCCCTCTGGGGTGCCCTAGCCGCTAGCACCACAGTGCTGGGTGATGGCCCGTTTACTGCAAAGGCTTCTGTGCAGGGTCCTGCGGCGGTTCTTTAGCTGTACTCATGCATGTAAGGCCGCTGGGGGGGTTGCAATGGGACAGGCTTGGTTGCAGAGCACCCGGATGTTGACAGCACTCAGCTCCGTGTTTGTTTCCTCTGAGCTGGTTGGTGAGGTTGGGCCACTTCCCATCAGACTGGGTCTTGTGCGAGGCAGAACTGGGTAAAAATCTCGCCCGGCAGGGCCTTTCCAGCTGGGAATTGCAGAGGTGAGGGGCTGCCCCTGCCTTTTGTTACTGGAGTTTGCAAACAGGGGACCCCACTTGATTTGAGGAGACAGCATCCAAAGGTGGGTTCAGGCCTGGCCAGGCTGGATTACCTCCATGTGCTCTGCTTGGGGCTTCCCCCAAAAAGCATCGGCAAGCTTCCTGCGGAGATCTCAGACTGCCACATCACTTCCCAGGGCAGCCATAAAGCCCTTTGGGATTTGGGCCCTGTGTGCCGGGCCGCCTCTCCTCACCCTCCGCACTGGGCCCCTGCCGTGGAGATCACATAGGCAGCTTGTGCCATGCTCCTCCGCAGACCTGTCCCATCGTGGGCTGGGCGCTCTGGTATTCATCCCCTCCTGCTCCTGCAGACCCTGCTGTTGTTAATCTCCTGGGCATGCACAAAGCTTCTCTGTCTCTCTCTCTCCCCAGGCTTTTGGGGGGCAGGAGAGGAAATGTAGGGGGTCCTTGGGGTGGCAGAAGAGCATCTGATTGCAGTTGCTAATGCTGGGGGGGCGGATGTTCCATCCTATTAGGTTGTCACTCTAAGGCATGCGGACACTGCTGGGACATCACAAACTGTGTAAATAAATCAGAACCAGGCGCTGATTTGCAGCCTGACCCCAGTCTTGTTAAAGATCAAAGCAGGCTCCCTGGCTTGTTAGCCAGGACTCCGCCCTGCTGTTCTGTCACGTTGCAGGCCATTGGGGGGATGCTGCTCAGCTCCTCAGGGCCCTGCCTTTCTGCGGTCTGTGTGCAGAGGGCGCACCTGTCTCCACCTTCTTTTAGCTGAGTCTTAATTGTGCTGGGCTCCTTCCCTCTGGAGCTCTGGGTGCAGTTAATTCTTGCACTGATTATTGCTTACAGCCACCCAGCCTTAGGGGAAGTCCACCAGAAATCACAACCATTTCTCCCTTATCTCCCTTGGAATCCCCTCCATCTCCTTACAGGAAATAGACTCCGGGCTCCAATTCTGAAATCTCCTGCAGTCCCGTGAACAGAGAGAGGAAAACTTCTTAGCAAAGAATGTGGCCCAGGGGTCAGCTGGCTACGCAACCCATGGGAAAGTTTTCAATCTCGTCTCTAAGAATCATAGAACAGTAGCTGACAAAGCTAGGGGAGACCCTTGAATTCTCCCATTAGACCCCGTGGCTTTTTCTCCCACTGCCTTGCTCCCCAGGATGTTACTTTAAAAGAAGAGACTCTCTTAAATGAATTTCTTTATACATGTGGATTTGATCAAATAAGGTGTGAAACCTCACCTGCGTTCTGATCCCAATGGGATACATTTACCAAGTGAAAACAGCCCACGAGGAGAACAGACAGCCCGGGACAATGGAAAGCAGGGAGGAATTTTGGCAAAATTGACAAGCTTGCCAACGAAAATGTGCAGTGGTCTGATCCTGTATCTCTAGACTTTCTGCTGAGTGTTTTACCCACAGGAGGGGGGGTTTCTCCCTTCTCTCTCCTGTTCTGCTTGCCCTCATTCTTCCCATGAGAAATCGTCCCTCTGTAATTTGTAAGAGACAAGGGGGGTGGGGGCACTTAAGTATGTATTAGTTTAATAGCGTGAACAGTAATCCAGCTCGATCTCCCGTCGAATTCAGCAGAAGCTACGGTTGTTCAGCAAGGTTGTAAACCCTCCCTCCCCCGGTACGCAATGAGACCTTGTAGCAAACCGGCCCAGTTTGCAGAGCGAGTCCTAGAACTATCGCACGCTCAATTAACCTCCCCAGGGCCCTGATATAACTGACTTTGCAGCAGGCGTGAGGAACGAACGAGAGATTTCTACGCTGCTTGAGAATGATGAACCCATCAATAATAGCACGTTGCTGCTTGCTCCCCGGACCTGATGCTGGGCCTGGGAGCTTACTAATTAAATATCTCTCTTCACGTTTGTAAGGGCCCAGGCTAATGGCGTTAAATGGTTGATGAGTTTCATTAATGTGCATGCAATGTAGTAGGCATGCAGGTCCCAGGGTATGAGAGAGACAAGGGAGGGGCTGATAGCTTGTAATGGACCCCCTTCTGTTGGTGAGAGAGACCAGCTGCCGAGCTGCACAGAGCTTGAATTCAGAGTTGTGTTGTGTTGTGTAGCAGAAGTAGTTCAGTAACTGCTCATCTCTTCCACCTTGTACTGAGCAGCGACACTCGGAGTAAGTTTCCCGTACCCGAAGCAGAGCTCGGTGTAGTTCCAAAGCTCGTCTCTCTCCCCAGGAGAAGTTGGTCCGATCAGAGATATTCCTACCCCACCATGTCTCATTACAGAGGTGGGTGTTTTAGCCTGGCACAAACTGGCTTGGAAATGTGGGTGATGGGATGTGGTGGGATCTGCGGAGGGCGCTTGCCTTTTTCGGTAGAAGAAACAAACAAGCCATTGTAAGATTCAGGTACCGAGTCCAAATGAACCCAGAGCTGAGCCTCGGTCATACCACCCTTCACCCTAGATACCCCCTCTCCAACAGGCCCAGACCCTCCTTAGGGTAGACACCATGGACCAGTGGCCTTGCCCTCCACACCTATCCAGATGTCTTTGGACCCCCCCCCCACTCCTTGCCTGGGCTCTTCGGGATACGGGGCTGGCCACTCCTTCAGCCTCTGTCTTTCAAGGAGATGGCGGGGAGAGCCTGGCCTCTCCCCTAAGTCCCCTGGCTCTTCTGGACAGGCCGCAGCCTCACCCCCACACCCTGCTGCAGTGAGGTGGAGGCTGTTGAATGGGGCATGCGGCCTACTGCCCAGAAGATGCCTGGGGTGTCTTACCTTGCTGCCCCCCAATGATAGAAGATGGAGGAGAAAGCCAGTCCCCTCCCCCCAGCCCGCCCAATGAGGCACATTGACAGAGGGCTGGAGGCTTCTTCTTATTAAAATAACCTCCATCATAGCCCAAGCTGGAGAGCTGGGAGGGCTTTGGAGACCCTGGAGACCTGGGGTTTGGCTAAGCAGGCCCAGTGCCTGAGCCTGAAAGCTGGTGCAGTGAGGGATGAAAGGAAGCGGGGATCTGGTACAGGTTTGCCATTCGTGCTCCACTGATGGGTTCCCACGGACGGTGGGGCGTGGCTGACGGTGCCGGCTTTAGAACGAGGGCCCTGGTGAGGTGAAAGGACGACCTCGTGACAGCTGTTCCTAGATGTGGCAGTGGCTCCCAGAGAAAGGCTCGTTGCGTGAGTTGTTGTTCCAGCACAAAAGCAGGATGGTCACTGAAGGCTGCTCACGTCCAACTGCCACCAGCCACGTGAAAGCACTAGGAAATCCACAGCGCCTATGGGAAGCATGATCGTCATGTGACCCCACCCCTGTGCCATCCATCGCAAACATACCACAACAACCGTAACCACCCCTGTAGTGAGGCCAGCCTCCAGACTTTGAGTCTTTGTTCTTTTCGTACCTGCAGCCTTGTTTTAAAATGGCTGTTCTCACAATCAAGGATTTCCATGAGCATGGGTCGAACTTTCCAGCGTGCCCAAGTGACTTAGGAGCTGAAGTCCCATTAACCGTCAATGACAATGAGACTCTTTAGTTCCCAAGTCACTTTTGAAAATAGGACTTCAGCCCTTAGTCAATTAGACACTTTAGAAAATTGTGGCCCAGGCCTCCATTGTTATTTCCTAGATTCATAGAGGATCCATTGGACTCATCTGTAGAACACAGGCCAGAGAACTTCACCCAATGACCTCTACATCAAGTCCATAATACCTGGTTGAGCTTGCTGGCTCTACTAATGGTTTTGAATATTTATGGGTCTAGTAATTTTTCAGAGGGGCATTTGGCTCTGTGCAACACAGAAAAGTGCTCCCTGCCCAGCAGGACTTAGAAGTGCTAGAAAGCTAACGCCCTGGGTTCTGGAGCCCCCATCCAAGGATTTCTCCCACCCCGCCAGGCAACTCAGCTCCATCCTAGTAATTCTGAATGTTGGAGAAATATGGACGTGATTTATGCTAATCCAATAAGGTCTCCCTAATGCCTTTTAGATCTGAATCAGGCTGATGTTGAGATGTGTTTTTTCAGGCTGAACGGTGCCAATCTAACATTAATCCCCTGCACCAATCCCCTGGTGTGCTTTCAAAGATTCACATACATAACAACCCTATTCATGAGGGATAGTCAGGAGAGGGTAGATTACTCTGGAGTAAGTTGGGGTCCTTCTGATTAGAATTTAAAAGTCAGGAGATTCTGTTGTGAACGATTCTAATTAGCTGCCTCTTTTTCTTGATTCAAATTCTACAGGGCACTCTAAAGTTCTCCCAGGCCTGTGTGATGTCTAATGAGGGGATATTTGTGTCTTTGAATTACGAATTTAGCATGCTACAGTCAGCATTTTACAAAACAAATCAACATGCTATGGTGTTTGACCTCACTGTGGCATCTGCAGTGTTTCCTATATTTTGAAGGGGAAATATTGCCACATATTTAACTGCCATAGGTGGGATAGATTTTTTTATTGCATTTGGGATATACAAATATAGAAACATTTACGGGATGATCAGAACTTGCTGAATCTTCTATCAGAGAACAGAAGTGAAAGGAACACGGAGTTATATTTTAAGATGCTAAGAATCCATGACTGCTAAGTTTTATCTGTCTTCTACAAATCAATCATATTTAACACAGGAATTAGAAGTGTCAATAGAAGATTTTCCTTTACAGTCAGCTAATCTGCATTATAGATTTCAATACCAAATACTAGCAATAGTTTGGGCAGCAGATTGATTGGCTGGAACACAACTCGGATATCTCTTGAGTAAGGCAATGGAGTTACCACTTAGTAAATTCCCAAGACACGTACATCTAGGCTCCTAGTTTAGTAAAACTTTGTCGCCTGGGGTTGTTATGGTGTTTTTGCTCTCAGTACGTTTGACTCCATGTTCCCATCTCGGTAATGTGGCCTTTGTAGGTACAGTCAATAGACTGCAGATAACCTTTGATCTGCTGTAGACATCAAGTTCTGTATCCTAACCCTGTGCCAGAGATTTGGTCCTGTGGGTTGTTTCCAGACTGTACAACAAAGGGTTAAACACAGAGGGTGAAATCTTGGCCCATTGCCTAGGGGTTTTCTCTGAGTCCATTGCCAACTTGGGATGTATGAAATGGTGGATCAATATCCAGAACAGGCATATGGGACAGCAACTGCCTAGACAATATATGAGCAAAGGTGACTGATAATCACATAGGAGCATTTTTAATGTAGATTTGGCTTCATTTTGTTCAAAACTGGAGGGAAATGATCAAGTCTGTGCAGTGTGAAGTTGCAGATAGACACTTCGGAGGGCTGTTGAATTGGTTTCTGCCACTGATTACCCATAAGAGGAATTTTAAACTTCTGGAGTCAGTGTTTGGAACGTGGGATATACACGCACAAGAGTTCTCAGTGAAGAAACTCTGCCATAGGGATAGCTTGTGTGGGCTCAGTGCCTGTTGAAGTGTTTCTACTAAATGCTGTTCCTTCATCAGCAAATGAGTTTAGGCCATTTCTGACTTGTAGGCACATAGAGAAGTCCATGAAGGCAGACTACAACTGATTGTGAGCTGGTTTAGGCCCTGGGAAAAGTCTCCAATGGTCACCAGACTTTGGGCCCATCCCACCTTGTAACACAAATGACTTCCTGACCAGGAGGGGAACCTGGTAGCTGGCATCTTGGAAAGTCAATGAGAATGTTGGCACTGGACCAGGTATCTGATTACCTCTTTCCATAGTTAGCGAGTGCTCTCTAGGTCAGGGTGTTGTCTGATCTCCTGAGGGAGCAAAGTGTCTTTGCCAGACAGCAGGTTGGAAGGACTAGAAGAAGGGGAGCATAGAAGAATCATAGAATCTCAGGGTTGGAAGGGACCTCAGGAGGTCATCTAGTCCAACCCCCTGCTCAAAGCAGGACCAATCCCCAACTAAATCATCCCAGCCAGGGCTTTGTCAAGCCTGACCTTAAAAACCTCTAAGGAAGGAGATTCCACCACCTCCCTAGGTAACCCATTCCAGTGCTTCACCACGCTACTAGTGAAAAAGTTTTTCCTAATATCCAACCTAAACCTCCCCCTCTGCAACTTGAGACCATTACTCCTTGTTCTGTCATCTTCTACCACTGAGAACAGTCTAGATCCATCCCCTTTGGAACCCCCTTTCAGGTAGTTGAAAGCAGCTATCAAATCCCCCCTCATTCTTCTCTTCTGCAGGCTAAACAATCCCAGTTCCCTCAGCCACATGGGGCTCCAATTTTGGAGTTTCTGTAAAACAAAGCCAGCTCCACACATACCAAGTGACAATGTTCCAGTTATGGAATCCCTGCTGGGGGAGGTTAATACTTCCTTAGGTTTTCTGTCTTCGGCGCCTCAGCAAACTAATTCCTGTCTCTTGTCATTCCTTATAAAACTTCTGCCTATTCTCTCTCACTCTGTTTTATACCAAGCAGCTAAAGGGGCTGGCAGGACTTGTAGGCAGAACAGCACTCAGGAATGCCCTCCCTTTGGATGGAGTTGACTCAGCCAAGCGGAGAGAACGGTGAGCAGTATCCCTCAAGGGCTTAGTGCTAAGCTGGGTCAAAGCGGTTGTGCATTTAGCAATATTAGTTTAGGTGGAAAACGCTGATGTCTCTTTTTACGGGATGGATAAGCTCTCATCTGATGAACCTAGTGCTCTCCAAGCCCTGAGAGCGATGCTAGCCCTCGCTGTATGTAAAATCCGCCTCAGGAAGGGGCTGGGCAGACAGGTCGGCCAGTGTCGCTGGAAAAATCTTTCCGTGGAGCTAGACGGTAGGAATCCTAGTTGCGGCTTTCCGGGATTTTTGACATCTGCCAATATGCCATGTGCCTGATTCAGCTGAGGAGCAAGGCAGTGATGTACAGGACACCCACGGGAAGGGGCAATGGATGGCAGTCAGATTACATGGTGGGTCTCCAGGACAGGGTGTCAATTTAGCAGAGCAACAGTTTATGTTAATGCTCTTCATAGTCTTCATTTCCTGCAATTCCATCTTCCCCCTTAGTGCTGGACCTAGAGCACACACAAGGAACTAAAGGGAGCAGAGACATGTTGGCTTGCGCGCCACAAACAAAGCAGGAAAAATATCAATTGTCTGTCGAGTGGGAAAGGATGAAAGCAAGAGCGAGAAAAAGGATGGTCTCAGGCTCATAAGAGGAGGTTGCAATCAAAGGAGAGTGTGTAGCATTTGACAGTTCCCCTGTACTCTGACGCCATGAAAGAAGCCTCTGAAAAGGTCTGTGGGTACCTCTCCTTTAATTAGCGGTGCCTTAAACCACAGAACATTCGGCTTGCTGTCTTGTGCTCCGGAGGCCAGCGGCAGTGGGAGTCCAGGAGGAGGTGAGTGGGTGCACAGGCCGGGCGTAGGTAGCGGTGTAAGCTAGCAGGGTGAGAACAGAAGCTCTTTGGCGTGAAATGAGAGAACTGAAGGGTACGTCCTACCTGCTGCCAGGTATAATTTGCCTGCACTTCAGAGGCGTCCCATAAAGTGTCCAGCAGCACTGTCTGGAATTTCCCTGGGTCCCACTAACCAGGCTGGGTAGCTGCAGGTGTGTGTGAGGGTGAGGAGGTGGGATTGGATGGAGTGATGGTGGAGGGCCCCCGCTGGCACGCAGAGCATTGGGGGGCCCAACCAGCTGGGTTGTTCCTTTCTCTTTCCCAACCCAAACTGGTGGCGTCCGCAGTTCCTGGGTCCCAGGGGCAGTCTCCCCCAGGGCAGCAGGGTGCTTCGAAGTGAATTCCTAGAGCGGCAGTGTGAATGGGGTTTCAGAAGTGGGCTCAAGCCAAACGCCTCACTGGGCCCCCAGATGCCCTGTTGAACCGGTCCTGTGCTCCTATCGATTCTCGGCAGAAGGTCACCTATCACTACCTGAGCAGTGAGGAGGAAGCTGCAGACTGGGTCCTGGAGGCAGCCAAACACTTTACTTTGTTTCTATTTGAAACGAATTAAAGCAGCCAACGTGTTCTCTGGCTGCTGAACAATTAAATTACACACCCGGCTGGGCGGCCACTCAGCACGGCTCTGACACAGTCAAGGTCCAGCGAGCAGCGGAAGCAGCACTTGGGATAGAGGCTGATCAGAACTGGAGATGGAACAGCCCCGGCTCCGGGGTCTCTCCCCTGGGGAGGGCCGGGTACACGGAGAGGTTGGTTAGGGATTAAAACATATTTTCCAGAAGTCATTTCCTATTGGCACTAGACAAGCAGCCCTCGCCTGTGATGATCAGGCCGGCATCTGGGCCGAAGGGTTAAACGGGGAGTCGTTTTTAAAATGCCGTGGATATTTTTGAAGCCTCTGTAAGAATTCCTTACCCTTCTGCGTGCCACTGGGACACAAGCAAACAATGTTGCAGCACATGACAATGCCAAGTAAAGTCACTTGTAGCCTGACTGACTGGCCTTAGCATTACCATATGCTCTAGGTCAAACAGGAATTAAGTCAGGGCAAGTCTCCAGCCTGTGTCCTACAGGAGGGCAGATTAGATGGTCACAGTGGTGCCCTCTGGCTTTGTAATCTGAGACTCTCTGAACACACCTGGTAGCACTTGCTCTGCCCGCGGAAAGTGGAGATTTGGGTCTGTCTGACTGGGGAAGTTCATGGTTTTATAGAGTATCAGGGTTGGAAGAGACCTCAGGAGGTCATCTGGTCCAACTCCCTGCTCAAAGCAGGACCAATCCCCAATTTCTGACCCAGATCCCTAAGTGGCCCCCTCAAGGATTGAACTCACAACCCTGGGTTTAGCAGGCCAATGCTCAAACCACTGAGCTACCCCTCCCCCACTGCTTGTAGTGATCTAGCTTGAATCACTGCTGCTTTTGACTGGCTTCGGGTGGTGGAACAGTCCAAGCACTCCCTGCCCTCCGCACAGGGCAAGCCCCCAGAGGTGCAGCTGCCCCCATTGGCACAGGGAATGCCAGGAGAAAGAGACCAATAGAGGCAGGCTATGGAAAGCATGGAGGGAGGAGGTGTTTGGAGATGCTTAGCAGGTAGGATCTCAGCTGGGTTAGGCGTGCACAAGGAGGAAGATGGAAAACTGCGGCATTGAGGAACACCAAGAGGAGCTAGAAAAACCAAAGTGAAATATGTGTGGAGCCTAGATGGCTGCTGAGAAAGTCCCAAGGGAATTTATTAATTTCCTGGGAAGAAACAGCCAACAATTCTGATCGGTGGCTCCATAATGGAGAACCAGGCAGGAAATATGAGGAGGAGGATGAAGCATATCCTGGAGGATGCTGGGAAATTCATGCTTATTATAGATCATGGGGAAACAACCCATTCCCCGCCCCCAACGAAGGGAGTTCTAGTCCAATCAATAATAGCTGCAGGGGAAGTAAAGACAGGAGTGGCAAGTGCCAAAGGGCGGCTGATGCTGGAGAACAGTTGGTGGCTGCAGAGATATGGGCACTCTGGATTCATGGAGTGATGTATGTCCGCAGTTCGGACTGGGCAGTCACTGTTTATGCAGAAGGGTTATTAACCTGGTCTCAGAGCTTGCAGGGCTAACTGGGTGGGTTGTAAACTAGACAGGGAAGGGGCGTTAAAGAGCTTGTTTAGCTCAGATAATCCAGCGTACCAAACATAGCAGATGAGACGCAAGGTGGCATCTTTCTGCAACAAGTTCAATAAATAATAAGAACAGGCGTGTCAGTGGACTTAGGAGCATGTACACAAATGACAGGAGTGTGGGAAGCAAACAAGAGCTAGAAATGGATCTAAAGGACAGTGACTCTCACCATCGGCATGAAACCTGGTAACTGGACTGGGTACAGTCTGTACAGGAGAGCAGGGGCATGGAAACAGAGGCAGAGGAGTGCGACTTTCCTTCTAAAGTATCTGCTAAGCCAGCAGATGGTAATGAAATGCTTTTGATACTGATACAAGGGATTCAGCACCAAGGAGGAATTACAGACAGCATCTGCACCAGGTCTGACAGAGTAAGAGAACCACAGGACATGTGTTCTCCTGTGCTGAGAGCAGGTGGGCAACCAATACAGTCCGGCATGCACAATCAAGAGGTTCTTAGGATCCGTGGAGGGCAGTGTACTGACCCAGAAAGCAGAGAAAGCCACTTCCTCACAGTGAGAAGGGATTCATTGAGAAGGGGAGAGAAAAGAAGACTGTTCCCACCACTCGCTCACCGATACTGGTGCTCGATGCCGTAAGGAATTACTTCACCGAATGCCGCTGTACATGGATGTTGGGTTTCAGGAGGCATAATTGGGGGGGGAATTAAAAAAATCTCATCAAGAAGAAAAAAAATCAGGAGACCAGCGCGCCTCAGCCTGCGTCACTGTATGTGTCTGAACTCCACTTCCTGTGACTGGTTCAGACTGGGAGCTCGTTGGAGTGGGAACGTATTTTCTTCCATGTTTGTGCAGTGCTACTCGGACAGCGCTGGTGTGTGAATTCACCAAACCCCCAAGGATGGGCTTGGGGATGAGCACAGCCATGTACAGTGAAAACTGCCTGAAAGAGCCCAAACAAAAGCAGTGGATGGAGTCAGGCATTCCCGTACAGAGGAGAGGTGCCTCAGGGTCACAGCAGCTTGGTCATCAGGAAGAGGGAGTAAAATGCACATGAATTCATCTTGCAGATGATGCTAACCTGGGAATAGTGCACACCCGTGAGGATGGAGAGAGAATAGGAAAAATGAGGAAAGAGAATCCAGAGCACATGGGGAAGGGTGGTTTGGGAAGCAAGCCCTAACTGCGGCCTTGTTCAGGACCCAAGACTGCAGTCCCCAAATGCTGGATTCTGGGCTCTGCTAAAGCCACCCTGTCCCATTGTAACGATGCTGGTTCTGGCGGGACCTAACTGAGAGTGGCAGTTCAGGACAAATTGCTTCAAGCAGGGCAACTACAGCCCAAGGCTGGGGTTTTTCCACCTCTAAGGCAAACCAAACCAGCCAGCCAGAGGAGACTTTGGTTTTACCCCACTGGCTAACCACAAGTCATCCCAAGCAATCCCCTAAGACACTCCAGTTTCCCAGTCTCACCACCAGTGCCACTCGTTATGGGGACAACTGGTCATGAAAACCAATGCCCCAGTAAAAGAAAAAAGGTCCTCCCAATCCCAATGGACCAAGCCCCCAGATCCAGGTCAATATACAAATCAGATCTTACCCACAAATCACGCTGTTGCCAATCCTTTAGAATCTAAAATCTAAAGGTTTATTCATAAAAGGAAAAAGGTCTAGGTGAGAGCTAGAATTGGTTAAAAGGAATCAATTACATACAGTAATGGCAAAGTTCTTGGTTCAGGCTTGCAGAGATGGAATAAACTGCAGGTTCAAATTCAAATCAAGTCTCTGGATTACATCCACAGCTGGGATGGGTCCTTCAGTCCTTTGTTCAAAGCTTCCATGTGTAGAAAGGTTCCTCCAGAGGTAAGAAGCAGGAATGAAGACCAAATGGAGATGAGGCAGCTGCCTTTTATAGTTTCTTCCAGGTGTAAAGACACCTCTTTGTCCTTACTGTGGAAAATCACAGCAAAATGGAGTCTGGAGTCACATGGGCAAGTCCCTGCATAATTTGCTGAGTCGCAGGGGTGTCTGCCTTCTCTCAGTGGGTCCATTGTATCGCTGATGGCTCTTAATGGGCCATCAGCATGCCTGGCCGAGCTGATAGCTTGTCCTGGGTCCCAGAAGCCCAGCCCCAGTTTGAAATACAGACAGCATAGAGCCAATATTCATAACTTCAACTACAAAACTGATACATACATATAAATGGCATAATCCTAACCAGCCAAGCATAACCTGATTTTAGACACCTCATTTGACCCCTTTATATAAGATTTGGTGCCACTACAGGACCTCGGTTGTAACAATAATCTATATGGTCGCAGTTATTGTCAATAACGTCACACCCATGTAAAGACGTTTACACCCGTGCTGACCCGGCACAGCCCTAGCTTTCCCCAGGAGTGGGCAGGGAGCCCTGCCTGGCTCACGTGGATGCAGTGGAGAAGCAGAACCTCTGGATTAGGGTGCCGCGTAGCTAGAGAAGGTAACATTCATATTGGGCAGGCCCAGGTCTCCCATAGGAGTGTGCATGCTGCAGGTTCAGCTCACCTACAGCCTGTGTGAGCATCAAACCAGGCTCTAAACCCTTCCCTAGTGCTGGGAAAGGGCCCATTGTAACACTCATTCGACATGCTCCTCACCATAGTATCTGAGAGCCTCACAAGCACGCAGGGACTTCCCAAGGGCTGCTGAGAACTGGCACTCTTGGGCCATTGACGTGAGTTTATTTTCAAGTGCTGCTAGCAAGCCAGCGGGTAAAGCGGCCACGCTCCCTGCCCCCCCGCCAGGCTGGCGCCCCTGTTCATGTAGTGGCAGGTTTGCCTTTTCAGCACTTTCTTGGCTCGGGGATGAACATTCATTCAGTGCAAGTTTCACCCCTTGTTGGATATTTAATTATTTGCTCAAAACCTGCGGAGACTGTTGTACTAAAAAGGGCCATTTCCATCTCAGTCTCTGAAACAGCGGGTTTGCAGCAGCAGGATGGCTTGGGCAGGGCTGGCAGCAGAAGAGGAATGAATGAACGGTCTGCTCTCCTGTGCTGATGAATGTCACCGTCATTTCCACAGTGGAGCCAGACAGCATTGCAACAGATTTCGTCTTGGCCTCCCTTCATTAACAGCTCCTCGCTCCCTCCATCACGTTAGGGCGAGAGGCGGCGGGGGCACGGTCTCCTTAGCGCCGG